>JACVBY030000626.1:1200000-1800000 GCA_017589505.3 Metroxylon sagu | reverse complement strand
GCAAAGTAAATGCTAGGGTGAGCATACAATGTAGTGTACATCAAGCTTTCCACTACACAATCATAGAGAACCTTTCTCATTCTATCTTTTTTCTCATATATTTTAGGGCACTAATCGAGGCTTAAAGTACAATCCTTCTGAATTACAGTACTAACAGGTTTTGAATAGTACATCTAGAATTGTTCCAAGATTCTCTCAATATAAGTTTCCTGAGACAAATGAAGAAATTTTTTAGCATGATTCCTTAGGATATCATCCACATAGTTCGATTTACTTATGTCTTTCATCTCAAAAATAGAGGACAACCGCTCTTTAGTGTTATTGATTAACCCTATGTTATTTTCAGCTAAAAGGATATCATCCATATACAATGACAAAATCAGAATTTCATCTTTTGATTTCTTGATGTATACATAATGATCTTCCTCAATTATGTTTAAGCCAATTGATGTAATGGCTTCATAAAATATGAGATGCCATTGCTTAAGCGGCTGCTTAAGACCATATATAGATCGTTTAAGGCAGCATACTTTATCCTCTTATCTTTTGACTTCAAAGCCAATAGATTGATCCATATAAATCTTTTCATCTAATCCTCTATTGAGGAATGCTGTCTTGACATCCTTCTGATATAGCTCCAAATCCAAATGGGCTACAATAGTTAGAATTAGGCGAATAGAGACAAACCTCACTGAAGGAGAGAATGTCTCTTTATAGTCTACACCCTCCATTTGGGTATAGCCCTTCACCATAAGTTGGACCTTATACTTGTCGATTGATTTGTCTGTCTTGCACTTCATCTTTAGGATCCATTTATTTTCTATCGATTTGCATCTAGGCGGAATATCAACCAACTCCCACACTTAGTTTTTAGCCATCAATTTCAACTCATCCTTCATGGCTACTACCCACTCATTATGAGCAAGTGAAGTGAGTGATTCAGCAAAAGAAGCTGGCTTATCTATGTCTAGTGGATAGAAATGCATTTCCTTCAATTTCAAAATATCAATGTGGCATAATTCCACATTGGCTTCTCCGTAATTTTGAACTTAGGCTTTGAGGGCTACTTTCTTGTAATGTGCTACCACTTATAAGTGTGCTCCTGCAAGGCTCAATTGGTGCACTCCCACTTGCTGATGCGCTCTCACTAGATATGCCACTGTCACTATCTATGGTGACTCTTGGAAAAGGTTGTAACTCCCCACTTTCACCAAGATAGTAGGAGAATCCTCTTGTAACTCATACAATTCGAGGTCCTTCCTTGCTTCACACATGCTCGGGAATTCATTCTTTATGATTTCTACATCTTTGGCCTCTACTTCAATCATTCCTTCATTAGAATGTTCACTATACACATATATCCCTTAAAATTTTTAAGATATCCGATGAACACATGTTTGCTAGCCCTAGGGCCTAACTTTTCATACTTATGGGAGGTGTTTTGATATATCCTGCTAAACCCTATGGGAACAAGTGATTCAAATTTGGTTTTGTGCCATTCCAAAATCGTATAGAGTAGTGGACATCGACTTACTTAGCACGCAATTAAGAATGTAGGCAGCAATTAGTAGTGCATCTCTCTAAAAACTTATTGGGAAACTTGCTTGTGCCATCATCGACCTAATCATATCCACTAAGGTCTTGTTTCTATACTCTGCAACTTTATTTTGTTACAACATTTTAGGAATTATAAGCATATCCCTTTTCCTCATAGAGCCTCTTAAATTGCTCAAACAAATATTTGTATTCTGTATTAGTTTGTAGAGTTTTCAAAGACCTCTCCTTCTAATTTTTAACTTTCACTAAAAAGCATTTGAAACAATCCAATACTTCATAGTGGTAAGAGATTAGGCACACATACATGAATCATGAATAGTCATCTATGAATTTGAGAAAGTAAGAGGCACCATAGCATGCTTTGATACTCATAGGTCCATAGATGTTTGAATGCACTAGCTCTAAAGATTGAGAGGTCCTAGAAATCTTACCAAAAGGCTTTCTAAATGCCTTTCCTACTAAGCAAGGCTCACATATAAGGAGACTTATTTTGCTAAGAGGGCCCAAAGCCCTCCTCTTGCTAATCTGGTTACTCTATCTTGTCTTATATGGCCAAGTCTAGCATGCCACTCTATATTATCATTCTCAGCAGAAAAAGTAATACAAGTATATAAGGAATGATTATTACTAAAATCAACATTAAGTCTACAAAACCATTTAACAATTGTCTGCTAAAGAACAAATCATCATCCACATACACATTCATGATGTTCCTAGAGAAAAAAAAAAGGTATAACCCAAGGCCAATAGGGTAAGGACTGAACATAGATTATACCAGATAGTTAGGACATAGAAAACATCATGCCGAAGCAGCACACATCTATTGCGTATCCTTATTCAATAGGTGCCCACACCCAATATTTGTTCACATTAGCCATTCCTAAGTGTAATATATTGAGCACTCTCTGGTATCTAGTGAAAGTTTATATAGCCAACTTGATCTCGTACTATATGTTTGTTCGCTCCCGTGTCTACAACCCAATCAGTGAGTGAGTCAGTAATTGATATATATGAACAAACATAGAGAGAGCTATGTGTGAAAGGTACCTTTTTAGGCTCAGTGCAATCATGAGATAGATGTCCCTTTGCTCCACAATTGTAGCATCTTATCTTTGCTACATCTCTCTTGCCCCCATGTCGATCTCTCTAATGTTTGGCTATCTTTTTCTCTTTAAGCCCTTATCTAGCCTTCCCGCCTATCTTTTCTCTTTTCTTATTTTGAGACCTTAAAGGCCCAGCTTGAGTCACAATGACTGTGGGGCAGCTTACTTCTATGTGTTCAGCCTCCAGCTTCAAATGTCGATAAATATCATCAAAGTTGTTGATGTGCTCACTATGCATCATCAAGAGCTTCATTTGCCTCCACTCAAGGTTAGGCAGAGAACAAAACACTACCAACACCTACTATTTATCTATTAGTTCACTTCCAGCAGCTTTCACACTCTAATCATGTTGCTCATTATATGAAAATTCTTAGATATGGAGTGCTTGGAATATTTAGTATACTACATGAACCTCTTATTATTTAAATTGCAATATCATTTAAATTGCAATGGCTACCTCTTATTATTTTTATCATTTTGCAACCACCACAAATTTATAATTTCATGGCACTTTTATAAATACTTCTCAAAATTTTACTAGACGTATAGTATGTAGTTGATTTTGATAACTACTAAATAAAAGGCTATATTTGAAATTAAAGATATCACATGGTAAAATTATGATTCAATATAGATGTATTCAATATTTCATGATGCAATGAACATTATTCTACAACCTAATTGATTGGAAAAAAAATTCTATTTTATTGGCATAAGGTAAAATTAAAACCTTCAAACTATTCAATAACGAATTGATACAAGTCAACTAATCATCATGTCTTGTATCATAGTCTCACAATCAAGCTTTAGGTCCATAATTATAGATTGAACTTAAAAAAATAAAAAATAAAAAAATAAAAAAAAGAAGCTCAATTACAAGGGTAAAGCAATGTTGTCCAGAGGAAAAAAAAAGGTCTTCAATGTGGTCTTCGTTATTCAATCCCATTGTTTCTCTATTTGCAAACCACCTACAAAATATAAGAGAAACAAGTATAAGTTATATTGCAAGATTACTGATTATTATAAATAATCCAAATATAAAAATAATACATACATAAGTTGAGGGCCAAGCGATTCATCAATTAACTACATCTCCAAAATAGTTATCTAAATTCTTTTTGCTGTTAGTGACCGCTTTTATGTGCCTATCCATCAGCACATTATCCAAATCCCTTTGGCGAAGAAGAGAGAGGAACCACACTTTTTTTTTTTGGTTCAAACTTGTTTCTGTTGGTTTTCTTTGGTCTCCCTCTCTGTTATTACCCATGATGATCTAGGTTGTTAGGTGACCAGTATGAGTGCTGCCATTCTATCTCTTGGGAGCGTGGAATCGATGTTTCCTGCCTTGGCATGTAAAGGATTTTCAAAGAAAGCCAGGTTTTTAATAATGTAGATACATGCATGAGTCCCAAGCATGGATCACCACCCTGAAATATAAATAAAGATATATTTTGTAAGAGGAAAATTATGTACAATTACTCTTTAGGCATAAAAAACTGAAAAAAGCCTCTTTTTTCCTCTTCTATGCCAGTTTTCAGAAGAAAAACGTGTTCCTTATTACCGCCAAGCGTAGTGTTTTCACTTTTGCTGGTTCAAGGGAAAGAAAAGAAGGTTCTGTTTTTATCCATGTCATAGAATGGAGGAGGATCTCTCTTCCCCCACCCCTTGCCCTTCTTAATGAAAATATTAAAAAAAACATGTAATGGAACACTATATATGACCAATCATTTTTGGTCACAGTAATCAAGCCAAGCTATTGTTCCCATACTTCAACTATATGCTATGTCATACTTGTTTATGGAGTCACCACATGATCAGTGTGACAGCAAGAATACCAATGCAAATAAAAGATTAATTACTATATAATGACTTGGATTCAGCAATTATTAAGATGCTTACTAAGCTTTCACATCAAAGGTTAGGCTTGTAATGCTTTTTAATATCAATAGATAAACACACCAACTCAAAACCACATTAGCTGATGCTATCAGTATATAAATATCCAATTCTCTCGGGAGATATCTGAAACTTTTCAATTTGGAGGAGGAGCCTTGAGATATGTAAGGGTCATTGAGAACAATTGAGGTCTGGTGCAATAGTGGAGGCGAGATGATGGTGGAGATGGGTTTCGTAGGCCTGCTGATGTGAAAGGCATGTAGTTGGCGCCGGCTGCCGGTGTTGCTGCTCTTGGCTCACATGATGCTATGGAATGCGTGGTGGCCCTCGTGTTCCTCATGCTCCTCTCTTGCCTTTTGTGCTGCCTCTCCCATGCCCGCCTGCTCCACATCCATAACAATTGCTATTTAAAGCCCTGTTTTCTGTTTCTTCTTTCCCTTCTCTCTCATGGAAAGAGAGACATCCTAAGCCCTCAAAATAGGGCAACTTCTCATGCACCAATCTTCACAAGGAATATGATAAGATTTTTTAATTTTGAAGATATTTTTAAATCTATAAAATTTTTTGATTTGAAGGACCTAGTTATTAAGAGAAATTTTTGGTCTTAGTTAATGATTTATTTCCTTAGTTATGAATTGGTTACATTAAGAGATTTCCTTCACATAATTGTATTAGACTTTCCTTGAATAATTAGAGTTTTAACACTATAAATATGTAACACCACTTCTGGCTTTTCAATCATGAAATAATATTATTGGTTCCTTTCATCTGAAAGCCCAACCCCTTCGAAGTAGTTATCAGAAGATCTAACCCTTTTAAAGTGGTTATCTGGAAGTGTGATCCTCAAAGCGATCACAATTATCCCAAATCTCCTATTTTATCAATCATTGCGATTGGAGTTCGTAACAATTGATATCAAAGCTTAGAGCTGATAAGCTGGTACTCTTCTATCCTCCACCTTATTTTTTTTATTTTCTTTAATCTACAAAATCCTAATATTAAAAAAAAAAATCTTCCTTGCTTCTTATTACCATTCCCAAAATCTATTTAGTCTTGTCAAAAAAAAAAAAAAAAAACCTCAGCCTTATTTTTTGCTTTTTTCCATCTGCAAAAAAAAAAAATCTAGTGGGGAAGAGAGAGAAAGAGAGAAAGTAAAAAAAAAAGGGAAAGAAAAAAAAGAGAGAAAAAAAAGAAAAAAAAGAAAAGAAAGAGAGAGAGAGAGAGAGAGAGAGAGAGAGAGAAATTCTTCCTTATTTTCAAGGAGGTTTGTTGCCAAGACTTGCAAAGATATGACCGAGGACACCGTCTATAATAGTGGGAGAAGCATGTGGAAGGCAATATTAAAACTTTAAAAGAGATGACAGCGACATTTGTATTGGAATTACAAGAAACAACTGATCAAAATACCCGTAAAGTGCCGAAATAATTGATGTTGTGGCTAATTTAAGGCATGGCAAAAGAGAAATTTAGGGAATCTTCGAGCAATATTCATCCAGATTATCAAGTTCGATAACATGAAATTAATTCTTATACAAAAATAGGAGCAATCAAATCATGAACCACCCATTTGGAGTTCCCTCATTTCGATGGAGATGATCTTAATGGATGGATTTATCGAGCAAAACAGTTCTTTAGATGCAACCTAACTCCTAAAGACCAAAAGGTTGCAATAACTTTTTTTCACCTTAAAAAGGAAGCATTACAGTAGTATCAATGGATGGAGAAAAGCCGAGGCAAGATTACATAGAAG
Organism: Metroxylon sagu; assembly: GCA_017589505.3. Taxonomy (NCBI): domain Eukaryota; kingdom Viridiplantae; phylum Streptophyta; class Magnoliopsida; order Arecales; family Arecaceae; genus Metroxylon; species Metroxylon sagu. The sequence continues at coordinate 1,793,694 of JACVBY030000626.1, read as the reverse complement.
GAATTTGTGGTAGGTATCTGCACTCGTTTTGGCCCAAGTGTCTATAAAGATTTCACGAGTGAGCTTACCAAGTTGCATTAGACAGTTACAGTATGTGAGTATCAATCTTGTTATGAGCAACTTGCTAACCATGCTAAAGGATCGATCGAGGAGTTTTTTATGAGCTGCTTTGTAAGTGGATTAAAGGAAAAAATCAAGCATGATGTTCGAATGTTTTGACTAACCACTATGATTGAGGCTATGGGATTAGCCAGGCTTAAGGAGGAACAACTACTTGCTCTATGCAATCCCAAGGAGAGCCACCCTATAGCATCCACTTGAGTTCCTACTAAAAATTCCATATCTCTTCCTACTCCAATCAAAAGATTAACATCAGCAAAAGCAAAAGAAAGGAAGAAAAAAGGGTTGTGCTTCAACTGTGATGAAAATTTTAAACTAGGCAACCATTGCAAAACCAAGCAGTTATTTCTCATTGATGATGACTAGTTCGATGATATACCGAAAATAGAGTTAAACAAAAACTATGAGAAGTAGTTGGACAATTTACCCCAAAAATTTTCATGCAGCTATTATGGGTAACTTGTCTCCTCAAACAATAAGAGTAAAGGCAAAATTAAAGAAGCAACAATTACTATTCTCATTGACTTAGGCAGCACTCACAATTTTATTCATCTAGAGCTAATCAAGCATCTTAATATTCGGTGGCCAAATAACAAATTTATAGATGTCATGGTGGCAGATAGTGCTTGCATACAAGTCCAAAGTACATTTGAAAATCTTCCTATATTTATACAAGATTTCAAATTCATATTGGATTTCTATATGTTACCTCTTAAAGGGTGTGATGTGGTTCTTGGGGCACGTTGGTTTCGCAACCTACGACAAATTTTATGGGAATTCTCTAAGCTTCTCATGTAACTTAAGATTAAAGGATAAAATTATAGACCGGAAGGGTTTAAAGATCCGCCCATGGAGATTTTCATTAGCCATATTATGGAAAAGATGGAGGCTAAAACAAACTTTGTTATATACTTATATTCAATAAAGGGAAGTGAGTTAGCTCTTCCTGAATTAAGCTATTAGAATCAGTCAAATAGTTTTTCTGCTACATTATCTAGATACTTTACTCAAACCTCTTTATTAAAGCCAAAAATAAGCTTAAAGCCTGATAGATATGTGATCATACCTCAGCATCTTTGAGTTTCAAAGACTGAATGCAAGCAGCTAATTTTTGGTAGTTTTGAAACTAAATTTTATTCTACTAATAGCTTTTTGTTCGCTCTAGAACCTTGAGGATAAGGTTAATTTTTAGTGGGTTGAATGATAGGATTCTCTAATTTTGAAAATCTTTTCAAATAAATAAGATTTCCTTGATTTGAAAGGTCTAGTTATCAAAGAAAACTCCTAATCTTAGTTAATGATTTATTTCCTTATTTGTTGATTGGTTACATTAAGGGATTCTTTTTACATAATTGTATTAGATTTTTCTTGAATAATTAGAGTTTTAACGCTATAAATATGTAACAGCCCTTCTGGCTTTTTAATCATGAAATAATATTATTAGTTCCTTTTTATCTGAAGGCTCAACCCGTTCAAAGTGGTTATTAGGAGGCCTAACCCTCTTAAAGTGGTTATTTGGAGGCATGATCCCCTTGAAGTGATCATAGTTATCCCAAATCTACTATTTTATCATTCATCATGATTGGCATTCAATAGTTTCACTGCTCAAAAGTTTTTCTCCTGAGCTAGAGAAATCCAATTAGAAAACATTTATTAGAGTTGGTTAGGCATCTATAAATATAGATCCATGAAGAGTGATGGCTTCAAATGATTTGTGGGTTATTTTAAATGAATTTGTTTCTTGTTGAAAAATTCCACATATTCCTCTCAGATCATACTTCTTCCCCTTTCTTTCCATCGCTTTTCCTCCTCTGAAATTCCCTCTTTTTATAGCTCATTCCAATAAGAACCACAAAGCTTCCTCAATGATAGGAACCAAAAACAATAGCAATACGAAAACCAAATTGATTTGAAACCTTCTCATATTTTTCAATAGGATATAGGAATAATAACTAGATTTAGAATGAGAACCTATTGTGAACCCCAATCGCAACGATAGATAAAATAGAGAATTTGGGATAACTGTGATCATTTTGAGGGGATCACACCTCTAGATAACCACTTCGAGGGGGTTAGACCTTCTAATAACCACTTTGAGAGAGTTGAGCCTCTAAACAAAAGGAATTAATAATATTATTACACGATGATAAGCCAGAAGGGCTAATACATATTTATAAGGTTGAAATTCTAATTTATTCAAAGAAAGCTAAATCCAATTATATGAAAGAAACGTCCTAATGGAACTAATGCATAATTAAAGAAATAAATTATTATCTAAGATTAAGAGTTTCTCTTAATAACTAGATCCTTTAAATCAAAGGAATCATATAGATTTGAAAAGATCTCAAAAATTAGGAAATCTTATCATTCTACTCCCTTTAAAATCAACCTTATCTTCAAGTTTGTAGATCAAATAAAAAGCTATTAGTAGAATAAAATTTAGCTTCAAAATTGCCAAAAATTAGTTGCTTGCATTGAGCCTCTAGAACTCAAAGATGCTGAGGTATGATCACACATTTGTCAGACTTTGAGCTTGTTTTTGGCTTTAATGAAGAAGTCTGAGCAGAGTATCCAGATAATGTAGCAAAAGAACTATTCGACTAATTTTGATAGCTTGATTCATGAAGAGCTAACTCATTCCCTTTATTGAATATAAGTATATAGTAGAGTCTCTTTTAGCCTCCATCTTTTCTATGACATGACTATTGAAAGTCTCCCTGGGTGGATCTTTAAACCCTTCCAGTGTATATTTTTGCCCTTGAATCTTAAATTGCATAAGAAGCTTAAAGAAATCCCATAAAATTGGTCTTAAAGTATGAAGATAATATGCTCTAAGAACTATATCACACCCTTTAAGAGGTAACATATGGAAATTCGATGTAAATTTGAGATCTTGTATAGATATAGTGAGATTTTTACATATACCTTGGACTTGTACGTGAGCATCATCTGCCACCATGACATTTGTAAATTTGTTGTTTAACCACCGAATATTAAGATGCTTGACTAACTCTAAATGAATAAAATTGTGAGTGCTGCCTGAGTTAATAAGATTAGTAATGGGTTGCTTCTTTAATTCTGCCTTTACCCTCATTATCTAAGGAGACAAGTTACACGTAATAGCATGTATGAAAATTTCTGAGGGTAAATTATCCAATTGCTTTCATAGTTTTTGTTTGTTGGGCCCCCTTCCCGATGACATGATTTCTTATGAAAATTGGGTAGAGTTCTGCTAGTCTTTATGCTAAGTACCATAAAGCCCAAGCGATCCCTATCCAATTGCCATAAGTTACATGCACAAAAATACTTAATCTGTTAAAAACTTTGACCTGCTCATTTAATTCATACTATTTACAAGAAAACATCATAATTTATTTAACCCTGCTCAGATAAAAATAAAGTTTCCACACTTTTCTTTACACAACTCTAGGCAATATAACTTTCATCATGATGCTGTTATAAACATCATATTTATAAGTTTATTCTATAATGAAAGTCATTTCTCACAACCAATCCAAGTCCAAAATACATCATAGGGTTACAGTTGTACACATCCATCCATATCCATTTCAAATACATATACAATCCAAGTAATATAAACTAATGACATCAACCAATTTATCCAACATCTAGTAACCCACATCAATTTCATGCTTCCAAGGGCCAACCTGCTAACATGTTGAAGGCTCAATAATCGGCCCTCAAGCCTACTAACTAGCTATCTCTAACCTGAAATCCAAATATTTCAACAGTAGAGGGGTGAGACCTAAGTCCCAGTGACTGGATAGCCATCTAACAATGGAAAAAATTGAGAACCACATTATAAAACCAATAAATATACCAATATAACATGTCGCAAATAGATACAAAAACCTTTTTAAGTAAGATAAGATACTTATAAGTTAGCTTATGCTTCCAATAATATAACTTAAATAAATTAATGGCACTTTTACAAAATCTCATGATGCTGGGCTGTATGTGCTACCACTGAGATATCTCTCTACAGTCGCCCTCCTGCAATGATACTCTCAGTGGGTGAACAAACTGAGTGCCGAGGATTTCTGTACCACATGGAACCCCTCACATGTGCGGTTCACCCCAGGTGTGAGCTTGCTCCTTTTCCCTAGGCCTTTTGCTTGCTCCCTCCATGGCCCAATATCTCTGTGCCTTCTCAAGCTATATGGTAACTTAGCTCTTTACCGAGCTATGATTCTTGCTCTAGTGGGCTGCTTACAATATGCCCCACTGGGCTGATCTAGCGTGTACTCCCCATAGCCTTGGGATCATAGTATGATCGAATCACAAGAAAGTGCCAGCTTTATGTAATGTGCAATGCTCATGCTATGGCACAGTCTACAGGGTGATCCGTCTCATAGGTGGCCCAATGCTCTTATGATGCATGCCATGGAAATACTCAAAATAACTTATAACTCAACATACACTTTATTTGAAATATATATATATATATATATTTTATTCTTGCATGCCCGTGCATCGCTTGAAACATATATCAAAATAAGTTTATAACCCCAAACTTGGATAAGCAATGCTTTCTTGGGAATATTGCTGTGCACGGATGCCCATTCTTCACTTTGAAATATAAATCTAAAAGATAAGTTTCATGTACCTAGACATATGTTTTTATCCAAACAATACTTTTCATGAAACTCTATACTTTGCTTTGAAACATGCTATGGCTCATGTTTTTTTTTTTTTTTCTTAAACTCATACTTTGTTGAAAACTCTTGCTTTTTCTAAAACTTATGCTTTGCTTTGGAAACATGCCATAAACCCATGCTTGTTCTTAAACTCATGCTTTGCTTTAGAACATACTTTAAAAATACATCATAACTGGGTTCTCATTTCCCATATTTAACTACTTGAGATACTATACTTAACATAACATACTCTGATTTGTAGCAAAATATCAATATGTTACCATAAAATAGTTCACAAAGCTAGATGAGAAACCCACTCACCTTAGCTGTTAGCACATTTTACTAGCTGCTATCTCTCTTGTTCTAGCTCCCTGGGACCAATATCTGAACTTAAGTCATCACACATGTATTATTAGGGTCACATGCACTTAGGATTTCATGAAACTATGCATGCATGCTCTATGCCTTAATACTTAGCATAATATTCTTCAATCCCTAATATACTCAAAGATTCACAATATACACATGCTATCACCTCATTTGTCTCTTAATCATGAGATTTTAACATCATTCTCTAGCTTAGGAAGGTTTGGACTTACCTTAGAAAAGATAGCTAAACCACTAAGACTTCTTCCCTTCATCCTCTTCCTCTTTTTCTCTTCTTCTTTTCTTTTTCTTCTCTTCTTTCCCATAGCTGAAACCCTCTCTTTTTCTTTCTTTTCTTCTTATTTTTCTTCCCTTTTTCTCCCCCTTTTCTTTCTCTTTTTATACGGTGGCTTAAGGGCTAAGTTAAGAAGTAGTGGGTTTTAAATGCCCATTGAAAGTCCCTATTTTGCCCCTCTACACTCTTAAGTCACACTTTTTAAAGTCCACATGGCTCCCTTCTCCACCAAGAATTTTTGCCCTTCAATTCTCTTTCCTATCTTGCCCTTAATCAAACTCTCAAATGACTTTTGATCAAATTTCACCCATGCCCTTGACAAATTTTCATTCTCAGATGAATAACAGAAGTTATTCATCCATTAGTCGGCATGTGAGCTGACATTAGAGAGTGAAATTGGTCTCAGACCAATTTTACAGAAAATTATTGCCCATTGGTCGGCATAGTAGCCGGCTAATGGTCTATTAGCTGGCATGGTAGCTGGCTAATGAGTTGACTAACAGCATGACAGCCTTTCCAAAGGCAATTCTAACGCATTTCAACTTCAGAAATCTTCATTCCAACTTCTCCCAAAGATCAAAAGCAACTAGTAAACATTGAAATCATTACAAAAACTTCAAATATAAGTCCAAATGAGTGACTTCATTAAATTTTATGGAAAGATCATGGGAGAAAACTCAAGATAACATCCAAAATTTTAGCTTTCACATTTTTAAGATCTTCACTCAGATCATTTCACACTAGAAGGCTAAACTAATAATAAAGGCATACTTAAAATAAAATTACAAGACTTCTAAGTTTGAGATAATACATTATTTGACTATATTTCTGATATATCATCGAACCAGTCATCATCAAAGAGAAATAGTTGCTTGGTTTTGCAACAATGGCCCGATTTAAATTTTTCATCACAATTGAGCACAACCCTTTTTCCTTTCTTTATTTTGCTTTTGCTGATGTTAATCTTTTGATTGGAATATAAAGAGATGTGGAATCTTCAATGGGAACTGGAATGGTTGCTATAGGTTGGCTCATCTTGGGTTTGCCTAAAGCAAGCAGCTGCTCTTTCTTGAATTTTGCCAACCCAATAGCCTCAATCATATTAATTAGTCAGAATATTTGAATATCATGCTTTATTTCTTTCTTTAATCCACTCATGAAGTAGCTCACAAAAAACTCCTCTGTCAATCCTAACGCAACTTAGTGAGCTCCCTAGTGAAATCTTCATAAACACTTGGACCGAAACGAGTGCAGAGTCCTGCCATGAATTCCTTCCACATAATCTTGCTTCGGCTTTTCTCTATTCATTGATACCATTGTAATGCTTCATTTTCAAAGTGAAAAGAAGCTATTATAACCTTCTGGTCTTCAAAGGTAAGATTATACCTGAAGAACTATTCCGCTCGATAAATCCATCCATCAGGATCATGTTTGTCAAAATGAGAGAACTCCAAATGGGTGGTTGGTGATTTGATTGCTCCTCCTGTTTTTGTATAAGAATTAATCTCATGTTGTTGAACATAATAATCTGGATGAATATTATTCAAAGATTCTCCAAATTTCTCCTTCATCACATCCACCATTATCTTTTTTAAATCAGCCATAGCATTAATTACTTCAACCATTTTTCAATCAGTAGATTCTTATAGTTGCTCATTAGATTTTCGTAGCTGCTTATTAGATTCTTGTAGCTCAAATACGGATGCTTCTATCATCTCTCTTAAACTTTTTATATCACCTTTCATATGCGAAGTATCTCTCTTAAACTTTTTATATCATCTTTCATATGCTTCTCCCACTATTGTTGATGAGTTACTTCTATCATAATTCTAGACTCTTTTTTTTTTTCTCTTTTTCTCGCTCTCTTTTTTTTTCTCTCTCCCTTCTTTTGTTTCAAACAATTAAACCTTAATTTAAAATTTTAAAACCTGGTAGCATGCTAGAAGGCGGCAATGGCAAGGCCCGCGGCAGTGGGAGTGGTGATGGTTAGCGTTGGTGGTGCGGTAGCGTCGGCAGCGTGTTGGCAGACAAGGTCGACTACAATGAATGGAGCGGTGGAGGGATAGGGAGGAAGAGGAAGCCAGTGGTGATGAGGGTTTTGCCAGAGCGGAAGATGGCAGTGGTGCTTCAGTCGGAAACGGGTGGTCGGGGAGGATCGACGGTTGAGATCGAAGGGCAGCGGATGCCTAAAGGTTGAGGCAATGTCTTTGTCGTCGACGATGGAAGAGGAGGAAGATTTCTCGCCGATCAAGGAGGTGCAGCTGACGATGAGGACAACTGACAATCCGATGCTCCCGATGTGGATGTTCCAGATGTGGTTCCTCGGGATGCTCGCATGCACAGTGATGGCATTCCTCAACTAGTTCTTCAGATGAGATAACGGAAGGAACTCGCCGCGGCGATGGACGTGGAGAAAAGCGCAGGGCAGCGGTCGAATAGAACTGGTGTGAGGAAGAGGCCATAAGGGAGGTACGTGACAGATACGGAACCAGGGAAGAAGTGTCGGGTCTGGTTGGTTTTTGTCGTTAGAATTTTTTTTTTTTTCTTTTTTTTTTAAGATAGGAACTAAATGGGTTTTGAGAATGGCAACAAAAAGCAAGAAAGATTTTTTTTTTTTCAATACTAGGATTCTATAGATGGAAGAAAATAGAAGAAATAAGGTGAATGATAGAAGAGTATGAGGTTATTAGCTTTAAGTTATGATACTGTTGCAACGATAGATAAAATAGAAAATTTTGGATAATTATGATCGCTTCAAGAGGAACATGCCTTCAGATAACCACTTCGAGGGAGTTGAGCCTCCAAACAAAAGGAACTAATAATATTATTTCACGATGATGAGCTAAAAGGGCTGTTAACCCCTAATTATTCAATGAAAGCTAAATACAATTATATAAAAGTAACCTCTTAATAAAACTAATACATAATTGAGGAAATAAATCATTGTCTAAGTCAAGAGTTTTCCTTAATAACTAGATCCTTCAAATTAAGAAAATCTTATAAATTTGAAAAAATCTCCAAAATTAGGAAATTCTATGTAAGATAACTAAATATTTTCAAATTACAATAATCAATAGGATGACCAAACCATACGTCTTGAGGAATCTTCAAGTTGATTGTAGTCAAGGCAACTGATTCATCAAAAAACTTATTGTATTCACTGCTTCAGCCCAAAGTGATTTCCTAAGTTTAGCATTAGAGAACATGCAATGCATTCTCTCTAAGAGTATTCTATTCACTCATTCTGCAACTCCATTCTGCTATGGTGTCATCCCTATAGTATGATGCTTCATTATATTTTCATTGTTGTAGAGCTTTAAGCCATTATCTATACGCAACATCTTGATTTATTGTCTAGTATATTTCTCCACCATAATTTTTCACTGCCTGAATTCAACAAATATTTCATTCTTGTATTTTAAGCACATCTAGACCTAACTAGAGTAGTCATTAATAAATGTTAAAAAATATTGAGGCTCACTCATTAATGCAGAGGGCTAGGTCTTTAGAGATATGAATGGGGATGTAATCTAACACTCCATTGGAATAAATGAGTATTAGTGCTAAACTTCTACTACATGAAAAAGGGTTATCAGGGGCACTTTGATAGAGGCATTTGTTATCTATGTTATGTAACTATTTTATTTCTTTTAAGGGGATTAGTCTGAAATGGGAATTTTATTATAAATGTTGCTGCTATATTAATATTTCGTGGCATATAACTTAAATCACCTCTAATTAAAAAGCAATTCTATATATTAATTATGACATTTAATTAAAATGCCGATAAATGTGAGAATGATAAATAAGAAATACTATACTTTCTATATGTGGTTGACCTCTCCAAAAATATATATATTTCCAACCGAGCACTCTCTCACCTATCTAATATGTTATAATTTATATAATTTTTTGAATAACTTTTTCTTTGATTGGCACCAAATAGACTTCATGTTTCCTATATTAGATTGCTGATATCTTTCTAGAAGGTATTTCAATTTCTATAGCATATATCCTAGGTATCCAATCCTCATGCATGCTGTTAATTCAACTCTTCATATTGATTCATCTCAAATTAGATCAAATTGGTATGCTTCTTCATCTCTCCTCACCTTCTTCTCATGTTATTGATTAAATTTTTATGCATGTTGATTTTTTCTTTAAATCAGATCAAACCTCATCTTCATCATCTGCTTCTCTCACCATCTCTCCCACATCATCGCCTCCTCTCATCCCATCAAACTACTCACCACCACCATCCGGCAAGCTCTAATCAATTTTTTTTGATCAGGATTGGATTAACTCCAAAACAGAGAAGAGAGTGTTGTGAACCCTGATCACAACGATAGATAGAATAGGTAATTTGGGATAACTGTGATCACTTCGAGGGGATCACGCCTCTAAGTGACTGCTTCGAGAGGGTCAGACCTCTTGATAACCACTTCAAGGGGGTTAAGCCTTCAAAGAAAACAAACCAATAATATTATTTCACCATACTAAGACAGAAGGACTATTACATATTTATAGGGTAAAACCCTAATTATTTAAGGAAAGCTAAATACAAATTGTAAAAGAAACTTCCTAATGAAACTAATAAATAATTGAGAAAATAAATTATTTTGTATGATCAGGAGTTTTTCTTAATAACTAGATCCTTCAAATCAAAAGAATCTTATGGATTTGAAAAGATCTTCAAAAATTAGGGAATCCTATCATTCCACCCCCTTTAAAATCAACCTTGTCCTCAAGGTTATAGAGCAAATAAAAAGCTATTAGTAGAATAAAATTCAGCTTCAAAACTACCAAAAATCAACTGCTTGCGTTTAGTTTCTGGAACTCGAAGGTGTTGAGGTATGATCACACGTTTGTCTAGCCTTGAGTTTGTTTTCGGCTTTAATGAAGAGGTTTGAGTGGAGTATCCAAATAATGTCGTAGAAGAACTATTCAACTGATTCTAATAGCTTGATTCATAAAGAGCTAGCTCACTTTCCTATATTGAATACAAGTATATAGCAGAATCTATTTTAGCCTCCATCTTTTTCATGACGTGGCTACTGAAAGCCTCCATGGGTGGATCTTTAAGCCTTTCCAGTGTATATTTTTGCTCTTGAATTTTAAATTGCATGAGAAGCATAGAGAAATCCCATGAAATTGGTCCTAAGGTGCGAAGCCAATGTGCCCCAAGAACCATATCACACCCTTTAAGAGGTAACATATGGAAATTCGATGTGAATTTGAAATCTTGTATAGATATAGAAAGATTTTCATATGTACCTTGGACTTGAATGTGAGCACCATCTACCACTGTAACTTCTGTAAATTTATTGTTTGACCATCGAATATTAAGATGCTTGACTAGCTCTGGATGAACAAAATTGTGAGTACTGGTTGAGTCTATCAGAATAATAATGGGTTGCTTCTTTAATTCTACCTTGACTCTCATTGTTTGAGGAAATAAGTTACTTATAATTGCATGCATGAACATTTCTGGAGGTAAATTATTCAACTGCTCCTCATAGTCTTTGTTTGACTCTATTTCTGATAATCATGGGACCAGTCATCGTCAATAAGAAATAGTTGCTTAGTTTTGCATCGGTGGCCTGGTTTAAACTTTTCATCATAGGTGTAGCACAACCCTTTTTCCTTTCTTTCCTATGCTTCTACTAATGTCAATCTTTTGACTAGAATAGAAAGAGATGTGGAGTCTTCAATAGGAACTAGAGTGGTTACTATAGGTTGGCTCACCTTGGGCTTGCGTAAAGCAAGTAGCTACTCTTTCTTAAGTCTTGCCAATCCAATAGCCTCGGTCATATTGGTTGGTCGAAACATTCGAACATCATGCTTAATTTCTTCTTTTAGCTCGCTCATGAAGTAGCTTATAAAAAACTCTTCAGTCAATCCTATAGTACGGTTAGTGAGTTGCTCAAAACAGGATTGATACTCACGTACTGTAGTTGTTTGTCACAACTTGGTAAGCTCCCCAGTAAAATCTTCATAAACACTTGGGCCAAAACGAGTGCAAAGCCCTACTATAAATTCCTTCCATGAAACCTTGTCTCGGGCTTTCTCCATCCATTAGTACCACTGTAGTGTTTCTTTTTCAAGGTGAAAAGAAGCTATTGCAACCTTTTGATCTTCAGAGGTAAAATTATATTTGAATAACTGTTCTGCCCGATAGATCCATCCATTGGGATCATCTCCATCGAAATGAGGAAACTCCAAGCAGGTGGTTCATAACTTGATTGCTCCCCCTATTTCGGTGTAAGAATTTATCTCATGTTGTAGAAATTGATACTCTGGATGCACATTACTTAAAAATTCTCCAAACTTCTCCTTTACTATGCCTGCCATTATCTTTTTTAAATTAGCTACAGCATCAATTAGTTGCTTATTAAATTTTCATAGCTCAAATACTGATGCTTCTGTTGTCTCTCTTAAGCTTTTCATATCACTTTCCATGCGCTTCTCCTACTGTTATTGACGAGTCCCTTCTGCCATATCTTAAATTTTGGCAATAAACTTTCTTGAAAATAAGAAAGAACTTTTCTCTTTCCTTTTTTTTTCTCTCTTTTTTTTTTTCCAACTTTCTCTTCCCTTTTTTTTTCTTTTCCTTTTTTCTTCTCTTCTTTTTTTTTTCCTCTCTCTTTCCTTTTTTTTTCCTTTCCTTTTTTTCCAACTTTCTCTTCCCTTTTTTTTCTCTCTTCCTTTTTTCCTTCTCTTTTTTTTTTTCTATCTCTCTCTCTCTCTTTCCTTTTTTTTCCTTTCCTTTTTTTTTTCCAACTTTCTCTTCCCCTTTTTTTTCTCTCTTCCTTTTTTTTCTTCTCTTCTTTTTTTTCCTTTCTCTCTCTCTCTTTTTCCTATTTCTTTTTTTTCTTTGGTTTTTCTCCCTCTTTTTCTCTTTTTTTTTTTAAACTAGATTTTCTTTTGTAGGTAGGTTATGGGCCCACCAAGCTTCCGATGCGATCAGGTGCGGGAGGAGATGGCTTTGGTCGCTCAACGAAGGCACAGTCAGAAGGTCAATGAGAAAGACCAATGTTGATAGAGAGGGGAACCGGTGAAAAGAAGAAGAAGAAGACTGGTTTTTTTTTTTGTGCAGATAGGAAAAAGTAGAAGATAAGGCTGAGTTTTTTCTTTTTTTCTTTGATAGGATCTAGACCGGTTTTGGGAGTAGCAAGAAGAAGCAAGGATTTTTTTTTTATAATAGGAGCTAGATAATTTTGAGGTGGTAACAAGAAAAAAGGATTTTTTTTAATAGATGGAAGAAAATAGAAGAAATAAGATGAAGGATAGAAGAGTACCAAGTTATCGATAACCAGGCTCTGATACCAACTATTGTGAACCCCGATCGCAACAATAAATAGAATAGGGTATTTAGGATAACTATGATCACTTCGAGAGGATCACGCCTCTAGGTGACCACTTCGAGGGGGTCAAACCTCCTGATAACCACTTCGAGGGGGTTGAGCCTTCAAAAAAAACAAACCAATAATATTATTTTACCATACTAAGCCAAAAGGACTATTACATATTTATAAGGTGAAACCCTAATTATTTAAGAAAAGCTAAATACAAATTGTAAAAGAAACCTCCTAATGAAACTAATGCATAATTGAGAAAATAAATCATTTTGTATGATCAGGAGTTTCCATTAATAGCTAGATCCTTCAAATCAAAAGAATCTTATGGATTTGAAAATATCTTCAAAAATTAGGGAATCCTATCAGAGAGGTAGCAAGGGGTGTGGAACCATGAACAGGAGGAGGCCACATTGAGGAATAGAATGGAAGAGCATAATAGGATCAGGGAGATGCAGGATGGGATGAAGGGAAATACTTGGAATTCATTTTTTTTCTTATTTTTCTTCTTCTTTTCTTTTTCTCATTGATATACTTGACAGACGTGTTCTATTTTGGGCCTTCCAATCATTATGTTCTTATCATATTGATTTTCATAAATTCAAGGTTTTGAATCTTCCCTGAATAAGAACCAAGTTTTGAATAGGTTGTAACAGAATAAGAACATAATGGATTTTAAATAGGATATACAAAAGATGTTTATTCTAAAGATACAGCTGTAACAGTTTCATTCTTAGGATTCTTATTCTTATGTTAATAATAGTAAACTTGAACCAAGGCTGGGAAAATGTATATTCCTTAGCATGGCACCAAGGTGAAGGATTATAGGCTATGGTTAGTTGAGGACTTATATAACTTAAACTTGTTCTTAGAAAAGATATTACATTTAATGAGTTTACTATGATAAACTAGAAGAAAGAATTTGTAGAGAGTCAGATAGAGGACCATGATGTTAATAAGAAGGTAAAACTTGATGTTGAAGCTTTAAGAAGAGAATTACACACTCTCATGCTAAGCTCGAGATGAGGTGCAAATGAAGGAAACTACGTATGATGCAGAACCATCTTAAAAGAACACTATTGAATTGCTATCAGGCATGAAAGGAGGCAAATTAAGCTACCTATACGTTACATATATATATAGTTGCTTATGTACTTGCTGCAACTAATAGTATAAAGAATAAGCCTATTACGTATAAAGAAGTGATAAATAACAAGAAGTCTACTAAGCAGATAGCAACCATGCATGAAGAGATTGAGTCTCTTAAAAAGAATTAGACTTGGAAACTTGTGAACTTGCCTAAAGGGAAGAAAAAAGTAGTGGGTCGCAAATGGGTTTTCAAGAAGAAGAATGAAATGCCCAAGGTTGATGTAGCAAGGTTCAAGGCACGATCACTAGCTAAGAGCTCCACTCAAAAGAAGGGCATGGATTTTGTAAGGTATTTTCTTTTATTGTGAAGCATAGCTCCATTTGTCTCCTACATGTCCTAGTGTGCGTGTTGGATTTAGATCTTGAGTAACTTAATCTCAAAACATCCTTCTTGCATGATGAGTTGAAGAAATAAATTTATATGTATCAACCAAAAGATTTTTATGTTTCTAGAAAGAAAGACCATGCTTACCTACCAAAGAAATCTCTATATGATTTAAACAAATCACCTAGGCAATGGTATAAGAGATTTGATAATTGTATAGTTGATAATGGCTATATTAAGAATCACTATGAGAGCTATATTAAACTATAAGAAGTTCTAAGATCACTCTTTTGTGTGCTCATTGCTATATGTAGATGACATATTGATTATAGCATGAGACAAGGCTAAAACCAACAAGTTGAAGGCTTAGTTGTGTAGTGAGTTTAAAATGAAGGACTTAGGTGTAGTAAAAATGATATTAGGTATTGAGATCCATTGAGAATGAGAAACAGATAGGTCATACTTGTCTTAAAAAAGGTACATTGAAAAGGTGCTTAAGCATTTTGGTATAGATAAGACCAAATCAATGATACTCCTTTAGCTGTGTATTTTAAGTTATCAGCTTCATTGTCACTATAAATTGAGGTGTGGCATATGGTGCAAGTGCCCTATACTAGCATGATTAGTAGTTTGATATATGCAATACTTTTAAATTGATGGTCAGTTAAAACTGATGGAGTAGCTCATGTGCTTGTTGGTTTAACTGATCTCATATAATTAAATTGTAATAATTGAAAGTCTGAGGATCAAAATGAATTTTGAGTGAAAGTTTGAGGACCAAAAGTTCCTCTATCTAAAACTATTTTGGATTCTTTTCTACTATCTTAATTCTTTAGCTTTGGTTTAAATAAATCAGTCTTGGGGCTAGTGTCACACCCTAAACCTAATCAAATTCAGGGTCATGAAAACCACCGTATACTCATAGAGGTTGGCCCTATAAGCAGCATACAAGGCATTTTTACCTATTAATAAATATATCTAATATAATAATAATAAAATCATACACAAGTAGTAATGATCATTAGAATAATATATACATTCTAACTATCATTTATCTAATAGCACTTTATACAAACATTTAGATTTCTAACAATAACAAATTTATACAACTGTTATCTTTGCTACATAATATAATTATACATATCCTCAAAACACACTTTAATATACAACCAAACAAACTAAAATTGGTCTGCATGTACATAGAGAACCAACCTTATCTCTATTAGCTTATCCCTAATCTTCTGTCAATTTACATTTCAACCTCTAGATTTAGAAAAATAGATAAATAAAAATAATGAGATTGAAAGCCAAGTAAGTAACCCTCCATTTTAATAAAATTAGATCAAGCAGTATTTAAGTTTATAATTCGATAAATGTACTAAAGAATCATATACGTTTAGCATATATAGCAAAATTATAAACTATCATTTTGTTGGATGTATAAATTAGCATACCATATTTCTATCACATAAATATACCACGTAAATTTTATGTGCCTAATAAGCAGAATGAAATATTAAATCCAAACTTAAAAACAATTAAATAAACTCATACATACTAAATCTCAAATCTTGATTCTCTTTTATCTCTTCAACCAAGGATTATGGCTGCATTTAACCCTTGCAGCATGGTTCGTGACCACATTTAGCTCTGTGGAGTAGGTCCAAGATCGCATTTGACCTTAAAAAGTAGGTCTAAGATCACATTTAACCCTACAAAGTAGGCTCATATCAAATGCTATCAGTATAGTGTAACTCTTTAACATCATATCATATATAGTTTGGTCAAGAGTCTGCATGCGTATACAAATATTTATTTATTCAAATTCTCTTTTCAACATTAAAGTTTCCTAAATATCTAAACATTTTATAAACTAAACAAAAATTCAAATATCCATAATTGATGATGCCAAAAAGTGTACAAAAACTTTTCAACAATACATTCAATGAACACTATTTCCTACTTAATCCAAAATTCATAAATCAATTATAGCATAATTTGACAAATGAAGTCAACTAGCTAAAATATCAAACCTCATCCAACATATTACGAACCTCAAAATATGATTTAATAATTTTATAAAAATAATGAATCCCATGAGAATAACATCACTATAATATTTTCTGATGCAATACAATTAAAATATGATGATAATTTTGTAATAGTGCATTTTTTTTAAAAAATAATTTATTAATATATATAAAAAAATCAAGAGTGCTACTTCCCTCAAATATGCTCAAAACAATTCAAATTAATCGCTTCACCACAACAATTCAAACTAATCACTTCATCAGAATTCCTTAGAACCTAATAACCTAACATTATCAAAAAAATTAAATTAATATCATGCTACCGCATTTAATTATTTGCCAAATTTCCTAAAACTTAAAAAAAATTTCTCCCCCTGCCACACCACTTGTATATCATAATTGTCATCCTCTGATTAACAAAGTGCTTAGGCAAAGGAGATAACATAGACCACAACTCTAGGATTAGACCCTTCCCACCGTAAGCAATAGAGAGTCTAATTGCCACACCCAAAGCTGATTCAAAGTTGAGACCGCCTCAAGCATCTGTTTCGTTTGGACTTAAAAAGTAATTTTTTCCGGCTTCCAACATTTACTGGTGATTAGATTCCAGATGGACTCCGACTAGATTGCTTCTCCAACTACCACATGAAGTACTTGGCCTCGGTTGAGGTTCTTTCCAGGTAGAGGACTCTTGCCATTAAACATTAAGATTATTTTATTAAACAAATCTAGGATGATTGGTTTGGCTTCAAGGGTCCAAACGAGAAATGTCTCATGATCAGTGGATTTCCTTAATTACTAAAAGAAAATCAAAATAATTGACTTCCTTTCTTGACAATCCCCTAAAAGAGCTAGACTTATCTCTCACCTCCCCTTTTCCTCTCTCGAACAGCTGTTGCAGGTCACAGGGCAAAAACACGCTGTCTAGAGAGAGGGCGGAGGAAGGGAGGGAACCACGCGGCTGCTGTGAAAGGATTTACCACCGCCACCGCTCTCGTAAGCGGTGGCCAACCCAACAACTTTACAGCAGCAGGGTGGGGGCCAAGAAAAGTTTACTACAACTCTCAGTTAACATCCGGGTTTAAGGTCATAAACAGCAGCCAGCCACCGAGATATTCTTGCCAGACTAATCTAAACTTTATCAAAAATAATTTTCCCGTCTTCGTTGAATAGACAAATCTAGCTGTATGATTTTGTCAGCATGCTAAAGATTAAAAAGAAGTCTAGCTGTATAATTTTGTCGGCATGCTAACGTTTGATAGGTGCGTGTAGGTTATTTGTCTAGGTTGACTCAAGAATCACTAGACTTCGGACTTTGGAGTCACATTGCTCTCAAGTCTCAAAATTATGCCGTTTAGATGACTTCCACAACATGAAGAAGACGCCTCGACCTTTTGCATAGAAGTTAATTGGTTTGTTGCCTGTACAGAAAATTGTTTCTAGGTGGGCTTGAAGTAGATGTACAAAATACATCATTCATACCAGGCGTTACAGGCTTTAAATTAAAATTAGATATTTTGAATGGGTCCCTTGTAGCTATTTTTATCTATTTCTCTTAACTAATTTTTATTGCAGCAGAATTGGATCTTATGTGGCACCAAAAGGTCTGGAAGCTAATTTTCATAGCTTCATTTAATTAAAACTTTTTCGTTTTTGATGAACGATCAAGACTTCCCTTTCAATAAATATTTGGAAACTCATGAGACTGATAAATCTGTGAACTACTTGCTTTAGCTTCAACTATTATATCTATCTGTAGTACATTTAAAAATAAATGTAAGAGATTTGGTCGTACCTATAGTTTGGTTGTACACAAGAATTTATCAAGAACAGCTTTTTTTTTTCCCTTTCTATAATCTATTATTAACTTTATAATATCTTTATCAATTCAATGAAAACATTCAACCCTATAAATTATTTTTGGCAATTATAGCCATTATTGCTATTAAAGTCTGTTAATACATTTCAAATCAATTCTAAATGATATTCTATTTCCACTTATAAGCTTCAACTTTTTTAAGGAAAAAAAAAAAGATTAATTTGAAAGGTTTGTATAATTATAAATCTTGACATTTCAAAAGGGAAAGGGAAGAAAAGATTTAAATGGTAGCATGAAATGCTTCTCCACTTATAAGTTTTGACTTTTCAAGAGGAAAGGAAGTAAGATTAATTTGAAACATTTATCTAATTATAAAACTTGGCATTTCAAAGGGGAAGACAAAAGAAAAAAAAAATGTTTATTCAATTATAAATCTTGACATTTCAAAGAGGAAAATTAAATGAGAATAATACCTAATAAAATATTTAAAACTCTACTGAAAACTTCCTCAACCACATGGAATCGCACAAATTAATCACAAAGTCTCTAAAAATTATTTTATAATAATTCAAATCCTCACTTTAAAAATGCCAGCCAGGAAGATAAGTATGTGAGGCCTGGCTTGACCGTAGCCAGCCCATTTGACCGGTCCGGCTCAACCAGGGGAGCAGCGCCAGCTGATCCAGCATCTGAGACGGGATCAGCGAGTTGGGAGGAGGTCGTTGCGCCCTCCTCGCGATCCCCGATCGAACATGGAACAAGTTAAATTTAAATCACCCTGAACCTTGCTCTCCCCCAGCCATCTTTGAGTGGATCAGAGCTTTGGGGGCTCGGTTGTGAGGATGAAAGGCGAAGCTGTGAAGAAGAGGCAGAAGCAAAGGATCGTCCTCTTTCCTTGAATCTGATCCAAATTCCTGATAAGTTTTAGAAATTCTGAATATCTTGTGATTCACGGGTGTGCTAACACTTGAATCTTGATGGGATTTCAATACAAAATCAGAGTTTTAGCCAAGATTGAATGACTCTGTTCCTGTTTCAAAACAGGGTGCTCGTGGCTGCGATTTTGGCTGCTTCCTCCTCCGCTCCGGCGGCATTTTCCACCAGCATTTCCTATGATCTTGCTTTAGAATGGTAGGATTTGGTCTTGGCCGCCGGCAATCGCTGAATTTGGGAGAGAAATGGGCCAGTTGCATTGTTTTCCTTCGTGTGGCACTGTTTCAGACTGATTGCAGCCGTGAATTGTGGCCGACGGTGACTGGACCACCACTGGATAGGTGACTGGCGGTGTCCGGTGTCGAGGTGGCTTAAGGCCTCTGGCTTCTCCCTGGAATCACGGTGTTTGGGCGGGGGAGAAGCCGCTGGACTTCCGTGTGCCGTGAGTTGAAGGCGGCTTGGGGCATGCGGTTTCGGCTAATGAAGTTAATTGGGACAGTAGTGGGGCTTGAGGCGTTACAGAGGCATAATTTTTTCCTGGCCATAGCACTGATCTAGATTATGATAGAAACGTGACATGTAGTAGACTATGGTCTACTATTTTCAATTATAATTTTATGCTTTAATTTTTCTGCTGAAAATAATGGGGAATAATTGTTTTGGCTTTTCATGGGTCAGGGCATGTTTTGGGCCTCCATTTCAATTGGGTCATGGCCTAGTCTAAGCCAAAGTTTGCTCTAAGTCATGACCCAACCCAATGTGTAGAGGAGTGTTGTTCATTATTTTGGACCATAATTGGTGCTATGCAATATTATTTATTTACATTATTATTTATTATTTAATGCATATTTTGTATTTTGGTTATGCATTATTATTGATTGCTTGTTTCTCGACATATATGCACATATTCTATAATCTTATTTGATCACAAATTATTTTGTATTATAAAGTTCAAATGTGGCATGTTCTTTACTTGCTTAAGTTTGTAATTATGTACCCTCAATTTATAAAATATGTGCATAAAATGGAATAATTATTTGTTAGATTCAAGGCCTATTGGTTTAAATGCAATAATTACTATTTTATGATCCGAGGAGATACATATGGATTAAGTATCTCATATAGAGAGATCACATGCATACATCTAGTTAAGTATACGTATTGTGGGCAATATTGGATATCTTATTTTGAAACAATTTTATATGTTAATATAGGTGCTTGGCTGCCAAAGTGGTTCATCCACTGAGCTTGTAGAATTTTTCTATATCAGTATTACAAGATCTTAGGTTACAACATACAATTGTCTCCTCAAAAGGGATTATTGTGTATTATAATTTTAGAGGATGAACATGAAGTATTGGGATAGAGGGTACACTAGCTTAGAAGATCTATCTATCCAAAGGAGATAGTTTTCTTAAAAACTAGGGTATTCTCATTATTTGCTCCGTATAAAGGAATTTCACTAGCATGTTACCTCTACCCAAAGGAGAGTTTGTAATGATATACCGAAACTCTTTGGATACATATAGTCATAAAGTATTGAGACTATTTTGCCCATATATTGATATATATATATATTGTGCTCTTTATCTTGAATCAAGTCTTTTTTAATGTGAATCATAACCATACCATAATTAAGGTCCTGACTCTCATTATAAGAGATGGAAAGAGGCTATAAAGTTTGCCCTAAATATTGATGATATTGACCTAGCTCTATAAGATAGCAAGCCTCATAAGCCCATTGATGGCAACACTACTGTGCAAAAATGAATTTTGTGCTAAGTAGAAAAGATTAAATTATTTAAGCCTACATGCATGAAAAGATGTATCTTAAACATCTTATGAGTAGATTAACTAGCAATGCCAAAGTTTTCTTGGCTATTGTAGGACAAAGACATTAACTGTCTAATAAACCTAATATTGAAAACCTAATAAGTTTGTGGTTCATCATGCTCTTAATTCCTTGTTTGTTGAATTT
Source organism: Metroxylon sagu (assembly GCA_017589505.3). Classification (NCBI taxonomy): domain Eukaryota; kingdom Viridiplantae; phylum Streptophyta; class Magnoliopsida; order Arecales; family Arecaceae; genus Metroxylon; species Metroxylon sagu. The sequence goes on along the minus strand of JACVBY030000626.1, from coordinate 1,772,666 downwards.
AATCAAATGAAAGCTAGTTATAATGCTTTAGATGAAGCTAAGAGTTGAAAATAATGTTGAAACTAAGAAACTAAGGATGAATTCATATGAACCTAATTTTCAGCTTATTTTAGAAAAGACATTTTATGTCCTATCCTTTAAGGGTGAATTTGGTTTTAATTTATTTTTGGATAAACAAGGATATTATTTTAATTGGAGATAGAAAGATTGATTTGGTTTTGAATTCATAAATTATTAAGAAATTTCTTTTATTTGATAGTTTGTATAAATTTTCATTGACTCCCAATAATGAATATATGCTATCTCATTCATATAAACTATCATTGACTCCTAATAATAAATATATGCTTTCTCTAATATAGGAAAAGTTATATCCAAAAGATTCCTAATTGAAGAAAAATCTTCAATGTTGTGGCATATAAGTTTATGCTGCACTTCTAGAGAGAGTTGGAAGATTTATAAATATGATATTTTACTCTCTCTTAATTTTGAGATATAGAGACATGTATTGATTGCATTAAGGATAAGCCAATCAAGTCTATGAACAAAGGTGCAACTCATAGTTCTAATCCTCTTGAGCTTATGTACACTGGATTAGTGAACCTCTTTTCCTTTATAGATAACTTCTTTCTTCATAATTATCTCTATGTGATCAAAGAGAACTATAAAGATCTTTAAAATTGAGGTTTACATATAATTTGAAAAGATTATCAAAGTTGTGAGGTTTGATTAGAGTGGTAAGTATTATGGTAGCCATGTTTTAATGAGGCAGCAAATGGGACTATTTGCCAAGTACTTATAGAAAAATTAGATTATAGCTCAGTATACCTTTTGGTAGTTTTAATGGTGTAGCTGAAAGGCATAATGCACCCTTAAAGATAGGATGAGGAGCATAATGATTAGGTCCTACCTTCCTAAGTTTTTTTAGGGTAAAGTCATTAAGACTACTTTATATATGTTCAACAAAGTGTTTAGCAAGTCTGTTCTCAAAACATCTTTTGAGTTGTAGATATGAAGAAAACCTAGTTTAAACCACTTTTGCACTTGGGGTTATCTTGCTAATGTTAGAATTTATGATCCTTTTGGGAAATGACTAACCCTGAGACTACCCATTGCTGTTTTATTAGGTGTCTAGAATATTCCAAGGAATAAAGATTTTATTGTCATATGTATGGCACTAAGAGTGTATAGTCCATGATAGCTATATTTTACAGCTTGATATTGCTCATATTTAAAGTTATTAGTCTATTGATAAGAGAGCTTATTAGATATGATGGTGATTCTTTTGCCTTATTATATGAAAGTGCTATACTTGTACCCATAAAGATAGTAGACCATTAAAAATAGAACACTAAACCTAATGTCTCATTCAAAAAAGACTATTGCAGAAGCACCTATAAGGAGATCTACTAGGCAAAGGAGATATGTTATTTTATTTATTTTATATGATAAGGCTCTCTTATCTATTTCTTCTAAGTTTTCTTATAGGACTATTGTGACACTGGTGACTCATTTTTCACTTAAAGTTTTACCAGATAAATATAAAACAACTTTCTTAAATGGTCACTATGGAGAATAAGATTGATCAATGCCCATACCATTGAGTTAGGAGTAAATTCATCTTCCTAATAATTTATTTAGATAATGTTTTGCCTTCTAGTAGCGATTTTGGTTTGCTACCTAAGACTAAGCGGTTGTTGTTTAAGACTTCTGATACGAAAGATCTTAGTTTGTTATCTTTTCTTCTTGGTATTGAGATCCATGAGGATAGATCATTTAGTATGTTAGGACTCTCTTAAAAACCTACATTAATTGTGCTTGGTAGGTTTAATATACAAAATTATAAGCTTGGGGTGAATAGTGATGAGTCCATTTGAACTAGTACTACAAAATGATTTTGAAAGAGAGTTTATAAAGAATATTGTACCTTATATTAGTGCAGTTAGTAGCTTATTTTATGCATAGATCTGCACTAGGCTAGGCATTGCTTATGCAATGTGTTCTTGGCAAATATTTGTCAAACATTGGTTTGAATATTGAAATGCTACTAAGATTTTGGTACTTGATAAGAACAAAATGTTTTATGCTAGTCTATAAAAAGATGGATAATCTTGACTAATTGATTACTCAAATTTAGATTTTGTTGGTTGTCTTATTGATACAAAATCTACTATAAGCTGTAATTTTATATTAGTTAAAGGAACCATATTTAGTAAAAGTATTGAAAGATACTCATGACTTCTTGTATTATGCAGGATATATTTGTTGCATGCTATGGAGTTATTATATAGGCTATACGATCAAAGATTTTTTGATTTTAGATATGATGTGATTCTTTTATATATAAAAGTATTGAGAGCTTATTAGATATGATGTGATTCTTTTGCCTTATTATATGAAAGTGCTATACTACCACATCATGATTCATATTAGTGAAAGTTATTAGCACTTGTAACCATGGATTGGTCTTATATCAATAAGGGTATAACGACTATTATATTTCGGTATTGGTAGCTTTCATAGGACTGGATTATTTAACAGGATCACAAGTGTTGTGCTATTTTCTTACCATACTACCACATCATGATTCATATTAGTGAAAGTTATTAGCACTTGTAACCATGGATTGGTCTTATATCAATAAGGATATAATGACTATCATAATTCGGTATTAGTAGCTTTCATAGGACTGGATTATTTTCTAAAGTGTTGTTTCAGAGGATCAAATATTTTCAAAATTATGGCTACATTAAATTTTAGTTATTCAGCCCAAGTACCATTTTCAAATAAATAAATAATTTCAAAACTTAAACAACTACAATGAATATTGCCCAAGTGGCAGAATATTGGAAATTTTCCATATGTGTGGGCTACGATTAATTATTAGTGATTTTAATTTTACAAAACTAGCTAAATAAATTTGGTCCAATGATACAAGCAAAATGAGCCCACTATTGATATTTGTGATCCATATGGTTTGGACTTGAATATACCTTTATTAGGATATAGCTAGTGAATTGCGTAGACCTAAAGCCCAATAGTGACCCATGATAAGAGGGCCTATTAGAGTTTTATTATAAATGGGCTATGTCCCCTCTTCTCTCCTCATTATTGTGATTAGTTTTTTCCTTCAAAACCACTGCCTAAAGAAGCAGCAAGAAGAGGAAGATTTAGGCCTTTGCATAATGAATGTTTTCGGATCATCTTACATAAATTATGACACAAACAAGTACAATAATAAATTTTATTTTATTACTATTTGGTATTCTAAAATCCAGTATATATGATCCTTGAAAATTCTTATATCAAGTTTGTCGGGCCCCTTCCCGATGGCATGATTTCTTATAAAAATTGGGTAGAGATCTACCAGTCTTTATGCTAAGTATCATAAAGCCCAAGCGATCCCTATCCAATTGCCATAAGTTACATGCACAAAATGCTAAATCTACTAAAAACTTTTGACCTGCTCAATTCATTCATACTATTCATAAGATTACATCACAATTTATTTCATCCTGCTCAGATAACATAAGACTTTCACATTATTTCATCACATGATTCTAGGCAATATAGCTTTCATCACTATGCTGTTATAAAGACCATATACACAAATTCATTCTACAACAAAAGTTATTTCTCATAACCATTCCAAGTCCAAAATACATCATAGGGTTACAGTCATACACATCCATCCATATCCATTTCAAATACATATACAATCTACGTAACATAAACTATGTCATCAACCAAATTATCCACATCTAGCAACCCATATCAAAATCAGGCATCCAAGAGCCAACCTGCTATCTCTGATCTGAAATCCAAAAATTTCAACAATAAAGGGGTGAGACCTAAGTTCCAGTAACTGGATAGCCATTTAACAATGGGGAAACACTGAGAACCATATTTTAAAACCAATAAATATACTGATACAAAATATCACAATAGATACTGAAATCTTTTCAATGAGATAAAAAAACTCATAAGTTAGCTTATGCTTCCAATAATGCAATTTAAATAAGAAAATACCACTTTTACAAAACTTCATGATGATGGGCTGGGTGTGCTACCACTAAGGTACATCCCTACAGTCGCCCTTCTACAAGTGTACTCTTAGTGGGTGAGTGTATTGAGCACCGAGGATCCCTGCACCATATGGCACCCCTCACATGTGCGGTTCACCCCAGGTGTGAGCTTGCCCCTTTTCCCTGGGCCTCCTGCTTGCCCTTTCCATGGGCCTATATCTCTGAGCCCCCTCGAGCTATATAGTAACCTAGCTCTTAACCAAGCCGTGATTCTTACCCCACTGGGCTGCTTGCAATCTGCCCCACTGGGCTGATCTAGCTTGTACTCCCCCTGACCTCGGGATCATAGTACGATCGAATCACAAGGAGGTGCCGGCTATAATAGAGTATGCAATACTCATGCTATGGCACAGTCTACAAGGTGATCAGCCCCATAGATGGCCCCATGCTCTTTATGCTTATGCTGTATAAATACTCAAATATAAGTTTATAATTCAATATACAATCAGCTATACTTTCTTTGAAACATTGATGTTCATGCATGCCCATGCATCTCTTTGAAACATAAATCTGAAAAGTAAATTCCATGCTTTACTGAAACATGTGTTTTTATCCAAACAATGCTTTTTATGAAACTCTATACTTTGCTTTGAAACATGCTCTAGCCTATATTTCCTTTTCTTTTCTTAAACTCATACTTTGCTGAAACTCTTGCTTTTCTGTAACTCATGCTTTGCTTTGGAAACATGCTGTAAACCCATGCTTGTTTTTAAACTCTTGCTTTGCTTTAGAATATGCTTTAAACTCATGCTTTGCTTTAGAACATGCTTTAAACTCATGCTTTGCTCTTAAACTCATACTTTGCTTTAGAACATGCTTTGAGAATAAGATACATCATAACTGAGTTCTCATTTCCCATATTTAACTACTTGAAATACTATACTTAGGATAACATACTCTGATTTATAGCAAAATATCACTATACTATCATAAAACATTTCTCAAAGGTAGATGAGAAACCCACTCACTTTAGCTGCTAGCACACTGCTATAGCTGCTATTTCTTCAGTTCTAGCTTTCTTGAACCAATCTCTTGGCCTAAGTCATCATACATGCATTATTAGGGTCATAAGCACCAAGGGTTTCATGAAACTATGCATACATGCTCTGTGCCTTCATATCTTAGCATAATACTCTTAAATCCCTAACATGCTCAGGGATTCATAATCTACACATGCTATCACCTCATTTACCTTTAAATCATGAGATTTAACATCATTCTCTAGCTTAGGAAAGTTTGGACTTACCTTAGAAGAGATGACTAAACCACCAATCTTTCTTTCCTTCCTTCTCTTCCTCTTTTTCTCTTCTTCTTCTCTTCTTTTCTTTTTCTTCTTCTTCTTCTCCATAGCTGGAACCCTCTCCTCTTTCTTTCTCTCTTTTCTCCCCCTTTTCTCTCTTTTTCTCTCCTTTCACACGGCCACTTAAGGACTAAGGAAGGATGGGTGGCTTTAAATGCTCTTAAAAATTTCTATTTTGCCCCTCTCTACTCTTAAGTCATGCTTTTCAAAGCCCACATGGTTCTCTTCTTCGCCAAGTATTTTTGTCCCTTCAATTTTCTTTCCTACCTTGCCCTTGATCAAATCCTCAAATAACTTTTTACCAAATTTCACTTTTACCCTTGGTTAAATTTTCATTAATGACCCTCGTCAAATTTTTATTATTAGATGAAAAACATGGGTTATCCACCTATTAGTCAACATGGATGCTGGCTACTGAGAGTGAAATTAGCCTCAAACCACTTCCACAGAAGATTTTTGTCCATCTGAAAGCTCAGTTAAGCGTGCTTGGGTGAGAGCGATGGGTGACCCACTGGGTGAGAGCGATGGATGACCCATTGGGAAGTCCTTAATTAAGAGTAAAATTGGTCTCAAACCAACTCAATGGACAAAATTTCCACAGAAGTCGACTAAATAGTCGGCTACTGTAGCCAAAATTTCTTCCAAACCACTTTTACCGAAAGATTTCCTAAAGTAGTCAACTACTTAGTCGACTACTTTGGCCAAAATTTCTCACAGGCTCATTTTACAGAATGTTTTTTCCATAGTAGTCGACTATTTCATTTTACAGAACGTTTTTTCCATAGTAGTCGACTAAATAGTCAACTACTATGGCAACAAAAATTCTCCCAGGCCTTTTACAATGAGCTTCAGGGAGTTAGCTGACTAAAGAGTCAGCTAACTTCCCCTGTTAGCTCACCAGAAATGCAACAGTCAGCCAAAATTTCAAAGTTAACTGACTAAATAGTCAACTAACTTTCAAATTTGGCTTACTAACAACTCAAAAAAATTCAGCCATCTTCCCAATTAGTTAATAAATGAGTCAATTAACATCCAAAAGCCATTCTAATGCATTTCAACTTTCAAAATCTTCATTCTAACCTCTCCCAAGGATCAAAAACAACCAGCAAACATTAAAATTATCACAAAAGCTTTGATTAAAAGCCCAAATAAGTGACTTTATTAACTTTTTGTAAGGATCATGGGAGAAAACTTAAAATAACCTCTAAACTTTCAGCTTTCACATTTTCTTAAAATTTCCACTCAATCATTCACACTAGAAGGCTAAACTAACAATAAAAACATGCTTAAAATGAAATTACAAGTCTTCCAAGTTCAGGATATTACAATCTTCTCCCCTTTAGGAAATTTTGTCCCTAAAATTTAGATATTTTCAACTTGAAACAAATAAGGGTACTTCAATCTCATCTCATCCTCTCTCTTCCATGTAGCTTCCTCTCTTTGATGATTCTGCCACTGCACTTTAACTAAAGGAATCTTTTTGCTACGGAATTGTTTAACCTCCTTGCTCAAAATTTGCATTGGCTCTATTACATAAGATAAATCTTTCTGTAATTCTATTAGCTCTGATTGAAGCACATGAGAAGAATCTGGCACATACTTTCTAAGCATTGATACATGAAACACATTATGGATCTGAGATAGTTGTGGTGGCAAAGCCAATTTATATGCAAGTATCCTAATCTTCTCAACAATCTCATAGGGTCCAATGTATTGGGGACTTAATTTTCCTTTCTTCCCAAATCTCATAATACCCTTCTAAGGAGATACCTTCAAGAATACCTTATCTCCTACCTCAAATTTCACATCTCTATGCTTCTTATCTGCATATCTCTTCTGCCTATTTTGGGCTGCCTTTAATTTAGCTCTAATAATTCTAACCTGATCTGCTATGAGCTGTACCAACTCTGGGCCTAGCAACCTCCTTTCACCTTCCTCATCCCAATACACTGGGGTTCTACATTTTCTTTCATATAAAGCTTCATAAGGTGCCATATCAATACTAGAATGATAACTGTTATTATATGCAAACTCAATCAATGGCAAGTGCTCATCCCAGCTACCTAAAAATTCAATAACACATGCTCTCAACATATCCTCCAATGTCTGGATAGTTCTCTCAGATTGCCCATCAGTTTGAGGGTGAAATGTTGTACTAAATCTCAACTTAGTGCCTAAAGCTTTCTGCAACTCTGCCCAAAAAATGAGATGTGAACCTTGGATCTCTATCTGATACAATGGATACTGACACCCCATGTCTACTTACAATTTCATTCACATACAATTTTGCTAATCTATCCAAGGTAAATGAAATCTGGATAGACAAAAAGTGGGCAGATTTTGTTAATCTATCTACTATCACCCAAATAGAATCATTACCTCTCCTTATCTTTGGGAGACCCATGACAAAATCCATAGTAATGCGCTCCCATTTTCATTCAGGTACAAATAGTTGCTGCATTTTGTCAGCTGGACTCTGATGTTCTGCTTTAATCTGCTGGCATACTAAACATTTAGAGACAAATTTAGCTATCTCACTTTTCATTCCATGCCACCAATAATTTTGCTTAATAGTTCTATACATCCTAATGCTTCCTGGGTGCATTACGTAGGCTGAACTATGGGCTTCCTTTAAAATTTGCTCTTTTAATGATTCTACTGCTGGCACACATACTCTATTCTTAAATAACAATATACCATCACTTCTAACTAAAAATTCTAATTGGGACCCACTTTGAACTAATTCTTTAGCTTTTTGCAATTGTGGATCCTGCATTTGAGCCTCTTTTATTTCCTCAAGCAACATTGGTCTAACTCTGAAATTTGCTAGTAAGGCTCATGAACTATCTGCTGCCAGCTTTACATCTAACTCTCTCAATTCTAACATTAGAGGTAACTGTACTGCTCTAATGGAAGCTAAGGTTATAGTAGACTTCCGACTCAATGCATTAGCCACTACATTGGCTTTCCTTAGGTGATACTCTATATTGCAGCCATAATCTTTTATCAACTCTATCCATCTCCTTTACCTGAGATTCAATTCGTTTTGTGTTAGGATATACTTTAGGCTTTTATGATCTGTAAATATCTGGCATTTTATCTCATACAAATAGTGTCTCCATACTTTTAATGCAAATACTACTGCTACTAGTTCTAGATCATGGGTAGGGTAATTCTTTTCATGGGACCTTAATTGTCTAGAGATGTAATCAATCACCTTCCCATTTTGCATCAATACACACCCCAAACCTTTGAAAGATGCATCACTGTATATCACATAATCACTGCTACTATTTGGGAGTGTGAGCACTGAAGCTGAAGTCAATCTTCTCTTCAACTCATCCATCCATACTTTCCTGACATTCACTAGACCATTCAAATTTGGTATTCTTTCTTAGTAGCTTGGTCATAGGAGAAGCTATAATAGAAAATTTTTCTATAAATCTTCTATAATATCCTGCCAAGCCCAAGAAATTTCTCACCTATATCTGATTTGTAGGAGCTTCCAAATTCACTATTGCCTCTATTTTTGGGGGTCTACCATAATACTCTTAGCTGATATCACATGTCCCAAGAATTTAACCTCATCTAGCCAAAATTCACTTTTACTCAACTTGGCATACAGTTGCTTCTCCATCAAGATCTGCAACACTATCCTCAAATGCTACTCATGTTCGTCTTTGCTTCTAAAATAGATTAAGATATCATCAATGAACACTATCACAAATTTATCTAAAAATTTCTGGAACACCTGATTCATTAGTCCCATAAAAGCAGCTGGGGCATTAGTCAAGCCAAAAGGTATCACCAAGAATTCATAATGACCATATCTAGTCCTGAAAGCAGTCTTTGGTACATCCTCTTTCTTTATTTTCAACTGGTGATACCTAGATCTAAGGTCAACTTTGAAAATACTGCTGCCCCTTGAAGTTGATCAAACAAATCATCTATCCTTGGCAAGGGATAATTATTTCTAATGGTCACCTTGTTGAGCTTCTATAGTCTATGCATAACCTCAAGGTACCATCTTTCTTCTTTACAAACAATACAGGTGCACCCCAAGGCGAAACACTGGGTTTAATGAATCCTTTATTAAGCAATTCCTGAAGCTGGACTTTTAATTCTTTCAATTCTGCTGGAGCCATTCTATAGGGTGCCCTGGCTATAGGTCTAGTATCTGGGGTCAAGTCTATACTGAACTCTATCTCTCTATCTGGTGGCAACCCTGGTAACTCCTCAAGAAATACATCTGAAAATTCACATACCACCGGAATATCAGATATCTCTGGACCACTATCCTCTAAATTCACCACACAAGCTAGATAGGCTTCATGCCCCTTTCTTAGCATTCTGCTAGCTGTCAAGGCTGAAATCACACTTGAGGGCAACACTCTTTTTTCTCCTACAAAATAGATCCCTCTACCATCTAAGGTATGAAATACTACTTCCTTCTTTGAATAGTCTACTTTGGCCCTATGCATTGATAACCAATCCATCGCTAAGATAGCATCAAATTCTTTTAGATTTAATAGAATCAGATCTGCTAACAATTCTTGGCCCTCTACTAAAATGGTATAGTCTTTATACACCTGATCTGCAATGAAAGACTTCCCTACTGGCACATATACTACTAACTAACTACCCAACAAACTCACAGCTTTATCTAGATGCTTGATGAAATCTATTGCTATGAATGAATGCGTAGATCCAGAATTAATTAAAACATAAGCATCAGAATTGCAAATGGGTAATATACCTGTCACCACATCTGGGTTGACCTAAGCCTCCTGCTTGGTCATTGCAAAAACTCTAGCTTCAGTCCTTGGAACACTAGGAATCATCCCTTGCTGATTAGCACTAGATCTCATCTGACTGGCTAAAGCTGGGATACTGCTATCTCCTCTTCTAACAGGCTATCCTCTAGGTGCAGCTGATCCTTGAGGATGATCGCTGCGCTGCACTCTCTTGGGACAATCTCTCTTCAAGTGGTCCATCTGACCACAAATATAACATCCTCTATTATCCCACTTACATTCCCCAGAGTGCATCTTCCCACAGACACTGCAATGGGGTAGAGTTCTCCAACCACCAAAGGAGCGGCTCTGATCTCTTATCTCTCCTACCACTCTACTACTAACAGCCTGAGACATCCCACCATATGCAGGCTTCCTCTGGACAGGACTAGATACTGACACAAATGCTGACCCTCTACCAACATCTGTAGGAGATCTATGACTGGAACTAATTGTCCTACCCTCTAAGGCTTCTTGAACTGCTGAGTTCCTCTAGCACCGGAAGGGAAACTAGATGCACCCCTTTTTGACCTCTCCTGCCTCCTACTAAGGAACTCTTTCTCGATCTCCTCTGCCCTGAGAGCCCCTTGCACTAGCTCAGAATAACTACTATAACACTGCATGCTGGTCTTAGCCTTGATTGGGAGATTTAATCCATCCTGAAATAGCCTACATTTCTCCCTCTCATCCACTACTAGGGCATCAGCAAATCGAGACAACTTAATAAAGGTAGCCTCATACTCAGCTATCGACATCTTTCCCTGGGTTAAATCAAGAAATTCTCTCCTCTTCTGATCTCTATACACCTCTGAATAATATTACTGATAGAACTCCTTCTTGAAACTCTCCCAAGTCATTTCCAGCCCTTGGGGTTGTCTATTACTAATAGATCTCCACCAATTTTGTGCTCTACCTTCCAACAAGAAGGTTGTTATACTCAGCTTTTGCTCCTCAGAGCACTTCATCACTTCAAAGACCCTTTCTATCCTCTGAAGCCAAACATCAGCCTGAATAGGGTCAGTGGTCCCCTGAAACTCTAGAGCTCCCAACTTTCTAGCTCTCTCTACATTCCTTTCTGCATCCAGATTTCTAGACTGAAGTTTAGAACTAGAGGTCACTGCTGCTACCACTGCCTGAGTGATCATCCCCACCAAATCTGGCATACTCAGCCCCTGAGCCTATGCTTGGGATGGTTCCATTGGCACCAGGGTAGTAGAATGGGAATGAGAATCATGCATATGCTCCTGAGATACCTCCACCCCTGCACCATCAGATGGTGGATCACTAGAAAAGGCTTTACTAGGTTGGCCTTCCCTATCAGACTTTCTAGGCCTACCCCTACCTCTGCCTCTCTTTGAGGACTGCTCTCCATCCATTCTTATCCTGGTAGAAACCATCCTACAAGACACAATTCATTTGATCAGGTTCATCATCCAAAACTATACTCACTATACTAGACTCATGCTTATGCCCTTAAGATCTAATACCTAAGCTCTGATACCAAAAACTTGTCAAGCCCTTTCCGGACGACATGATTTCTTATGAAAATTGGGTAGAAATCTACCAGTCTTTATGCTAAGTACCATAAAGCCCAAGCGATCCCTATCAATTGCCATAAGTTATGTGCACAAAATGCTAAATCTGCTAAAAACTTTTGACCTGCTCAATTCATTCATACTATTCATAAGATTATCATAATTTATTTCATCCTGCTCAGATAACATAAGACTTTCACATTATTTCATCACATGATTCTAGGCAATATAGCTTTCATCACTATGCTGTTATAAAGACCATATACACAAATTCATTCTACAACAAAAGTTTTTCTCATAACCATTCCAAGTCCAAAATACATCATAGGGTTACAGTCATACACATCCATCCATATCCATTTCAAATACATATACAATCCACATAACATAAACTATGTCATCAACCAAATTATCCACATCTAGCAGCCCATATCAAAATCAGGCATCCAAGAGCCAACCTGCTATCTCTGATATGAAATCCAAAAATTTCAACAATAGCAGGGTGAGACCTAAGTCCCAGTGACTAGATAGCCATCTAACAATGGGGAAACACTGAGAACCACATTTTAAAACCAATAAATATACTGATACAATATATCACAATAGATACTGAAATCTTTTCAATGAGATAAGAAAACTCATAAGTTAGCTTATGCTTCCAATAATGCAACTTAAATAAGAAAATGCCACTTTTACAAAACTTCATGATGATGGATTGAGTGTACTACCACTAAGGTACATCCTTATAGTCGCCCTCCTGTAGGTGTACTCTCAGTGGGTGAGTGTACTGAGCGCCAAGGATCCCCGCACCACATGGCACCCCTCACATGTGCGGTTCACCCCAAGTGTGAGCTTGCCACTTTTCCCTGGGCCTCCTGCTTGCCCTCTCCATGAGCCTATATCTCTGAGCCCCCTCGGGCTATATAGTAACCTAGCTCTTAACCAAGCTGTGATTCTTGCCCCACTGGGCTGCTTGCAATCTGCCCCACTGGGCTGATCTAGCTTGTACTCCCCCTGGCCTTAGGATCATAGTATGATCGAATCGCAAGGAGGTGCCGACTATAATAGCGTATGCAATGCTCATGCTATGGCACAGTCTACAGGATGATCAGCCCCAAAGATGGCCCATGCTCTTTATGCTTATGCTGTATAAATACTCAAATATAAGTTTATAATCCAATATAAATCAGCTATACTTTCTTTGAAACATTGATATTCATGCATGCCCATGCATCTCTTTGAAATATAAATCTGAAAAGTAAATTCCATGCTTTATTGAAACATGTGTTTTTATCCAAACAATGCTTTTCATAAAACTCTATACTTTGCTTTGAAACATGCTCTAGCCCATGTTTCCTTTTCTTTTCTTAAACTCATGCTTTGCTGAAACTCTTGCTTTTCTGTAGCTCATGCTTTGCTTTGGAAACATGCTATAAACCCATGCTTATTCTTAAACTCATGATTTGCTTTAGAATATGCTTTAAACTCATGCTTTGCTTTTGAACATGCTTTAAACTTATGCTTTGCTTTAGAACATGCTTTAAACTCATGCTTTGCTCTTAAACTCATGCTTTGCTTTAAAACATGCTTTGAGAATAAGATACATTATAACTGGTTTCTCATTTCCCATATTTAACTACTTGAAATACTATACTTAGTATAATATATTCTGATTTATAGCAAAATATCACTATGCTATCATAAAACATTCCTCAAAGCTAGATGAGAAACCCACTCACCTTAGCTGCTAGCACACTGCTATAGCTGCTATTTTTTTAGTTCTAGCTTCCTTGAATGAATCTCTTGGCCTAAGTCATCATACATGCATTATTAGGGTCACAAGCACCAAGGGTTTCATGAAACTATGCATACATATTCTATGCCTTCATATCTTAGCACAATACTCTTAAATCCCTAACATGCATAGGGATTCACAATCTACATATGCTATCACCTCATTTACTTCTAAATCATGAGATTTTAACATTATTCTCTAACTTAGGGAAGTTTGGACTTACCCTAGAAAAGATGGCTAAACCACCAAGCTTTCTTCCCTTCCTTCTCTTCCTCTTTTTCTCTTCTTCTTTTCTTTTTCTTCTTCTTCTTCTCCACGGCTGGAACCCTCTCCTCTTTCTTTCTCTCTTTTCTCCTCCTTTTCTGTCTTTTTCTCTCCTTTCACACGGCCACTTAAGGACTAAGGAAGGATGGGTGGCTTTAAATGCTCTTGAAAATTTCTATTTTGCCCCTCTCTACTCTTAAGTCACGCTTTTCAAAGTCTGCATGGCTCCCTTTTCCACCAAGTATTTTTGCCCCTTAAATTTTCTTTCCTACCTTGCCCTTAATCAAATCCTCAAATGACTTTTTACCAAATTTCACTTTTGCCCCTGATCAAATTTTCATTAATACCCCTAGCTAAATTTTTGTTATCAAATGAAAAACAGGGGTCATCCACCTATTAGTCAATATGGATGCTAGCTAATGAGAGTGAAATTAGCCTCAAACCACTTCCACAAAAGATTTTTATCCACCTAAAACCTTAATTAAGCATGCTTGGGTGAGAGCGATGGGTGACCCACTGGGAAGTCCTTAATTAAGAGTGAAGTTGGTCTCAAACCAACTCCATAGACAAAATTCCCATAGTAGTCGACTAAGTAGTTGACTACTTTGGCCAAAATTTCTCCCAGGCTCATTTTACAGAACGTTTTTCCAAAGTAGTCGACTACTGTAGCAACAAAAATTCTCTCAGGCCTTTTATAGTGAGCTTTAGGGAGTTAGCTGACTAAAGAGTCAGCTAACTTCCCCTGTTAGCTCACCAGAAATCCAATAGTCAGCCAAAATTTCAAAGTTAGCTGATTAAATAGTCAGCTAACTTCCAAATTTGACTGACTAAACTCAAAAAAATTCAGCCATCTTCCCAATTAGTTAATAAATGAGTCAATTAACATCCAAAAGCCATTCTAATGCATTCCAACTTCCAAAATCTTCATTTTAACCTCTCCGAAGGATCAAAAACAACCAGCAAACATTGAAATCATCACAAAAACTTTGATTAAAAGCCCAAATAAGTGACTTTATTAACTTTTTGTAAGGATCATGGGAGAAAACTTAAAATAACCTCCAAACTTTTAGCTTTCACATTTTCTTAAAATTTCCACTCAATCATTTACACTAGAAGGCTAAACTAACAGTAAAAACATACTTAAAATAAAATTACAAGTCTTCCAAGTTCAAGATATTACAAAGTTCATGGCAATCAATCTCAATGGGAAGGTGTCATTGCTTAGATCATTGAGAAGAAATATCCTAGCCCTTCCCCTATCACTTTCCAAGAGTATCCATTATTGTATTTTTTTCCTTTTTTTGAGTTTAATGGGATTCCAATAAACTTGAAATTAAAAGTTAGATTATCTGGCATTATAGAAAGTCATGTAGATATTGGATAGGATTCCTACTCTTGTGATTTGAGTTTCTTATTTTGATTTATATTCTAAACAAAGTAATTGGGAGAGTGTAGACGACTAGGCCTTAAGTGATCAATCCTTCTCCTTTTTTCATTTTTTTTTTTATAGATCCTCTATAATTATATTTTAAGACTCAATTAGATGCCTTCATGTTAAGGCCTTAAACCTTGAAACAAATAATAATAGATGTACAACCACTAAATTTATTATTTCTTGGATTAGTTAGAGGGGTAGAAGTTCAAGCCACATTTATAAGCAAGAATTGTTGAGGGATGACCATTTGTAAATGAACTTAAATGACCAACGTTTTACTTTAAGGCTATGACATTTTGGTGATTCATATATAAATTCACTAGCTCTAAAGCAAATTTTGTTGCAAAATCTATATACTAAAGTGGAGTTTAGTTCATGATAATGTAATATTATTAAAAATATTGCATTTTTGGAAACCTTACATTTGGTAATTAAATTCTTATAAATGAAAGATTACTACATTTAGTTCATGATAACAAAATATGATAATAAATTTACCATATTTTTGAATTTTATTTTAATTTTGCTATAAATCTTTTTTTATCTTTTAAGTAGTCCTCTCTTCTTTTTGCTAGAATATGAAATATTTTAAAAAAAATCAAGATTCTTTGTAAACTAATTTTAGAAATATTATATATCTAAATATTATAAATATTTAATATATATTATATATAATATTATTAAATATCCTATTATAATATATATTAATATATAATATATAAATATTTATTAAGAAATAATTTAATATGCAAGAAGGTCATAAATATTAATAATTTAAAATTTAAATTTAATTATTATATAAATATATAATAGTATTTAAAATATTTAATATTATATTAATATTAAATTTAATATTAATATAAAATATTATATTATATAAATATAATATTAAATATTTAAATATTATCTAGTGTAAATTAAATATATAATTAGATTAAATATTATTAAATATTTACATAAAAGTTAAAAGCGTAATTTAAGATTACTAGACTTTGGTAATCTTAGATACCCATCTTCTGATGGGAATTGAATTACTATAATTTATGATAATCTTAGATTATCAGAAATCAAATAGTACTGCTCAAATTACCATACCTAATTGCCCAACATGGTAATCTATATGTTAATTCTAGATTACCAAGGTGGATTGCTAGGAACCAAACGACCTTAATGGAAAAGAAAATATGATGAAAGCATTATAATGGAAATGGAATATGTTTACATTAAGTCAAACAACATAGAAATGTATTTGGAAGAAATCATAGTTAAGGTGACATATTGTAAATGTTCACTGATCAATGAGTCTTCTAATAGATATGTTTTAAATGCTTTTATTTCATTAAATTTTGCTTACACTACTTTATTAATGATTTGATCAAGGAGAAGAAAGAAATTCATCCAATTCACACAATTCAAATCTCATCCAAAAAAAAAGAAAAAAAGAAAATTAATAAATGTAGGGTCTAGAACCCTTTTCTTTTATTAATAAATTATAATCCAAAAATCATGGTACATATTACAAGTTCAAAATAAACTAATGTTCTTTTCTTTCACTCTATGTATTCAAATTCTAGTAGCTAGACAGAAGGTAGAATTTATGCCTTTTATTTTGACTTCTATTCCTCTTTTTTCTGAATTTTGCTAGGTGTTAAATAAAATCTATGCTCATTGCTTTTAATCTCTCTATTTGAGTTCTCCAAGACCATGACACATGGTCTCTATTTATAATAGTGAGGTCCTACTTATCTTAGTTGGATTTTTCTAGTTAAAAAAATGAGAAATATAAATTCTCTATCATATTGCATAGGTTAACTCTCTTTATGAATTGAATTCCTTTTAAAGATAGAACTTTCCACCTTTTATAGTAGTGAAGTCCCACCATCCTAATCTAGTTAGGTTCATTTCTTAAGTAAAAGGGGATGCTAATTACAAAAATAATAAAAATGCTTTAAATATCTATAAATTTTAGTAAAAGTTAGATCTTAACTCTTAATTCAAATTCATCTTTAGTTGCATTAGAAAATTCTTTTCCAAATAGAAGTAATGGCTTTCCAAAATTCTCAATTAACTCTTGGATGTAGCATGTCTTTCTCTGAAGCTTACCAAAACCTATTTGAATGGCTAGAGTGGTCCATGATAGGTTAGATAATCCTCTTGTGTTAACCAAATATTTTTTTCTTTGATATTTTTGGTGGAATAATTAACAAACCTCTGGAGCTAGCATAGTTTTCTTGATATATTAATTAAGTTATTTGTATAAATAGAAGTCACAGCAAAGGATACATAATTCTACACATATATCAAAAGAAAAAAGAAGAATGAAGTTTTCTTTTACAAGGTTAAGTAGAGAAAAGTTGCATAGAGGATTGTATAGAAGTAATGGTAGGTAAGTTGTCCTTTTCCATCTTTACTTAATACAAAGGAAAATTTTTACACTATGAATAAAATCTGAACTCTATATTCTTGCATTGTTCTCTATTATGTAGAGATGAAAGTGGATCAAATAATATACATGCAAACCTATTTTATATTTGAGGATATTAGGTTTGACTTATCCTATTATTGCAAAAGTTTAAAAACTTTTATTATCTGTTATTTTATTCTAGAGATTCTAGTTCAACAAGTTGAAGAAAATCCTTCCATCTCCTTGAACGGATCAAGTTAATATCAGAGTCTAAGATCCTTTCTTAATCAAGCTTCGTGCATGGTTTAGACCAGTAAGCAACATAAGCAAATGAGAGAATCACTATTGGTGCTTGAAATTCATCAAAAGGTAAAAGTGAAAATATTTTCAACCTTGAAGAATGATGGTGTATAATCCTATCTTGATCAATTAAAAGTGAAGATCACACAAGTCATAAAGCTTGTAACTAAATTGATGTCTTCAATTCTGACACTTACAATTCCTACCACAGAACTAGCTCCCACATTAGGAGATAAAGAAGTGTTTGTTTTGCTATATTGAAAGAAAGTAAGCATTTTTCTCTCTAATACAAATTTGAGCATCTAACTAATACTTGTATCTATATATGTATCTATTAAAGAAAAACAAATATGGATATGGATAGATAATTATTCAATCCATAACTAAATATCTGATTTTACTCATAATCTTATGCAAACTTTTAATGAAAATAAGTCACCATGCTAGTATGATATTGATTTAATTTATCTATCTTTGATTTGATGATCATAAAGTTTAGCTATCTCACTAATGCCTTATTTATATGCATATTTTCAACATCTGATTTCTATCCATATCTACTTTAAAAAAATATGGACATGAATTTTTGTATCAATCTGTATTTGCATTTGGATTTGCAAAATGAGAAATCGATTTGGATAGAATACACTAAATCCGATCCATATTTGATCCATTTTCAACCCTATCTATATGAGAATTCTTTTCATTACCTATTCTTAAAAGCAAATTTATTAGATTTTTGCTATAGCTAGGGAAATATAAAACACCCCCTATAATTTGATAAGCATCTTATACTCCTCTTATTATATATGAAAATAGTTAATAAGCTTGCCTAGATAAAATTTATATACAAGGTTACTCATATAAATAAAATTTGGTCTCAAGTTGCAACACCACCTATATTTATAGGATTTTAATTATAATTAATGCTAATTCTTAATTTGCTTCCCATAATTTAGATTCTTTGTTATAAGGGTTAATTGAGAATTTAAGTTAATGAAATTATAAGTGAAGAGATTTAATCGAGGACAAAGCACTTATTAGTTATCATGCATTTGTAATTGACATATTTAAGTTCTTAATCAATTTAAGACATTTTAGTCCATCATAAAGGATATTTTAAATGATTTGGTGGGTATTGAAGAAATTCAATTTAACAACGTAACACTTATAAAACATCATGTATCTATAAATGACATATTTTAAAATTTTAATTGGTCAATACATATATTAATAGTATTTCTAGTGATGATTCCCTCTAATCAAACAGAATAATTTAGAAACTCAGAGCTTATTCTAAAACATTACAATATTTATCTCACAAATCCCACCTATGAAAGCTCTATCTAAGAGTACGTCTAAAGATGATATTATACCTTTTTTGAAATGTGATTGATGACATAGAAAAAGATAAAAGCCTTAAAGTAATTGGACATTGCGTGCTAGCTACTATCAAAAGACTTTTATTTCTCTCATAAACAATGAAATCTTTTTAAAGATCCAATCACAATAAGCAATTTTACTATAATAAGTTTTAAAATGTATTCTATTATTGTTTAGCTAATAAATTTAGTTGCCAACTTATAAAGTTTTATGTTGGTGCTATGATAATTGATCTTAAGCTACGTGCTTTAGTTTTACAATTATATGAGTGTTATGTATTTGGTGACTAGCCATATACTATTATCTAGGATTATTACATAATCAAAAAATCTTGTTAAAAAAACTTTGTATAGGCAACTTTTTGTTAATTATTGGAGCTTATTTGGAGGAGGCGTCGAACATCAATCCATACTATAATTGTTATTCTTCCTAAACTATCCATTTTTTTCAAGTTATTTGTCTTCTAATTAACATGATATATTTTTAATTCAAAGATAAAACTTTCACCAGTGTCTCAATAGATATATATTCTAGGTTCATATGTACATTGAAATATTTGAAGAAATAGATTATTTAAGGCTGGATAACTTCTTTGTTAGGAGAAACACCCAAATCGTGTCATGGCAAAATCTTTCTATTTCTTAGAAATTCAAGTCTTCTATATAAATAGATGGAAAGTAAGCATCAATTTTTGAATCTTTGATTCTTCATAGATTAAGAAAAATATGACAATCCAAATCAAAATTTTCCCATGCATAGCATGTGCACATTATTAGTTGAGATAAAAATTTATAAATAGAAAAATATTTTAAATTAAAAGCACAAAAGGAAGCAACTCAAGTCCATTGTGTGATCTTATCACTCTATATATAACTAGATTTCAAAATATGCCATATATTTGAATGGATGATGGATAGCGGTGAAAAATGAACTAAGCAATTAGAGATTTACTTACGCTTTAGAAAAGCTCAAATCATGTACAGCTTGAAGTTGAACAAACCAAGCTTGAATCCACAAAACAGCCTTGAAATTAATTTCAAGATAAGCTAAAAAAAAATCAATACAACTCAAAAATTTTAATATATAGTGGGTTATTAGATTAAAATTTTAAAAGTTTGAGCCATAATTTGCCCACTGAATAGAACACTCATCTTGCTAAAACTATGAACCCACATTTCATTGAGATATTCTTTTACTCTTTAGATCAATTAAATAGTTATTTAGAGCTAGACTAAACTTTAAACCAAAAATTTAAAATCTAGAACCAAGCTTCATCTAATCTTGGATCAAGTTTAATTTAATTTTGAATTGATTTTTACTTGATTTAGAATTATCAAGCTAATCAATTAGGTTCATGATTGGCTTGATTTAGAATTAAACTTGACTTGGGCTCAAAATAATGAGAAACAAATCAAGTTTAATCTTAATGTTCAAACTCTTCAAAATTAATTTTACCTAAATTTAATTAAACCCAAGCTCATTGAAGCTTCATTCCATTAAATCCACCTATAAATTTGGAAGTCTCCATAGTTAGTAGGTGCATGTATTATATGCATATGTTAAGCAACCATAATAAAAAATTGATCATTTTGTGTCTAGATTTCAAACATATAGAATACTACACATTTTTTGTATTCAAACGAAAGTTACCCATTTTAAACTTTATAAGCATTATTCAATGGCTTTGAAATGATAACTTAAAATACAAGAGAAATAAAAAATATATAAAAAATTTCAAAAAATAGTACCTTAAAGAGTTTAAGACTAAATCGACACTTGTCTTCTATGGCTATTAGTTTTTTGTTTCTCCTCCTCTTCTGTGGCTACCAACCCTCCCATTATCAAACAAACCCTTTGCCTTCCATCATTTTCAAGTTTGCTTCTCTTAAGTCTATCATATTTTCTTAGTATATTATTGGCAAGCATCTTACACGCTGCCTTTTTCTTGCTTTTCCTTAACTTTTTGTTGGTTCAATTTTTCTTCTCTTTCATTTAAGTTACTTCACAAATTATAGGGTGTATATAACTATCAATGGCCTTGAAAGGGATAAAGCTCATATAGTAAAAAGTTAAAAGAACAATGACATGTGGTTAAGATTTGAAAAAACTATTGATATGAGGAGGAAAAAGTTGTGTCCTTGTGTAATGTGTTAAAGTATTAATTTTTAATATTTACTATCCACTGGTAGTAGAACTATCATTCAACATCATGTAGACATGAGCAACTAGCATCATGGTGAGTAACTAAGTAATATTATTTTAATTATAATATTAAATTTTTGTTGTATATATAAAGCTATTATTGAAGTTATTAAAAATATATAAAACTAGTGGATATTAAAGGCATTAAAAATTCAACAAAATGAAAGAGATATTGCTAAGTATCCAATCCATCTAATACTCCCAAAAAACCAAATTTAGTTTGTCAAAAATAATTAAAAGAATTTATTTTGCAACAATATGTATGGTGTAATAATTTCACTAAGGTTTTTTTTCCATGTGATATAATTAATTAAAGTTGTATATAATATAAACTTGATTAATTTTCAAATCAATTTTTCAGGTACTTAAAGAAAGAATATTTTTGTCTTTTTATAATTCCACTAGATTTTTCTTCTTTTCTTATTTGGCATTTATATATCAATGACTAATCATTATTTGATTTTATTTTCCCTTTGAAAGAAATTGTATGTGTGATTTTTACTTTTATGTTGTACTTCATGTAGGTACTAAAGGAAAATATGGTTAGGAAAAGAATAAATTTTGATAATATATTGAAGACTTGAATGGTTGTTTCAAATGCAATTTTTGTGAGCAAAATTTTATAGGAGGCATTCCAAGAATCAAATCACAATTATTAGAAATTAAAGGATCCAAAATAGTCTTACATCGAATGGGAAAAAAAAGGTTTAAGTGCTTATAACTCAAGTTTACCTGCTACCAATTAACTTACATTTCAGTTTTTAAGGCTATGTGATTTCGGCTTACTAACAAGTTATTTAGACTATTAGGTGGGCTTGGGGTATTATAAATGGTAACAAAGTTGATCCAAGTGTGCGAAAGTTAGCAGACAGGAAGAAAGGGCTACCCATAGGATGATGGTAGAGTTTCCCTATGACATGAAGCTACTGTTGCAGCACCAATGATCCGGCTCAGGGTAGACTCTGGCTAGCTTATGGCATATGACGAGTGCATCGCATTATAAGAGGAAGAGATTATAATATCTCAAAAATAGTCCCACATTGGATGAAAAAAAAAAAATTAAGTGCTTATAACTTGTAATGCCCCAAGCACACCTACAACCTAATTAACTCCATTAGCGGGCCGAAACCACGTGGCCTAAAAACTCGAGTAGAAGTTAATAGGTAACAAGTGGACTTGAGTTATAAGCATATATAATACTTTCTTTCTCATCCAATGTGGGACTAAATTTGGGATATCATTATCTCCCCTCCTTATAATGCGACATCCTCATCGCACGCCACAAGCTAGCCAGAATCTACCCTCGAGCTAAATTGTTGGTGCTATAAAAGGTGACTCTACCCTCAACCTGGATCTACCCTCGAGCTAAATTGTTGGTGCTATAAAAGGTGACTCTACCCTCGACTTGGATTGTTGGTGCTGTAAGGATGACTCCACACCATAACAGAACCCCACCACCATCCCATGGGTAACCCTTTCCTCATGCCCATCAATTTTTGCACACTCAAGTCGACTCTGATACCATTTGTAATGCCATTTGTAATGCCCCAAGCTCACCTACAACCCAATTAACTCTGTTAGTGGGCCGAAACCACATGACCCAAAAACTCGAGTAGAAATTAATGGATAGCAAGTGGACTTGAGTTATAAGCACATAACACTTTCTTTCCCATCCAATGTGAAACTAAATTTGTGATATCACATAACTCAAGTTTACTTACTATCAATTAGTGGTTTTGGCCTACTAACGAATTAATTGGACTAGCAGGTAGGCTTAGGACCTTACAGTATAACATTGAGATATGTACGGAAGTCCCTAAAGATGTTCAAGCAGAAGCCTTTTTAGTTATTGGTGGCTAGGCAAAGGTTGCAACAATATCAAGTAATATCAAGAAAGGTAGAATTAATGCGACTTTCTTAATTGGTTTAACAAAGTGTTTACAACAAACCACTGTGCTTAACATATATAAGAAGAAGAATAAGAATGCAATAGACAAATTATTAGCTAAACATATCATTTTGAACAATATTGCATTTAATATTGTTCAAACATCACCTTTCATAGAATTAGTTAGGGGAGTAGCAGAAAATGGTACTAGTTATAAGCTACTAAGTTATTCTATACTTTGGATAAAATTGATTCCTAATCTCAGGATGGAAGTTGAGAAATATATAGGGAATATGAAGAAAATATAAGTTAAAACTAGTTATACTCTAATGACTGATATTTGGTTTGATATGAAATAAAGAGCCTTTGTTAGTATCATAGCATATCGTCAAGAAGGTGCAGTCTTCATGAATTCATTTGAGATTTCAAAAGATAGAAAAATATATTTTTTATCTTAGGGACATTGTCTCCTCTTTAATTAATGATATTGGGGTTGATCATTTTATGCAATTTATTAGTGACAATGCTTCAAATTTTGAAGTTGCTGGGAATATGTTTATTGGTAAATATCCTATAATGTACAAAACTATAAGTGCTATTTATGAAATTCAGTTACTTTTGAAAGACATATGAGGAAGTCCAATGGATCTAAGAGATAATTGACGATGCAAAGTTGATTGTGACATATATGTATAAATATACTATTGAGTTATCTTTGATGAGGCAACACATCGATAAAAGGGAAATGAAACATCCTTGTTTGACTAGGTTTGTCTTAAAATATCTGATGCTTCAATCAATTTTTGATGTTGAAAATGGATTATGAGTGCTTGTTGTATCTCTTGAGCTAAGGGGGTTAGACTATAGTTAGAAAGAAAAAGCAAAAAGTTTACTAGGGGGTTAGACTATAGTTAGAAACAAAAAGAAAAATGGTTACTAGCATCATTCAAAGTGCAAAATTTTGGAGTCAAGGTTTAGAAGTATTGTAAGTTTTGGAACCACTTGTATGTGTTCTTTATTTAGTTGATAGTGATGGATTATATCAAGGAATTTATATGAAGCAATGGAAAGGGTAAAGTTGCTATTAAAGAACATTATGGTAATGACCAAACCATATATACATGCATTTGGGAATTATTTAAAAAAATAAATGAGGATAGAATTCAACCAATACATGCAACTACAACATCTTTGAATCCTACTTATATGTGTAGTCAAGATTTTAAGGAAGATCATGAAATGAGGGATCGGATAGAGTTTATGCTAGAAAATCCATTAGCAATAAAAGAAAAAGAAGCTTTCATGAAGGAAGTGAACTCTATCGTATTAGAGAATCAAAGTTGTTTATAACTACAACAAGTACAATGTTGAAAATTTCTCAACCCCATAAGTTAAATACTATTGCCATTTATTTGTAACTTTTTTCTATTCATGTTTTTTAGATACCTCAATATTGTTATTATATACTCATATGTAAGCATATGGTAAGACTATCATGGAGATCGTATTTATGTGCCAAGGAAATATGCTATTTGCATTGTAAGTCAAGCTCTTCATCATGTGAAAGATAGAGGAGTCCATTTGAAGCTACCCAAATGAAGAAGAAAAATAGGCTGGATCCTAAAATGTTAGATAATCTTACAAACATGAAGATGAACATAATAACGATGGAAATTTTGGCACTTTGAAAGCACAAGATTTGGAGCCAATTAATCTTGAGAAACTTAATGAACTTCCTAATTATTTCCATCCACTAGAAGATGATTAAGAAGATGGTCCATCGAATCCATCCAATGACCATTTGGATAATGTAACTAATGAAGATGATTTGTTAGGTTAGATGAATAATTTTTATTATTTTAATTACTAAAATTTGATTGTGGATTAAAGTTAGGTATTTTGAATATTTAGAGTTATTTAATAAAAACTTTTAGATTTTGTCTATATTTTAATATTTTCATTTGATATGACCAATAATATTGGTTACTTTTGAATTTTGATGTGACATAATTACTTATTTTCAACTTTAACTATTATTGTTAGGCATATTGTGATGTTCACACACACACACACACACACACACACACACACATATATATATATGTACATACACACAAACAGGCACACCATGCTAATTAATGTAATTACAATTGCTATTTTTATTAAAAGTAAAATAATTACTATTCTTATCTTTGCATAATAGTTATTTAATTATGCTTTAAAAATGTCATGAAAATTAAAATAAGACATTAATGCTACATTAAAAAATAAACAAGAAAAGGTATAGCTATAATGTATCAAAAGAACTAAAAACTAGGTGGTACTATATTTTTAGTCTTGTATTTTTTTAAGAAAATGCATTATATATGTATATATTTACATATTTAATATTTCCATTTATTTGACCAAACTTTTGACCTATTTTTTGAGAGAAAAACTAAATCATACTTGTATGTATCATGTACCATAAAATTTCCATCCTATATATTACTAACCTAAAAATCGTGGGCTTTTCAAAATTTCTTAATAATAAACAATATTAGCTTTCAAGGGAAGGCTTGAGAGTCCAAGATGCATTGGACCCCAAGTCAAGGCCTTTCCTATTAGATGAAAAGAGGTAGTTTAAGTTGTGAAAACTTTGTGCGGATGTTGAACACTTGAGGCTTCTTCCTTTACCAATATTTTATATTAATATATTAAAGTTCAAATACTTAGGTGTAGTGATTCACTATCAAGTTCTCTATTCTTATTTACAACACCTAAAACCACATGTGTGTCATATGCTTAAACATTAGTAGGGTGTACAACTGCATGTGATACATTAAAACTACAAAAAATGAAAAGAAATCATAGTCTTAACGTTTAGTAGTTATTGTAAAATGATTTTAAAAGCCTACTCATATTATTATTTCCATTAATATGTTAATAACTTTTTTTGTCTTTTATTGAAGGGCTTTGCATTTTTGGTCATGGAAAAGAATTAAAATTTTATTATATATTCAACATTCTAACTTACATTTCCTTTAACATTGGCAAGAGTAACTTGATGGTTATATTAAAGTGCTAAGTTACCTTCGCAAAAGTTTGAGGATCTTAAGGTTATATAGAGAAAAGCTTCTCTTATAATGTGATCTATGAGTCTCTTCTCCTAAATATGATCAACTACATGTAAACTACATATAAATTTATATATATATATATGTATATGTATGTATGTATGTATGTATGTATGTATGTATATGTATGTATAATTTGGAGACCTCTATGTATCAAATATTTAAAGAGGATAATATGACATTATATCTTTTTTTGATCACCTGACAAAGACGTTAGGGATCTTTGAATTGCATGATATTTTGTATAAAAATAATTTAGAGATAATAAATTATGTTCAATGGCTTGGATCATTATTAGTATTGGATTGGTCTTTTGAATTCACCACATTAGATCTAACTTGAAGGCCAGCTCCAATTCACTTGTACCTATCTCTCTATATGTGAACTCAAGCATGCATATTGTAGTTCACACTAATTCTTAATATTATATTTATGTTTTAAAATTTAAATTCCATCATCATACTATAAATACTCAATACATACTAAATAGATTTATACATTTAAATAAATTCATCGGGGTATGGCAGCATAATCCCATCTGCCAAATAAAAAAGCTCTTGCCTTTATTTTTATTTATTTGAGAATGATAAAAATCTGATAATACATTTATTAAAATTTAAATTTTTATTTTTGAAATTGAAAATAAAAAATTCCTCTACTTTTTAAGAAAAGAAAAATATTTTCATAGTCAACTAAAAGTTTTTTTAAAAAAATCAACAATATAGAAGTATTTGGCGTGATCATTATTTTTAACAAAAACTATTAAAAAAAACCCTCTCTTTTAAAACTCTAGCAAGTCTTAGCGGGCTCTATTATATTTTCTCAACTATCTCCTTCACCCTCCTTTAGTAGTCGATAAAGAGAGCAGATCCCCAAAGTTTATACTAGTATTAAGCTTGGTATATATATATAGGAATAAGCTTGAATTATTATGATCAAATATTGTTAAATATTTTTGAATTACTGATATAGTTTTGAGCATGTGAGATTCACGTACGAAGAAATGTAGATAGATGCAACCACTAGTTATAATCTATTTTTTTACGTAAAAAAGAAGTTTGTCCCAACTTTATTTCATTGAGTAGTTCGAAAGGGAAAAATAAAGCAAATTAATTATCATCACCTTATTGCTAATTGTATCATATGTCTAATCCTAAAATACATCAAATCAACTAAAAACTTTAGAAAACCCCAAGACCAATGCATTCCAATAAATGAAAAGACACTAATCTTTTCATATTATTTAGGTAATTTTAATATATAGCACATTTTTCTTTAGTATTGGCAAACTCATAATTCTCTTCTTAAGCAAGAATTGAACTAAGTTCAATATAATTAATACTAAAGTAAGGGTAAAAATGGATTGGATAATATCCTTTTGTATCCAAATATATTTAGATATTAATATAAATTTAAGTATTCAACTAATATTTATATTCATATTCGCAAATGTCAAAAAAAATTGAAATATGAATAAACAATAATCCAATCCATATTCGAATATTCATTTATGGTTCTAATTCTATTTAATCTCATATAGTACTTATGAATTTGTTAAGAAAATAAGTGATCATATTAACATGGTATTGACTTTATTTATTTTGTACTTAACAATATGCTTGAATTGATAGTCATAAAATTTAACCATCTGATTTACATCCGTATTTATATCTATAATTTGAATAACCAATTTGCATCCATATTCGCATAAAACAAACATATAGATGAATTTTTGTATCTGACTAATATTTGTATTTGCAGTTGTATTTATAAAACAAAAACAAATATGAATATAAATAGAAGCATTGATATCCAACCCATATATCAATCGTTCTTAGCCTACATTGAAGTTGTTACATTTCTTAACTTTTCAATTTCCCATGAGAATCCTGACTAGATTTCTCTCTTTGATATTTAAATCATGATAAATTTCTACATATAAAATAAAAATCTCATCATTAGTAGACTCTTAGGTAGTATTTGGTTCATGGTAATGTAATATAAAAAAACTTATACTTCGTAATTAGATTTTTAGGAATGAAAAATTACTGCATTTGGTTCATAACAACAAAATACAGTAATCGGTTCACCATTTTTTTAAGATTATTTGAATTTTATTATAATTATTTTCCTTTTATATGGCCCTCTCTTCTTTTTATTAGAATATGAAATGTTTTGATAAACATCAAGATTCTTTACAATATTATATATTTAATATTATAAATGTTAAATATATTATATACAATATAATATATAATATTATTAAATATTTCATTATATAATATATAAATATTTAGTAATATATTATATAACAATGTAATATACAAGAAGGTCATAAATATCAATAATTTAAAATTTAATATCCATATATTATTATATTATATAAATATATAATATTATTTAAAATTTTAGATATTATATTAATATTAAATTTAAAATTAATATAAAATATTATATTATATACTTAATATGAAATATAAATATATTAAATATTTAAATATTGTTTGGTATAAATTAAATATATAATCAGATTAAGTATTATTAAATATTTATATAGAAGTCAAAAGCGTAATTTAAGATTACCAAACTTTGATAATCCTGGATCCCTAACTTTCATATAAGAATCGGATTACCATGATTTGTGGTAATTTTAGATTGCTACGAATCAAATATTACACTTAAATTACCATGTCTAATTGTTAAACATAGTAATTTGTATGGTAGTATGAGATTATCAAGCTAGATTATCATAAACCAAATGGCCCCTAAGAGTAAAAAAAAGTAGTTTGTTGGGACTTCCATTAGTCTATACATAGTCAACCCACATCCCTCAATATCCAAAATCATAATGATTTTTATTTATCACAAAGCTTGAGCTTTCTAGATGAAGAAAGTAATATACCAAATAAATCCAAAACAATCTCTTTTTTTTTAAGAAAAAAAAAAGGCATATTAGCACCTGACCTATAATTAATTCTTTTAAAAATTTTCTATCTCTAAAATCTTGAGTGGCTGATGAGCATTTGCATCCACGTTATAACTACTCAAATAAAAATTTATCAATTAGATTTACGTAAAATAGTCTTCGAATCATGAAATGACAACCCTTTTTCTTAATAAATCATTAGCCAAATTTTTGCAACATGTAACATATGTGAGCAATGCTAAACTCACTTCATTTGTTACCATGGCATATGGCAATGAACAGATCAATTAGGGGGGCAAAAAAAACCATCCCGTCTTCAATTTTATAATTTAATTGCATTCTCCTCAAAAGGTTTTTTTAGAGAAAAAAAGGAATAAATACATTGTACCTTCTCAAGATATAGTCTAATTTCACTTAGCCTACCTATAGTTTTAAAAGTATCACTTTACCCATCTGAAATGAGCTTCCATTCATAATTGTTTGCTAACGTTATCAATCTTGCTTGTAACAATTTGTGAAAAGGAATGAAGATAAAAGGACCAACAAAAGAAGGTGGAGAAGGTAATTGAAGATTGATTTTTGGCAAATTTTCTTTGAAAAATTGATAGATTCTTAGTTTTTAATGCTGAGTTTCTATTGCGTAGCGAAAGACCAAATTTTAGAATTTTTAAACCTTGAAACCCTAGTCAACCAAAACCCTAGACATAGGACCCCTTGATTATATCAACTAACAAGGCAATATATTAAAATATTGAAGAATACCTATAACGCTAATATCCTTTATTCCACTAGGCACATAAGTGTATGCCCTCCAGAGGTGATCCACATAGGAACTAGATTAAGGAAGCACTCCTACTTCTTACTTGCTTGATTTAAAACTCCTTCCGAAAACCTTTCTTCTTTCGATAACTTCCTTTCTTGATAGGACCTTTACTGTCCTGAAGAGTATTTCAAAACCTTTCAAAACTTCTTTTACTATCCTATTATCTTTTCTAATTCTCTTCCTAAGCCCTTATCTTAAAATGATGGACTTGTCTTAAAATAATAGACTTGTCCTAACAAGGGAAGGAAGAGAAATGTTGGGATAATTTTTGTGGTGCCTTTGCTTTAATCACCGAAGCCTTTAAATAGTTAGAGAGGAGGCACCAAAAACATCCTTTCATGTAACAGCCCAAACTTTAAGCATGTGATTAATTATAAAATGGAGAAGCTTTTGGAGTTATTGGATGAAGCCTTGGCCTTCAATGTTTGGGATGCATAGCAGCTCTTGAAACAGAAGAAGGCTGAATTTTTCTCTTGAATATTCACTCTTTGTTTACTTGAATTTCCCTTTTAAATCCATCTTTTGAACTGGTATTTCTAGTCTATTGAGAGATTAGTAAGTTAGCTAGCCATTTATGATCATTTGGAATGGTTGCATTGAAGTTTAAAACGGCTAAAACGTGTCAAAACTGGCCTTTATTGTGCCCAGTCCCAGCTGTTAGTAAGCATCCATGCTACCTGATGAGCTGTTAGTAGGCATCCATGCTGACTAATAGATTTAAAACTTAGAAACTTAATCTAAGGCCAAGAAGACTTGTTGTTATGATGAAATTGAGTGTGCTAGCTCTCATGTTTCGATCCTTCTTTATTAAATGTCCTCCTAAACATTTGGATTTCAATCAATTGAAGCTTGAAACGTCCTTCTTTGGTCTTGTTCTTCTTCAAAACTTTCTTTCTTGAACCATAGTCCTTCTTAGGAGCTTGGACTCCATCTTGTTTATCTAGGTGACTAATATATGCCTGCATTGCATTGTGATTCTACCCCAAACTCATTAGTAACTTACTCAATTATTTTGTGATTATCAAAATTAATGTGAGGTTAACAAAAAAAAAAAGGACTCTGAAGTCATTTGAAAATTTGTTAAGGGTATAAAAGAAAAGGATGTCGAAAGTCATTTGATAGTTTTTCAAAGGCAAAATAGGAAATTTTCAAAGGCAAAATAACATGGTGGAGAGTTTGCCACGTAGACTTTAAGAGGGCATTTTGGGAATTTGTTTGAGGGCAATTTGGGGATTTTGCCAAGGCATTAAAATCGCACTCAATTTTCTTTGTTATCCACTCGTATGAAACTAAGAGAAAGAGAGAGAGAGAGAGGGTGGTGGAAGAAGAAGAGAAGAGAGAAATTTCAGCCGTGGGGAAGAAGAAAGAAAGAAGAAGAAGAAGAAAGGAAGGAGGAGGAGGGAAGGAAAATTTTTTTGGTGTTTAGTAAGCTTGGGAGAAAAGGGAAAGACCCCATCTTCTCTTTAAGGTAAATTTTCACTCTCCTAAGCTTAAGATTAATGTTAAAATCATGTGTGAAAGAGAGAAAAAAAATTAAAGGGCAGGTAGTTTCATGCCATGAATATCATGAAGATCTATGTTTTTGGTGAAGAAAATGTTGGAAACTTAGTGTATGAGTGTTTTGTAACTAGCTAAAAGAGATGATATGGTTACATGCATGGGTTGTGAATTCATGAATCAAGTGATACATTTATATAGTTGTTAGATTGAGTGATAAGAGGATAGTTAGGGAGTTATTAATCTTAACCTAAGATGCATGCATGCTTAGTCCATGAAAACCTTAAGTGTATGTAACCTTTATGATTGCATATGTGGTAATTTAGGTCAAGAGGGTGGTTCAAAGGAGTCATTTCAAGAGAAGTAGCAGCTATAGCAGTGTGTTAATAGCTAAGGTAAGTGGGTTGCTCATTTGGCTTTGTGATATTATGTTGAAATCTTGTAAAAAATTTAAGACATGTTATGCTATTATGTAGTGTTCCAAAGTTGTCCAAACTATGGGAAATGAGAACCAAGTTTTATAATGTTTTAAAACATATGCTTATAAATATAGAAAAGAATGTTTCTAAAGCAAAGCATGAGTTATTAATAAAGAGTGTTTTCTAAAGCAAGGTATGGTTTGCATGAAAAGAAATGTTTTAAGGTAAAACGGGTGTTTCAAGTAAAGTATAGATCTTACTTTTCAGCATATGTTTCAAAGTGATGCATGGGCATGCATGAATAGTAATGTTTCATAGAAAGTACAGCTAATTTGTATATGGGTTATAAACTTATTTTTGGGTATTTATACAACATGCATCATAAAGAGCATTTGGCCATCTATGGGGCTGATCATCCTGTAAACTGTGCCATAGCATAAGCATTGCACACACTATTTACAGCCAGCACCTCCTTGCGATTCAATCCTACTATGATCCCAAGGCTAGGAAGGAGTACATGCTAGATGAGCCCAGTGGGGCAGGTTGCAAGCAGCCCAGTGGGGCAAAGAATCACATCTCAGTAAAGAGCTAAGTTACTATATAGCTAAGGTGGCTTAGTGATATTAGCCTAAGGGAGGGGCAAGCAGTGGCCCAGGGAAAAAGGGGCAAGCTTACACCTAGGGTGAACCGCACATGTGATGTAATATCCCAAACTTAGAAGTCTTATAATTTTATTTTAAGCATGTTTTTATTTTTACTTTAGCCTTCTAGTATGAATGATCTGAGTGGAGATCTTAAAAAAATGTGAAAGCTGAAATTTTGAATGTTATCTTGAGTTTTCTCCCATGATCCTTCCAAAAATTTAATAAAGTCACTTATTTGGGGTTATAATTGAAGTTTTTGTAATGATTTTAATGTTTACTAGTTGTTTTTGATCATTGGGAGAAGTTGAAATGAAGATTTTGGAAGTTAGAATGCATTAAAATTTCCTTTGAAAAGGTTGCATGCTGTTAGTTGACTTATTAGCCAACTAACAGGAAAAAGTAGCTGACTTATGGGTAAGTAGCTGACTAAGTAGTCGACTAATTGGTAAGTAGTCGACTAGTTAGTCAACTAATTGGCAAAAGTTCTCTGTAAAATTGGTCTGGGACTAATTTACCCATAGTAGTCGACTATCTAGTCGACTACTAGGTGAAATCTCTCAGTGAAATTGGTCTCAAACTAATTTCACTCTCATTAGCCAGCTAATTTCACTCTCATTAGCCAGCATTATACCTATAGTAGTCGACTAGGTAATCGACTACTGAGTGAAATCTCTCAGTGAAATTGGTCTCAAACCAATTTCACTCTTATTAGCCAGCATTCTAGCCGACTAATTGGTGAATAAAGGACTTCCCATGGGGTCACCCATTACTCTCGCCCAAGCACACTTAACTATAGGTTTAGATGGGTAAAAAATCTTCTGTGAAATTGGTTTGAGACTAATTTCACTCTCATTAACTAGCATTCATGCCAACTAATAAATGAATAACATCTGTTATTCATCTGATAACGAAAATTTGGTCAGGAGCATAAGTGAAATTTGATAAAAAGTCATTGAGAGTTTGATCAAGGCCAAGATAGAAAAAAAAATTGAAGGGCAAAAATACTTGGTGGATAAGGGAGCCATGTGGACTTTGAAAAGTGTGATTTAAGAGTAAAGAGGGGCAAAATAGGGATTTCTAGGAGCATTTAAAATCCACTACTCTTTCTTAGCCCTTAAGCCACCATACGAAAAGAGAAAAAAAAGGGGAGAAAAAGGGAAGAAAAATAGGGAGAAAGGAGAGAAAAGAGAGGGTTCAGCCATAGGAAAGAAGAAGAGAAGAAGAAAAAGAAAAGAAGAAGAGAAGAAAAAGAAAAAAAAAAAGGAAGAGAAGGAAGGGAAGAAGAATTGGTGGTTTAGCCATCTTTGCTACAGTAAGTCCAAACCTTCCTAAACTAGAGAATAATGTTAAAATCTTATAATTTAGAGGCAAATGAGGTAATAACATATATATATTGTGAATCTTTAAGTATGTTAGGAATTGAAGAATATTATGCTAAGATATTAAGGCATAGAGCATGCATGCATAATTTCATGAAACCCTTGGTTCTTGTGACCCTAATAATATATGTATGATGACTTAGGCCAAGAGATTGGTTTCAGAGAGTCAGAACAGGAGAAATAGCAGCCATAGCAGTGTGTTAATAACTAATATGAGTGGGTTTCTCATCTAACTTTGTGAACTATTTTATAATAGCATAGTGATATTTTGCTACAAATCAGAGTATGTTATGCTAAGTATAGTATCTCAAGTAGTTAAATATGGGAAATGAGAAACCAGTTATGATGTATCTTAATTTTAAAGCATGTTTCAAAGCAAAGCATGAGTTTAAGAATAAGCATGGGTTTACAGCATGTTTCCAAAGTAAAGCATGAGTTTCAGAAAAACTAAGAGTTTCCAGCAAATCATGAGTTTAAGAAAAGAAAAGGAAACATGAGCCATAACATATTTCAAAGCAAAGTATAGAGTTTCATGAAAAGTATTGTTTGGATAAAAACATATGTTTCAGTATAGCATGGAATTTATCTTTCAGAGTTATGTTTCAAAGTGATGTATGGGCATGCATGAGTAGCAATGTTTCAAAGAAAGTATAGCTGATTGTATATTGGATTATAAACTTATATCTGAGTATTTCTACAGCATACAGCATAAAGAGCATTGGGCCATCTATGGGGCTGATCACCTTGTAAACTGTGCCATAGCATGAGCATTGCACACACTATTTACAGCCGGTACCTCCTTGCGATTCGATCGTATTATAATCCCAAGGTCAGGGGGAGTACAAGCTAGATCAGCCCAGTGGGACAGATTGCAAGTAGCCCAGTGGGGCAAGAATCACAGCTCGGTAAAGAGCTAGGTTACTATATAGCCCAAGGGGGCTCAGAGATATTGGCCGATTAAAGGACAAGCAGGAAGCCCAGGGAAAAGGAGCAAGCTCACACCTAGGGTGAACTACACATGTGAGGGGTGCCATGTGGTGTGGGGATCCTCGACGCTCAATATACTCACCCATTGAGAGTACACTTACAGGAGGGCGACTATAGGGATGTACCTTAGTGATAGCACACCCAACCCATCATTATGAGATTTTGTAAATGTGACATTACTTCATTTAAGTTATATTATTGGAAGCATAAGCTAACTTTTAAGTTTTCTTATCTCATTTAAAAAGATTTCTGTATCTACTGCGATGTATCGTGTTGCTATGTTTATGGGTTTTATAATGCGGTTCTCAGTTTTCCCCATTGTTAGATGGCTATCCAGTCACTGGGACTTAGGTCTCATCCCTCTACTGTTGCAATTTTTGGATTTCAGATCAGAGATAGCAGTTGGCCCTTGGAAGCATGAAATTGATGTGGCTTGCTAGATGTTCGATGAATTGATTGATGTCATGGATTTATGTTACTTGGATTATATATGTATTTGAAATAAATATGGATGGATGTGTATGACTATAACCCTATGATGTATCTTGTACTTAGATGGTTATGGGAAATGACTTTCATTGTGGAATGAACTTATGAATATGTTCTCTATAGTAGTATCATGATGAAAGTTATATTGTCTAGAGTTGTGTAAAGAAAAGTGTGGAAACTTTATTTTATCTGAGCAGGGTGAAATAAATTGTAATGTTATCTTGTAAATTAGTATGAATGAAATGAGTAGGTCAAAATTTTTAGCAGATTCAGTATTCTTGTGCATGTAACTTATAGCAATTGGATAGGGATCGCTTGGGCTTTATGGTACTTAGCATAAAGACTAGCAAATCTCTATCGAATTTTTATAAGAAATTATGCCATCGGGAAGGGGGCCTGATATGTGAGGGGTGCCATATGGTGCAGAGATTTTCGGTGCTTAGTACACTCACCCACTGAGAGTACGCCTGCAGAAGGGCGATTGTAGGGATGTACCTTGTGGTAGCACACCCAGCCCATCATCATGAGATTTTGCAAATAGTTACATTACTTTATTAAGTTGTATTATTGGAAGCATAAGCTAACCTATAAGCTTTTGTATACTATCACAGAAAGAAAAAGGGGTTTTTATTTCTATTTGTCGATGCTGTATTGTATCGGCTATACAATATGATACAATTGAGTATTGAATTTCAGTGTTGTATATGTATTTGTATATTTATCAGTTTTATAATGTTGTTCTCAATTCTCCATTGTTAGATGGTTATCTAATCACTATGATTTAGGTCTCTCACCCCTCTATCGTTGAAATTTTTGTATTTCAGATCAGTAATAGCAAATTGCAGGCTAAAAGGGTGACCATTTAGCATCTTAACAGGTTGGCCTTCGTATCATTGTTTTCTGTAGGTTATGAGCCTTTGGGAAGGTCTTTGGTGTAATTGGACTGTGATGTATAGTTGTATATTATGGGTAGTGATCAAGATGGTCATGTATGGGTGTATGAAATTGTAACTTTGTGAGGTATTCTATACTTGGACTAGAAGTGAAGTGTGACTTTTATTGTAAATAAATTGTGAATATAATCTTTACAACCGGAGTATGAATGAAGTTAAATTGCCAATAGTTCTTTAAAATAGAGTGTGAAGATTTTGTTTTTATCTGAGCAGGATTAAATTAAATATATGATATTGCTTGATGAAATGTATGAAATAATTGAGTAGGTAAATATCTATGAAAAGGTGAAGTGATTTTCGCATGTAACTTATAGCAAGTAGATAAGGTTTACTTGGGCTTTATGGTACGTAACATAAAGATAAGCAGAACTCTACCTAGTTACTATAAGTAAGCATGCATCGGGGTAGGGTCCCATCAGGTTTTGGTATCAGAGCCTTAGGTTATTAGATCTTAGGGGTATAACCATGAGTCTAGCAGAGTTAAGTATAGTTTTAAATGGTGAATCTGATCAAATGAATTGTGTTTTATAGGATGGTTTATACCAGGACAAGAAAGGAGGGAGAGCAGTCCTCAAGGATAGGTAGAGGCAGAGGTCGAGATAGACCCAGAAAAATAACTAAGGAAGGTCAACCTAGTAGGGCATCTCCTAGTGATCCACCATCTGATGGTGCAGAGGTGGAGGTATCTCAGGAGTATATGCATAACTCTCATTCCCATTCAGCTACCCCAATGCCAGTAGACCCATCCCAGGCATAGGCTCAGGGGCAGAGTGTGCCAAACTTGGTGGGGATGATTACTCAAGCAGTGGTAGCAGCAGTGACCTCTAGTTCCAGTCTTCAGTCTAGAAATTTTGAAGCAGAAAGGAATATAGAAAGGGCTAGAAAGTTGGGGGCTCTAGAGTTCCAGGGGACCACTGATCCTATATAGGCTGATGTTTGGTTTCAGAAGATAGAAAGGGTCTTTGAAGTGATAAAGTGCTCTAAGGAGCAAAAGCTGAGTATAGCAACCTTCTTGTTGGAAGGTAGAGCATAAAATTGGTGGAAATCTGTTAGTAATAGATAGCCACAAGGGGTGGAAGTAACCTGGGAGGATTTTAAGGAGTTCTGTCAGCAATATTATTCAGAGGTGTATAGAGATCAGAAGAGGAGAGAATTTCTTAATTTAACCCAGGGAAAGATGTCTGTGGTTGAGTATGAAGCCGCCTTTATTGAGCTGTCCCACTTTGCTGAAGCTTTGGTAGTAAATGAGAGGGAGAAATGTAGATTATTTTAAGATGGGTTGAATCTTCAAATCAAAGCTAAGACCAGTATGCAATGTTATAGTAGTTATTCTGAGCTGGTGCAGGGGGCTCTCAGGGCAGAGGAGATAGAAAAGTAATTTCTTAGTAGGAAGCAAGAGAGGTCAAAAAGGAGTGTACCTAGTTTTCCTTTAGGTGCAGGAGGAACTCAGCAGCTCAAGAGTGTAATAGCCCAAATTTTAAGCATGTGATAAATTATAAAATGAAGAAGCTTTTAAAGTTGTTGGATGAAGCCTTGAATATTTACACTATTTACAGCTGGCACCTCCTTGCGATTCGATCATACTATGATCCTGATGCCAAGGGAGAGTACACGCTAGGCCAGCCCAATGGGGCAGGTTGCAAGCAGCCCAGTGGGGCAAAGAATCACAGTTTGATAAAGAGTTAGGTTACTATATAGCCCGAGGGAGCATAGAGATATTGGCCCATGGAGGGGGTAAGTAGGATGCCTAGGGAAAAGAAGCAAGCTTACACCTAGGGTGAACCATACATGTGAGGGGTGTCATATGGTGCATGGATCCTTGGCACTCAGTACACTCACCCACTGAGAATACACCTATAGGAGGGCAATTGTAGGGATGTACTTTAGTGGTAGCATACCTTACTCATTATCATGAGATTTTATAAAAGTGGCATTACTTTATTTAAGTTATATTATTGGAAGCATAAGCATAAGCATAAGCCCATGAAATTAGAGGATAGTGGTCCAGAGCTAACTAATTTCTCGGTGGTATGTGAATTTCTAGATGTGTTTTTGGAGCAACTGCTAGGATTACCACCAGACAGAGAGATAGAGTTCAGTATAGACTTAATCCTAAATACTAGACCTATAGCCAGGGCACCTTATAAAATGGCTCCAGCAAAGTTAAAAGAATTAAAAGTCCAGCTTCAGGAATTTGCTTACTAAAGGGTTCATTAGACCCAGTGTTTCCGCCCTAGGGTGCACTTGTGTTGTTTGTAAAAAAGAAAGATGGTACCTTGAGATTATGTATAGATTATCAAATAGCTCAACAAGGTAGCCATTAAAAATAATTATCCCTTGCCAAGGATAGATGATTTGTTTAATCAGCTTCAGGGAGCAGCAGTGTTTTCAAAGGTTGACCTTAGATCTGGATATCATCAATTGAAGATAAAGAAGGAGGATGTGCCAAAGACTGTTTTCAGAACTAGATATGGTTACTATGAATTTTTAATGATGCCTTTTGGTTTAACAAATGCCCCAGCTACTTTTATGGGATTGATGAATCAGGTGTTCCAAAAATTTCTAGATAAATTTGTGATAGTGTTCATTGATGACATCCTAATTTATTCTAGAAATAAAGAGGAGCATGAGCAGCATTTGAGAACAGTGTTGCAGATCTTAAAGGAGAAACAGTTGTATGCCAAGTTGAGTAAAAGTGAATTCTGGTTAGACAAAGTGAACTTTTTAGGGCATGTGATTTCAACTCAGAGTATTATGGTAGATTCCCAAAAAGAAGAAGCCATAATGAGTTGGAAAGCAGCTACTAATCAGACAAAGGTGAGGAGTTTCTTGGATTTAGCGGGATACTATAGAAGATTTATAAAAAATTTCTCTATCATAGCTTCTTCCATGACTAAACTGCTAAGAAAGAATGCCAAATTTGAATGGTCTAATGAATGTCAGGAAAGTATGTATGAATTGAAAAGAAGGTTGACTTCAGCTCTAGTACTTACACTCGTAGACAGTAACAGTGATTATGTGATATATAGTGATGCATCTCTTAAAGGGTTGGGGTGTGTGTTGATGCAGAATGAGAAGGTGATTACCTACATCTCTAGGCAGCTAAGGTCACATAAAAAGAATTACCCTACCCATGATCTAGAATTAGCAGTTGTAGTGTTTGCACTAAAAGTATGAAGGCACTATTTATATGAGAGAAAATGTCAGATATTTACTGATCACAAAAGCCTTAAATATATCTTAACCCAAAAAGAATTGAATCTCAGGCAAAGAAGATGGATTGAATTGATAAAAGATTATGACAGCACTATAGAGTATCACCCAGGGAAAGCCAATGTAGTGGCCGATGCCTTGAGTCGAAAGTTCACAGCAACCTTAGCTTCCATTAGAGCAGTGCAGCTACCTCTGATGTTAGAATTGAGAGAGTTAGATGCAGAGCTGGTAGCAGATAGCTCAGGAGCCTTACTAGTAAATTTTAGAGTCAGATCAATGATGCTTGAGGAAATAAGGAAGGCTCAGGTGCAGGATTTATAGTTGCAAAAAGCTAAAGAGTTAGTCCAGAGTGGATCCCAATCAGAGTTTTTAGTTAGGAGTGATGGTATGATATTGTTCAAAGGCCGAGTATGTGTGCCAGCAATAGAATCACTGAAAGAATAAATTTTGAAGGAAGCCCATAGTTCAGCCTATGCAATGCACCTAGGAAGCACTAAGATGTATAGAACTATTAAGCAAAATTATTGGTGGAAGGGGATGAAAAGGGAGATAGCTGAATTTGTCCCTAAATGCTTAGCATGCCAGCAAATTAAAGCAGAACATCAGAGCTCAGCTGGCAAAATGCAACCACTATTTGTACCAGAATGGAAGTGGGAGCACATTACAATGGATTTTGTTGTAGGTCTCCCAAGGACAAGGAGAGGTAATGATTTTGTTTGGGTGATAGTAGATAAGTTGACTAAGTCTACCCACTTTTTAACTATCAAGATTTCATTTACCTTGGATAGGTTAGCTAATCTATATGTGAATGAAATTGTGAGTAGATATGGTGTACCAGTATCTATTGTATTAGATAGAGATCCAAGGTTCACATCTCATTTTTTGGGCAGAATTGCAAAAAGCCTTGGGTACTAAGTTAAGATTTAGTATGATATTTCATCCTCAAACTGATGGGCAGTCTGAGAGGACCATCCAGACACTGGAGGATATGTTGAGTGCATGTGTTATTGAATTTACAGGTAGTTGGGATGAGCACTTACCCTTGATTGAGTTTACATATAATAATAGTTACCATTCAAG
Source organism: Metroxylon sagu (assembly GCA_017589505.3). NCBI lineage: Eukaryota > Viridiplantae > Streptophyta > Magnoliopsida > Arecales > Arecaceae > Metroxylon > Metroxylon sagu. The sequence continues at coordinate 1,731,756 of JACVBY030000626.1, read as the reverse complement.
CATTGATATGGCACCTTATGAAGCTTTGTATGGAAGAAAATGTAGAACTCCAGTGTGTTGGGATGAGGAAGGTGAAAGGAGGCTGTTAGGTTCAGAGTTAGTGCAGCTCACAGCAAATAAGGTTAGAATTATTAAAGCTAAGTTAAAGGCCGCCCAAGATAGACAGAAGAGCTATGCAGATAAGAAGCATAGGGAAGTAAAATTTGAGGCAGAAGATAAAGTATTCTTAAAGGTATCTCCTTGGAAAGGTATAATGAGATTTGGAAGGAAAGAAAAGTTGAGTCCCCGATATATGGGACCTTATGAGATCACTGAGAAGGTTGGGACACTTGCCTTGCCACCAGAATTCTCTTAGATCCATAATATATTTCATGTATAAATGCTTCGGAAGTATGTGCTAGATTCCTCTCATGTGCTTCAGACTGAGCCAATAGAGTTAGAGAAGGATTTATCTTATGTAATAGAGCCAGTGCAAATTTAAAGCAGTGAGGTTAAACAACTCTATAGTAAAAGAATTCCCTTAGTTAAAGTGCAGTGGCAGAACCATCAGAAAGAGGAAGCTACATAGGAGAGAAAGGATGAGATGAGACTAAAGTACCCTCATTTGTTCCAAGCTGAAGGTAGCTAAATTTCGAGGACGAAATTTTTTTTTTTTTTTGGGGTAAGAGTTGTAACAGCCCAAACTTTAAGCACGTGACTAATTATAAAATGGAGAAGCTTTTGGAGTTGTTAGATGAAGCCTTGAATAGGCTTTAATGGCCTTCAATGTTTAGGATGCACAGCAGCTCTTGAAACAGAAGAAGGCTAAATTTTTTTCTTGAATATTCACTCTTTTTTCACTTGAATTTCCCCTTTAAATCCATCTTTTGAACTAGTATTTATAATCTATTAAGAGATTAGTAAGTTAGCTAGCCATTTATGATCGTTTGGAATGGTTGCATTGAAGTTTGTAATGGCTAAAACGTGTCAGAACTGGCCTTTACTGTGCCTAGTCCCAGCTGTTAATAGGCATCCATGCTGACTAATGAGTTGTTAGTAGGCATCCATACTGACTAATATATTTAAAACTTAAAAACTTAATCCAAGGCTAAGAAGACTTGTTGTTACAATAAAATTAAGTGTGCTAGCTCTTATGTTTCAATCTTCTTTATTAAATGTCCTCCCAAACATCTGGATTTCAAACAATTGAAGCTTGAAACATCCTTCTTTGGCCTTGTTCTTCTTCAAAACTTTCTTTCTTGAACTATAGTCCTTCTTAGGAGCTTGGACTTCATCTTGTTTATCTAGGTGACTAATATATGCCTGCATTGCATTATGATTCTACCGCAATCCCATTAGTAACTTGCTCAATTATTTTGTAATCATCAAAATTAATGTGAGGTGAACAAAAAAAAAAAAAGGGACTTCGGAAGTCATTTAAAAATTTGTTAAGGGTATGAAAGAAAAGGATGCCGAAAGTCATTTGATAGTTTTTCAAGGGCAAAATAACATGGTGGAGAGTGTGCCACGTGGACTTTAAGAGGGCATTTTGGGGATTTGTTTGAGGGCAATTTGGGGATTTTGCCAAGGCATTAAAATCCCACTCAATTTTCTTTCTTATCCACTCATATGAAACTAAGAGAAAGAGAGAGAGAGGGTGGTGGAAGTAGAAGAGAAGAGAGAAATTTCAGCCTTGGGGAAGAAGAAAGATAGAAGAAGAAGAAGAAAGGAAGAAGAAGGAGGAGGGAAGGAAAATTTTCTTGGTGTTTGGTAAGCTTGGGAGAAAAAGGAAAGACCCCATCTTCTCTTTAAGGTAAATTTCCGCTCTCCTAAGCTTAAGATTAATGTTAGAATAATGTGTGAAAAAGGGAAAAGAAATAGAAGGGAAGGTAGTTTCATGCCATGAATATCATGAAGATCTATGTTTTTGGTGAAGAAAATGTTGGAAACTTAGTGTATGAGTGTTTCATAACTAGCTAAAAGAGATGATATGGCTACATGCATAGGTTGTGAATTCATGAATCAAGTGATAAATTTATACAGTTGTTGGATCGGGTGATAAAAGGATAGTTAGGAAGTTGTCAATCTTAACCTAAGATGCATGCATGCTTAGTTCATGAAAACCTTAAGTGTATGTAACCTTGATGATTGCATATGTGGTAATTTAGGTCAAGAGGGTGGTTCAAAGGAGCCATTTCAAGAGAAGTAGCAGTCATAGCAGTGTGTTAACAGCTAAGGTGAATGGGTTGCTCATCTGGCTTTGTGATATTATGTTGAAATCTTGTTACAAATCTAAGACATGTTATGCTATTATGTAGTGTTCCAAAGTTGTCTAAATGATGGGAAATGAGAACTAAGTTTCATGATGTTTTAAAGCATATATTTATAAATATAGAAAGAATGTTTCTTAAGCAAAGCATGAGTTATTAGTAAAGAGTGTTTTCTAAAGCAAGGTATGGTTTGCATGAAAAGAAATGTTTCAAGGTGAAACGGGTGTTTCAAGTAAAGTATAGATCTTACTTTCCAGTATATGTTTCAAAGTGGTGCATGGGCATGCATGAATAGCAATGTTTCAGAGAAAGTACAGTTGATTTGTATTTGGGTTATAAACTTATTTTTGGGTATTTATACAATATACATTATAAAGAGCATTGGGCCATCTATAGGGCTGATCACCCTGCAGACTGTGCCATAGCATAAGCATTGCATACACTATTTACAGCCAGCACCTCCTTGCGATTCGATGGTACTATGATCCCGAGGCCAGAGTGGGAGTACACGCTAGATGAGCTCAGTGGGGCAAGTTGCAAGCAGCCTAGTGGGGCAAAGAATCATAGCTCAGTAAAGAGCTAGGTTACTATATAGCCAAGGTGGCTCAGTGATATTAGCTCAAGGGAAGGGCGACCAAGTGGCCAGGGAGAAAGGTGCAAGCTCACACCTGGGGTGAACCGCACATGTGATGGGTGCCATGTGGTGTGGAGATCCTCGGCACTCAGTACACTCACCCACTGAGAGTACACCTGTAGGAGGATGACTGTAGGAATGTACCTTAGTGGTAGCACATCCAGCCCAGATCATGAGATTTTGCAAATAGTTGCATTACTTTATTGAGTTGTATTATTGGAAGCATAAGCTAACCTATAAGCTTTTGTTTACTATCACCGAAAGAAAAAGGGGTTTTTATTTCTATTTGTCGGTGCCATGTTGTATCAGCTATACAATATGATATAGTTGAGTATCAATTTTTAGTGTTATATATGTATTTGTATATTTATTAGTTTTATGATGTTGTTCTCAATTCTCCATTGTTAGATGGTTATCCAGTCACTGAGACTTAGGTCTCACCCCTCTATTGTTGAAATTTTTATATTTCATATCAGTAATAGCAAATTGCAAGCTAGAAAGGTAAGCATTCAGCATCTTAGCAGGTTGGCCTTGGTATCATTGTTTACTATGGGTTGTGAGCCTTTGGGAAGGTCTTTGGTGTAATTGGACTATGATGTATAGTTGTATATTATGGGTAGTGATCAAGATAGTCATGTATGGGTGTGTGAAATTGTAACTTTGTGAGGTATTCTATGCTTGGACTGGAAGTGAAGTGTGACTTTTATTGTAAAATAAATTATGAATATGATCTTTACAATTAGAGTATGAATGAAGTTAAACTGCCCATAGTTCTTTAAAACAAAGTGTGAAGATTTTGTTTTTATCTGAGCAGGATTAAATTAAATCTATTATATTGCTTGATGAAATGTATGAAATAATTGAGCAGGTAAATGTCTATGAAAAGGTAGAGTAATTTCCGCATGTAACTTATAGCAAGTGAATAAGGTTCACTTGGGCTTTATGGTACGTAACATAAAGACAAGCAGAACTCTACCCAGTTATTATAAGTAAGCATGCATTGGGGTAGGGTCCTGTCATTTCATCAGCCCTTGATTTGATATTTAACATATCAGATAAGACCCTTCAAGTAGAAGGAGTCTCTAGGCAGAAAGGTGCTTTGTGAAACCATAAACATACGATGTTTCACAACATATTTGCGCCAAGAGTTGCTTATTGCAACTCTTCGAAAAAAACCAGCATTTTTTCAATCCTTCCACTTGGCTTACGACTTGGTCAATGCACCCAATAGGCCTATTATCAAGAGAGGCTTATCAGAAAAAGACTTGTTCATTCCATGCCTAATATAAACCAAGCGTTGCAACTTTTCATGCACCCTCATGGAATTCACACCCAAAAATAATCCATTTGACTAGTCAAAACCAATTCAAATGAGCATGGAGGAGAGAGGATAAGGGGTAAGATTTATCAGCAAAAAGGTGATTTAATTGCAGAAGGACTCTTGGTCCTTCTGCGCCCCTTTTTGTGCGCACGCCAATATGGTTGCCAAGAGTCCCAAGTTCTAGGCATGGATAAGGGCTATAAAATCAAGATAAATATTAATACGGTTCTCCCACTTAAGGCTCAACCCAATCTAAGTTCTACTCAAATTAGTTAGCCTAAATAGCAAGCATTTAAACCTAAATCAATTAGGTTAGGAGTTAGGCTAGCCAACATATGCTAATATGTTAATTAGCTAGCCAATTAGGATCCTATCATCCTAATAAAAATATAATTGACTTCCTTGACCAATTCCTTAGCATGTGTGACCCTTTGGGTTCCTCATCCAGCTAGTAGTAGGTCTAGGTTCATGCCGATTTATTTTGATTACAAATCAACTAATTGAATTAGGTCAAATCAAGCTAACCCTACTTGCCAATTTGAACCATCTTTCAAATTGACTCATGAATTCAATCAATTTAATTCATGAAAACCTATAAGATATGATTAATGTCTAGCAACGTATCATGCCTATCTAGAAGATGAAGAATTTGATAGAAATTACCAAAATACTCTTTAGTGGTAAGTTATCGTGCAATTCAATCCTTCGATCTCCCTTTATCTCGAATAAGCAATGGGTATGAAAAATTATCAAACCCTAACACTTTATTCATTTGAATCTCAAATCACTAATGAAGACTTGATCGATGAAAGATTAAAAACCATTTCTAATATCATTATGCTTTGATCAAAGACTTCTTGAGTTATCGTTTGATGAGATTACATAGGATAAATACTCCTTTTACTAGGAGTGATTGATTCCTTGTTGACCTACTCATAATCTTCATACACAATTCACCATATCCATGAACACCCCATACATGACTAAGTCATGAATGAGTATGAACCAAAACATGGATTCATGTGTACAAGACTCCATGGTGATCTTAAGTCTAAGGATCATTTGCACAACTCCCATTAAAAGAATCATCTTTTGACAAGTAAGACTTCCATAAGATGTTCTCATTACGAATCAATTTAGTGAACTCATACCTTGATGAGCACCCACATCCTTGTATTAGTGTCCCTACACAAGTGATCATGAGACCAACCACTCTCTCCATTGAGCATACATAGAATGTGCTAGTCTTTCGAGAAACATTGATCCCCTACTCAATAATCCTTCGACTAGGAATATTCTAGATTAGGGTTTATAAAATCTTAGGTCTCATTATTATGGATTTCATCATAACCATAATCCATTGCCCTAATCTATGGGATTCATCATAATTTTAAAATAAAAAGTTATAAGACACATCATATGATGAATCAAAATGCCTTTTATTAATATCATTAATGAGTCGAAGAATTTTATAGAAAAGCCCCTATTACATAAGAAATATGATTGGCTTTCAGAGCACTATTCTTTCAATCTCCCACTTGCACTAAAGCCAATTGCCCTTGTATTTAATTCCCATACAACCTAAATGGCGATTATATTACTATTGAGGAAGGGCCTTAGTGAATGGGTCTACTATATTGTTCTTTATATCTACTCGTTCTATAGCCACATCTTATCTTTCAATGATTCACGAACGAGATGGAAGCGCCTTAGGTTGTGCTTCGATTTTTGATGAGACCTTGATTCCTTTGCTTATGCAACAGCTCCAATGTTATCACAATAAAGTGGCACCAGTTGTTGTATTATAGGAACTACACCCAACTCCGAGATAAACTTCTTCATTCAGACTGCTTCCTTAGCAGCTTCACTAACAGCTATGTATTCTGCCTCAGTAACTGAGTCAACTATAGTTTGCTACTTGATACTTTTTCAACTTACTGCACCTCTATACAGAATAAATGCATACCCTGATATGGATTTACTATCATCTGGATTTGATTGAAAACTAGAATCAGTATAGCCTTCTAGTTTTAAATTTGATCCTCCATATATTAGAAAAATATCTTTAGTCCTTTTAAGGTACTTAAGAATGTTTTTCACAGCTTTCTAATTATCTTTTCCTGGATCAACCTAGAATATGCTTGCTATGCTAAGGTATAAGCAACATTAGGCCTGGTACATAACATGGCATATATGATTGATCCTACAGCTGAAGCATAAGGAACCTTACTCATCCTATGTCTCTCTTCAGGTGTCTTAGGAGACATCTTCTTAGAAAAATGTATGCCTTGACCCATGGGCAAGTAACCCCTTTTACTTTCCTCCATATTGAATCTTTTCAATATTAAGTCAATGTACCTAGATTGGGATAAGCCGAGCATCCTCTTAGATCTATCTCTATAGATCTTAATACCTAGTATATAGGATGCTTCCCCCAAATCCTTCATGGAAAACCTTTTAGATAGACAAGCTTTGATCGATTGCAACATTGGAATATCATTCCCAATGATAAGTATGTTATCAACATACAAAATTAAGAAGACAATGGCACTCCCACTTGTCTTCTTATATACACATGGTTCATCCACATTTTTGATGAAACCAAATTCCTTGATTGTTTCATCAAAGTGGATGTTCCAACTCCTTGATGCTTGCTTTAATCCATAAATGGATTTTTTAAGCTTGCATACTTGGTTCGGTCTCCCACTCAAGACAAACCCTTCTTGCTATAACATATAGACTTCTTCCTCAAGATACCTATTGAGGAAGGCAGTCTTTACATCCATTTGCCAAATTTCATAATCATAGTATGCAGCTATAGCAAGCATAATCCTCATGGACTTGAGCATAGCTACTAGCGAAAATATTTCATCATAGTCAACTCCATGTCTTTATCTGAAACCTTTTGCCACTAACTTAGCCTTGTAAGTTTCTACTTGGCCTTCTGCTCCAATCTTCTTTTTGAAGACCCATTTGCACCCTATTGGGTTTACTCCCTCAGGTGGATCAACCAAGGTCCAAACTTGGTTGGAATACATGTAGTCCATTTCAGATTTCATGGCATCTAGCCATTTGTTAGAATCTTTACTCTTGATAGCTTTTGTATAGGTCACAGGATCATCATCTTGAATGATGCTGGCTTCATTTTCATTTCCAATGACAAAGCCATATCTAAGAGGTGCATCCCGCACTCTCTCTAACCTATGGAGAGGAGGTGTGTGTTATGGTTGTACCTGATTAATAGGTACTTATGGTTGACGAATTTCAAGTTGATTGTCTATAGGAGTAGGTTGTTGGTCTTGAACTTCACTAAGTTCAAGTATCCTCCCACTACCTCCTTCTTGGATAAATTCCTTCTCCAAGAAAGTGGCATGCCTACTGACAAAAACATTTTGTTCAGTAGGATGATAAAAGAGGTATCCAATACCCTCTCGAGGATAACCTATGAACCTACATTTATCAGCCCTAGCACTTAGCTTATGTCCAAATACATTTCTAACATAAGCAGGGCTACCCCAAGTCTTAAAATATTTAAGATTTGGCCTTTTGCCTTTTCATAATTCATATGGAGTACTAGCTATTGATTTTGATGATACCTTGTTTAGTATATAGGCAGCAATCTTTAGGGCATAATCCCAGAAAGATACAGAAAGATCGGTGAAGCTCATCATGGACCTTACCATATCTAACAAGGTACGATTCCTCCTTTCTGCTACACCATTTAATTGTGGTGTATATGGAGGTGTCCATTCTAAGAGAATGCCTTTGTCTTTACGATGATCAAGAAATTTACTGATAAGTATTCTCCTCCTCGATCTGACTGAAGGATTTGAATACTTTTTTCAATTTGCTTCTCAATTATACTTTGATATTTTTAAATTTATCAAAGGCTTTGGATTTATGTTTCATAAGATACGCATATCCAAATCTAAATAAATCATCAATAAAGGTGATGAAATAAGAGTATCCTCCTCTTGCTTAAGTTGACATAGGTCCACATACATCTATATGTATTAGCTCTAATAACCCAGTTGCCCTATCTCCATGACTAATGAATGGAGACTTGGTCATTTGACCTATGAGACAGACTCACAAGTTCCTAATGATTCATAATCATAAGGGTCAAAGAAGTTATCTTTGTACAACTTGTTTATCCTGGACTCACTAATATGACCTAATCGGCAACGTCAGAGAAAAGTGACATTAACATCTTTTCTTTTTCTTTTCTTATTTTCTACAAGTAAAACTTTATCATTGAGTGAAAGAACTAAAAGACTATTAATAAATAAACCACTTTCAAAGTAATTATTAGAATAAAAAATGGAGCATCCTCTGCTCTTTATATTAATTTCAAACCCTTGTTGTAATAACAAGGGTACAAAAATAATATTTCTAATAATATTTGGAACATAGTAACAGTCTTTCAATTCTAAAATTTTGTCCGAAGGTAATAACAATAGATAGGTGCCCACAGCTTCTACTTGAATAGCTTCACTACTCGCACCATGAAGCTCGAAGTCACCCTTCTTCAAGCTCCTAATTCTCTGAAGTCCCTGCAAAGACTTGCATATATGAGACCCACATGTGATATCCAATACCCATGAATCAGTAGCTGATGTGCTCAATGACAAGTTAGTTTGTATCATGTACAAACCTTTTGATGCTCCACCAGCATCATGCTTCAGACTTGCTAGATATGCTTGCAGTTCTTCTTCTAATGTCCCTGCTTACTGTAGTGAAAATAGGTTATATCAATAGAGGGCTTTTTTGCCTTCCTCCTCTTCTAGATGCTTTTCTTAGGGTTCAACTTTCTCTTTGAACCCTTCTTCATCATTGTTTTCTTTTTCCCATCAATTAGAAGAAGATGAGCCTTATCACCCTTAAAGTAGCTCTCAGCTATCTTAAGCATGTTAAGCAACTCAGGTAATGAAATGTTCAGTTTGTTCATATGATAGTTCATGACAAACTGAGAGAAGAAATCAGGGAGTGATTGCAGGATTAAGTCCTGATTTAGCTCTTTATCCATTACAAACCCTAATTAACCTAATCGAGTGATTAGTCAATCATCTTTAGTACATGGGCTTGAACGGACGAGCCCTCACTCATACGTGCTCGGAACAACTGCTTCGATATTTCATATCGAATAGCCCTACTTTGCTCTCCATAAAGCTCTTTAAGATTGAGCAGTATGGACTGTGGTTCCATTTCTTCATGTTGTCTCTGCAATTCATTACTCATAGAGGCCAACATAATACATTTAACAGTTAAACTATCATTCTGCCACATTTTATATGTGGCCCTTTCCTCCTCCATAGCATCATCTCCGATCGGATCTAAATCAGGAGAATCGAGGATATAGGAGACCTTCTCCTAAGTTAAGACAATTCTTAGGTTCCTTAACCAATCCACATAATTGGGACCAGTTAATTTGTTGGCATCTAAAATGCCCCGAAGTGTTAAAGTAGAAGCCATAATATTAATCTTCAAAAAAAAATAAAGAACAATGTATAAGCAAACCACTCAAGATGATATACACAACTAGATAATGACTTATCAATTTAATTGTGTCTCCTACTATGTTACTACGAATACCATAGTCCTTACCTATGGTAAGCGAGAAACCCTAACAGGGTTTCTTTAGTAGGGTTGAGATCCCAATTCCTCATAAATGCCTTGTGTTACACAACAAACATTCATGAGTTCAAGGGTAGGAAATTCCTCTTTCCAATTGCAACCCATGCAACTCTAAACATAACAGCTGCCTCTAAGGCACTTATAGCCTTATATTACACAACAAACTATAATGTCTTAGTTTAGTCAAATCCCTCATTTCTATATAGTCACATTTGAATAATGTTGCCCTTGTGTTACACAACAAAGCAACACCATCAATCATGCTATAAAGCATTAGATGCACTATGACAAATTTCATATCAAACCCTAGATTAGGCCTTGTGTTACACAACAAACCTACTATAGTTTTTGACATGAATTTGGCTTAGCATGAAGGAAGGTATTTAGGGTTTTAATCATTTAGCATCCAATTCAAGGTCTAGATCTATCCAATTGGCCAAGTAAGTGGGAAAGAGGTGGGAGGCCCCCCATGCTTGCCTTAGACACCAAAAGTTTGGCCAGGTAAGCAACGGACCCAATTATAAACCACGTTCTCTTTACCTTCCCAGAACCACTTTCCTAAACACCAATTAATCAATCAAACCCTAAATGGATTTGCATTATGATTTTATAACACTATGACTAAATATAATTTTTTTTTTTAAAAAAAAAGGCTTTCATGGTCTCATGCACATCCTAATAATACAAACTTTCTTATAGGCAAATAACACCACAATATAATATGTGCCAAGTGAGTCATCATTCTAGGACAACCTTACAACATAGCAGACGTCCACCGCTATGTTAGGATAACCTTATTTCAGAATGATGACTGAATAATCTAAACATATCTCTATGTCGATTAGGGTTTAAATGAAATGCCTAATCTGTGGCATACATCATATGCTACAACTTTCATACTAGATATCATTAGATTATATATAATCATTCAAAACATTTAATTGACTACTAATTGAATGAATTAAGGTGGCTCTGATACCACTGCTGGGTTTCTATTGTGCAGCAGAAGATCGAATTTTAGAATTTTTAAATCTTGAAACCCTAGTCAACAGAAACCCTAGACCTAAGACCCCTTGATTATTCAACTAACAAGGCAATATATTAAAATATTGAAGAATACCTATAATGCTAATATCCTTTATTCCACTAGGCATACAAGTGTATGCCCTCCAGAGGTGATCCACACAGGAACTAGATCAAGGAAGCACTCCTACTTCTTACTTGCTTGATTTGAAACTCCTTCCGGAAGCCTTTCTTCTTTTAGCAACTTCCTTTTTTGATAGGACCTTTACCCTCCTGAAGAGTATTTCAAGACCTTTTCAAAACTTCTTTTACTATCCTATTATCCTTTCTAATTCTCTTCCTAAGCCCTTATCTTAAAATGATGGACTTGTCTTAAAACAGTAGACTTGTCCTAACAAGGGAAGGAAGAGAGATGTTGGGATAATTTTTGTGGTGCCTTTGCTTTAATCACCAAAGCCTTTAAATAGTTAGAGAGGAAGCACCAAAAACATCCTTTCATCAGCCCTTGATTTGATATTTAATATATCAGATCAGACCCTTTAAGCAGAAGGAGTCTCTAGGCAGAAAGGTGCTTTGTGAAACCATAAACATACAACGTTTCACAACATTTTGTGCCAAGAGTTGCTTATTGTAACTCTTCAGAAAAAACCAGCATTTTTTCAATCCTTCCACTTGGCTTAGGACCTGGTCAACGCACCCAATAGGCCTATTATCAAGAGAGGCTTATTAGAAAAGACTCTTGTTCATTCCATGCATCGTATAAACCAAGGGTCGCAACTGTTCATGTGCCCTCATGGAATTCACGCCCAAAAATAATCCATTTGACTCATCAAAACCAATTCAAATGGGCATAGAGCAGAGAGGATAAGGGGTAAGCTTTATCAGCAAAAAGGTGATTTAATTGTAGAAGGACTCTTCGTCCTTCTGCGCCCCTTTTTGCACACATGCCAACATGGGCGCCAAGAGTCCCAAGCCCTTAGGACTCTTGGTTCTAGGCATGGATAAGGGCTATAAAACCAAGATAAATATTAATAAAGTTGCCCCACTTAAGGCTCAACCCAATTTAAGTTCTACTCAAATTAATTAGCCCAAATAGCAAGCATTTAAACCTAAATCAATTAGGTTAGGAGTTAGGCTAGCCAACATATGCTAGTATGTTAATTAGCTAGCCAATTAGGATCCTATCATCCTAATAAAAATATAATTGACTTCCTTGACCAATTCCTTAGTGTGTGTGACCCTTTGGGTTCCTCATCCAACCAGCAGTAGGTCTAGGTTCATATCGATTTATTTCGATTACAAATCAACTAATCGAATTAGGTCAAATCGAGTTAACCCTACTTGCCAATTTAAACCATCTTTCAAATTGACTCATGAATTCAATCAATTTAATTCATAAAAACCTATAAGACATGATTGATGTTTAGCAACATATCTTGCCTACCCAGAAGATGAGGAATTTGGTAGAAATTATCAAAATATCCTTCAATGGCAAGTTACAGTGCAATTCAATTCTTCGATCTCCCTTTATCCTAAATAAGTGATGGGTATAGAAAATTATCAAACCCTAACGCTTTATTCATTTGAATCTCAAATCACTAATGAAGACCGATGAAAAATTAGAAATCATTTCTAATATCATCATGCTTTGATCAAAGACTTCCTGAGTTATCATTTGATGAGATTACATAGGATAAATACTCCTCTTAGTAGGAGTGATCGATTTCTTATTAACCTACTCACAATCTTCATACACAATTCACCATATCCATGAACACCCCGTATATGACTAAGTCATGAATGAGTATGAACCAAAACATAGATTCATATGTATAAAATTCTATGGCGATCTCAGGTCTAAGGATCATTTGCACAACTCCCACTAAAAGAATTATTTTTTGACAAGTAAGTAAGACTTCCATAAGATGTTCTCATTACGAATCAATTTAGTAAACTCATACCTTGATGAGCACCCACATTCTTGTATTAGTGTCCCTACACAAGTGGTCGTGAGACCAACCACCCTCTACATCGAGCATACATAGAATGTGCTAGTCTTTCTGGAAACCCCTACTCGATAATCCTTTGACTAGGAATATTCTAGATTAGGGTTTATAAGATATTAGGTCTCACTGTTATGAAATTCATCATAACCATAAATCCATTGTCCTAATCTATGGGGTTCATCATAATCTTAAAAAAAAAGTTATAAGACACAATATATAATGAACCAAAATGCCTTTTATCAATATCATTAATGAGTCGAAAGAATTTTACAGAAAAGCCCCTATTATATAAGAAATATGTTGGCTTTCAGAGTACTATTCTTTCACTTAACATTTTTCATTCTAATTTCTCTAAACAAGAGATATCAAATGGAGATCTATTGATTAATAACTTTATTTTTTCACATCAAATCCAAGGATACTGGAGGAGATATCACATTCCTAATCGACTGATCGACATAGATCTATAATAAAGAATAATGATCTCATCCAATCCTTCTTAATCCTCAACAAACCTTTGATCCTCCTTTGAATTTAAAGACTTTATTGATGGAAGAAGAAGCCCTAAAAATCTAATGAAAATAGAACACCTATACAAAAGTAATTTTTTTAATATAAAATAAATAATAATATGTAGAACACATATATAATTGCTTGCAAAGGCAACTTTTCTCTAAATCAATCATTAAAAAAAAATTTAATAGCTTTAGATAAATAAGAAAAAAATTAATAGCCAAGTAATAAGGGGGAAGGAAGAATTAGAAGAATAGAATATGATCATAAATCAATCAAAAATAATAATCATTTATAGATTGATTTAAAAAGACATAAAATTTTATTAAATTTTTAAAATAATTTAGAAACAATTGATTTGATTTTTTTTTTTTTTCTTTTTTCTGCCTCTTTCTTTAGCTTCGTTCTTTTTTTCGAATCGTCACGGGCAAACCGATCAATCCCTTCGGCGACGGGCCACTAAACTGGGCGCCTGCACGGAAGCGCGAGCAGCTCTGCTCCGCCCTCCTCCCTGCACCGCTCCCGGCCACCGCACCACAGGCGCACCGCCACTGCAACGCCACTCCGTTTCCCGCCGAGGCCTTCCTTCTCCGATGAATGGCACGAATAGAACGACTTCTTTCTCCGAAGTTGGATTCTTTGGCCGCTTTGTAGACTGATAAAGGATTGGGTGGAGATTCTTCTCCTCATGGTCTTTTCCACCCTTTCCCAACTCCGTTCCTCCCCGCATATTCTGAAGCTCTTCTCAGACACCCCCGTCTCTCTTCTCCACGCTCGCTTACCCCATTCTCGCATTCAAAGTCCCAACTTTACAACAACCCACGCCTCCGTAGCAACCCACCCCCTCCTTTTCCTCTTGGAAAGATGCAGCACATTGGACCAACTAAAGCAAATCCAAGCTCAGATGATCCTTTCCGGCATAATCTCGGACGGATTTGCCGCGAGCCGCCTCATTGCCTTCTGTGCCCTTACGAATCCTCCCAATCTTCTCTATGGCAGTAAGATTCTTAGAAAGCTGGAAAACCCGAATGTCTTCTCTTGGAATGTGGCAATTCGAGGCTACTCTGATGGCGAGGACCCGAAGGAATCGGTTTTGTTATATAAATTGATGCTTAATAGCAATGCTCGGCCTGACAACCATACTTACCCATTCTTGTTCAAGGCTTGTGCTAAAATGGTGGATTTTCGATTAGGAATTGGGGTGTTCGGTCATGCTCTGAAATTGGGTTGGAGCTCAGATGTTTATGTGATCAATGCATCGATTCATATGTTTGCGATGTGTGGTAGATTGAAAGATGCACGTAAGTTGTTTGATGGAAGTTGTGTGAGAGATTTGGTTTCTTGGAATACTATGATTAATGCCTATGTTCAAAATGGGTGTCCTAGAGAAGCACTAGAGCTCTTTCGAGAGATGGAGGTCCAGAAGATCCAACCTGACGAGGTTACAATGATAGGACTTATCTCATGCTGTACACAGTTACAGGACTTAGATCTTGGAAGGAAATTTCATCAGTATATAAAAGAAAATGGTATAAAGCTTACAGTTCCTTTGACTAATACACTCATGGATATGTATGTAAAGTGTGGGAGTTTAGAGCCAGCAGAAGCATTGTTTGGTAGCATGACGAAGAGGACTATGGTCTCTTGGACCACAATAGTTGTTGGGTATGCAAAATTTGGTTTGTTGGATGCTGCTCAAAGGGTCTTTAGAGAGATGCCAGAGAGAGATGCCATACCATGGAATGCCTTGATAGCTGGATATGTTCAGTACAAGCGAGGTCAAGAGGCTATAGTATTGTTTCATGAGATGCAAGCTTCGCATATAAAGCCCAATGAGGCTACCATGAGTACTCTTCTGACAGCATGCTCCCAACTTGGAGCCTTAGATACGGGGGTGTGGGTTCATCATTTTATCAACAAACACGGCTTCCGCTTAAATGTTGCACTGGGGACTGCTTTGGTGGATATGTATGCAAAGTGTGGGAATATTGAGAAGTCGATTCGGGTGTTCAGAGAGATACCTGAAAGAAATGCCTTTACATGGACAGCAATGATTTGTGGTTTGGCCAATCATGGGCACGCAAGCGATGCAATCAAGCACTTTTTAAAAATGACAGAAATTGGGTTACAACCTGATGAGGTTACCTTTGTAGGGGTTTTATCAGCCTGTTGTCATGGTGGTTTTGTTGATGAGGGTAGGATGTTCTTTGACCAAATGACATCAAAGTATAAACTTGAGCGGAAACTGAAACACTATTCATGCATGGTGGACCTTTTAGGTAGAGCTGGTCTCTTGCATGAGGCAGAAGAGCTGGTGAAGTCTATGCCTATAGAGCCTGATGCAGTGGTATGGGGTGCTCTGTTTTTTGCATGTAGGATTCATGGAAACATTTCCGTGGGTCAACGGGCAGCCTTGCGGTTACTTGAGTTGGACCCTTGTGATAGTGGAATATATGTGTTGCTGGCAAACATGTATGCGGAGGCAAACATGAGGAATGAGGCTGATAGGGTAAGGGTGCTGATGAGGAAGATGGGCATAGAGAAGACTCCTGGCTGCAGTTCAATTGAAGTGAATGGCATGGTTCATGAATTTATTGTGAGAGACAAATCACACCCAGAGCATAAGGAGATATACAAGTGTTTGGTGCAACTTGCAAGGCAAATGGAGCACCACGGAAGTTTGCCTACTGCATCATAATTTGGTTTTACATAGAAAGTTATTCTCTAATCTGTGAAATGGAATCTTCATCATTCCATTGCCTTCTTGGCCAATAAGGCAACTATCATTTATTGGAGAAGAATACGGAGCCATATCTTAAGCACTGCCTCACCAACAAGAAAACTGAATTTAATATGAAATGACCCACTAAAAGTGATGCTAAACGAAGGAGCGTACCTAAAACTCAAAAAGGATTTTCCCATCTTCTCATGGTCAAGTGGGTAACCTGTTAAAAATAAAAAATAAAAAAGGTTGGATTGTCCAATGTGAAATATTTATTTATTATTGCATTGACCTCTTTCATGTTTTCTATAAGCATTTTTTTATTCTTCTATAGACAATGCAAAAGGAGAGGGAAAGAAAGAGATTCAAAAGTGCTTAGACCTTTGTCCATACGAGCAGTGCCTATGAACACATCTTATGTACCATGTCCAACTCTTTTTTTTGGGGGGAAAAAAATGATCAAAAACTATGTTTGACTTATTGTAATGCCCTCCTTGTGAGTTTTACACTTTTACTGAATATAGAGCTTAAAAACATGAAGCATAACAGAGGTGGGACTTCTCATCATTACTCATATCTATGTAGGATTTATTGCTTTTGACATGGATGAGAACACAATGGAGATTCTTCACTACAGTTCACTGGAGTGTTGATGGAGGGGCTCTTTCTACGGACAGGTTGTGGTAGGCAAGGTATGATGATCCATTGGGATGAGTTATTGTTGACAGCCATTTTGCAAGTTATAGTCAGCTGTCTTTCATATCCTGTTCTTTCTGTCAAGCCTGCGCTTTAGAGAATTGCTGTCTCCATATCTGGGACAAGGTTTTCTGTGTGTCAACAAAATAAGCTTAATTGATTTTATCTCTCTCAGGTTATCGGTTAAAGTCCATGCCATGTTGAAATGTTGGGAGTCATGTGTTCATCCTATGCTGAACTCATGTACAAGAGGTTAATGCTTTTGGCTCTTAATGTCTTTTCTTTTTAAATAACCATTATTATTGGCTCTAACTTCATTCTGCATTTTGTCTCCTGTAGTTTATTCATGAATGAATCATAGGTTACAAAAAATATATGCAGTATTCTTGATAGATTGCTGCATTAGTCCAAATTTAAATATTTTTTATAGATTTTTAATTAAATAGTTTTTAACAAAAAATTATTAAACAATTAATAAATTAAAAATCATGAAAATAAGTATTTTATAAAGTCAATTCAGAGATATTTTCTAGAGTAGTTGTATTATTTTATAATCAATAAAGCATTTCCTTCTCTTCCTCACAGTGTTGGGCTGGGTCCTGTTTTCATATAGGTTCATAATTTAATAAAATAATAGAGTTAAGTAACCCTTTGAAAAAAGAAGTAAAATGTAAAAAATAGAAGTGTGAAAGAAAAAGCAGCCAAAAGGAGAAAAATAAGAGGTCTTTTATGGTCAACATTTTTCTTTGATTGGAAAGTCATACAATCTCTAATTGAGGTAAAATTTTAAAGAATAATTATTTGTGAGGTGCTCTTTACATCCAGTGATCTGATATTGATTTCACTTCTCTTAAGTGATATTTTTCTTGGCCTTAATTTAGATGATTTTATTCTATTCATCTATGTTGGGTGAGTAAATAATATTTTGGTAATCTCTGGCATTCCTAGAAGGATTATTATAACCCCATTATTGATTTGAATAATAAAAGATTTTCTTGATCTAGCTTTTGTGATTTTTTCTCTTCATATTGAAGGGTTTTCTACATTAAATCTTGATTTCTCATGGTTATATTTTCGTACTTTTATGTATTTTTCCTTGGTTGCACATATAAATTAGAAAAGACTTAAGGTATTGCAATAGTGGTATCAGAGCCAGGCTTCTGTCTAGATCTTGGTGTGTGAACTGAGATGGGTGCAAGCACGAGAAGCCGTATAATTAGTTTGAATGGAGAGAACTAGATGATTTGAAAAGCCAAGATAGAAGATTACTTATATTGCAGAGATACTTTTGAATTAGTTGAAAGAGAAAAAGCTAAGCTAGAAAAGATGACCGATAAAGAGTAGAAGAAATTGAATTAAAAAGCTATTGACCATATTTAGCAATGGGTAAATGATAGTATTTTTCATTATAAACTGTTTCTTAAAAAATGTTTCTTAGAAGATGTTTCTTAGATGATAGCATTTTTCTATTATAAGCTATTGGCCGTATAATAGGAGTCATTATCCATCTTAATTAACCCAACCCTCAGAAACCTAAAAGATAAAAAATAAAAAAATAAAAAAAAACCCTTGTCATAAGCTGTTTCTTAGAAGATGTTCTGTTATAAGGGGCTGTTACGTGCTCAAATTTAAGCACCAATGTTGCGGGATCTAGCTTTTCAAATCTCCTTCACACCTCAACTTTGGAGATGCACTCCTTTTGAAGAAGTGCCAAAGAGCACCATTTCCCCCCTTCTAATGGGATCCAATAACAGGATAATGGTATGATCTCACCCAGGACTACGTATATATGACACTCTAAACTTCTTGTTTCTAAGAGGATTTTCAGATACTTTTCCAAGATTTTTGGTGGTGCAGGTCTGCCGCCCATGATGGTGCAAATGATTGTGCATGGTGCACAGGTTAAGAGTGTGCTTCTCATGTATGATTGCAGGAATGTTGCAATGATGGAGAAACATTGAGTGAAGCCTGTGCTGCACAACTCCATGCGCTTCCCCTTCCCTGCCCAACATGGCAGCAGGAAATTGGTGCAAATCCTGAAGGTTCTGTCCAAATACAAGGTTAGGACCACTAAATTAGCACCACATTGGATGGGAAATGGAGTGGTGAAAGTTGTTATGCCATATAGCATCTATAGAATAGTTCCAGACAATATCAGTGCACCACGGACTACGCGATTGTGGGGGCTTCTCCCACACCTTCTGGATGAGTTGACCTTTATGTCCTTGTGTAATGTATTGGCCTGTGGATCCTGAAGGATAAAAAGGGAAACTAAATCAATTGATCAATAATCTTATATCTTTATCCTCATGGGATTATTTCCACAGGAATCAATCCGTATTTGTGAAGCATGTGAGTGGAGGATGGCTGAGATTTTTCTTATACAACATGCGATTCCCCTGAAATTGTCTTAATTTTCTTGAGACCATAAATGTGAAAAACACGAAGAAAATTCCAAACCAAAATAGCCAATGCTACACCACAAATAGATTAATATCTAATATGGAATAGGATCCAAGTAGATTTCCAAGTCCTGATTAGATGATAGAGATCCATGTGTCGATGATTCAAGAATTAAATGTGATCTGATTCTTTGAACTACTTATACATTATAAGTTATTAGATTTAAACATTCCTAACTTACACATTGGTTAAAAATTAGACAATCCTAAATAGCATACATTTTTTAGTATTTGATGCATAAGTTACGGATCTCCATATCATTCAATTTTTAGTATGCAGACAATTTAGAAATAGTGGATCACATCAAATAGCTCAGATCATTGATGTAATATCTCTAAACTACTTATATATTTAAAATCATTAGATTTGAAGATCTCTAGTTTCTACATCAAGTGATCAAAAATTGAACAATTCAAATAGTACATATTTTAAGTTTTTGATGAATAGGTTAGAAGCCTCCATATCATCTAATTTTTAGTGTGCAAATAGTTTAGAAATAGTAAATCACATCCAATAGCTCGGATCATTGATGTTCGATATCCATTATCCAATTATAATCTAATCAAATCTGAGTACAATCAACTCAATCAGATCCCCTCCCCCTCTCTATGTAAATGTGTGTATAAAGGTAGACTTAGCTATTTTTGAATATAACCAAGTTCAAGATCCAGTCATCTTTCCATTCTTAGATTCACACAGATTTTAAAGTTATTGGATATAAGCTTAACTATATTCTAATGTAACCAAATCTATATATATATATATATATATATATATATATATATATATATATATATATATATATGCTTCCCTGCCTACATGCCTTCTATGTTGCAATATAGTAGATATCTTATTGTGTTTTGAGTTTGTTTATTTCCCTTATGACTTAAGTCTCAGGCATAGCTTAGATTTATGTACAAAACCTCCTCTCTCCAGAACCATTGCTTGAAGCATGAGCGTCTCTACCAACCAACGTGTGCTAGGTTTCATGTCATGTTTTTTGGTTTTACGCAAAGTTTCTTGTGATGGGAATCTACGCTACATCATAGAAGTTTGGTATTGACCATGACCGAACTATGACTCATTAGGTAAGTGTTTTTGTATCGGATGAGATCAAAAAGAATAGATGCTTAATAGCAAGTAGTAGCTACAGTCTCCCTCTGTCATGGTGTCTCATTTATTCTAAAAATAAATGGATCTTGCTAAGAAAATGTTCTCTGGAAAAGGATGGCTCAACTCAACAATATGTTGGGTGCATAATCACGCAGGTGTGCATGGCTGAGAAATCAAAACCTCTAATAGCCCACAAGTCATGTTTCTAACGGCACCGTTCAAATTGTGAGTTGTGACTATAATGAACAATGGAGTTGAAGTTTTGTAAGTTGTGTTTCTAATATTCTATGGTCATTGTTGGGGAATTGGCAATGGAGCCTCATGCACTAATAGAGATAATGATGAGGATGTTGAACCGAAAAAAAAGATGATGATAAGGTCAGGGAAGGATCTTACATCTAAGTCAGAACTCCTACAAGGTCAAAAAATGATCATGATTGATACTAGCGATTGTCCAGCAAAGACCTCAAATATTTAACATAATAAAGGAAAATGGAGATGACTAGAGATAGATCTGTTAACCTCATATTAATTTTGATGATCATAAAACAATTAAGTAAGTTACTAATGGGTTTGATGTAGAATCACAATGCAATGCAGGCATACATTAGTCACTAAGATGAACAAGATAGAATCCAAGCTCCTAAGAAGGACTATGATTCAAGTTTCTAAGTTTTGAAGAAAAATAAGATGAAAGAAGGATGTTTCAAGCTTTAATTAATTGAAATCCAAATGTTTGGGAGGATATTTAATGAAGAAAGTTCAAGACATGAGAGCTAGCACACTTAATTTCATCAAAACAATAAGTCTTTTTGGCTTTGGATTGAGTTTCTAAGTTTTGAAGCCATTAGCCAAATCTCATGCCAGCTATTGATGCATAAAATTAAGAAAATAGAGAGTCTGAATCCATTAGTCGACTTCCATGCCTGCTAACGAGCTGATTCTGAGTCACAGAAAATTCTACAGAAGGCTAGGACTCATTAGTTGGCATGGTAGCCGACTACTGTGTGTTATACAGAGAATTTTTCAAAAGCAATCGGCATGGTAGCCGATTAACTATTGGGACAGCACAGTAACGGCTAGTTCTAACACTTCAAATGATCATAAACGATTAGTTTAATGTTCTAATCCCTCAATGGATTATAAATACAAGTTAAAAGAATGGATTAGTAGGAGTTTTGGTGAGTCTTTGAAGGATTTTAAGTGGGAAAAAGAGTAAATATTGAAGAGAAAATTCAGTCTTCTTTGTTTCAAGAGCTGCTGTATATCTAAGCATTGAAGGCCATTAAAGCTTATTCAAGACTCTATCCAACAACTTCAGAAGATTCTTCATGTGCTCAAAGCTTCAGCATTTAAGGAGGAGAAGCTCATTTAAAGAGGAAATCTTAAAAAATTTGTAAAGTGTTATTATTGTCTCATTTGCTCATATAGGAGCTGTTTATTCTGCTATTTTATTTTCTTGTATACTTGTTTGAGTTTCAACTTGATTAAAACTTGTGTTGGGTGTATCAAACTCGGAATTGGTGATTTGTAAGGCTCCCTTGTGCCTGGTAAACAAGAAGCTAGCTGGGTTAGCTAGGGTTGTAATTATTTGAGAAACGATTAGTGGATAAAATTCCTAAGGGGTTCTTGAGGAGTAGACGTAGGTGCAAGAATTGGCATCGAACCACTATAAATCCTTGTGTTTATGTGTGATTCTTCTTTTGTGGTTGATTATTCTCCTATTCACCACACATCTCTCTACACTTACACAAATTTGTTGTTTTCAAATATAGCACATTCTTGCTGAAATTTTTTAAAGAACCCAATTGACCACCTCTCTTGTGTTGCTAAGCTAGGCAACAAGTGGTATCAGAGCAGGTACTCTTGCCCCTATTTGTCTTAATCGACAAAGAGCTAAAGGTGTATGGTAGCCCAAATTGGTTCCATGTTGACTGAAGGTCAGTCCACTAACAAACCCCCTCTCTTTAATGGCATAAATTATACTTATTGGAAGGCTATAATGAAAATTTTTGTTCAAGGACTTGACTATGATCTTTGGAGTATCATATTAAATGGCCCTCACACACCCATTCTTAGAACTAATGGTCTTGATGTTCCCAAGCCAGAAGCGGATTGGGATGATCATGATAAGAAAATAACGCAGCATAATGCAAAGGCCATAAATGTTTTATATTGCTTTTTTAATGCTAATGAATTTAACCATATCTCTACTTGCATTTCTGCTAAAGAAATTTGGGATAGATTAGAAATTACTTATGAAGACACTAATCAAGTTAAAGAATCTAAAATTAATATGTTAGTTCACAAATATGAGCTGTTTAAAATGGAATAAAATGAATCTATTACAGATATGTTTACTCGCTTTACTGACATTGTAGATTTAAATGATTTGAGTGATCAAAATATGAAATGCTTAGTTGCCATGAATGCTATATTTAATGAAACTGGTTGGTTATGGCATCGTAGTCTTACTCATGTCAGCATAGATTTGCTTTCTAAATTGATCAAAAGAGATTTAGTCAATGGTTTACTAAATTTGAATTTTGAAAAACATAAAGTTTGTGATGCATGTCAATTAGGAAAACAAACTAGAGTTTCTTTCAAATCTAAAAATATGGATCTGTTTAGACCAACTAAACCACAAGTCTAGGCGGTAAACGCTATGATTTTATGATTATCGATGATTTATCTCGTTTTACTTGGGTTTTATTTTTAGTAAATAAAGATGAAGTATTTTTAGCTTTTTTGAAGTTTTTCAGAAAAACAACAAATAAAAAAGGTTTTCAAGTTTTATCAGCTCGCAATGATCATATAAAGGAATTTGAAAACCAAAATTTTGAAAGTTTTTATAATGAAAAAGAAATTAATCATAATTTTTCTGCACCTAGGACACCTTAACAAAATAGTATAGTTGAAAGAAAGAATAGAACTCTTGAAGAAATGGCTCGAACTATACTGTGTGAAAGCAATCTCCCAAAATATTTTTGGCCTAAAGCAATCAATACAGCATGTTATATTTTAAATCGAGCTTTGATTAGATCTATTTTAAAAAAGACCCCCTGTGAGCTTTGGAAAGGAAGAAAACCAAACATTGGATATTTTTATGTTTTTAGATGCCGATATTTTATTTTAAATAATGATAAAACTAATCTTGATAAATTTGATACTAAATCTGATGAAGGAATTTTTCTTGGTTATTCTTCTAATAGTAAAGCATATAGAATATTTAATAAGAAAACATTAGTGATAGAAGAATCTATTCATGTTGTATTTGATAAAACTAATGATCTTCCATCAAGGAAGAAAGAGGTAACTGATGATGCAGGTATACTTAAAGATGGAGTAAAAGAACTTACACTGAGAGAGAAAGAAAGTTCAGATGATCAAACTAGTCAAGAAGATGGCATTGAAGCATCTCAACAAGCTGAACTTCAAAGTACACATGAATTGCAAAAGGAGTGAAGGTATGCTCATAATCATCCCAAAGAACTTATTATTGGTAGTCCATCACAAGGGATAATGACTAGATCTTCTTATAGAGATGCATGCAATCACTTAGCTTTTGTCTCTCAAATTGAACCTAAATATTATGATGAAGCAAAAGATGACATTGATTGGATTAATGCTATGTATGAGGAATTGAATCAATTTGAAAGAAATAATGTGTGGACTCTAGTTAGTAGACCCATAGATTACCCTATAATTGGAACAAAATGGGTTTTTAGAAATAAACTAGATAAGCATGAAAATATTATTAGAAATAAGGCAAGATTGATAGCTAAAGGTTACAATCAAGAATAAAACATTGATTTTGATGAAACCTTTGCACCTGTAGCCAGACTAGAAGCTATTAGACTCTTACTTGCTTTTACATGCTTTATGAATTTCAAATTATTTCAAATGGATGTCAAAAGTGCATTTTTAAATGATTATATTACTGAGAAAGTATATGTAGAGCAACCATTCGATTTGAAAATCATGAACATCCAAATCATGTTTTTAAATTGAACAAAGCTTTATATGGTTTGAAACAAGCACCCTGGGCTTGGTATGAAAGATTGAGTAAGTTTTTGATTAGCAATAATTTTGTTAGAGAAAATGTTGATACTACATATTCATAAAAAGAAAAAATGATGATATGCTAATTGTGCAAATCTATGTGGATGACATCATTTTTGGAGCTACTAATGAATCTTTATGTCAAGATTTTGCTAAACTCATATAGGAAGAGTTCGAGATGAGCATGATGGAAGAACTCAATTATTTTCTTGGACTTCAAATAAAGCAAACAGAAGATGAAATCTTTATCAGCCAAAGCAAGTATATCAGGAAGATACTGAAGAAATTTGGCATGGAGAATTTCAAAAGTGCTGGTACCCCTATGAGCTCTTCATGCAAACTTGATTCAAATGAAAGTGGTAAATGTGTAGATTTAAAGCTAATCCTAAGGAAGCACACTTAAATGCTGTGAAAAGAATTTTGAAATATCTGAGTGGAACTAAAAATCTTGACCTTTGGTATGCAAAATAATTTTCTATTAATTTAATTAGTTATTCAGATTCTGATTTTGTTGGTTGTAAAATTGATAGAAAATCAACTAGTGGAACTTGCCAATTCTTAGGAGTTAACTTAATCTCTTAGTTTATCAAGAAGCAAACTTCAATGGCACTGTCAACGACTGAGGCCGAATATATGGTAGTTAAAAGTTGTTGTACTCAAATCTTATGGATTAAGCAACAACTAGAGGATTATAGTATTAAACTTAAAGACATTCCTATAAGATATGATAATACTAGTGCCATCAACTTAACTAAGAATCCAATTCAGTATTCTAGGACTAAGCATATTGAAATAAGATATCATTTCATAAAAGATCATGTTCACAATGGAGATATAATACTTGATTTTGTTTGTACTGATAAGCAATTAGCAGATATTTTTATAAAACCCCTTGATGTAACTAAATTTTATGAAATTAGAAGAGAACTTGGCATGTTTGACCCTCTAGCAAAATGAGTCAGCTAGATAGATTGATTTTTTAGATTTTTTCTAGACATTTTTAATGATTAAAATTCATGATAAATAGCCTAACTGACCCCTCTAGAGGATCCCATAACATGCATGACTCCTAGAGACCATTTTGCACAAAAGTCCCTAAATTTTTTGGACCCCAAGCGTCATTTTTCCTACATTAGCCAACTTGGTAGTCGACTAATGGGCCGTTAGTCGGCATGGATGCTGACTAACACATTAAATCGCTTGGTTTATAAGAAAAACTGAACGCTCTTCCTCTCCCACTCTCTCATTTCTTTCTAAAACTCTTCAAATCCTTCTCTGAAGCCGAGATCTCTCAAAATCCTTATCTCTACCCTCTCTAGATCCTTTCAATCTTTTAAATCTTGAGCCCTAGCTCCATGGCACCGCTGATAAGGCTTCCCCGTCTGTGGCAAGGTGAGTCTCATAAGGGCGCTCACAAGAGAGTGACATCTTCATTGCAAGCTCCGTCCCTTGCCTCTTCCTCCCAAGCCTCTGGAGCACACTCCATGTCCGCCAGAGCCATCTCAAACAGAAGGATAGTGGATTTTAGTTTCCTTGCAAGGGAGGGATTTGCTATCGGGAGAATGATCCATCACCAAGGTTGGTCATTCATGTGCAAGACTGAGCTTGCAATCTATCATAGGCTGGTAAGGGAGTTCTACCAGAACCTAACCTTTGATCTTGTCTCTGCCTCCTCCATGGTTAAAGGAATAAGCATAGAGATTGATCGTGCGACTCTAGGGAACATTTTAAGAGTACCTATAAATAGGATTCGTGAGGACTCCCATGAGGAAAGGGCATACTGGATTGAAACTATTCTTGGAATTGATGATGGGGAGGGAATAGACTGAGCAGAGGCAAACTCCCTGAATGTAGAGATGAGATTGCTACATCATATGATTTTTAGGATATTCATACCCCACACTGGCAGCTTCCACCTTGTCACTGAGAGAGATTTGTACTTAATGTACCATATTGTCAGTAAGATACCTTATGATTTTCCTGAGTTGATGCTATCTGTGATGAGGGAAACAATAAATAGAGCTAAAGCTGCCCTACCCTATGGTATACTGCTTACCCATGTTTTTAAATTCTTTGGAGTAAGACTTAATGGTGAAGAAGCTACCAAGCTGCACCATACAGACTTCTACAATGCTCATTCTCTCCGCCGTATGGGATTTTCCAAGGTCAGTGGTTAGTGGACAAGGGGCAAAGGAAGGGAAGATAAGGCTGATGAGCCCGCTAAGGGGGAGGGACCATCATCATCACCTCATGGAGAGGTTGGACCTAGCTCTGAGCATTTTGAGGAGCCTACCGTTCTACCTACAGTACCCTATGGAGCTGAGTATTTTCATCCTTCTGAGAGGTCTGAACAGAGGACATCTGTTGAGCTCAGTGAGGACCAGCTTCAGTATATAATAAGGGAGGTAGCGTATGCTCTATCCAGTAGGAGTTCTGGGGACAGTGGTTCATCTTCAGGAGACTTCATGATGGTTCCCCACATCTCCATTATGAATGAGACTCTATATCAGATGATGATGTGCTTGGAGAGGGTTGAGCATTCCATGAGTATACTGAATGGAAGGTTATTGCTGCAGGAGATAAGAGAGCATGAGACTAGACCTAGCCATATTCTGAGGATATCGCTCAAATGTCAAAGGAGATGAGACAACTGCAAGCTCAGATCATGTCCTTTGGTCGGAGGTCCGAGATACTAGAGTGCTTCATTGGCTTACTTCATCATTTAATCTCTAAGATTAGTGATCAGCTAGCTCCAATAGCTTTTCAGCCACCTCCCCAGCCCTATCAGCCACCTCCACAGCCTGGATTTGCTTCTGCTCACCCTCGTTCCAGACCACCTCATGCTTCTTACCAATCAACTGCACAAGGTCGTAAAGCTAGATCTTTTTCACATCCATCTGTTGTGTCATCCTCTGATAAGGATTAGACTAGATTAGCTTGTTTGCTTAGTATGTTTTGTATTAGGTTTCTTATGTATTTTTTTTTATTAGAATGTTTGTATTAGGATATTGGAATTGTAATGAAGTAAACTTAATATGTTCTACTTTGTATTTCTATCGTGGTATCAATGTATTCATTTCTGTTGTAGTACCAGTGCATGAAACTCCTTGTTAAGTTCATTTCTGTTGTGGTATTCAATGTATTAAATCAATGGAATGTTATTTTTATAATGTCTGACTTCTTTAATTAAAATTGAGTTATGGCATGTTGAATCTATGAAATCTTATTTCTTATAAAATGCTCACTTCATCTTGTGTATCTTGAAACTCCTTCTATATGAAAATCTTATTGGTCTATCAAAGGGGAGATACAGAAATTAAGTGCATGTTTCTTCACTTCCTTTTGATTGATGATAAAAAGGGGGAGAAGAATGTAAGCACACATTTAGCAATTAAGTTTCAACATTCTTTTTAGAGTAAGAAGAATGTAAGCACACATTTAGCAATTAAGTTTCAACATTTTTTTTGGAGAGAGAAGAAAAAGTTTTGAGAGAGAAGAAAAATTTTTGAGAAAGAAGAAAAATTTTTGAGAAAAATATAAACATTTTAAGGGGAAAAGAATGGTAAAAATGTAAGCATACATATAGAAAGCATGCAAGCATAAAGTTTCAGCAAAGTTTCAGCATTTTTAAGGGAAAAGAAAGCTTCTAAATATATAAACATACTCTTTGTAATTTAAGAGGAAGATTGATTTCTTGAAAACTTTGTCACAAAAAGGAGGAGAAGAAATTAGTTGTTTTCAATTGAGCTTTACTTGTTTTAAAAACAATTTAGTTTTCTTATTTTGAAATTTATTCTTAAGTTGAAAATTTTTGGCGCTAAAATCAGAGTTTCGGCACGTAGTGCTGAATTTTGGCATGCTCTTATTTGAAAACTGAAACTCTAAATTTATAAAACAAAATTAGTCATTCTAGCATAAAGTTTCAGTTTCTCGGTACAAAAATTGTTTTTGGCACAAAACACTCAAGTTTTCAGCATTCAAAACGCTTGAAAATCTGAACTTGTCTAAATTTTTCTAGAATTTTCATGAGAAATATTCACTTTTTGACAAAGACAATGAGCTCTAATAGAAAATTGTTGTATTTTGATACAAAACTTCATTTTTGGCACATAACTCATAATTTCGGCACGAAATTCAGCTTTTCGATAGGAAATTTAGTAGTTTGGCACAAAATTCAGATTTTTGGCATGAAACTCTCATTGAATCTTTCCAAAAAATCTGATTTTTCTGAATTTGAATGTGAAAAATGCATGTTATATTATTTTTTAAAGACTATTACAAAATTTTAACATTTTGGCATATATCTTCATTTTTGGCACATAGTTTAAAATTTTCGGTGCAGAACTTATGTTTGAGACTAATTTTTGGTCCTTCTATTGATATAAGCTAAATTGTCTCAACCTCGTGATAAGTTCAAAATTATACTACTTAAACATATTGAAACTATTATTTAAGTTCAATACATAATAGTTTTGTCATCATCAAAAAGGGAAAGATTGTTGACCTCACATTGATTTTGATGATCACAAAACAATTGAGTTACTAATGGGTTTGGTGTAGAATCACAATGCAATGCAGGCATACATTAATCACCAAGATGAACAAGATGGAATCCAAGCTCTTAAGAAGGACTATGATTCAAGTTTCTAAGTTTTGAAGAAAAATAAATCAAAGAAGGATGTTTCAAGCTTCAATTGATTGAAATCCAGATGTTTGGGAGGATATTTAATGAAGAAAGTTCAAGACATGAGAGCTAGCACACTTAATTTCATCAAAATAATAAGTCCTCTTGGTCTTGGATTGAGTTTCTAAGTTTTGAAGCTATTAGCCAACTCTCATACCAGCTACTGATACACAAAATTAAGAAAACAAAGAGTCTGAAGTTATTAGTTAACTCTCATGCTAGCTACTAATGCACAAAACTAAGAAAACAGAGAGTTTGAAATCATTAGCTAACTCTCATGCCAGCTACTGATGCACAAAATTGAGAAAACAAAAGTCTAAAAGCAATTAACCGACTCCCATGCCTGCTAATGATTCATTAGTCGGCATAGTAGCCGACTACTCTGTGTTATACAGAAAATTTTTCAAAAGTAGTTGGCATGATAGCCGACTATCCGCTGAGACAGCATAGTAACAACTAATTTTGATACTTCAAACAATTATAAATGGCTAGTTTAACGTTCTAATCCCTCAATGAACTATAAATATAAGTTAAAAGGATGGATTAGCAGGAGTTTTGGTGAGTCTTTGAAGGATTTTAAGTGGGAAAAAGAGTAAATATACAAAAGAAAATTTAGCCTTCTTTTGTTTCAAAAGCTGCTGTGCATCCAAGCATTGAAGGCCATTAAAGCTTATTCAAGGCTCTATCTAACAACTCTAAAAACTTCTTTAAGTGCTCAAAGCTCGAGCATTTAAGGAGGAGAAGCTTATTTAAAGAGGAGATCTTCAAAATTTATAAAGTGTTATTATTGTTTCATTTGCTCATATAGGAGCTGTTTTATTTTCTTGTATACTTGTTTGAGTTTCAACTTGATTGAAACTTATGTTAAGTGTGCCAAACCAGGAATTGGTGATTGGTGATTTATAAGGCTCCTTTGTACCTAATAAACAAAAAGCTAGCTGAGTTAGCTATAGTTGTAATCGTTTGAGAAATGATTAGTGAAAAAAATTTTCAAGGAATTCTTGAGGAGTGGACATAGGCGCAAGGATTGGTACCAAACCATCATAAATCCTTGTGTTTGTGTGTGATTCTTTTTTTGTAGTTGATTATTCTCCTATTCACCACACCTCTCTATACTTACACAGATTTGGTTGTTTTCAAATATAGTATATTCTTGTTGAAATTTTTCAAAGAATCCAATTCATCCCCCTCAAGTTGCTTAGCTAGGCAACACTTGACATTAGATCATGCTGAATAAAATCTAATATCTCTACGCAACAAAATTGCATGTCTCTTTATTATTTATTACATATAATGGCCCAAATTGAGTATTCAAGATCTTGATTTGGATGTGGCTCAAATTCATGCAAATTGAATTTGACTTGCTCGATAATAGCCATAATTGGGTTTAGACTGGGTACTTGAATTTAGTTGAGCTCAATTAATGAATTTGGCTTAATTTACTTCAATAAGGTCTTAACTAACACGAAAGGTATTGTGAATTAGAACAGTTAGTTGAACTCATATACTAATATTGAATCAATGTGGAGCTAGATGTGCTCAATGATTGAATTAAAGTGTAGAATTAAACTCAATGTCGAGATCACATGCCTTAATTGACACTAATGTTTAAACCAATATATTTCATGATTTTTGTAAAGCTGATGCATGTAGTGTTGAGACTATAGGTTTTACTTGCTTGATTTATCGTAATTCAAATATGAAAATTTTTAAGTTGATATCTGAGTCAACTTGTTTAGCAGATTCCTTGAAAATGATACACATAGATTCCTAACTATAAGTTTATCTATCTTTTTTTATTTGAATCCAAATATAAAAGTTTTAGGTTAGTCTTACCAATAGATCTTACTTGTTATTTTTATTCAAATTTAAATGTGAAAAATTCTGAATTATTTTTTAAGTTAAATAATTTATAAAAAAATTTTAGAAATAATGCATTCGAAGTCTCAGCTATAAATTATGCTGAACACAAAAAATCGGTTGAAAAACAATCCATATGATATAATATTTATAGAAAATAGATTATAATATTATAATCTCTAATAATTATTATAATATAATTACTATTATGGTTATAATATAATATAATATAAGAAAAATATAATTATACAAAAATAAATATTATTATGTTATTTATTATTATAATAATATAATTATAATATAAAATTATGTTATATCATAATATTATATTACAATATAACATATATTATATTAAAATCTCGACTTTGGGCAGCAGCTGGACCGGGCACCGTCCGGCCGTCCGCCTGTCTCTCCTTAATCTCTCCTTCTCTTTCTTTTCTTTTTTTTTTTTTTTGGGTTTAATTTTTTTCCCTCCTCCTATCTCGGCTTTTGGCTTGCCTCGGACGCTCAAGTTCGCTAGGGTTTCTTGTTCGAACGGCGGCCTTCTCCGCTTGCTCGATCGCCCTTCTCCCTCCGACAACAAGAGAGAGGCGGGATCGATGGATCGGTGGACCACCCATCCTCGATTCTTCTTCTCTTCTTCGTCTTCTTAGCTTTCCCGATATGCGGGTATGGTATGGTTACGGTCATGCCCCTCCTTTTCTTCCCTTTCCTCTCTTCCGTTTGTAGACTTTGTCGTTTGTTACCAGCCAGCAAGCCGGGGGGCAGACCTCCTTTCTTTTGTCCTCTAGCAGGAGGCACAAACGACGACTGGAGGGCCAGCGAGGTTTTCTCTCCCGTTCCCTCTCCCCTCTTCTCCTGGATCTTATCCGCCATAATTTCATAATCGTGCAAATCCACGCTGCTGGAGATAGAGGTCGCGACGCACGGGGGCTGCTGTGCGGGTGGATTTGTTTGTCCGCTGGGTGCGGTCGGGCGGGCCTTGAGATGGTGGTGGGTCGTCAGGGTGCCGATCTCACGATCTGCTTCGTCTCTCTTTGCGAGTGGCATCCGCTCTTATTTGGCTTGTAGCACTCATCCCCTTCCGCAGCTCCTTCCTACTGGTAATTCTCAGATCGTCTTGTCTTCCCAATCCTTTAGTCGATCTGTTTCTCTATTCAAGAATGGAATGATCTTCGGACTCTATTACCATATAATTTTGGCCTAATACAAGGTTTTCATGTTGGATATCACATGTGCGACTATGAAAGATTCCTTTGAAACCCTAGAGATTGATACTTGTTGGTTCGTAGCCAGGCCATGGGAACGAGAGTAAAAAAGCAAGGGATTTTTGTCTAAGGAAAGAAATAGAATATCGAATCGATATCATATCACCCTCTGAGTCACGGCTTCTCGTTAGAGTTCAATTCCCTCCTGTTGCTACTCTCCAAACAAGAGATTGGATTTTATTATTCTTCACTCATTCCAATCATTCTATAAGGATCCATGAGTTCCTCTGATTTTCTGATGCCAGGACTTTGGAAACTGCAAAACTTTCAGCTCCAGACATTCAAACACGCATCGGCCCTCCTGCCATAGTATTTTTTTTTTTTCCCCTCTGATTTTGGACGTACTGCATGTGTGGGTATACCATTTCCATCTCAAACCTTACAGAAATGGATTGCTGTGGTTGCTTTGGATTTTTGAGGAAGCCTCATAGACCCCTAATTTCTGGCTCCCGGTTCTCCCAAGAGCTTCTGCTGCCAGATAACATGGAAGATGCAGATGGCATCTTGTACAATGAAGACAGTACAAATGCAAGTGGCAGTGGTTTGCATCAGCTGGCTAAGCGTTCTGAAGAAATCCTCTTGTCAAGAGCACGAAATGGCTTGATATGCAGGGAAGTTCCTGTAAAGGAAACTCAGAAGGTTAAATTCTCTGAGGTAGATTATAATGTTCATTCTGTTCCCCTTCCACATCATAAGGTGTACTTAATTGCATAATAACACTTTGAACCTTTCTCTAATTGGTGCGCAAGTTTAAAATCAATTGTGTGGTTGTAAATATGTTCTGTGATTGTGTTAGCTCATAATTTGATGTTACATGCACATTATTTGCACCTGGTCCCTTACAGCTGCATACATGGTGGATAAAAAAGCTCCTGCTTACTGTTTGCCATGTACAGTAATTGTATAAGTTCTGCAAGCAAAACTATTATATTTTATTGTGCTTTTAATTGGACACCTCTCTTTGCACGATATGACTTTGACAACCTCCACATTTCTAGGTTAACTACTTTAGCCTGTAAAACTATAGCTTCCAACATTAAAGATCAAGGGTATAGGACACTCTATTGTTCTTTGCAAATGACACGCGCGCGCGCGCACACACATAATTCTGATGAAATTTTTATGGAACAAGCACTGCTCAATTTTATTACTTATATTCCATATCTAGTGCTGATGCTAACTTTTATTTTTTTTTGATTTGCTTCAGGATGAAAATGGAAATAAAATGGTGAATGAATATATTCGAGAGTGTAAGATTGGTTCTGGTAGTTATGGGAAAGTGGTAAGATTGGCACTGTTAGCTCTAGTTAGTTTAACTTTTCAAAATAAATAAATTCTTGTTGCAAACTAACAGGTGCTTTACCGAAGCATTAAAGATGGGAAGCGCTATGCGATCAAGGTACTCAAGTTGTTTCTCATTATTCTTTTCTCCTTTTATAGATAATAGCAACTGGTGTCTTTGTAGTCGATCAATGATTACAGCTGCTACTACTAAATTTGGTGCTGGCTATGTTCCCTCAATGCCAAATCTGGTACCTGTGCTTAGGCATTGGAGAACCTTATGCAAATGCATGCCAACATTTGGATCAGGCCTCTAAGCAGATCAAATTCGGATCACATTGGGTCCTTTTGGCTCTGATCCATGAACTGAAACTCCTGATTCGATTTAGTTTCCACAAAACATCAAAAACTAAACTCGCTTCATTATATTTGGTCTTTCTGTCCAATTTCTTTTTCCAATTTAGTCATGCGTTAGAAATTGCATTAGGACTAGATGAGGTTTAAAGGCAGTGATAAGGAGAGGTGGCTTAAGGGGTTAACAGCAGGGTTAAATGGGGAAAAGGAGGAGGTGAATGTTGTTAGAAAGGGATGGGAGAGGGCACAGAAAGAGAAGGGGTTTTGTGTGGATTATGTGGTAGATGAGCCCCTAGAGGGCTACCAAATGATTGTACAGGTGCTTATCATCAAAATATGAAAAATAATACATGAGTCAAAAGGGAAGTGCCAATTTGGCAACATTCATACTAAAGGTCAATGTCATCCTCCATACTCAATGTTGAAGCAAAACATTAATATATTATGGGAGTGAAATGTGGCTTTTTTGAGAACATGGTATGGGAGTGAAATGTGTTATACATAATATATTAGAAGTATATAAATAGTTTTATATGTTTCATATTATTATATCTCATAAATATTGAACTTGATTGACCCTAACCTAAGTATGCCTGTTTAGTAACTGGGCAAGTAAAATTGAGTCAGTGGCATAATCAAGTCATAGTTGTATGAAATCTGCATTTGGATCTGATTCAATGGCTTTATACATGCATGTTGTTTTCTTTCTCAGCATTATTTGCTGTAAGATTAGCTAATCTAAACTCTAATGTGAATCATGATGTTGAGCTTACAATTTGTATTACATATTATCTCTAACAATCTTGATAATTATCTCTAATACTTATTGACTTCAGCCACCTTTTTAATTATGTCTAGTGTTTGCTCCATCAGTCCAGTCTAAAGAAATATACTGCT
Organism: Metroxylon sagu; assembly: GCA_017589505.3. Lineage (NCBI taxonomy): Eukaryota > Viridiplantae > Streptophyta > Magnoliopsida > Arecales > Arecaceae > Metroxylon > Metroxylon sagu. The sequence continues at coordinate 1,696,976 of JACVBY030000626.1, read as the reverse complement.
TGCAGGTTTTCCACAAATCACATTTGTTAAAGTTGAGAGTGGCACCTTCAGAAACAGCCATGACTGATGTTCTTCGGGAGGTGAGTATGTCATGTTGTGATTACATAATATATTTGTGAATGTCAACTATACTTTTTAGAGATTTTCTCTTGTTTTGTCTGTGTACTTTTTTATGTCTCGGGTAAATATAGGTTAATCTTCCCACTTTATCAAGACTTTTCTGAGGTTCAGAGGAACTTTGGGCGGTTGCTCCATGATTGTATGAGTGAAAGTTGCATAGCCACAATGGTTGGTCTACTTGTAAAGTGGTCTTCTAGGTTTCATGGAAAACCATTCTCTTGCCTAAAGTTGCCATGCCCAAGAAAGGGACATCATTTCTGGAGGGTTTTAGTTGATATCATATAAATGAGATGAGACAAGAGCTAAGAGTGAAATTTCTTCTTTCGACTCCCTTAGGAGAGATAAGATGAATCAGTGGTTTCTTTTACTAGAGAAGGTAAGAGAAGATGAAGAAAAAAGATAATAAGGATTACGAAGTGAAGAATAAGAAAGTAAATGGGGAAGAAAAGGACAACGCAAAATAAAGAAAAGACAAGGAATCTAGTCAACCATGTAACTTGATTCTTGTCTTTACATTTCCCAACAGATGAGTTTTCATGAACCTATGACTCATGGACTGCATGCGATTAAACTTCTATGAACTAATAGAATACTCTTGATTTCACACTTTATTGAAGCTCTATGCATCATGGATCATGAACTACTCTTTGAGCCTCTTTATTGAATCCTTATGTTTAATTGAAAAAAAAAATGGTGGGAATCATTCAACATCATAATTACAATAATGTAGAAGCATTCTTTGCTCAGATTTGCATGTCAGTTTATTGTCTCTCTCCTATATTATTTATTCTTCTTTTTTTTCTTTTTAATGCATGCAGGGTTTTTAAATCATTGTAATTTACAAGTAGCAAAGTATTGCAGATATCATTGTCCAACAGTGTTATTTTCTGTTTGCAGGTATCAATCATGAAAATGCTGGATCATCCCAATATAGTTAATCTCATTGAGGTGATTGATGACCCAAATACAGATAACTTCTACATGGGTATTTATTCACACTTCTTTTAGTATAGATTTTTGTCTTATCACTGTGAAGTCCTTTTCCTGCTTATTTTGCCTTCCCACTTTACTTTGGAAATGTTCTTTTGACATTCTTCTATCTCTTTGCAGTTCTAGAATATGTGGAAGGGAAGTGGGTATGTGAGGGTTGTGGTCCAGCTAGTGGTTTAGGAGAAAGTACTTCCAGAAGATACTTGCGGGACATTGTTGCAGGTCTTCTGTATCTCCATGCTCATGTAAGATGTAAAATTTGTTCTTTGAACATTCATGATCTTTTGCTCCTATGTATACATCATGGTTAAATTTTATGATAGTAGTTTTGATCACACTGTTACATTTGACATGCTTGTTCATGGACAACCATGATATCTAGACATATTATTGATGTGTAGTATATGCACTGGTACTTGTATCTTAATTTATATTGAACCATTGCCATGTTTAAATGGCATTTTCTAACATATTTTGTGCTAGTTATTTGGCATGTTGCCGAATAGCTTATTTTCAGTATCTTTTTTTATTTTTTAATTTTTATTCTTGAAAATGATAGACATTATGTAATATCTTCTCATTAGTCATTAATTACAGGCAAAACATATTTGAATGTTCAAAATCTTTATAAATTTGCAAATTTAATGGTATTAGAATTTATAGATTTGATTTTCTTTGACCGCATAATCTTCTCTTTTTTTTTCTCATTGTGCTAGTTTTTGTTCTCAAAAATAGGCAGGCTAACTTAAAATCTTCTCATTGCTTTGAAGTTTTAATCTTTTGCTCGTAGGTATAAATTAGGGCTAAACTTTAGTTTTGATCAAGCTGTGACATTTGACATAAATGTTCATGGGCAGCGTAGATATTATCAATGTGCAGTATATGATACCTGTCTCTTAATTTAAATTGAACCATTGTCATGTTTAAATAACATTGTCTAATATATTTTGTGCTAGCTATTTGGCATGTTGCCAAATTGCTTATTTTTAGGATTTTTTTTTTAATTTTCTAATTTTTGTTCTTGAAAATGAGCAGACATAACTTAAGATCTTCACACTGCTTTGAACATTCATAATCTTTTGCTCATAGGTATAAATCAGGGTTAAACTTTATGATATTAGTTTTGATCATGCTGTGACATTTGACATACATGTTCTTGAATGTTCATAATCTTTTGCTCGTCGGTATAAATTTGGTTAAACTTTATGATATTAGTTTTGACTTTTGTTCATGCTGTAACATTTGACATATATGTTTATGGACAACCATGATATCTAGACAGATATTATCAATGTGCAGTGTATGTAACACTTGCATCTTGATTGTATTGAACCATTTCCATGTTTAAATGACATTGTCTAGTATATTTTGTGCTATCTATTTGGCATTGTCACTGTCACGCCTCTGACCTATGGGTGGATCAAAAATAAATCCCACATTATGCAAGACATCATACTCAAAATAAACTCATATAAATAACTAAATTCAACTAATAATAATAAACCTGATAATCCATTGAAATAAGCTAATCAAATGCAGACATAAGGTCAGTAACTTTAACTAAAAAGAAATCAGCAAGGTGCTAACATCACATTAGAACACTAAAATGTTCTTTAATTAGAACTAATTTAACTCTTCATCTAAGCAAATCATTGAGTAGACTCATGGACCTGCTTCTACCTGAACCCTTCCTGTCTTGGTCCTTGAAATAGGAAGATCAAAAATATTTGTGAGCTAATGCTCTGGAAGTAATCCATAACCATAATTGGAGGGATCAAGTAAGCATATTAGACAATTTAAAATGTTTTCTTATATCCTTTGAAATTCCATGTGTAAATAAAAATTTTCATAAATAATTTTAAGATATTTAGCATATATTATTAATTTTTATATAACTCAAATATTTTTAGAAATCAATATTTTATAAGTTTTAAGAGAAAACATTGATTTTTCTTATAACAAATAAGGAATTATTGCTTTGATAAAAACTCTGAATTTAATTTTAAACACTTCTGATAATAATTCATCAGTCTTTGAGACCACAACCACATAAACCCTATGGTGGTGCCAAAATATAAAACCATATGTAACCCCAGTAGTGTAGACTAGAAAATAGATAATGTATATATCTCCTGTGGAAAAGGTTTTAATATTAGAAGCCTTCGTACAAGCTTCGAAAGGTAGGGTCCGCATAACAGAAAACAAAGATCGTAGCTTAATTGAAGGTTTATAATATATACAAATACACATCATTTTATTTCATATACAAATAATTTGCGAACTTATTCTAATTCATAAATTCATAAATAAGTCTCAACATAGTTTAGCAATTATATCAAGAAGCTTGTCCACATAAATTTTTCAAATTTAGCAGAGCCACATAGGTAACATAAACACAAAATACTTGATCCAAATTTTTCAAATAAACAAAGTATGCAAACAAACTTATAAATTTTATAAACCATCCTTTTATATCATAAATATCTTATTAATTATATTTAATAGCTATCATGCATATATAAATTTTCAAATTATCATTGTCATAGGCTCACAACTTAGAGGAAATTTTTTTTTTCTTTTCCTTTGCTGACACTTAAGGTTCGTCTCAAGTCAGCCACTTCGTCTTCGCGGCTCCTTCCTTTTGGGAAGTAATGCCTGTGGATGTGTGCCACCCGCACACTAGCTTCAAACATCATGCACCAAGCGACAAGAACACAAGCCTTTTTTACAAAAGAATCTTCCAACCTCACTTTGCATTAACTCTTGCAAATAGGAATGCAATGGCCGCAATGGCAGGTTACAACTCTCTCTAGTTGTATTATACCCGCTCTACACAAAAGGGTAAACTCTTCTCACTAGAGAACTCTTTTCCCCTAATACAAAGCCCTCAAACCCCTCTTGTGTTTCTTCTCCCTCCAGCTCGCCCACCTTACTGCCTATTTATAGACTTGGCAGCAGGTGGCACTTCCCAAACTCACGCCAATTGCCATAGGAAGGGCTTGGATGGTACGTGCGCCAGCTGCCCATTAGCCCCGCCCTACGCGTGCTTGGCCTGGCTGGCAACGTGCGCAGGTTGCCCTGTGCGCAAATTTCGTCCAACCGTAGCCCAGGCGGCAGCGCACAGACTCCTTCTGCGCATGCCCACCTACCCGCTGCCGCTACTGCTGCTGTGGCCCATCATGCCCGCTTGTCCTGAGGTGACTCCTAGCCCACACGCGTCGTCCGCGTGCGTCCGTCTACGCGCATCGTTTGCCCGCATCTTTCGCGCACGCGCCTGCCTGCGCACATCGTCCATGCGCGTCTCCCACGCATGTGCCTATTTGCACGCATTGTTCGTGCGCGTCTTTCGTGCGCCCTTGACGTGGCACGCATTTTTCGTGCCTAGGTGTCCATTGATCCGAGCTTCCCACATGCGCCTCACGTGGTCTTGATGCTGACTGCGCCGCGCGCATCTCTATGGCTGTTTGCCCGCATGCCTGGCTGAGCTGCGCGCATCTCCCCGCGCATCTGTGGCAACCGCTTGCATGATTGGCTGTGCCGCGTGCATCTCCATGCGCCTCTGTATGGCCAATCGCTCGCACGCCTGGCTGCACCATGGCCTTGGCGTGGCGGTTCTGTTTGGCCACACTTTGACCATCTCATTGGCCTATCATTGGGCTGCTCGGCCAAGTTTGTTGGGGTTCGCATGGCCTCATCCGCGCGCATCTGCTTCTTGTTCAGCCTGCAAAATAAAGGGTCAGGCTGAGTCTTGCCCATTGTCCTCGCAGCAGGCCGTGCATAAGCCTGTCTGCCTATGCGCGCTGTTGGGGTTGTGACAGACCTCCCCCACTCAAAGAAGCTGACATTCTCGTTGGATTTTGCTCTAAATAGGCTTGAATGAGGTCTTCAAACTGCCATAAGACTTCTGCCTACTTTCATACAACATCGGAGACATCGTCTCCTTTCCATTGGATTAGAAATTCAATCTTTCTATTCAGTTTGCTTTTTCCTTGACACTTGGTGATTCAACACCTTTTCCACCTTGTCAAACTCCCTTCTGACAGTAAGAGGTGCCCGCCTTGGTTGTGCTTGTCCCATGCTATTATCTTCATGATACATCTTCAAGAAGCTGACACGAAACGTTGGGTGGATCTTCAGCCGTTCAGGTAACTTCAACTTGTAAGCTACATTACCAATTCTTTCTTTAATAACAAATGGCCCATCATACCTTTGAATGAGCCCTTTATGATATCTTCAGTCTGTGACTTTCTTCCAGATTTGTGGGGTGAGCTTCAACATGACTTTGTCTCCCACTTTAAACTTCAGGGGTCACCGATGAAAATCTGCATACTTCATCCTTCTTGCTGCCTTTACAAGACTTTCCCTATCATTGTCCATCAGCTCCAATTTGTCTTTGGCAAATCGATATGCGGCAGGGTAAGGTCCTTGATCCTTCTGTTGAACCACCTCCAATGGCATTAGCGGCTGAAGTCCCATGCATACTTCAATCGGACTCATCCCTGTTGCCGAAGATTTGTGCACATTGTAGCAGAATTGCACTATCTCCAACAACTTTAGCCAATTCCGTTGGCTAGCGGTAACGTAATGCCCCAGGTACTCCTCCAATAAGGCATTAACTCTCTTGGTTTGGCTATTCGTTTGAGGATGGTTTGCTGTGGAGAAATTCAACTCAGAACCCAGGAGCTTAAATAAATATATCTAGAATTTACCCATGAAATGAGCATCTCTATTGCTGACAATGTCGACTGGCACTCCAAATAGCTTCACTACATGCGCAAAGAATAATCCCATAGCTGTCTCTGCATGCACGCTTGTGGAGCTGCCATGAACACTGTGTAATTGGAGAATCACATACCATTCACTTCAGGGAATCCCGTGATGAAGTCCATGGAGATGGACACCCACGGCTTCTCGAGAATGGGTAATGGTTGCAGCAACCTTGCTTGTTTCTTTCGCTTAGTCTTATCTAGCTAGCACACCAAGTAGGTCCGGACATATGCCTCCACATCCTCATACATCTTGGGCCAAAAATAGCTTTGGGAGAGTAATGCGAACATCCTTTCAGTCCCCGGATGTCCCCCCCATCGAGCGTCAATATGTCTCCTTCAACAGCTCTTGCTTTAAACATGCATTGTTTGGAACATACAACCTATCGCCCTTAGCATACAGCAAGTCATCTTCGATCCAGTACCTCGCCAATCTCTCCATCACTCCTGTTTCAGTTTGGTATAGGCTTGATCCTCCTCGGCTTTTTGCCTGAGTCTCTCCAGGAAAGAGGCATGTAGGGTTGTTAGAGCCGCCACATATTCTTGTACTTCTTACTCAGGGCATCTGCCACCTGATTCTATCAGCTTGGCTTATGCACCCAAATGAAGTCGAATTCCACTAGGAACTGTGGCCACCTAGCTTGTTTTAGGGTTAGCTTTTTCTGGGTTTGAAAGTAGGTATTCGCTACATTATCTGTTACTATGGTAAAGTGGGTTCCTAATAGGTATGTCTCCACGTGTCTAAGCAATGGATGATCGCAGTTATCTCTTTTTCATGAGCTGAGTGCCTTTGCTCAACATTTTCCAATTTTCTACTTTCAAAAGCTATCAGGTAGCCCTTTTGAACCAAGACTCCTAGAGTCTTGTTTGATGCATCCGTATGCACTTTAAAGGGTAGATCGAAGTCTGGGAGTTGTAACATAGGTTCGGAAGACAGCCCACTAGAGTTCATCAAAGGCTAATAGACACGACTCGAACCATACCCATTTTTGGTTTTTTCTAAGTAGGTCGATCAAAAGGCTCACCTTTTTGGAATAGCCTTTTGTGAACCTTCTATAGTAGGTGGCTAGGCCCAGAAAGGACCTTAGTTCAGATACTTTGTGGATGCAAGCCAATCTAGGATTGTTCGGACTTTTCTCTCATCCATCCTAATTTTACTTTGGCCTATCCAATGTCCCAAGAACATAATTTCTTGGTGACAAAACTCACACTTTTCTTTCTTCACAAAGAGTCAATATCCCTTCAACCTTGAGAGAACGTGCCTTAGGTGGTCCACATGTTCAGCTAAGGTTTCACTATAAACCACCATGTCATCTAGGTAGACAACCACAAATTGGTCTAGGAATTCATACAGCACATTGGTCATAAGGTTACAAAAGGTTGCGGGTGCATTGGTTAAACCAAAGGGCATCACTAGAAACTCAAAGGATCCATACCTTGTTACGCAAGTGGTTTTGGCTTCGTTCCCAACGGCGATTCTCACTTGCCAGTAGTCGAATCTTAGATCAAACTTGATGAAGTATGAAGCTTTGGAAAGCCAATCAAATAAGTCCGTTGTATTTGGCACTGGGTACTTATTTTTGATGGTGATCTTGTTCAATGTCCGATAATCTATGCATATCCTGAGTGACCCATCCTGCTTCTTCTGGAATAGGACTAGAGCACCATAAGGAGCTTTGGATGGTTGCAATAACCCGACCTGCAACAACTTGTCCAGCTGTTTTCTTAGTTCCACCAGCTCGTAGGGTGACATTTGGTAGGGCGCCTTTGTTGGTGGCTTTACTCTAGGTTTCTAGCTCGATTTTGTGGTCGACCTCATGCTTGGGAGGCAGTTCCTTCGGGAGTTTGGTGGCTTTACTCTAGGTTTCTAGCGCGAACTCTTGCACTACCACCCCTATCTCATCTAGAACCTCCACAACCACATTGAGCTTGACTTGGATGAGTGCCATCACATAAGTCCTATGCCCCTTCTTCAAACCCCTTCTAACCTGTTTGGCAGATAAAATAGCCTCCTTTTTCTTCCTATGCCCCTTCAAACCCCTTCTAACATGTTTGGCAGATAAAATAGCCTCCTTTTTCTTCTTGGCACTTCGAATTCCTTTCGTAGTTGGCACAAAACACGGACTCTTTTCATCCGCAATCATAATGCTTTCGGAGGTATGGCATTAGTGTAACCTTAGCACATAAAAAGAATTCAATATCAAGTATTACCTGAAAGTCATTAAGGGGGATGATCATCATGCTGCATGTCCCCATCCACGAGCCTACTTCTAGAGTAGCCTCAGCCATGCCATGAACTTGCACTGCTTTGGAGTTCACGACTTTAATCATGTTGGTGCTGGTAGATATTGACAATTGCAACTTGGTCGCTTCCTATTGTGCTACAAAGTTTGTCACTCCAGTATCTAACATGGCCTTCACCTCGTGGTCATTTACTCGAATCATCACGTACAGGAACTTCTTGCAACTTGGAGGTTTCTTTGTAGAAAGAGTATTAAGAAGCTGTAGAGGATTTACCCTTAATGGCCCTGCTTCAACACCTTCGAATTCTTCATCTTCACGTGAGGTCAGTGCATTGACCTTCTCCTTTTTGGGGCACTCCCTTGCCTTATGGGGACCTTCGCAAATGAAGCACCCACTTATCTTCACTTGCTTGAGCTTTGACTCGTTGGCAGCATACTTTGGAACCTTCTTTGTGGCAGGCTTTTTCTTTCAATCCTTGGGTTTTGTTTGTTTTACTACCATGGCCTTCTTGCCGTGTGAAGGGAGGAGTTGACTCCGAAGTCGACGAGGCCCTTGGCTACCACTATCGCCGAAAGAATGTCCTTGATACCCTGCCTTCTGAGTTCTGCCTGCGCCCATGTCTGTAATCCAGACATGAAGTTGAAAAACTTGTCCTTCGACATGTTCTGAATATCCAGCAAGAGGGAGCTGAATTCTTTGACGAAGTCCCTCACCAAACTCGTCTGCTTCAGCCTTTTAAGAGATTCCCCAGCAACCCAAGAGGTGTTGCAAGGCAGGAACCGATCCTTCAGCTCCTTCATTGCCTTTCACGTGGGCTGCCCAGCGCTTCGGTCATTCGCCACCCATGTGCGCCACCAAAGTTTTGCACCTACAATAAGATATATGCTTGCAATGTCTACCTGCTCTCCTTTAAGTACCTTTGCGGCTTTGAAGTATTGCTTCAGGTTCCACACGAAGTTCTCCAATTCTTTAGCGCTACGGTTGCCATTGAATTGCTTCGGCTTGGGTATCCAGAATTTTGATGCGGGGGCTTCCTCGAGGAAGTGTTGGCGGTTGAGGACCCTCCTTAGGAGTGCTAGCTTGTCCTCCATCGCCTTCATCTTCTTAGACATTTCGATCACCAATTCATCGTGCTCGACTCATTGGTTCCCAAAATTGGCCTCCAAGTTGCTCATCAACTCGAAGAGAGCTTGTTGTAGCCCGTTGATTTGCTCCCTTTGCTTCACTGCTGTGGAGATGAGATCACTAAACTCTTCTTTGGGAACCTAGCCCATTAGTTTTTCCAACTTGTCGATTCTTTATGTGGCCTTAGCAAGCGTCATTTAGGTACTTTGCTTTATGGGCATAAACTCCAACCTTTGCTCTGATACCACTGTTACAAAGGCTCACAACTTAAAAGGAATTTTTTTTTTCTTTTTCTTACCTTTGCTGGCACTCAAGGTCCACCTTAAGTCAGCCACTTTATCTTTGCAGCTCCTTTTGGGAAGTAATGCCCGTGGATGCGCACCTTGCCCACAATCAAGTCGGTCACCCGCACACTGGCTTTAAACACCACGCACCAAGTAACAAGAATACTAGCCTCTTTTACGAGAGAATCTCCAAACCTCACTTTGCATTAACTTTTGCAAGTAGGAATACAATGGCTGCAATGGTAGGTTACAACTCTCTCTAGTTGTATTCTACCCACCCCACACAAAAAGGTAAACTCTCCTCACTAGAGAACTCTTTTCCCCTAGTACAAAGCCCTTAAACCCCTCTTGTGTTTCTTCTCCCTCCAGCCCACCCACCTTGCTGCCTATTTATAGACTTGACAGCAGGTGGTCACTTCCCAAAAGGAAGGAGCCGCGAAGACGAAGTGGCTGAGGCGGACCTCGAGTGCTAGCAAAAGTAAGGAAAAGAAAAAATTTCCTTTAAGTTGTGAACCTTTGTAATAGTTGTATTAGAGCGAAGGTTGGAGTTTATGCCCACATAGCAAAGCACCAAAATGACGCTTGTCGAGGCCAAGGAAAGAATTGACAAATTGGAAAAGCTAGTGGGCGAGGTTCTCGAGTTCAGGGATCTTGACTCTACGGCAGTGGAGCAAGGGAAGCAAATCAGCGGGCTACAACAAGCCCTTTTCGAGTTGATGAGCGACTTGGAGGCCAAGTTTGGGAACCAATGAGTTAGAGCATGATGAATTGGTAATCGAAATGTTTGAGAAGATGAAGGCGATGGAGGACGAGCTAGCACTCCTAAGGAGGGTCTTCAATTGCCAACACTTTCTCAAGAAAGTCCCTGCATCAAAATTTTATGTACCCAAGCCGAAGCAATTCAATGGCAATCATAGCACCAAAGAATTTGAGAACTTCATATGGGACCTGGAGTAATACTTCAAAGCCGCAAAAGTACTTGAAGGAGAGCTAGTAGACATTACAAGCATGTATCTTACTGCAGATGCAAAGCTTTAGTGGTGCACATGGGTGGCAGATGACCAAAGCGCCGGGCGGCCCAGTATTGTCATGTGGGAGGCAATGAGGGAGCTGAAGGATCAGTTTCTGCCCTGCAATACCTCTTGGGTTACTGGAGAATCTCTTAAAAGGCTAAAGCAAATGGGTTCGGTGAGGGACTACGTCAAAGAATTCAGCTCTCTTTTGCTGGATATTTAGAACATGTCGAAAGACAATAAGCTTTTTAACTTCATGTTTGGATTACAGACATGGGCGCAGGCAGAACTCAAAAGGCAGGGTGTCAAGGACATCCCTTCAGCAATGGCGGTAGCCGAGGGCCTCGTCGACTTTCAAGTCAACTCTTTCCCTTCACACGATGAGAAGCCTGTGGTGGTAAAACAAACAAAGCCCAAGGATTGGAAGAAAAAGCCTGCCAAGAAGAAAAAGGAGGTTGTTTTTATCCGGGCCAAACAAAGCGTTAGGGCCTGGCGGGGCGCACGCACCCCATGTGGCGCACTCATCCGTGTTGGAAGCCCAATATGGTCGCGAGGTTCCGTACGAGATAAAGGCTGAAGAGTTCGCAGATGTGATGCCATCCGAGCTCCTGAAGGAACTTCCTCCCAAGCATGAGGTCGATCACAAAATCGAGCTAGAACCTGGAGCAAAGCCACTAGCAAGGGTGCCCTACCAAATGTCTTCGATGCTGTATAGAAGGCAAAAGTCTTGTGGCTGTTTGAAAACCTCATTCAAGCCTATTTAGAGCAAAATCCGATGAGGACGTCGGCTTCTTCAAGTGGGGGAGGTCTGTCACAACCTCAATAGCGCGCATAGCAAGACGTGCCACTGCTGCTGGCCGCGCATGGACACGGGAGCAAGGCTCACCGACCCTTTGCTTTTCAGCCGAACGAGTGGATGCGCACGGGGTTGCACGAACCCCGGTGAACTTGGCCGAGGAGCAGCCCAGTGACAAGCCAATGAGATGGCCAAAGTGTGGCCAAATAGAACCACTGCGCCAAGGCCATGGTGCGCAGGCGGCAAGCTGGCCGTCATGAGGTTCACGGAGGAGACGCGCGCGTTACGCCTAGGTGCGCTGGTGGTTGCACGCACAACGTGCACGAGGAGAGACGTGCATGGCTCAACCAGGCGTGCGGGTGGATAGCCATAGAGATGTGCGTGGCGCAGCCAGCATCAAACCACATGAGGCGCACATAGGATGCCCGAATCAATGGACACCTAGGTGCAAAAAATGTGCGCCACATCAAGGGCATGCGAGAGACGCACACGAATGATGCACGCATATAGGCACGTGCGCGAAAGATGCACGAAAACGGGCGCGTGCATGGAAGACGCACACGAACAACCGGTGCAGACAAGTGCATGCACGGAAGACGTGCGCAGACGGGTGCATATGCGAACAACGCGCGCAAACAAGCACGTGCGCGGAAGATGCACGCAAACGAGGGGCGCAGAAGCGTGCGGATCAGGCACGATGCCTTGGGATAGGCAGGCGTGAGGGATCACGCGGCAGCAGCAAAGGTATTTAGCAGGTGGGCGTGTGCGGAAGTTCACACGCGTTGCCATCTGGGCCATAGTTGGGTGAAATCTGCATGCAAGGCAGCCTGCACACGCTACCAGCCAGGCTAGGCATGCGCAAAGCAAGGCTGATGGGCAGCTGGCGCACATGCCATCCAAGCCTCTTCTCATGGCAATTGGTGTGAGTTTGGAAAGTGATTTACCCTTTCCATGGCATAACAAATCCAAACATATAGATTTTCAAAATATAACAATATTTCAATAAACTTATTTAATCCAAATTTTCATGTAAATAGATATATAAAATATTTTACAAAATTTAAAATCCTTTAATGAAATCATAAACAAATTTAATAAAATACTCTAACTAGAATAAGGTTACTTACCTTGATTTGATGACTAATAAGGTTAAGCCTGATCAAAACTAGGTTCGTAGCCCATCGACACTAATCAAATCAAATTACAATACTAAGATTAGATGATACAAAGATCAAAGGTTGGGTTCAAAATCAATCAGCTCCAAGCTCATGGCCAGGACCCACACCTCACTTCACTTTAATCGAGACAAGATCTGAGTTAATAGGAACTCAAATGGAGGAGAGAGAAAAATAAGAGAACAAAATAAAATACAAGAAATCAAATGGGAAGACAAAGAAGAAGAAAAGTGGAAGAAGAAAGAAGAGGGGAAGGGAAGGAAAAGGAAGTAACCCAGTTGGGCCAAGCTGGTGCTTGGTTGGTCTGGTGAGGGTGGGACGGCCTCTCTGGTGAGATGGCAGCCGTGCTTAGCCAGCTTAAAATCAATAGGGGACGGGCCAGTTTACACACAATAGGACTTCAGTATTGTGGTCATTAGCAACCTCTATTAGTTAGGACAATGTTTCAGCCATTGGCCATTTTTGGCCATCAAATCTGGTGGGTGGGTGGTTTAGTTGATTACGGCCGAATCCAACCGTGAATCTACCCCCAAACAGGGCATGAAACAGGAGCTGAATCACATTCAACTTCTAGTGGCCATTGGCAGCCTGCCAGCAAAATCAACATCATGGGAGGAGGGAAATAGGGAGAAGATAAGGAAGAAAGCTTACTAGTGTTGAATTGCTGGTTGGATCGAAAAAAAGGATGAAACTTGTTGGTGATGGACTAGCGCTTTCAAACCAACCTTACTCCTAATTCATGCTCGAAACTAGGGTTCTTGGAACGATTAAATAGAGGAAGAGGGAGGCTCTCGATTGGCCTCACCTCATCCTTTTAGAGTCTGGTAAGGAGATGATCTTTATCTCCTAACAGAACTCATCTTCTCCGATCGAGTCCTATGTTGGATTCCAAGTAAGCTTTGTTTTTTTTTTTTTTTTAAGTTTCAGGCCAGTCAAATGGGCTAGGCCCAAAGATAGCAGGCTGCGGGCTGGCCCAGAGGGTTGGGCCTCACGGGCATGCTACCAAATGGCTTATTTTAAGTATCTTTTTTAGTTTTTTAATTTTTGTTCTTGAAAACGGCAGGCATTACTTAAGATCTTCTAATTGATCATTCATTACAGGAAAAACATATTTGAATGTTCAAAATCTTAATAAATTTGGAAATTAATGGTATTAGAATTTATTGATTTGATTTTCTATGATTTCTCAGATGTTCTTCCATTGAGAAGTTGACGTTCTAAATTTTAGCATTCCTTGTCTCATGGATTTATTATCAATAACATTAACCAACCATTTTAATCCCATCAACATGAGGTTGGATTAATAAATTTATTTAATCCAACAAAGTATGATCACATTTGACTTCTGACTTGATGCTGATCTCCTGATCAAGGCAGCTGCAGATGCATGCTATGAAATCTAGAAGGGTGGTAAAGTGGGTTCTTTTTTGGTCATACAGATATTTATGCAACCAAGTAATGGTCCTTTGATGTTTCCCTGGACTTCAAACGAGTAGAAAATGTGAGAAAAAGATGAGTTGTGATGAAGAGAATTATGAGCCAGAGAACCAAATTAAAACACAATCCTCAAATCATTCATAAAGTCAAATGGAGAAGAAAATGAAAACAAATCTGTCACTCTAATAGTTTAGAACTCATTACCTAATTGAAATTCTGCTTTGAAAGGTCCAACTAGAGTTCGAGGCCTATGTATAGACTAGCAGAGATACCTGGTATTTGATGTGTGGGATGAACCCTAAGACTACCATTTACACTCTCTAATTGTGTTATCAAATTTAATTCATATTGTAGACTGGAAAGTTCCAGAATATAAAGAAGTCTATACTTGATTGTTTGCTTAGGATATTTACTTATTCATGTTACTGAATAGCTAATAATGCTTCTGATAGAAGTGATTCAATTCCCCTTGAAACATTTGCTGCTCCTTATGTCATTTTGTTTTTTTAACATTCTCATCATATTGATACTGCGGTGCTGGTTATCGAGTTTATGGCGCTGCCCACCATCTAAAAAGTCAAAGGTGGCATCGGCATTTATTTTGGTCATTTTTCTCTCATGCAGAATATTGTCCACGGGGATATTAAACCAGATAATCTCTTGGTGACAAGTAATGGTAAAGTGAAAATAGGAGATTTCAATGTTAGTCAGGTTTTTGAGGTAATGTTGTCATATTGTTATTTAGTATTAAATATTATTGTGATGCAACAGAATGTGCTGATGTTAAAGGAAAAATGGAATAAGATATTTGTCGCTGCCATTTATTGTTTGATGTTTAACATATACTCTTAATAATTGTTCTTTCATTATTGGTGGACAGCATACAAGTGAATATGGTAGCTGATTAATTTGGTTAAGCCCAATGTTTCTGTTAAGTGTACCTTATATCCAAACAATCATAACATGTTATCACCAAAGATGTGTATTTTCCTGCATTTGTGATATGATTTGGTTGTATTTCTCTTTTTTGTGTTATTTATTTATTTATTTATTTTGGGGTGGGTGTGATTGTCATATGCTCCCTGCAATAGTACTTTGTTTTATAATGCTTACTTTGCCCTGCTAAAAAATAATGCTGTTCCATTCAAGAGCTCAAATCTTATATGTTTATTTCATATTGAAATACTATCTGTTATTCTGTGGTGGATCTCTCTAGATGCACGGGTGGTCTCCCTGGATGTTGTATTTTGTCTAGGCACAGGCTACCTAATGACGGTATAGGTGATTGGGCATCCATATACCGGCAGGGTTCTGATGTCTAAACAGCTGTATGATATTGTATTATACATGTAATATTTCTAATTTCCTGGGTAAAATCTTTAATTATAATAAAATAACCACAGCTGGAATATCAGTTCATTTTCCATGTCCAGTGCCTGCAGGCCTTGGAACTGTGGGCCCATCACCTGAGTCTCATATGTTAATCCATATTTATGCAATCTCTTGACCTTTTCCCATCTCATATTACCGTCTGTTGCAGATTGCATCCACACCCTGGCATCCACTTGTTTAACTTTTTTTTAGGTGGATCTATCACCAATTGGTTTGAACCAAGTAGTTGAGGATTAAGGCTTAGTTGAGTTGAATATCTATGACATGTTGACTTTAAAGCTGCAAATTCTCCATCTTATCCCTCTTCCCAAGAAGAAGAAAAAATATATAAAATGCATTGGCATTTAGGTTATAATTTAACTGATATCAAGCATAACTATTTGTTATTGAGGTACTTTAACCCCTTTTGACATTGTTTAAGGTGATAAACAATAATGGCATTGTATGACTGTTTTCTGATTGAAATTCATGGTAATAAAATAATAAAATTTGAAGTTATATCTCAGACTAAAATGCAATGCATAATTCTAAATTTTTCTCCACCCGTCTTAGGAATTTTGGGGGCATGAATCTGAATGCGTATAGGAGCTCTGTAAAAATATTGGGATGAGAGAGAGAGAGAGAGAGATACCAACTGAATTGCTTCGTTCTTCCTTTTCTGCAGGCTTCTGCAATTGCTTTCTTTTGTTCATCTTAAATAAGGGATGGTCCTAGGGAATTTAGATGAGACACGTCTTAACATTGCAAGTGGTGGATGCTCGCATGTCTTGTTTGTACTTTTATTCTGGAGGCTGAATCCTGGTTTGCCCTGATCATTTCTGCTTTTGATCTTATTTGTTCATGTTCCCATTCTGCACCATGCAGGGGATTGTCCAATGTTGTTTAGTACATGGATCATGACAATTTGGTTGTCCAGTTGGGTCATTTTATCTTATGACTGGTAATGATCAATTTTGTTGTCAGCTGACCTGAAAAGGTCCTGATTCAAGTCAAGTTTGGGCTGGCCCAAGGCATCATCACAACGAGACGTGTTTTAGGCCTTAGGCCTTGAGCCTGTGTCCTTAATCCTTTTAATCCTTGTGTCAGCAAACATTATATGAAAATAGTTTTGGAAAATATAGATTTGTACCTTTTCTACGATGTCAAGGATTTTGGTGTCCGGTTGCCTAATGAAAAGCTTGCATCCTATTTCTTGCATTTCTTTCTGTATTCTCTTTCTTAGTTGTCAAAGTACCTTGTGGTCCTCAAACCTGTTTTTGTTTTTACAAATTCATATCTGCTGCAATGGTAACCTTTGAGCTTTTCAATTATATTTGCTTTATGGTGCTCCTCCATCATACCCTATCTGGAAGTCCATCTGAACGTGATTTTGTGCAGTTTGGGTGGAGCACTCTTTTAAAATTCGATTCTCTGTCACATTCTTTTTGGAGTTGCACGTTAGGAGATCAAATCAAGTGTTATGTTTTAAGTGCTTTTCCAATCAGTGTTGATCTTAGTTGAAATCCATTACTTAAAATGACATCTCCATTTTCAAATTGCAGGATGATAATGATGTGCTCCGGAGATCTCCAGGCACTCCTGTTTTCACTGCACCGGAATGCTGCTTAGGTAAGACATCTGGTAGTTTGAAACATGATAGCATTCTAGTGGCCATGTATCTCACTGCTGACTAATTTGCTACATGCCTTTTGTTCAGGCTTAAACTACCATGGTAAAGCTGCTGACACGTGGGCTGTAGGTGTTACATTATATTGTATGGTTTTGGGTCAGTATCCATTTCTTGGGGATACACTGCAGGACACTTACGACAAGGTGTGGACTCTGGAAACTTTCCTCTTTGGCTTATTATCTAACAACCGTTTAGTCTAAGGTAGCTCTGGCATGTACTCTAGATTGTTAATAACCCGTTGTTCGTGCCTGACGACATCAATCCACAATTGAAGAATTTGTTGGAAGGGCTTCTTTCCAAAGGTTAGCGAATGCCTATAATGCACAGTTTCTGTTTTTAGATGTATGCTCCAGATAGTCCCCCAATTGATTCTTCTATGCATTCTTTCTTTCTTTACAGATCCCAAACATCGGATCACCTTGCATGGTGTAGCAGAGCATCCTTGGGTCATTGGAGAGGAGGGGCCAATCCCTGAATACCTCTGTCGGTGCAGGCAAAATCTTTTGCGTGAAAGAACTTGCACAAATCAGTGAGGCATGTTAATTTGAATTTATTTTTGGGAATGGTTTTCTAATCCACTGGTCTAGGCTCGTTGGAGAGGCTAGTGGAAGCACCAAAGTGATTTAAAATATTACAAGATACGGAAGTGAGAGCTTTTAGAGTTGGACGAGGAATATAGACGTGACAGCTTTATGAATATCGGGATTTTGTTATTTTTTCTATTTGTATTATAACTTTACCGGCTGAGAGGGGAGAGTTGTTCAGAAATTGCACGAGTGGATGTGTTTCTTAGCTTTGATGGCCATGCTAGGAGAGAGAGATTTTCAACAACAACAACAAAAAAAAAAAAGAGAGAAAATTGTGCTTATTAATTGTTAAATTGACTGGATTGTGACTGAAGCCATGCATCGCCTGAAACTTATCATGAATTGGATCGGACCGTGAGAACAATAATGACACCCCTCAAAATGCATCTCACCATCATCATTGACTGTGACATTAAGGCGGTAAAGGGTTGCATCTACATTTTTATTTTTATTTTTTATTTTTTTTGGGGGGTATAGGTGGCATAAAAAAAATGGAAATAAGGAATGTTATGCCTCCTAATGGAGTTCTGCGGGATATGCGTGCAAAGTTTTTATTAAATTATCAAAAATTTTCAGAATAATTTGAAAATTAAAATGAATTAATTATTTTTTCCTAAAATGACCAAATTATTCTTAAGCTGGTATGATATATTTTTATAATAAATATTATTAATATATACGGTGTCTCCTTTCATACATGTTTTAAAATTTTTCTTTTAAATATTATTTGGTTGGGGAATAAATTTTAAAGATAATGAAATTTTGTGCAAAGAAGATTAGAAGGGTATCTTATTTCATTGAATAAAAGTTTTGTACAAGGGTAAATGAATGCATTTAATGTGCACTGTATTTCATAATGATTTGGGTTTTATCACACGATCGAAAGTATCTTCCTTTGTTTTGTTGGGTATATAAACTTTCGTTATATATATATATATGGGCCGACGTTATATATGGGCCGACGTTATATATGGGCTGATATTCTTATGTATTCTTCATGTAGCTTATTCAATTAGATACTAATGTGAATGAACCATGACTATGTAAACCTATTCCTAATAGATTGATCCCAAAATAGCATATCCAAATTATAAAAAATCCTATAGAAGCTACAATACCTTGTAAACTTTTATTTGTTCTAGAGATAAAAATATAAGTGAAAAGGATAACCAAGAAACGGAGAAATGTTATTATATGGCCTCTCCCACTTGTCCTTTTCTCAGGATATAAACCATTCCATAAATAAAAAGGCTCTTTGATAGTATAACCATAAAATAAAGACAATTTTGTGATTATATGCCCACCAAAGATTACCTTTAAGGTGTTAGAAAATCAAAATCAATTAAAGATTGTGATGGCCTCTCTCGTTAGTGAAATCCTATATGCCTTCATCCTAGATGCTCAGTAGCGACACAAGGGGATTATGAGAAAGCCTGCGGCACGGCATTGTAGAGTGGTCTTTTAGTGAATCTTCGATCTCTAGGATCAAGGGAGCGATCTGCTAGTGTAAAGTAGACGCGGTGATGGGCCAGCCGCCGCCGAGGTCTGCGTCAAGGCAACCCCGTTATCCCCGTTGTTGCTGTCTTAACAACAAATCCTGGACACCGAATGTTTGTTGTTTGAGGAGGAATGGACGCTACTCAAGGGCGTCGGTGATAACACCATTGCAGTCGGATTGGCACTAAAATATAAAAATGACACACTCCTCTTTTGTTCTCTGAAGGACCAGCGTATTATTGTCAGAAAAAGAGGACCATTACATTAGATGTTCGAATCTATTTTTGTATTGCTTGTCTACGGTGCTCAAGTAAAGTGTGAAGACATTGGTTGTCTTCGTAAAACTAATTCTAGGGCTAGACTTGTTGAGCTTGGTTTTACTTTTAGGCAGGCTATTGATCCAATAAAATAATAAAATTAAATAATCATTTGAAACAAATAAGAACAAGAAGAATAGATACTTGAAAAAAAAAAAAAAACAGAGAAAAAAGAAAAAAAGGTTTTTGACAGCCATTGTTTTGCTTTGACTGATTTGAAATTTTAAAAAATAATTACTATGAGTATTTTTCACATCCAATGATTTAATCTTAATTTTATTTCTTTTAAGTGATATTTCTTCTATTAGTCTTAACTTAGGTATAGTTCTGCTTCTAGGGCATCCTATCTCTCAAATTTAGAGAGAGATTTTTTTAAGGTATAAGAAGGTCTAAGGTTCATAAGAAAATTTTATTTTAATTTATTCTCTATTAATGAAATTATTCTAGTCTTTACATGTATGTACATAGGTCATCGGATCGAATCACATTAAATTTTTTGATATTCTTTTTTGCTGTATTTTTTCTCTTTCTTTTTTTGTTTGCAGATATGTGATCCCTCTAGTTTCAACGTTTTAAAAAGTATCTCTCTTTAGAATTTTTTTTAAAAAAAAAGGTATTATGCAAAGCAGTAAAAAATAAATAAATAACGTGGCAGTTGCTGCTAAGCTGGTGGGTCAGGTTCAGGTCCCATGTTGAATACTTTATGATGTTCCCATATGATTCCGCTGCTTTCTTTTATGTGCCAACAAGTTCCAGTTTGATGATCAAATTGATTGTTTGAGCCACACGTTCTCTTGGAAGTTTCAGACATTTAAAACCTAGATCAAAGCATGTATGTTGCACTTTGCCTATATAAGAAGGAGCATTGACGAGTGGCTGTGATCTCGACAATAAAAATTTGTTTTAGTGAATTTTGATAATTTTGTAAATATACTCTCTAATTTTAATTGGTATATTTTTTGTCTAGTCATTTAATAAAGAGTGTGTGGCAAAATATTATTTACCAAAAGAAAAATATTTGTAAGAGGATGTGCAAACTATTGACTTGCGGTGAGACTTATGGCCTGACCTCTTTGTCCCGTAAGGGTGGGAGTTAGAATACCAAAGAATGCATGGATGGCCTAAAGAGTTTTGTGGTATGAGATGATCCTACAAAGATCCTTGATTTAATACCTGTGAATTCAATGGATGACCTAAAGAGTTTTATGGTATAAGATGATCCTACAAAGATCCTTGATGATTCTAAGACAGCGATAAGATTACCCTATTTAATATCTCTATTTAGATAATGATGTGCTATCATCATGAGATTAGGATCATCGGTGATCCTAATCCCACTTAAAATGATGAAAATGCTGGGTCACCACAATAATGATGATCTTCACAAAAAAAATTTAGGGTAACTTTTTTCCTATATTTATCAATCTCTCCCCCTAATTATAATATTATATTATATTATTATAATATTAATTATTATATTATAGTATAATATTATAATATTATATATTATATAATAAAGTAGACTTAACTATATTCGAATGTAGTCAAATTCAGAATCCGGTCACCTTCTCCATCATTGGATCCATATGAATCTCAAAACCACTCCATCTTTTCTACTTTTTTTATCTTTGAGATTTGCAAACTATGTAGATTCAAGGGTGAAAAAAATGATCGAATCCAAACTTGAATACATTTGAATGTAGCCAAGTTTACCTTATATATAATATATAATATATATTTATAGTATTATTAATAATATTATTAATCTTATACTATAATATATAATTTATATATAATATTATTATATAATGTATTAAATATATTATATGAATAAGTTTTTGAGGGTATTACTGGTATTGTATGCACGGTGACTTTCTATTCGCATAATATACCAAATATAATAATTTATGATCATCGGTACTCTTTGATTATTGAAATATCTTCTACTAAATAAGGTGATGTTGGATTATTAGTGATTCTATTACCGATGATCCTATTCCTAATGAATCAAATAGCTTCTTAAGCGAGGTGATTAAGAACTTTATGAATAGATTACTTGAGAGAGTACATTACAAAAAAAGAAAGTTAAAGTACACAATTTACATCAATTTTTCAAAAAAAAAAAAAAAGTAACTATTAAAATTCAGTAACTAAATTATTGAACATTTACTATACGATAAAAAATATCAAAAAATTAAAATTTATGTATTTGATGATCCCTAACCCAATGACAAATATGTATTAAAATAGAAGATTTTAGCATTATATTACATTTTACTATAATATAATAATCAAAATTTCATGAATTTAAATTTACCCATGTTTTAAGAAATCATAATTCATATAGTAGATTTTTTTAAAATCTTATACCTTATCATGTATTTTACTATACTAGTATAATTGATGCGGTTTATTTTTATATTTGATTGATACATAGATTGCAAAACACTAAAATATATATTTTTAGTTTTTAAATATTCTTAATAATGCAGATCATGTTCGATGACTTTTGTCTTCAATTTAAACAACCTATTATTGATTTTAAAATGATTGGCTTCTTTTTAAAGAATTAACATAAAATGTATCCTTCAATTCATATGCAAATATATGTAAGTTAGATTGCATAGTTAATGATTTTTAATTTTATAATGGACTATCCAAATTCAATATTAAAATCTTTAAATATGATCTACATTAAAAAAAAAAAAAAATCTGAAAACCAAAATTCATAGATTTTGATAAAGTCTAACTATTAAAACTTAGCAAATTTAAATATATTCATGTCTTAAAAATGTGTAGCTTGTAATTTATGAAATAAATCCTTGATTTATATATCCTACCATGTGTTTTATTACATTAGTGCAATTGATATTGTTTAAATTTGTAGTAACTCAATGCATAAATTAAAGAATATATACACACACATCAAAACATACACTGCACATATGTTAGTTTCTAGTTAGCATATTTTATAATGTAAATGATATTCAATGATTTGAAACTTCAATTTTAATAATTTATCATTGATTTTAAACTCATAAATTTATTTTGTCAGTAAATTAAATATATATATGTGTGTGTACAAACATTGTGGGGTTGAATGGTTGATAGGTCATGAGAATTCTTTGAATCAGTTTGAATGGAAAACGTAGATTGAGTTAATATCATTTTCTTATGAAAGAAAAGTCTCAGATCTTATAAGCATATATCATGGAACATGTAAAGTAGTGATCTCATTTAGTGGCCTACTGCTCCTGATGAAGACTTTGTTTCGTCCGCTCCCAACTCCAGTGCGAACAGCAGTGCGCTACTACTACTTTTGTTCTTCTTTCTTTTTCTTTTATTATTATTATTATTATATTTTATTTTATTTTATTTTTTTTCAGATGGCACGTGGATCCTCCTCCAACGTCGGAGAGGTCCATTTGGTTTTCGCTGCAATGCATGCTCATTGTTGTTGGCGGATTTTTTTTATTTTTTTATTTTATTTTTTAACATCGTCAGAAGAGGAAAGTAGTATTATTATTATTATTATTTTCCAATGCCATCCTTTGAACGTGTATACTGCGGCCGGTCAAGCCCTACTACGGGCGGGCGGAGAAATGTCTGCCGGGCCCCCTCAGCGAAGAGGATTTTTTTTAGCTTTGTGTGGCATGCATATATGACAATGTGGTTGGACAAGTTTGGTAGCATGCTGAATATCTTCTTCTTCTTTCTTCTTTCTTCTTTCTTCTTTCTTCTTCTTCTTCTTCTTCTTCTTCTTCTTTCTTCTTTCTTCACCCATATGGGCGGCGGCTACCAACAGGCGTCGGTCGGTCGGTCGCACATGAATATGAAGCAGCGATAACAACGTGGCGCACATGGATGTCATTTATTTTGTGAATTCCTCAGATCCCTGCCCTCCCCTCCCCTTCTTGTATTGTTATTGGTAATGGCGCTACAAGGACAGGCCGAGTTTGCTCTTTTGAGTTCTCCAACCCGAAGCTCCCTCTGGCGCTTGGGTTAGGCGTTAGGAGCATTTTGGCGGTCTACGGAATGTTCGTAGGTTCTTTACATTTTTTTTTCTTTCTCTTTTTCTTTTTTTTTTTGGGATAGCAATAAATAATATATTATTATTATTATTATTATTATTTTAAAAAATAATATATTTAATTATTACATATTTTTTAAAATATAATTATATAAATTAATAATATTATTTTATATTATATATAATTATTATAGTTGAACAATGTTGCTTTTCTTTAGTTTTTTTTTAAAATTTTAAAAATAAGAGTATTTTTTAAATTTTAACATGTTTTTTTTATTTAGATTCCTAGTAATATGTCTCATCAATCAAACAGGTCAACACGAGATACCCAACAATCTTGCTTATTGCATAAACGAAACATAAATATCCTATCTACCTAAGTATTCAAATTACAGGAACCTTATACTTGGTAATATAATGCAGGATGAAATCTTGTATTCCACAAACCCAATGCTTCCTTAGAATGAGTGACCATGGCCCTCAACCTCGCTCGATTATAAAAAAAAACTTATAATCCTCGATGTTTGCTAGACTAGACCAATCATATAAAATTCAGAACATACAAATCTATCCAATTGATGAATTAAACTTTTGGCTAATTGTACCGATTGCATGATTGGCCTAATTAAAATTAGATTAATTGGTTGATTTTCTTTTTTAACCTAGTGCTCTAATGTGAACGAATAAAATTAGACTGATTTTTTATATTCCTTAAAATTATCTTTTAATCAATATAATTTAAATATTAGTATTTTTTTAGAGTATTTTTTTGTCAAACCCAAATTTTTCTTTTTTCTTTTTCTCTTTTCCTTGCCTTCTTCCTTTTGATTTCAAGCATAGTTATCAATGTTGGATCTGACCAATAGACTAGTGAGTCGAATCCCAATCTAATCTAACTCCTTAATTGAATCAATTGCATTATGGATCCAAACGAAACTAAATAAGTTAATTGGTATTTTCATTAACTCGATATAAACCACTAAAACTAGATTAGTCCTTTTAAGCTTTTTAAAATTATTTTTTAACCAATATAATTTAGATATTAATATTACTTTTTAAGAATTTGTTTCATCTTTTCGGCCTAAATTCCTCTTCTCCATTTTTTAAGTAATCATGCTCTCTCTCTCTCTCTCTTTTGCTCTAACCAATATAAAAAATTTTAAGTACTTTTTCAGAAATAAGATTAATTTCAAATATTAATATAGATATTTATTTTATTATATTTTAAATAATTTAATTTTTAAAGCTATCAAATTAATTGAATTTTATTAACAAATCATTTTTATTTATTATTATTAGTTAGTCCTATTTTTTAATTATAATTATTTTTTAATTATTTATGTGGTTCAATCATTGATCCATTGGTTGGATCATTAAACCATTAACCCAATCTCTTGACTAATAATTTATTATTTTAGATTATATATATATATATATATTAATTGTATTTATTGATTAATGTGATTTGTTAGTTGAATTAATTTAATTTGGGTTGATGTCGGTTCTGTTCCAATAACTATCATTGCGACGAGATCTAGTAGCCGTGTTGGAAAGTGCTTTCTTTTCCTAATATTAATCGGCTCCACATGTACAGAAAATAATGCCTCATGGATCACGGGATGCTTCCCGAAATAGACCAGTCACAGGCATTATTTCGAGTCTTCACCTGTCCCACTCTGAAATCATGTAGTAGCTTCGTAACCATGAAAAACCTTTGGCTCATTTTGTCCATCACACATAAAGACAGATTTTGGAAACAGAGAGAGAGAGAGAAGGAAAAAAAAAAAAAAAAAAACGAAGATGAATGCGTTCTTGAACACTATAATTTTTATGGTGGAAATTCTGTCATAATCTTTGCTTTTTACATGCGCCGACACTATTTCTATATTCTTCTAAT
The DNA here is from genome assembly GCA_017589505.3 of Metroxylon sagu. Classification (NCBI taxonomy): domain Eukaryota; kingdom Viridiplantae; phylum Streptophyta; class Magnoliopsida; order Arecales; family Arecaceae; genus Metroxylon; species Metroxylon sagu. The sequence continues at coordinate 1,671,637 of JACVBY030000626.1, read as the reverse complement.
TAAATATTATTTTTTTGGACCAACAGTATTGATTATTGAAGAATTAAGATTTGCTCGTGATGCACATGATGCTTGCTTGATCGCATAGTTTTATTTTTCTAATCCGCCAAGAGTACTCTTGCCACGCCTATTGCGTGTATCAAAGTTACTTTTTGATGTATAATATTATATTTAAAAAAATAGTAAAAGAAAGAAAGAAAGAGAGATAGAGAGAGAGAGAGAGAGAGCGTGTGATTGTCTGCTGTTTGGGCATGCAATGAATATTCTACTCACTCTGCTCGTGATGCTTTTCTTTTTCTTTTTCTTTTTTTTTGTGTATTTATATATATATATATATATATATATATATATATATATATAGTACTGATGACAATTGAATATGACCATTAAAAGAACAAGCGGCACATGAGAAAGTAATTTTCATGAAGCCATATTTTGTGTCCTCATATTTTTCTTGATTTTTTTTTGGCCCTGAACTTTCACTGTCAGGAATAAAATTGTTATATTAATTTTTTAAGAATATAATTCTATCCTCTCAACTTTTTCTGAGTTTCATTTATGTCAATGTTCTCGAGTTTAATATATATATATTAACTTAGATTCATCAAGTAACTCAAATGATGTGATATAATCCTGCCCTATCTGCTGCCATCTAACACCATGGCAGTACCATCCACCCTAGGGATGGAAATGCTCTTAATACTTACTATTTAACAGAACTCTTATCTCCTCCTGCTATCCCCAGATAGCCTCGCATGATGCCGTTATGAAATGCTCCCATTCTGGTCATGCGAACAGGAGACCCTGCCTCTTTTTGGCGACCCCCACCACCCCCTGGCACGCACGCAATGCCTTTTTGCTACGACACTGGTCATCTCTCTCTCTCTCTCTCTCTCTCTCATTGTCTCAACAACCCCATCAAGGCTAAGGCTAAGGCTAAGGCTAAGGCTGCTTTTTGAAGAGGGCCTCTTGACCGGTGTGATACCCGGCCCTTTTAGGGTCAGCTAACCTTGGACCAGCTCGATCCATTTGACCAACCGGATCAAACTAAACATTATTTTTTTTTTATTTTTTTATAAAAAAAAAAGCTGACGAACGAGTATAAGGCTCATCAGAAATGATGCCCTCGAGTCCCCTCCGAATCTAATGCCCATAAGTTTTCGTCCTTTTCCCCTCTCTCTCTCTCTCTCTATTTCCATCCTACTATATTGATTCCACCGATGTCATAAATGTCTGTGTCATAAAATATATTGAAATTAAATTATTATTTTTTAGATTCAAACTTCAATCCTTGCATTACTTCATTTTGACGGTACGATTGGGATTGATATTCCCATCATAAATGAACCTCAAAACTTATTAAAGAAAAATTAATTAAGATTTATTTTTACTAAAAAAATAGCTATTTTGTTTCAATTTAATTAATCAGATTGTGATATAATTAAAATAATAAATAATAGATTATTTCATTAAAAATTTAAGAGAAATTTTAGAAATTATTTTATAATGATGAATTAATATATGGAATAATATTAGGTTCTGAAAGCAGATTAAAAAGGAATTAGATCAAATTGCAAAAGTTATTTGTTGCAGGTAAATAACTTTGCTTTAATTAAAGTATTTTTTTATATTAGTTATGACTCATAATGATTTAAAGTTTTATAAAAATTTTGCATGCCTATTTTATATGAAATTTTTAAATTAAATAAGTTTAGTTAAATTTTGGCATAGTTGAAAATCTATATACATGAATCTGTTAAAACTGTTAAATTGCATTTTTCTTTTAAAAAATGCATGATATTTAATTTAAATATTAGATATAAAATAGTTATTAAATGTAATTAATATGATATTTGAACATAAAAGATGAATTATAAATTTTGTAAATTTGATAGCATATTTAGTTTGCATGAAAGTTCTGGATCCAATTAGTTGTTTATTTTATGTCGCAGAATGCGAAAGTTTATATACTAATGAATTTTTAATGTAAATACTAAAATATTTATATATAACATAAGAGATGCTAAAATTGAAGGAATACATTGGCTTAATCCGATGCAACTTTATCACTTAGACTGCATTTGGTATATATAACAAAATAGGATAAAAGAAAGGATAAGATAAGAGAAATGATAGGATATGGTAAAAATTATTTTTTCTTTTGTTTGGTGGAAAACAAGATAACAAATCAAATAGGACAAAAATTATCTTACCCTACATTTAATGTTAAGATTGGATAAAATTATAAATATACTTTTATAATTTAGCAATTATACCCTTAAAAAAAAAAAATAGTCATCGGTGAAGATAAGAATAAAAAGAAAGAATAAAGGGTTAGTGGTGAATGTTTCTTATGCAGGGCAGATTAGGAATCGATAGACCACTTGTTTATCTTTCTTCTCGAGATTCATTATGAAGGATTGTGTCAATCATCCTTTAGTCTTAGTTACTTATGAACAATATGGAGAAGAAGGCATGTATAATTTTCCTAAAGGAAGTACCAAGATTAGTTGGTCATGGCATGCATGTGGTATGTGCCATAAGAGATGAATGTAAAAAGCTTTCAGAAGAATAATTCCTTTCATAAAATTCTATTTTCCTTCTCCTTATAGGGGTAATTTTTGCTTTGCAAAATATATTGAACTTCATCAAAACTTGTATAGCTTACTTTCCTCAGCTCTTACTTCTCAAATTGTTTTCAATCTTATAGATGCTATATTAATAAAATTTAGTGAAGGATTTCTCATCACGTATCTCAATGATGAAAAAGATAAAAAAAGTATGGTAACCCTAAAATCTATGCCGATCCAAGAATGAGAAAGATGATTGAATTTTATAATGTAATCAAGTCCAACTCTCTCTCTATGCAGTAGTTTGGATCAAAAAAAAGTTTATGACCTTATTATTATTCCACTTGTATTAACTTAAAATGATACTTAAATTATTAAAATTTAGATTGTAAGCTCTTTATTATACTTTTAAATACTATTTAAATAAGAAAAAATATATTGTAAAATTAAAGTGATTCAAATATAAAATAAGTTTTATTATTAAGCCATAACTTAAATGTTGGCTAAATTATTAAAGTTTTGGTTATTGGCCTTATATTATACTTTGAAGTTGTTCAGATATAGGATTAAGTGTGGGAACGGATGTTTGTGAATTAAATTGCTAAAAATTTCAATAGTTCACTGCAACTTTTTTTTTTTCAAGATGAGGTTAAATTTTATCTTAATATAAAATTAAGTGTAAAAATGAGGCAACAATAAATTGAGATAGTGGAATACTTGAATTATTTGCTATATTTCTTTTAAAAATATATTTAAAGTTAACCTAAAAATAAAAAAAATAATGAGATTAACTTTTATTTCTCTTTACTACTTTATTGTTTTGCTGCATATATAGGTGGCAAGTTATTAAATTTTTAATTATAATTCTATTTATTAGGTTTTTAAATATAATTAAAATAAAACATTAAATATGAAAATGAAGAATTGATATATAGAGACATTATAAAATCAAGGTCTACGATGTATTTTCTTAAAGGTAGGGATTAAATTTTAAATTTAATAAAATAAAATAAAATTTTAAATTTAAAAAAAATAAAAAAATAAAAAAATAAAAAAAATAAAAATATATGGGTTAGTTTTTATTTTAAATTTAATAAATAAATAATAAATAAATTCTAATTAGTTCATGACAAATTTGTATGAAACATATTTTTTTAAAAAAATACTAATAACATTGCATCGGCTCATATCTAGTGGTTAAGGAAAAAGGGAAAGTGTTGTATTTAAGATGATTAAAATTATGGAGACGAGAAAAAAAAAAAAAAAATTAAGGGAGAGAATTGTTTAAAAAGAGCTTGATCGTTTAGATAGAAAAAAAAAAAAAAAAAACAAAAATGAACTTTTTATTTTAAAACATATTATAAATTAAAAACAAAATTTATATTTATTCTATTAAATCGTTCTTTCTAGGCGCGCGAATATTCGCGATAAAATTGTGATCTTATCCGCGGTCATTGGTCGCTGGTGGCGCCTGCTAGTATAAAAGGAGTCGTCTCGGCTGCTGCTAATTCGGACACCGGTTGGTAAAGAATCAAAGCCATCTCTCCCTGTCGCACCTCCCGAGCCCGAGAAGAGAGGAGGAGACGGAAGACAGCCCCGGTCGCCAGTGATCGTCTTCTCCTCTGGATTTCGGTCGGATCCCCTTCTCCTCCTCCTCCTCCTCCTCCTTGTGGTTTAATTTCCTGCCACTCCTTTTTAATCTTTTCTTTCTTTCCGAGCTCTTAGAACCCTCTGTTCCGTTTCTGGGATGTCTTGGACTCCGGCCATCACCCGCTGCCGCTTCTTTTTATCACTTTAATTCCTCTCCTGCTAAAGCTTCTCTTCTTTTCCCTCTTCAGGTGCGACGTGCTTTTTTCAAGAATTGTTTCACAAAGGTGAGAAATTGTCATCCGTAACGGATCGGGCCGTTCTTGGTTTCGCCGATTCTTTGAAAGAAATCTCTTGTATATTTGCTTGTTTGATGATGTTTGAGATGATCTCGAACGAATCTATTCCTTTCTTTCTTTCTTTCTTTTTCTTTTTCTTTTCTTTTTTTTTTTTTTGTGATTTTGGTCGCGTTTCTTGTGGATTTGGACTGAGTATATTGGTGGATTGGATTTCGAGACAATCTTCGATTCGTTTTGGGTGTTCCGTTATCATCCACGCCTTTATTCGGGAAAACTTTTTTCTGAAAGATCGTAAAAAAATCCGGTTGCCTTTTTCTGTTTTTCCCCGACTAATTAATTCGCGTCTGTATGTTTTTTTTATTTTTTATTACTTTTTTGAGTGAAAAGTGAGGGGAGTATTCATGTGTTCTTGATGATAGCTTTTGAGATAACAGACTTCGTATGCTGATTCTTCGAAAGATTGTAGAAATATCCGGTCGTCTTTTTTTCTTTTTATCGTTTCCCCGAAACCGGTGAATTCGTATCTATCAGCGATCATTTGTGTCCTTCGAATTCGTGGCGGACCCTTCTTGGTTCTTGCCGAATCGAACGTTGATTTTATTTTATTTTGATATCAAAGATTCCATCCTCTAATTTTTCTTGAATTTTTGACTCGTTTCGAAGAATCCATTGATAATATTTGGTTTTATCGGACATCGTCTTTCTAGAGATCAGGATAGGCGGCCATTTTTTTTTCCTTTAACCCTACTGTTTCTTAGAAAAGAAAATAAATAAATATATATATATATTTCCACTAGTGAACTTTGTTCAAAAGTACTCCTCCAGTGAGTGAATCTTCCAGTTGTGGTGTTTTATATATTTTGCTGCAATTCATTACATGTCTATCATGAGGTTCTCCGCTCAATAAATAACATATGTACAATTTTACATATGTACACGCTTGTTAAACGGCGGAGAACCTGATGGCAAACACCTGCACCTAAGTTTTGCCATTTATTTATCAATAGTTTTGCCCTTTATATATCAATAGTTTTACTGCTCTGATTGCATTCCACAAATCTGGATCGGGTTGCAAAAGTCCACCTAGAATTTTTGGATTGTTCCAGAGGCCAAAGGGGTTTTTCCTGCAGCTTTTGTAATCTAAATAATCAACACTCTTCTTCATCGACCTGCTTTGCTTGGCTCTGTGTTGTAGAACTAACAAAGTGAAGCTGTGGAGATGGCTGCTGGAACAGTTCCTGCTTTTTCTGGTCTCAAGATTAGGGATTGCAGCTTGAGTTCTGCAAAGAACATAGACTTTGCAAGGGTTTCTTGTCTTCCTGATCCGCAGAGGTTGAAATTCCGAAGAGCCAAGGTGCCTGTGATTAGGAACGCTGTTTCTGGTTCAGATACTGTTGAGATGCAGCCTGCTTCAGAAGGAAGTCCTCTCTTAGGTATGACGTCTCTCCTATATCTCTTGTAGCAACGACACAGCTGCAGACGAAGGTTATTTTCCCATTATCTTGTGCGTGGAATGTCATGGTTTGTTAACAGTTGAGATTCTGGAATCATGTCTGAAGCCTTGTGAGTTTCTTAGAAACTATGTGTTTTTATTTAGTGCCTCTACCACTACACACGTCTTTCCCCTCAAAATCTGTCTATTTGGCTTTTGCAAAGGTTTTCCCCGCTCTCTCCTGTTTGGTTGAACTTTGGGAAATAGTTTAAATCAAGGTTTTAAGTTTTGGCTGGAAGAGGGGCGCCCCATCTCCCATTCATGTGGGAATAGGACTAGAATAGCAGCGGGTGTTCTAAAACTATCCGCAGAGGAAAAGAAGAAAGAGGAAAGAAAATAAGAGAACAAGGAAGGTAATAAAAAAAAAAAAAAAGGAAAAGAAGAAGAAAAAGAAAGAGAAAAGAAAAGAAATAAAGGAAGGTAGAAAGTAAAAAAAAGAAAGGAAAAAAAAAGGAAAAGGAAGGAAGGAAGGAAGGAAGGAAGGAAGGAAGAAGAAAAAGAAAGAATGAAAGAAGAAAAGAAAGAAGAAGGGAAATAAAGAAGATAATAAAAAAAGATAATAAAAAATAAAATAAGAAAGAAATAAAGAAAAAAAAAAAGGAAGGGAAGAGAAACCATGGATGCCTACTAAGATGCTCTAATGAGAAGGCCACTGGACAAGATGAGATGGGACAATGAGGCATCTTATTCCGTGGAGAAACTGGAATGCTCCCATCCCATAGAATTTAAAATCTTGATTTAATTTTCATCATTAATTTTCATTTTTTGCTTAAAAGTATTTTCTTTTTGTCCTGTAGGTTGTTTATTTGGTTCTCATCATTCTGGTAGTGGTAGATGGATTGAACCACATGCTAGTTTTCCCATTATTATGCGATGCGATTTTAAGTTGGCTGACTTGTTCTCTAATATTCATTTATAGTTCCCAGACAGAAGTACTGTGAATCAGTACACAAGACCATCAGGAGAAAAACTTGTACTGTGATGGTTGGAAATGTGGCTCTTGGCAGTGAGCATCCTATAAGAATTCAGACAATGACTACTTCCGACACCAAGGATGTGGCTAAAACTGTCGAGGAGGTTACTTAACTTCTCTGTTGTTCTGTCAATTGAAACTTGTGATGGTTATTACTTTTAATATTAGATATTCAAAGTTGCAGATCACTTTCTTTGATGTGCATCGCAATAGTTTGTATACAAGATATTCGTAGCTTCACACTTCACCTTTTCATATTGTGATGTAGGCTGCATGATATGCTTAAATAAACTGAGTCTAAAATTAGTGATCAAACATCTGTATTCTTCACTAGAAGAGCAATCTGAACTCATGTGGATTCAAACGTATGTATCTTCAACTTTAGTCGAGTCTGCAATAGACAAAGTTTGTTAGGATGATAGTTGTTCGAAAAGAAGATAAAGAAAATAAGAAATAAAAAAAATGATGAGGATTTTGCTGTGACAAAGTTTAAGCATGGACTATATCCATAACAATCAGACAAGTCAAATTTTCAAATGAACTGAAGGAATTTTTGCTTGTTTACATTTGAGTGCATCGTTTGCATATGAAACATGAGTTTCCCATTTAACAACAGTATGACATAAACCTATGTTAGGTTCCCACTTGTGTCTTATCATTATGGTTCAACGTCATGCATGGCATAGACTTGCTTGAAGAAGTATCAAACTTGATATGCAATAAACTCTTTATACACTCTCATATTCTTTTATAAATATCACTGTAGGAACTCTCATGATAGAAGCGATTTGTACCCCAGACTAACCCTAATAGCTAATATCTATCAACCTAAACAGTGCAATATCTTTTGTTTATTTTGACCATACTTCCTTCATGGATGGCATCTGGGATTGCCTTTGCACACTCATTATTGACCAAAGATCAATCTCCACAAGTTTCAGCACCTTATTCTGCTAATTAACTTCATGCGCATGTTTTCCAACAAACTGAAATTGACCTTTTGCTAAATCTTGTCATTTCATTTGGGTCATTTTCAAATGTTACTGCTTCTTTTTCTTAAGATTATATTCAAAGTAATGCATGCTTTCATTGATGCACTTATATTGGACATGTACTTGACTCAAGCCTTTGTGTCAGCAGGTAATGAGAATAGCAGATAAAGGAGCAGATCTAGTCCGTATAACAGTTCAGGGAAGGAAAGAAGCAGATGCTTGCTTTGAAATCAAGAACAGTCTTGTCCAGAAAAAGTGGGTCTTGAATTTCTTGATCATTATCTGGATTATAAGAAGAACTTAAGCTTCTATGTATGTTTTATTCTCACATAACTAATGTTCTTTTGTTCAGCTATAATATTCCTCTTGTAGCTGACATCCATTTTGCTCCTTCGGTTGCATTGAGAGTGGCCGAATGCTTTGACAAGATCCGTGTCAACCCAGGAAATTTTGGTCTGTGTGCTTTATATTTTCTTTATACAATATGTAGACGTGTAAAAGCTTTCATTAATATCCATGTAATGGTTAGCTTCATAAGATCACTGAGACAGTTTACTTGCAGCTGATAGAAGGGCCCAATTTCAGAAGATAGAGTACACTGAGGAAGATTATCAGAAAGAGCTTGAGCATATTGAACAGGTCAGAGGATTTCTCTTATTTCGTTTCCCCCTATTCATGCTCTCTATAAATTGCTGGGGCATTTTTCAGCCTTGCTATTGCAGAATATGCATGACAAAGGCCTTTAGGGTTCTAGTGAAATTACCTTATTTATGCAAAACTACACTGTAGAGAGTTGTAGAATTCAAGCTGTAGATACAATGGAATTACAACAGCTCAGATGTATGACTTACATAACCATAGATAGGATACTGCCACTGTTATATGATGTGTTCCTTTCCTGGACTTTAGACCATCTCCATGTCAGACCTGTTGAAGCTTTGTTAGTCCTGTTTATCAAAATTTTTTTTATCTAATATGACATTAATCCTCATCAATATATGTTGAAGACTTGCAAGTTGCAACAGGTTGTGTAGAAACCAACATTTCATAGCTATAGCATGCCTGCTAACTAGCTAATCTTTTCATTTGGTTGGTATGCACTGCAAAATTTGCAATCTTGTACCATTGGACCAATTGTTAATTTTCCTTTGTCAAGCCAGGTTTTCTCTCCATTGGTTGAGAAATGTAAGAAATATGGACGGGCAATGCGTATCGGAACAAATCATGGAAGTCTTTCTGATCGTATAATGAGTTATTATGGTGACTCTCCTAGGGGAATGGTGATTAGATTCTCTTACAGCTCCATTTGTTTCCCTGTATTTCAAAATAAAATTTTCCTTAAGTCCTTGATTACTGATCTTGTAACAGGTTGAATCTGCTTTTGAGTTTGCAAGGATCTGCCGTAAATTGGATTTTCACAATTTTGTCTTCTCAATGAAAGCAAGTAATCCAGTTGTCATGGTCCAAGCATATCGATTGCTTGTCGCTGAGATGTATGTTCAAGGGTGGGATTATCCTTTGCACTTAGGGGTTACTGAAGCTGGTGAAGGCGAAGATGGACGAATGAAATCTGCTATTGGCATTGGAACTCTTCTTCAGGTACAAGCTTTGTGGAACTCTGAAGATTAACTCTATTGTAGTTAAGGAGGTAATGGAGTCCTTGGGAATCATAACTTTTATTATAAAGGGAGGAATGAAAATGAAAGCTCATGGTCTGTTCCTTTTGCTTGCATAATCGATAAACACAATCTTGCATAAACTCTTCTCCTGTCAACTCAAAGGCTTTATAAATAGAAGCTAGAACAAATGACCAGAAACACCCAAAGTTGTAAGTTTTTTTTTTTTCTTATTGATTTACATTTTGCAGCATGTCCTTAGAAGGGCCTTTAGGATATCAATTTTATTAGGTATTGAATCTCTAAGGGTGCAGAACAAATTATGCTAGTCTGGTATAAGGAGCGTAAAGGAAGACACAGAAAGGAAATTGCAAGTAAATGGAAAATCATGTTCCAAGTGAGGTTGCTTCATAAGTATAAATACATATATAGCTAAACAATCCTTTACAGTCTTCCACGAACTTTTCAATTTTCATTTGCTGGATCTCGAGTAACTCCTTCAAAGTTCAAAATCTTCTAAATTTTTGTCTCATGTGTGGTCACTTAGTGGAAATGTACGACCGTTTCTCAAGTGCAAAATTGTCTAATGTTGAGACCTCCCTTCTCCCCCATCCTAACTGAGTGAGGAGAAAGAAAAAAGGAGAAAAAATAGCAAAAGCAATGTTCATGATGACCTTTCAAATGATCTCTTTTTCTATGTTCTTTTTTTGGACCCAGCACATGCATAACAAAGTCTTTTATGGAATTTTTGTGTGATTTAGGCATTTATGGCATCAAGATATATCGGACATTAGAGTTAACATTCTCTTTGCTAACTGGTACCAAGTTTTTATATGAAATACTAGCTAGGGGTTCTAAAACTTCCTTGGGGTATAAAATTTTTGCTGATATGATGCATTGGTGGTAATACAAAGGTTGTGAAGGTCTTAAGTTTGGGGTTTTGTGGAATAATTATGGCATGTAGATGTCTCTAAATGAACCACCCTTACACTTGGGGGCTGCCAACTGTATGGTAGATTAAATTTGGCGCTGGGGAATTAATCAAGGATGGTTTGTATGATTGCCTTTATCTTATAACATTACTAATCAATGTAGCTTCGAACTGCCTGTAATACAGGATGGGCTGGGGGATACAATCCGTGTCTCCCTCACAGAACCACCAGAAGAAGAGATTGATCCTTGCAGGAGGCTAGCTAACCTTGGCATGCAAGCTGCAAATGTTCAAAAGGGTGTGGTAAGTCTCCTTTCTGTCCTGCTTTTTGCCATTTTCTTAACTGAAACAATCTTTGATGAACATATGTAGGCTAGGGTTATCGTTCGAGTTATTAATACAAAACAGACACAAGTATGCACATCTCTCTCTGTGTGTGTATGCATGCATGCATCTTTGACACCTAACTTCATCAAATAATGTATTTTTGATAGGCCCCTTTTGAAGAGAAGCATAGACGTTACTTTGATTTCCAACGTAGAAGTGGTCAGTTGCCAGTGCAGAAGGAGGTTAGCCTTGAGTCTATTCTTCTATTAGCATGCATATTCAAATCTTTTTGATTTTTTCTCCTTTTATGATGTAGGGTGAAGAGGTGGATTACCGAGGAGTCTTGCATCGTGATGGCTCTGTTCTTATGTCAGTGTCCTTGGATAAGTTGAAGGTCAGTTTTGGCTTAGTATATTCTCCCATAATATCTGTTACATCTTACATATCCCCTCATCATAATTTTTTACAAATTGAAAGTCAATGCTTAAGACTTGTCTTTAATTGCAAAATATAATGCGACAGTTGTGTACGCACATGATAGGAGTCACAGTTACACAGACTGAGTATTCCCTGTTTATTTAGTTCAACTTATTGTCTATGTTTCAAATTTTAGGTGTATAGTATCTATTTTTGGGTAATTGATACTCTCTTATTTCTCTCAGAATTAGTTGGCAATTGCTGATCTTCTACTTCACGATTTCATATTGGCCAATCATATTACAGTTATGGTTATGTTATTTGCTATTCTCATGTTGACAATAGTTTTCTCCCCTTTTTTAGGCACCGGAAATTCTTTACAAGTCTCTTGCAGCAAAGTTAGTTGTTGGCATGCCATTCAAGGTATATGGTTCTTATTTCATTGCTGATTTGATATCCATTGAAGGTAGTAAGTACTGTAATATTTAACATATCTTGTACAAACTTCAGGATCTGGCAACAGTCGACTCAATTATTCTGAGAAAGCTTCCATCAGTAGAAGATGTTGATTCTGTGAGAACTCTGTGCACTTCATCATCATCATCATCTATGTGTTTTGAAATCATCAGAGTAGACAGGATTAATATTTTATAGTTTCTTATTTGTGCATTCTCTATATATTACTAAAAGAGTTACTGGAATGCTTGGAGCTGACTGAAAGTTGTTAATCTATGATCAGAGGTTAGCTCTTAAAAGGTTGATCGATATAAGCATGGGTGTTTTGACTCCCTTGTCAGAACAGCTGACAAAGCCACTTCCTCATGCCATTGTCCTTGTAGACCTCCAGGAACTTTCTACAGGTGCATACAAGCTTTTACCGAAAGGTAAGTTATTTTTTATCTACTCTCTGTGACTGTTAAGTAAATAAAACTTCTTGCACTTCATGATGCTTTTCTTTGGCACTTAGCTGTGCGCTAATTTTTGTCCGTTTACTTGATTCCGTTTGTCTTTCAGGCACTCGATTAGCTTGCACCATCCGTGGGGATGAACCCTATGAGGAGCTAGACATCCTAAAAGATGTTGATGGTATAACAATGCTGCTACATAATCTTCCCTATGGTGAAGACAAAATCAGCAGGGTTCATGCAGCAAGAAGGTAATGATCTTAGTGACTACATTATCTAGTACAGCAAACAATTAGTCATGTTCAGTCTGGGAATGCCCATCTTGTCATCTGTGATAGGGTGGCCTTGCCTGCTCCCTTTCCTTTGCAGCCATTTTTTTTTATCCATCTGTCCTTGAACCTAGTATAGCATTTGTTAAGCCAAGCTGTCACTTAAGTTTACAGGTAGAAGTAAAATCATTTGATCTTTTGGCTGCCTGTTCCATCATGCTGCAGGCTATTTGAATATTTGGAAGATAATGCACTGAACTTCCCAGTAATCCATCATATACAATTTCCTGAAGGGATTCACAGGTAATTATGTGATTCTAATAAATCCTTGAGGAATGGCAGACTTGGTTTTTCTTTTTCTTTTCTTTTCTTTTCTTTTCTTTTCTTTTCTTTTCTTTTGTTCACACCAGTCACGCTATTCACACTTCACAGGGATGATCTGGTCATTGGTGCTGGGAGCTATGCTGGTGCTCTTTTAGTTGATGGCCTTGGCGATGGAGTACTGCTTGAGGCTTCTGATCAAGATTTTGACTTCTTGAGAAATACATCTTTTAACTTACTTCAGGGTTGCAGAATGCGCAACACAAAAACCGTAAGCTGTTTATTTTGGTGTTGGTTTCTCGCCATCTGAGTGAAACTTGTCGACAATCTTGATTCTTAGACATGTTACCTGACTGTCAAGGAATAAAATACTTCATGCATAAAACCTTGACTGCAGGAGTATGTCTCATGCCCATCGTGTGGCCGTACGCTCTTCGACCTTCAAGAAATAAGTGCCCAGATTAGGGAAAAGACGTCACACCTGCCTGGCGTTTCAGTAAATCCGTGATCCCATCATCTTATGGTGGTGTTGTTGTTGTTGTTGTTACAGTTGAGTGGACATTAATAGTTTAGTTTGCTCTTTCCTATTTTTTTTTTCTCAGATTGCAATCATGGGTTGTATTGTGAACGGGCCGGGAGAGATGGCTGATGCAGATTTTGGGTATGTTGGGGGCGCTCCGGGAAAGATTGACCTCTATGTTGGGAAGGTAAGCTTCGTCTCTCCCGCCGAAATGACGCCGCACTGCATGCTCTCACAAATTTTCTTTCCATATATTAACTCCATTTACTAAGAGAGGATGTTTTAATATTGCGTATTGATGCATGACATTGACGTCTTTCTAGAAGTTATCTATAACAAGAGTTTTTGAGTGTACCTCTCGCTGCTGGGAAAAAATACAAAAGGTTTGAAGCAATGTCAATGGGGTGGGTGCTTTTTAAATATACCTGCTTTGCATTGTCAAGACAGGCAGCTTTATTATGCTTGAAGGGGGGCGGGGCTTTCTTTCTTACCGGACAAGAAGGGGCTAAGAATTTGATGAATCTAAAAGGGGATATTTTTAAGTTCCTAGTGGTCAATCCCTGTTTTTAATTTATTTATTTATTTATTTATTTATTTTCAGCATCCTGAAACACAGTTGCGTTATTGTTAAATCTGGCCAGAATCTTTTCACACTACCCATCTTTGAAGTTCCATTTCACAAATTCTAGTTTTTAGAAAATGATTTTCTCTTTCTTTTTTTTTTTTTTTTTTTTTTGCCTTTCTGTGCGCGCGCGCAAATATTGGACTCCCAACCTCTCACAAGATCTAGGATGCCTCGACACGTGATACATCTTTATTCCTGATTGTTTCATGTTTGAGATGGTTGGAATTTGATTGTAAGAGTAATTAATACACAGACTAAACAGCAGGAGCAGATCTATTATGAGATATATTTATTTGATTGAAAGCTGACACAATTGACTTCCATGATTCAGACGGTGGTGAAGCGAGGTATTGCAATGGAGCATGCAACTGAAGCGTTAATTCAGCTGATAAAAGACAATGGTCGTTGGGTTGATCCACCCGCTGATGCATAAATCTGGACCGTGTGACAAAAAAAAAAAAAAAAAAAAAAAACGAGGCGCTGCATTTGCTGAGGATTAAAATGTTAATGCGTCTCGTTCAAACAGTTAGTTGTATGTTAAAAGTGATCCATTTATTTAACTTTAATACCAATTAGATGAAAAAGGGCATACTTTCTATGAATTATCATTCTCTTGATTGCTTGGCTTACAGTGCTGTGAACTTGGATTGAGCCGTTGATAGTTGCGGATGCTCACCACAAATTTAAAAAAAAAAAAAAAAAGGTTAAGTGGAAAGAGACGGGCAGGGCTTCCGAATTGCCCTCGATTTCTGTACATGCAAATGCGCGCTTGAATGCAAATGCATTAAGCTAGTGAATATCAAACCGTACATCATAGGCGCTTCACTGACAAAAATGTGGAAGCTAGCGAAGGCTTTAATGCCAGTGAGACTGACAAGTTGGAAGGACGATCAAACATTTACATTGGCTTGAGCCGTTTTGTTCGTCTTGGGAATATATATATATATATATATTTGGCATTGTTTTAATTCGTTCATGATGAAAGACCTGCAGCGTAATTCGGCCAAAAGATCGCGTGCTCGGAAAGAGGTTCCTTAAAATTTCGCATGGCAGCTTGGAAAATGGGGCTTACGATCGGGTTATATATCTTTGTTTCAGGCTGGTGAGGGAAAAACAGCATAGAGTGGTTGTGCCAAAAAGCAAATCATTTGTTTTTGTTGCTGTCATTGAGATTTTCGCGGCCAACAAAACCCTTTTTCTGATGCAGAGCTGGCATGGAATTTTCATCGTCGGATGGCACCAACGCAAGTCAATTATGTGCATTATTATTCAGAGAATGCTGCGAGCGTCCGAGGATGATAGTAAAAGTTTAAATAGTAAATTAAATTTATAAACAAAAATATTAGACCATAAGGACTTAAATATTAATAGAATAAAGAAAGAGCACGTGAAATGTAAATTTATTGGTAATGAAAATAAAGATATGATTAATTGATGATCATGAGATCACATGACAAACTTCATGGCTAAGGATCTATCGTATAAAATAATAAAAAGATGAGTTGAAATATGCTTAATAAAATTAGAGCTAGTTGGATAAAATAATAGGAGTTTCTTTTCTTTTTTTTTTCTTTTTTTTTTTTTTTTTGTAATAGATGCTTATTTTGGATGTTGAAATAAAAAACTTTATAAAATCATAGTAACATCTGCTAGATTGTATTATGTGGTTTAAAATGATAGGTAATAAAAAAAAAATAAAGATTATATAAAAATAAATTAAGAATAGTAAAAATAAGAATCTCAAGATGTATGGGTATTATAATTAGAAAAAAAAAAAAAAGAGAGAATATATTAGATGTGCCGGAGGAGTTGCATAAATTGAGGATAAAATATTGAAATTTATTTAGAAATTGTTAAATAAGGTTGCTCTAGATAAAGAAACCTAAAATAAAGGAGGAAAATCAAAAATTATGGCTATGACAATTAGCGTCTAAACCTAAGGCCTCACTACTATTGTAGCTAGGTAGGTATGCTGATCACCATAGCACAGTTAACTCCATAAAGATCTTCAATAATTTCAAATCTGAAATAATTTCTTCAACGTATTAAAGTGAAATGAAGACTCTAACAATATATAATTAATAAATCATTACAGCGAGCAGAATAAGAAAGAAGTAGAAAAATATTTAACGGTACTTTGCAAGTTCAACGATACTTTGCGAGGTCCGTTGGTCCCGCTGGACCAGATGGATGATGCATCAATATTATTCTCAAATTCTATCAACCGTATTTCTTGCCTTGCATGCATGAAAAATGATTGTTTTATTTGCCGTTCATAGGTGCATTGGAGATTGAAGTCAACACCTACTACATGTGGGAAATGCTCAAAACTAAAACCAAGTTTAAGCTTATATACTGACCGGATCAACCCACAATTGAACCCAACTTATTGTGGGATTATCAAAAGGCCAACCTGGAACATATATTTCAGAATTTCTGGGACAGGGGGTTTCAGGAGAAGCTAGCCAGGGATGATGTATGTCATTTGAGCGGTTGAGCCGAGCCAACCCGTCGTCCATTATCTAACAACTATATAAATATATAATGTATATATTATATATTACGTGTAAGATTTATTTAATCTCGAGCAGAGGGTGGTCGGGCTTTTTTTTTTTTTTTTTTTTTTTGGTTTTGTTTTGTCAAGCTGCTCACCTGGTTTGACAGCCCTGGCCGCTGGCGGCCTGGCTGGTCAAAGCTTTGCGTCGTCCAACCGAGAGAACTACAGCCCAGATCTCATCACAAAAACGGCAAACCGCGTTCGTCCACCGAGCCGTGCCTTGCGATGTTAGTTCTGGCTTTGAGGTTTTTACACTTCATTGAAGTTGCGGACACGTTTTCTTCCTGCGGGAATTCCCAACCTCGATTCTTTCTTGCGGCCCTGCCCCATTCACCTGTCCTTCTTTCTTTTCTTTTTCTTTTCTTTTTTTTTTCCTTTTCTTCCCCCCCCCCCGCGCCCCCCTTCTTCTATATTCTCGGCCAAAGGCTGGTGCTCGAATTTACACGTCTCCTTCCTTCCTTCCTTCCTTCCTTCTTTCTTTCCTTCCTTCCGGAGGGGGGGGGTGGGGGGGGGGGGTGCACTGATATCTCTAAAAGAATCCCCTGCTCTCTCTCTCTCTCTCTCTCTCTCTCTATATATATATATATATCCCTGTTCGCGAGATTGTAATCCCGGCGGGTCCACCATCATCAACAACAACATCATTTTTATCCGTCTTCTATCTTTCCCAACCCTCCGGCTCCGTCACGAACATGTCGACCAGTACCGTCTCCTGGGCCAACTCGTGGAGCCCTCCCTTCGCCGGCCTCCGGGGGCGTCACAAACCTCTCCTCCCCGGCAGCAGCAGCAGCATCGGGAGGAGGTGGGGCAATTCGTGCTGGGATGGTGGGAGGAAGGTCCTCTGCGCCTGCACCGCCCCTCCGCGGAATTGGGGCGACGGCCCTTCTGCCCTCGATACCTATGTAAGTCCCTCCCTCCAATCTAATTCTTCTTTCTTTGGTGCCTCTTGTTTCGGGTGGTCCTGCGAATTAATTCTCATGCCGTCAGATTGGGTTGGATTGTTATGAGATCGAATCGGACCAGCCAGCCATTGAATGAAATTGTCGAATGGTATACACCGATTAAGGCGTCGAGACAGAATATGCCACCTTCCAACCAAGAATGCGCGCCAAGTGTTCTACGTTAGACCTGCAGCCCTCGTATATATCCCAATTCATCTTCTTGCTGGACCAATGCTACCCATGGACCACTATTTGCTTGCCGAAGCCAGTGGAGATTGAAACCACTATAAGTCTTTCATGCTATCTGCGTGCTAGGCCTATAATCGTAATCATGATCAACCGGTCTTGCACTCTATCTATTTCACTTCGAACTCTTTCTTCTCCATCCACTCTTAAGTCGTATACCCGGTCATGCCACTATTTCTGATTAAAAATCTCAGTCTTGTGAATCGCAAGGGAACTAAATTCAAATAATAGTTGCAGGGAATGCTTGCCAAGTCCAAATACAATGACAGATTGCAGTTGCTCAAATCTCAAGCACGTCAAAATATCAGAGATGATCAACCTCTGACTATCCTTTTCTTATAAGCCCACTGTATTTGATAAATTCTATTGAACTGGTGACCTGCATAGTCGCATGCATTTGGTGCTTCTGTCTATGACATTCCATGAAGCAGAAATTTAGGACTTAGTTATACTCTATTTTCCATCTATCTGCCATTAGCTCTCTTATTCATTTCACATCCCATGAAATGAATTGACGGGCCTTTCCTGTCCTCTCTCTCTCTCTCAAAAAAAAAATAAAAAATAAAAAAAATAAATCCTGTCTGGCATTTTTTTTCCTTTTTTTTGTTTTTTTTTTTGAGAACTGCATTTAATTTTCTTAATTGATGAGAGCTATGCGTTATGTTGTTAGAGTTCATTCATTCCCGAGAATTTGGGAGCGGGTAAAGATGTTAGGGGTGAACCTGATGTCCTTATCGAGTGTAGAGATGTCCACAAATCGTTTGGAGACAAGCAAATATTGAGGGGTGTGAGCTTCAAGGTAAGTTCTCTGCTTCTCTCTTTATATTATGAACATGTTATGTAATAATTTCTTTATAGCTAGTGCATCGGCACTTAATTGCTAGTTATATGAGCTGGTATGCTTTTCATGTTGTGCTACTTATTTAGTTTATAACTCTGTTAAAAGAATACTTATCCATGCTGTATTATTATACTCAATACATTTCCAGGGCCATGTCCCATCAATTGTTTTAATTATAAAGAGGCGTAGAGAGTATTTGAGCTGACTGAACTCAGATTATTTAAATTTTGATAGGCTGCCTTGGCTCGACCGAAAATATGACAGTGTCTTCAATCTTCGTGTCTTATCTATGTGTCACACATATATGTGGGGTTAGTCCAAGATTTAATTGTATCCCATTTTTATTATCTGCATAGACTATGAATGACTTGCTGTATCTTTTTTAAAAATTGACTAGCAATTGGCAAATCTTCCATTCTAGGAAAAAAAATCTTAAAAATCTTTGATTCCCCCCACGACCTATGATGCTTGAGTGCAATTATATTTGCATACAAAGTGTGTACTCAAGGACATCTCATAATAAGTATGTGCATCGCACACACATGTGCTAATTCTTTTGCATGGAAGTTTTTATGCAATGACATATTAGATTCAAATGTATCTCTAAACAAATCATTAGCATCCTGACATTTCATGGCTTAACCTTTTTACTATATATTTTGTATATAGGTTGAATTATAGAAGAGCCTATGTCATTTCATATTTTTTCCCCATGCAAAATGACTATGGACTTGTTATGTATCTCTAGTCACTCTAGTCATGCAGAACTCCTTTGGTACATGTAGTTGTTCATGGATACTTGACTCAAGTATGTGTTGGTACTTTTCGATCTGCCTATTGCAAATCCTTATATGCTCAATTATAGTTCTTCTTAACAAGATAACCACGTGTCTTTGTCTCCCAGCAAAAAGTTCTTGTCTCATATTGTAACATCTTTTATAATTTCTTTGCTCTTTCCATCTTCCATTAACTTACATTAAGGGCAAGCATGATCATCTATGATTGTTATCATTATGTGATGCTTCTTTATCTCGTAAGATCATTCCTGGCAAGCTTAGGAATTATGATAGGTGCAGACAATAGGCATGGTCCACTAGAATGTTGATCTTTCAGATCTTTTGCAGCCTCTCACTTATTTTACTTCTCCTATATTGGATGTGCTTATATCATCCTATGATAATTGCATTATAGGCTTGGTCATGTATCTAGCTATTCACATGCTTCAATCAAAGTTTTTCAAATAGATGTCAAATGTTTTCTGCTAGTTCCTGTCTTCTCTATTTTTCTGGTCCAGTCAATGATTATGATGCATATGGATTTCTTCTCAAGAAAAAAGAGAGGAAATTTTATAGCTTAACCTTCTTACCATATATTTTGCATTTGGGTTGATTATACGGGAGCCTATTTCCTGTCATTTTTTTCTTCCATGCAAAATGACTATGGACTTATTAGGTGTCTCTAGTTATGCAGAATTCTTTGGGTGTCCGTGGTTACTCATGGATTCATTAGCCAAGAATGTGCTGATTCCTTTCATTTCTACCTATTGCAAATTCTTATTTACTAAGTTGTAGTTCTTCTTGACAAATAACCACTTATCTTTGTCTCCCAGCAAGAAGTTCTTATCCCAGCTTCTAACAACTTTTATCATTTCTTTAACCCTTCCAGCCTCAAATTGCATTGGATATTTCTAAAGGTAAGCATGATCATCTATGATAATTGCATAGTTATGTGATGCTTCTTTATCTTGTTAGACCTTTCCTAGCAAGCTTAGGAATAATGAGTGGTGCAGACCATAGGCACAGGGACTCTGTTGATCTTTTGGTTCTTTTGCAGCCTCACAATTCTTTTATTGTTTTCCTATACTTGATGTGCTGTCATCATCTTGTAATAGTTTTATTGTAGGCTTGATCATGTGCTTAGCTTAAGGTTTGCCGTACCGATCTACACTGACTATACGATACTGATAAAGTATCAATATAGTATCGAGTTTTGATTCAGCATGACTGAACCGACCCATACCACCTGATACCAATTCGTATCCATCTAGTGTCAAGTGATAAGTAAAAAAAAGAATTAGGACCTTATTGAAAATATGGACTCTATGTACCGTACTGGTAATGCACTGATATAGCTCTTAGTACTAGTTTTGCAGACTTTGGTTTAGCAATTAATATGTTTCAATCTGAGTTTTGCAAATGGATGTCAAATGCGTACTACTAATTTGTTCTTTCTTTATTTCTTGTTTGGGCAATGTCTATGATGCATATGGATTTCTTCTTAAACTCTAGATGATTAATCGGAGGTTTATTTCGAAGATACATTGACTACCTCATGTTGGGTTTCAAAGTTCAACTCTAAATGGTGTTGTTTGTTTATTTTTCTACTTCCTCAGCATCTTCACTCTGTTGACAAGTAGGGTTAACGTGCTTTGCTCTATTCCTTGCACTTCTCCCCCCCCCCCCCCCCTCTCCTCCCCCACCAAC
Source organism: Metroxylon sagu (assembly GCA_017589505.3). NCBI lineage: Eukaryota > Viridiplantae > Streptophyta > Magnoliopsida > Arecales > Arecaceae > Metroxylon > Metroxylon sagu. The sequence goes on along the minus strand of JACVBY030000626.1, from coordinate 1,650,725 downwards.
CAAAAAAAAAAAGTTCTTCATGGTCCAAGTAGCCCAGAGTTCTAGCTTTCGTACCATTTCATTTTCATTAAATTTGGCTTGGTACTTTTTGGTACTCCTTTTAACAGTAACACAGCTTGCAAACCCGTTGCACTTGGGAACTAAAATTATGTTTTGAGTTGCCCATTAGTCCCCCTTTTTTTTTAATTCAGATTAGACATGGTGAAGCTGTTGGAATAATTGGACCTTCAGGCACCGGCAAATCAACAGTGCTCAAGGTTATGGCAGGGCTTTTAGCGCCAGACAAGGTAATCAATTTGATGCTATATTTGCTTGTCCTTTAAATTTTTTGGCTGTTAGTCTTCTGCTACCATTTTTTTGGCATCTAAGGAATCCCTAACCCTATGTGTTTTATTTGATGATGAGCAGGGTGAAGTTTTTGTCTGTGGAAGAAAGAGACATGGTTTGGTTAGTGATGAGGAAGTGTCTGGCCTCCGGATTGGCTTGGTACTTTCTTTTTTTAAAGTAGTTGAGTTTGTATAATTATTTTCAAGGTCTTGGAATCTAGGTGGAATCATGATATCAATTTAGCGCTATGGACAGTCATTTTCTAGAAATTCCACTTATTTTTAGCAAAAAGCCCTTTTATTTTGAGACCTTTCTATTATAAAGTATCCCCAAGTATTAGTTTATCACAACTATGGTTGTAGGGCTTGTTAGATTGCATCTAAGCAACTTATAGATGGTGTTTTAAAACAACATTTTTTATATCCCGATACTTCAACCCATGATATGCCATACCGATGCATACTGACTTGTACTAGGTCTACAATACCATATCGATACTAAATTGAGATTCGATACGGGGTGCATATCAAGTCTTGGAATACTGAACCAACTTGCGTATTGAGCATACTGATACTGTACCAGTGTAGCCCCATATTGAGTCTCGATACGTAGTATCAACTTGCGTATTGAGCGTAGTGATACTGTACCAGTGTGGTATTAGTATGGGTTTGGTACTAAGACAACAAACCTTTAACTTCAAACAATTTAATGTAAAATTGATGATCTGTTAAAAGAATAACATTTTAAAATGATGATCTAAGGATATCTTCTTTGAGTATACGTAAAATTTCTTAATGATGTAACCTGGCTCTAAAAACATGATATGGATCAAGTACCAAATGTTGTCTCTTAGCACACTTTCTGTTCTGTTCCCTTAAATTGCATTTTGTTTTCCAAACCTCGTAAACAGTATAAGTCATCAATTTTGCTGTTAATAAACAACAGACATAAGGTTGCAAATTATGTGTCAGCTCTTATATACACTGTATTTCAATATTGTTCTTGTAGATAGATCCTCGGTTACTGCTGAACATCAGAGATATTGGAAGTCTTCTCTCATCACTCTCTAGGGCATTAGCTGGGTTTGACTGATTCTCTTGTTCGATTTACCGATGCAGGTGTTTCAGAGTGCAGCACTTTTTGATTCTCTTACGGTCCGTGAAAATGTTGGCTTTCTACTGTAAGGATGGTTTATGTTTTTTGCATAAGTACATATATCCTACTTGGTATATGTTGCCTAATTTGTCTCTCCACCATTAGGTATGAAAATTCGAAGATGTCAGAGGATCGGATAGCAGAACTTGTGGCAGAAAATTTGGCAGCAGTAGGGTTAAAGGTACGTTTAAATTGTGAATGGAGTTATACATTTATGCATGTTTCTATCAATTTAAGGCATTGTAAATTGCTTCCTATTCTGCTAAATTTTACCTTTGAGATTAGTAATAATAAAAAAGAATACTACAGATACAGGATTGGATACAACAAAAGGGAGGTTATTCACCTGCTCCTTGCGCCTTTAACCATCACAAACCTTCTAAAACCCAGAACCAAATTTCTGATATCAATTTGTATTATTAAGCCGTATAATTGTAATGTGAGAATGCAAGTTGTAGGCTATTTTTTGTAAAGGTGGATACATTAAGGTGTATTCAAATGTTAAGTCTTTGATCTTGTCATAAATTTTAATGGAGTCACATACATTCCATGTCTATGTATTTATAAGCAACGGGAAGGAAAAGTTGTAAGCAAATAAAAATTTGGTAATGCGTTGCTTTTATTTAGTCTATGCTATAGTAGCCGGGTCTTCATTTTAGGGCTATGGTGGCATGGATGGGGTTGGATCGGATTCTCAATCTAATCCCACATTTGGAAAAGTAAGGTTTGGAGTCAAATAGCATGGGCCCCATTATTTCACTGGTATCCCAAAGTTATAAATGTGGGATTAGCAAACCCACCCTTCCTCTTGTGTTTCCTAATTCTGTGGGATTGGATTGGCAATCTCATGCCATCTAATCTGCATGATGAACCAAACACGCCCTTAGAGGTTTTGGAGTTTGGTATTTTGGAATGATAGTTTCTTTAATTTGTTGGTTGTCAATAACTCAGGACAGAGATCTGAGTCTCTTACATGTAGCTGGGTTAATGGAGTACTGCAACTTTGGGAGGACATTTATTTATCTTGCAACAGGCATATCATGTCCAAACAATGAATAATATTAGAGATAATAATTAGTGAATATTTTCTAGTTTGCTTTCACTAATGTATTGAATGCAGTATACATTACAGTCTGAGATATGTTAACGTTTTAAAGTCTGTATATCATGTCTTGACTCATAGAATATGTGCTACCCTTAATCCAACTGTTCCTGACATTGAAATATCTGAGTCATCTAGATGCGTTGATTCAACATGATCACCAAGTGCCTTTTATTTTTTTAAAAAAACAAGAATTAACTGGAGACTTATTGTTTGTACCCTTGCTTGTGATGTTCACTCTTTGAGAAAGCATAGATTTTGGTAGAAATGCTCTACTTTTAAATACGAATTATCTTCTAAGCAAACATATCCATTCAGCTTCTCCATGGTAGCTATGAATTGCATGGCATACCATATATGCATTACCACATCCACATCCCGAGTTTTGAGGACTGGATCATATCCACAAAGATTTATTGGATCCATGTCCATCCCAGTGGCTAAACACCATAGGTTTTTCAGCATTCCTCATATTTTTGTTATCATCTCCCTATAGCAATAAATCTGATGCAAAACATCAAACTAATTATGCTTGATTGTGGTCATCATATCAATATCAGTGGCCTATTATAATTGCTGATATAAGCACTCAGAGATACTTAAAATCACTGCATCGTGTCATGGTCACTGGGCTAATTTCATGCTTTTTTTTTCTTTTTTTGGCATTACCAACAAATTTAATAAAGTTAGATCAATTTCAGCTTTTGCTTCTTGCTGAGAATGAGTGCATGCATTGTCTTAAATGTAAAGCTTTATGACTTCAATAATTCAATATAATTTGTCAAATGAGCATCTCTTCCTACCATTCACCATGAATTTGTAGAACTAGTTAACCATCAGAAGACATTACATTAATTTATTAGGGTCCAAATTCGTTTTGTCAAATGCCATTCTATTAATTAATTTCTAGCTTAGCACCATTAGTGTCTCCATCGTTCTCTTTGCTTTGAATCATCCAAATTCCTCCTTAAGGCAGAGCATTCCATGTAATACATGCATAACATTCTCTCTGACATATTTGACAATTTGCAACAGCTTGAGAAATTGTTATGCACCGTTTAATCCTTTATGATTTCAGTTTTCTGTGTATGTCTTGGTGATTACTTTGTTGACAGATAGGTTAATTCAGTATGCTGTTACATCATTTGAGCTATTCCTGAATCATTATCTTTACAGGGAGTTGAAGAGCGTTTGCCATCTGAACTATCTGGTGGCATGAAAAAACGTGTAGCTTTAGCTAGGTCTATAATCTTTGATGACACAAAGGAGGTGGTAGAACCAGAGGTATGCTCATGAGTAGAAATGAATTCTTTTATTTCTCAATTGTACAGTAGATTGTATATAACGTGACATGCATCCAATATTAACACTAGCGCCTTTTAAGTTATGTGGGTTTACTATCTGACATTCTTACTACTGATTCAGTAATTGCTGTTACAAACTTTTTAATTAGGATTAACTGGTGGATGATGATCATCCTTACAGATAACGTACATTCATGCCACTCAATATTGTATTTAGAACCGCTGGATTCACAGTTTGGCTACTTTTATATGTTACAATTTTTTGCTAGTATGGTAACTGTTAAGGAAGAGCAATGACTATGATATCTCTTGGGGCGGGGGGGAAGGTGCAGGGGAAGGAAAATCTCATTCTTTATTGATTTGAGCCCTCAATCGTCTGATGAGAATTTATAAGCTCACAGAAAGTTCCTGAAAACAATGTTGCTGTTCAAAATTTCCTAGTTTTAGTGAGTGGCTGTCTTCAAGAGGGGATCAAACTTGCAACCATTTTTTATAACATGACCTAGCAAGCTGTGTATTTTATGCCTTCTCTTATTCTTCCTCAATCAGGTGCTCTTGTATGATGAACCCACAGCAGGACTTGATCCTATTGCTTCCACCGTTGTTGAAGATCTCATTCGCTCTGTGCATATGAAAGGAGAGGATGCCCTCGGAAAGCCAGGAAAGATTGCATCCTATGTGGTTGTCACTCATCAGCATAGCACCATAAAAAGAGCTGTTGATAGGTAATAGCATTATCCTAGACTTCCAAATGCTCTTATGGGTTTTCCATTCCCATCTTAAGTATAGGTTAAATATTTCATTGCCAGATTGTTGTTTCTTTATGAGGGAAGGATAATCTGGGAAGGGATGACACATGAGTTTACCACATCCACAAATCCAATAGTTAGACAGGTGAGCGTGAGTTATCAGATCATCTCTCTGTCATATCATGTGCAGCCTACCATGCCAAACACCAAAAAGAACAAAATCTTTTTATCTTCTTTTGCAGTTTGCATCTGGCAGCTTAGATGGGCCGATCAAATACTGAAAATACACTCAATAGCATTGCTGGTGTGCTGGTGATCTATTCGTCTTACCTGTTAATCTCTGGGACACTGTAACAAGGACACCATCTTCTCATCATGCAAGTTATGGCGCAAGGAGGTAGAAGACGCTGTGTTGAAATTTCTTTGGGCGCAGGTGCACATGGGCCATTTTAAGGCAAATCCCGGCCTGATTGATGTGTTATTATTATTTTTTAATGCCATTGTTGTTTTTTCCTTCAAAATATTTGTATCGGGCAAATTTGCCATTCAGAAAATATTATTTGTTTTCTGGAGGTTTCTTTATCTCTTCTCCCACTAATATAGCTGATACTGATACAAGGTGTACCATTGAGATGAGCATTCTGCTGTAGCACTGCTGTTGGAACTCCTTAGGATTATGTTTTCAACTGGATCTGCGCAATAAGAAAATGACTGCTCTGTTATTAGGTCAGGATATCAGTATTTGTGAATCTTAGAACCATACGGGAATTGGGCGCTTCTCTGCAAAAGAATGGGTGCCTATAGGCTGTGGTTGTCATGTTCTTTTTCGTTGTGGAAGGCTGGTAAGTCCGCATTATTTTGCAATGTTCTCATGAAAGAAGGGCAGAAAATATGAACCTGTAGATTCCTTGGAGCTGGCAGATCCATGCTGAACGTACTCTATCCTATCATGTCTTTCTTGAACTTATATTTCTACAAACTTATTTTAATACATAATTAAAATAAAAAATTTAAAAAATCTACATTCGAATGTAACTTCAATCATCTTAACTGCTCTTATATTCATTCTTATTTCAAAGCCATTCTATTTTTTTTTTTTTTTTTTTTTTTTTTTATCTTTAAAATCCGTAAGCTAAATAAGCATACCGTACCAAAAACAGATCTTGTATTCAAGCAGGGCATGGCTGTGCTTGGAACCACAAATGAAACTATCTTTAACCAATCTCAAAATGCCACGGGCGGTGATACGAACATGACTACACCATACGCATCTAACATAATCCAACACAGAGTCGTATGCATCTCAGTTGGCAGAGAACGCTGCTTCCATGAACTGTATGATGCTAGCAGCATCGAACTTGAAGTTTCGGAAGCTTTTACCAGGAGCAGTGTCAGCATGAGGTTCGGATCCCACTCTGACCAATGGGTTCTCGGTGGTCACCGGACCTGCCGAATTACTCTTCGCTTTCCAAACACATGTGCCTGGCATGAATAAAGCAGCATTCATCAGAAGAGTAATCTATAAAATTAAATGATTCCTTGGAACCTCAAAAGAATAACAGGCATAGATGCATCAATTTTCTTGGTTGCAGTATTTGAGCTTTGAGAGGAGGAGGCCAACTAGGCAAGCAAACCTCTGGCGGATGTATCCAATTTCTGAGATGCAGGGGGAGGATGTGCTGCAATCCAGGCTTTTAGAGCTCTGCAAGAAGTCAGAACAAAAAAGATTTAGGCCTGCCAACAACAAATAAGAGAATAAATACATGCAGCAGCACATGTTTCAAGCAGTGAAGATTTATCAGATACTGACGTTAAGAAGGGAGCGACCATGTAAAGCCTCAAGCCATTCACTCCACGTGACATTGCATCATCACCAGCGGGCTGAAGTTCATCCAGCCGATGCCATGAGATTTCCTGCGGACAGCAATGAAGCAGGTTTGGTTCTACATTAGGTACGCATAATTCAATTCACACACAAAAGAAGAGAGACTCATGCCGTCATTTTGTATACATATTTAGCAAGCTGTCTATTAAAACAATGATAAAAGTACTGTTAAACAAGAGTACCACCAAAACTTGACAAGATTACATACACTGATCTCCTTTTTAGTTAGAGGTGCAAATACGGTATCCTCTTTCACCCCTGTTATTATGTAAAGTCGGACCCTTTGCTGTCCAATTACCACTTCAATATAATCATCCATTTTTAAAAGTTTTGAAACATCAAAACCTGTTTCCTCCAAAACCTGCATTGGTCATTTAAATAATTGAAGGTAAGCAAGAAAGAGTGATTTGACTGAAGTGAGAAAAGGGAAACAGAACACCCCCTCCCCCCAACCCCCCCAAACACAAAAAAAAGAAACCACCAAAAAATAAATAAATGAATAAGAACAAATAAAACCAGGAAGCAAACTCTGAAAGAACAGCTAAATAGTGAAATTAGCATATTCAGATAAACAATGGCCTCTGCAATTGCAAATAGATTAAGTTTTGGCTATCATAATTGGAATCAGATAAATGAATAAAGAGAACAGCAATACTGACTAAAATAAGAAGGTATAGTGCTCCTGAAAGGATTTCAACAACAATAACAATACCAAAACTTATTCCAACAAGGTAGGGATTCATCAAAATAATAGAAGTCCTACATTGTGCTTGGATCTTCAGAATTAAGATAAAAATGCCTTAACATGCTCAAGGAAGCAGCACAGATACAAATACTTGTATCAATAAGGTGGATGCCGCTCACTAAATCAATTCATTAAAAAAAAAAAAAAAAGAAAAAAAAAGAGGAAGACAGATAAGTCCAACCATTAGAACACACAACCTGACATTACCAACTGGTGGGAAACACAGCCAAAACAATACAAACAAAGACCATAGCTGGCATCTCTATACTGAAGATGGCACCCGACTAGCCATGTTTAGTTTTTTTACTATTCTGTTTCGTAGTTAAGATAGATATTTCTTTTTTGAAAAAAAAAGGGAGTAGACATCTGAGAGTGGGAGGTACCCAGGGATCAAGGTTGCAACTAGCAGTTGGTAGAAGCACAAGAAGAAAGTGTCAAAAATAATTCAAGCAACTTTAGTTGCCTGTGTACTGGTGATTTTTATAAACTAATTATATTGATAATGGAAGTTTTGCATATTGGAAAGCAGTGAGCTAGTGAAAACAGTACATCTAGGCAAGGATTTCAATCTCATGGAATGGAATTGTTCCATGAAACAAGACATGCCATCATCCTGTCTCATCCCAACACTTTGGGACAAAAAATGTTCCGAAATGCGCTAATTGGGATGCTGAAATGATAGCAGGATCGTTCCATCTCAATAAGAATTTGAAACCACGGAATGTCCCATCAGAATTTGAAACCATCTGTCTAAAATTATAACCCAATTAAAGGTTCTCCTTTGTGACATAATGGCAATGAATTCCAGTCCTGCATAGGGAGTAAGAAATCATCTCAATATGAACATTTAGAGTTGTTCAGTTATTATTGGTTAATGCTAAGGAGATGAAACTGGGCTGCATATTTACTTCTCGAACAGCACATGCATGGTCTTCCTCATCTTTGCTCTTTTTGCCACGTGGAAAACTCCAACTTGCACCTGCCTTCCAGCCTTTTACAAGTAAACACTGCAAAAATGATCATATTAATATTTGTGGCTAGTCAATATCTATCTGCAACAGAGATAAGACTATGGATTTTTCTTTGCCAGCAAATTCTGCTACTTCTAAGTCAATGTACATATGCAACTTCACATCAAAAGGAAACCTTCGCAAGGCTGCTTGAATGATATATTATTTCAGGCATACACTACTACAAAGAAAGAAACTAGATGGTTGTCAAAGAAAAAACACAACCACTATCTTAGGTATAACTAAAACTGACTGTGCTAAAATGCAGAAAATATAGAAGAATATGAATCGGTTATTAGCAACATCATACCCATTGTCTACAGAAATATTTAGCTTCCTAAAGATGGATATAAAAATATGAATTACCACAGAATATACAAGTAGTGTCATTTATAAAATTTACTTAGAACTGTGATTAACCTGAGGCTAGGCTTCTTAAGAACCAACAATCTGAAAATTTAGAAAGCTATGACAGAATGTCCACAAGGACAATAAAAGATAGAATAAATTATCTAGGAAATTCAAAAGAAAAACAATTTTGCATAAATTTCTATTTCACATTCAGCAGCCATTTGAGGAGAATAATGCTCAAAAAACTTCTACATGTCTAAATTTCTATGGGAGCATCATCATCAACAACAGCAACAATAAAGTCTTAACCCCAAACTAGTTATGATCGATTGCATGAATCCTTTTTCTCCATTATACTCAATTTAGAGTCATATTTTTATAAGATACAAAGATATTAATTTTTTTTTTCTCACTTCTTCTCATATAATTTTCGATCTACCTCTAACTTTTTCTTTTTCCTTCTATATGTATAAATTATTCTGCACGATGCATCCCTAGGTCTATATTACAAATGTCCAAACCAAAATTTCTGTGAGAGCATAATTACAATATTCCAAGATGAATTTTGAGGATTTCAAATCATAAGTAAAATATGTGCATAGATGATGCTATTGATACAGGGGCAGTAACCAATATAAGGTACAATTGTGACTAATTTTGGTAAGCATATAATTAGATTAGTGAAACATAATAAAGAACCGAAAAGGCGAGCTACTTCAAACTCCTCTTACCTACGTAAACTTACCCTTTCATAAGTCTCATCTAAAATGATTGCTCCCGTTACTGGAACTCGAAACTTGTAAGAGGTGAAGTCCTTGTATATGTCATCAATATGTGCTATATATGGTCTCAGAGCAGCACAACTATTAAACACTATAAGCCATTAAGGAAAACAATGTCGCAACATATACATATACATAAATATGTGTGTGCGAGAAAGAGAGAGAAGCAGTCATACTAACCCAAAAATAACTAATTAGCATCTTCGGCGTGTTCGTTATTTAGATTATATCAGGAGTAGAAAAGGAAATGATTTGAAAAATAATGAATCTATTAACGCCAAAAATTGGCTTCAGACTCTAACAACTAAACAAGATGCCTGAAAACTCCATCAGCCAAAGAAGAAACCTGCAAGAGACCAAATTTATTTTCCACAAGGGGCCCTTTGATGCTCAAGTTAGCAAGAGATTTAGAGAAACAAGAAAACAATAGTAGAGAAGGCCAAAAGAGAAAGGTTCTCTTATGCATACCCTAAGGTTTGGGAAACCCTAGATGAATCCTTCTATGATTTTGAGTTCCTATAGCAACAAAAACAATAACAATAAAGCCTTAATCCCAAACTAGTTAAGATTAGCTAAGAATTTGAAGAGCATATCGTACTTATTTAAGTGGAAAGCAATTGGTATTCAAGGTTTATCCCTATCTTTAATTTAATAGGGTTAACCTTCTAAGAGTGTATCACCCATGCCACAAGTTGCCTAATGTGCTTATTTTATACCACATCACATGCCTCTACTTCTATGTCCGAGGTGTGGTCCTAGCATGGACTAAAAAAATATTCAGGTCAGCCATATTAAATTGACTTTATATTCTAGACTCATCTTCTTACCAAGGTTAGATTTTAATATGTGGTTTGCGCCTTGAAGAAAACTAGCAATGATGACCTCAAGGTGATCTTCTCAATTTTCCAAGTTTTATAGATCATCTTTTAGATAAATGACCTTTAAACTTGGATTCAACAATAGGACCTGAATAACCAATTTCACAACCAAGTGTTTGTGATCGATTTTGAAAGATGAGAGTGATTAAAACCACCCTTTGAAGAACTTGCAAGTGTTGAAGGTCAACTACAATAACCTTTAAAGGTTAGCCCTTAAAACTAACAAAGGTTGGCCTTAAAAAGCCTTTGCTTCATGAGGTCAGTATGCATATTCTATATGTCGTTGCTAAGATTGGAGTGCATCCTCAATGCACATCTTCATTGGGGTCAGCGTGGATCCTTTGTGCATCATTCATGAGCTCGATGCACAACTGTACATCATTGCTGGGGTCGGTGCATGTCCTTTACATGTCATCGCTAAGGTTGGTGCAGGTCCTCTGCACACTGTTGCTAAGGTCTGCATGTGTTCTCTGAACGTTGTTGATGAGGTCAGCATGCGTCCTCTAGACATCATTGATGAGATCAATGCACATCCTCTGTGGATTATCGATGAGGTTGACCATTGTGTGAGCTTGAATTGGCCCACAGACCTACTCTCGCCGCATCTAATTAACCTGATCATCATTGAATCAAATTCTACACCAAACTAGTTAGGGCATCAACTCGCTGCATGAGCACATCAAATTGGTCATGCATGAACACTCCTAAAGGTGTGGAGGAATCTTGGTCACTGGATTTCTCCCAGAATCTTGGGACCCAACCTGGATACTAGGTTGAGATGCATTTCTGCTCGTCCCCTGATCTCTTCTTCCTTTCGATGGTATGTTTTCAACTTCTTCTGAAGTTCCCACAAATGATATTAATCTATTGATGTCCAAAATTGGCTTTAAACTTCAACATCTGAAGAAGACGCTTGAAAACTTCACCAACTGAAAAAGAAATCTGCAAGAGACTAGAGTTATTTTTCAGAGGGGCCCTATGCTGCTTAAGTTAGCAAAAGAGATTTAAGGGCTGTTTGAAGTGGAAGGGGTCAAATTCCCATAGTAATCCTCTATTTTTGAGAATCAAAGATTTCTTAGAATCAAAGATTAACACCTCTCTCCTTGTTAATCTTATATTCCAAAACTTATGGGCAAATGAAATTCCTAAGAATAATTTGCTGCATTTCAAACACCGAAATTTCAAATACCGATCAATTTATCTAGGAATTTGCAAGGGAATGTTCACTCTAAACAACCCCTTAAAAAAGGAAGAATGAGTAAAGAAGGTCAAAAGAGAAAAGTTCTCTTATATGTACCTGTTCCTATAGCATCTGGTGTAGAAGTCCTTCCAGAGTTTGGGAAACCTTAGTAGAGTCGCTTTAAGATTTAGCTTATTTGAGTGGAAACTAACTAGTATTTAAGTTTATTCCTACTGAAAGGGTTAACCTTATAGGAGTATATGACCCCTATCACATGTTGCCCAACAATGAACCTTTAACAAATATATAGAATGTCTAAAATAAGTAATATACCATACAAGCTTAAACGGTCATAAAAGCAATGTGATAGTTCTAGTAAACACAGCCGATTTCCAAAATCAAAACTCAATGATTTAGGGTTACGCACATATGTACATGTGTGCATCAGCTTTAAAGTGCCGCAACAATAGTGAACAAATTAATAAGACAGCTGAACAAATCAGTGCAAAGAAAAATTTACAAGCAAAATTAGATTTTACTGTAATAAAATAAAACAATAATAATCTACTACATACAAATAACCTCAAGTTAGCAAATCAACTAATAATTCCAATAAATTGCAAAATAAACCTGAGAAAAAGAAAGAAATCTTGTTGTGCTACGATGGACTGCTTCAACTATTGTATACTGACATGGATAATCACATCTGTAGCTCCTTTCTTCAGCATGAGAACGTTCTTAGAATGCAAGGACTTGCACAATAGCACATAATTGTAACCATATAACAATAGTAATGGTGGTGACAACATCTTGACATTTGAACAATACTAAAATAATTTATGTCTCATCCGAATTGCTTTCATTGATATTGATATAAAAATTAGCTACAACCTTACTCTCGTTTGTTTAATTAAAAGTGTAACAAGTGAATTTTTCTTTGCCACCAATTCCTGTTAAAGAATCTACCACAATCTCCATTCCCACAACTCAAGGCCTACCGCTCCTGGTACCATAACCCAATGGTGCAATAGTATTCATCATATTGAAAACGAAATGAACATCAGAGGTACCACGAAAAGTCAATCATACTCCAGCATGAAACATGAAGGAAGAAGACACACACACACACACATATATATATATATATATAGTGATGAGAAGGATACTAAGGGATGTGAATTCTTTGAAGGAGAGGGACTTGAGAGATGGATTCTGTTCAACTGCATTGTCCTCGTAGAACCAATGTGCTTGCTCCAGAAGAAATAAGATCCTCTCGAATGACTCCAAATCCTCTTTTGGAACATTCAGCACAAACCGACTGCAAGAGATGGTGCACTAAGGTCAGCCTTTTAATCAAGGAGGAAGAACCGGCGCCAATGAAGGTCTGATCAGAACTAAATTTCAAAGCCAAGTAATTTAGGATCCCCACAAAGGAAGGAAGGAGGGATTAGAAAGCAAAAGAAAAGAAAAGAACTTCGTCACCACTCGACAAAACAGAATCGGTTCCTCAGAAAAACTAGCAAACACCAAAAATCATGAAAAAAATAATCGGCAGCGAAGACTACTCATCGTTCGTAATATTGGAAGAAGATCCATGGCCCCGCAATTAGTAAAATCGGACGGAAGTGAGGGGAGGGGAGGAGCAGTACAAGGCACCTGCAGAGATCGTCGAGGAGCTCCTGCGGGGGAAGAAGATTTCGCATGGGATTGCTCGATGACCGATTCAGCCCAGCCATCGATCGCTGCGGTTCCAAGCAAAACGGCAAGACCAATCAAGACGAGGAGGAGCAGGAAGAGGATAAGGTCTAGAAGACCCTACCAGAAAAGAAAAGAAAAGAAAAGAAACCCTAGACCGGAAGGTTTCTTTCTCTTTCTCTTTCTCTTTCTCTTTCTCAATTCCTTCAGATCATCCCCGAGGCTTCAGCTCGGAACTTCCTGGGCGAGCCCCTTCCGATTTCTAATGGACGCCCCGCTCCTGCTTGGCAGAAGAGATTCCGACCTCGACCTCGACCTCGACCTCGACCTCTTCTTGACTGAATCCCGTCCACCAAGTCCACAGCTGCAAGTTGGCTGGGGATGTCTTCAGCGTTGCATCCACCGATGATCGGAGCACGTGCGAATCCGATCGGGGTTTGATGCGTACACGTGATGCACAGCACATTTCTCCGCAGCACCAGCGCAACGTGTTCATAAGTAGGAGTTAACTATAAAAAGTCGGCGTCGTGTTACCGACTATAGGTCGAGTCGGTGAATAATAATAATTACTGAAAGGTCAAAAAAAAAAAAAAAAAAAAGGGTTTGTTAATTTCATGATTAAATAAATTATACTTCGCATCCGGTGCGGATCGGACTCCACGAGGGGGAAGGAGGCAGTTGGGACGACTCGCCAGCCCAGCTGCCTGGTCCTCGTCGGTGGCTCTGATCTGGTGTTGGGCTGCCGCCTCCGGGGGATCGGAGATGGGCGCGCGGAGAAGAACCCTCCTAATGGGGTTTGTCGTGGCTCTCTTCCTGGGAGTCGCCGTCTATTTTCGCCTTTGGGCCATCGACGAGGAATCGTTCTCCGCTGACGACCGGGAAGTCCTGAGGTTGGTTGGTTCCTTCTAGATCCTATCCTCCTCCTCTATTCTCTCTCGCTCTTTTTCATCAAGCATCCTCGTATTTCTCATCCTTGATGTTTATATATATATATATATATATATATATGAGCCTATTTAGCATCGTCTTAAATCTTCTGACATCCTAAAATGAAACGAAACCTGGATTTTTTTTTTTTTAAAAAAAAAAATTAGATTAATTATTATCATACGCTTCCTTTTGTCCGACGAGAGAGGATCTTGTCTATAGGCAAAAGCTGACAGTGCCGTGCGTTGTCCATTTTCTTTCTATTGACCCTTCTCTTCTTCGTTCGTGACTCGGAAGCGGTCGATTCCAAAATATAACTGTAAACTAGTTTCCCTAATCTGATTCTTTTCCAAGGTCCGCATGTTACCTAATCCTTCTGGGGGTGAAAGTAGATTTTCGACCCAGTGTTTCTAGCAATGCTAGGATAATGTACTGCATCATCCTTTGTGCTGAAGCGAAACGCGACAAATAGGTGTGGCAAGATGTTTCCCTCCTCCTCTCGATTTCCTTGTTTGAGTTCTCCTTTTATCTTTATCGAATTATTATTATTATTAATTCTTTGCTTTCATGCAAGTTGGAAATGATTAGCCCAGACTAGGAGGGGGCGTGTGGGAAGGAGTGAAGATGGTTGCTCAGATGTGCTACTTATCGACTTTGCTTGCTTTCTCCTGCTCATGTTGGAAGAGGTCATTGAAAAACATGAGAGGCCTATGCAATAAATCGCATGCTGACTTTTGCCTATCAACCACTTCAATCATGCCCTTGTTATGCAAGATAAATCCAGAAATATTTGTAATAAGATCTCAGGAGGCAATTCTTGACGGAGTGTAATCTCTTCTCTAGATGGCACTAGAAATCTGGCTGATTGAAATTGACGGTTCATGTATTGCTTCACTGATGAGATTGCAGACTTCTTTATTTAAAGAGGCGATATTGTATGTTGGATTGTTATTTGTAATGGTTTTGCCCCTTTTTCATTGATATTCTTTGTTTCTCATGGAAGAAGGCTGATCCCTTTTGCGTATGATTACTGCTAATAACTTGCAACTTACCTGTGAAAAGTTATTGCCAAAACCAGAAAATTGCCTTGATTTTTTTTTTTTTTTTTTTTTTTTGTTATCTTCTTCTATAAGCATTTATTAGTGTTATTGCACCAGAATCCCTTGCTTAAGCTTGCTCTTAGTTATACCACATTCTCTCATGGGGATAATTTGTCTCGAGGCCTTCACAAAGTAGCTATGTCTCGCTAACACTGCATATTTTCCTTGTCTAAGTATGAAAGATGCTTCTCGGTCATATGTGTTTTGACTGTTACAATGAATTCTTATTTCTGCAAGTTGAAATTGTTGGTGTCTGCTGATATTGCAGAAGATCCTTATCTCCATTTTCTTGAAACACAATTGGGTTTTGTTTTTGATTTTGACAAGCAAAATTAGATTGGATTGCTATCTGGATTCTTTAAAATAAGTAATGATTATTAATTCTGTTATTTAATTAAGGATATTGATCATAGAGCTTGCTTTTTTTTTTTTTTTTTTGGGGGGGGAGGATGCGGGGGGCTACGTTACAGCTCTATAACATGTCTCTTTCTGTTTTTTCCCCTGCAGGAAACAATTTGAACGCGCTAATTTGGAAGCGATGGATGAATCTGCTGAATGGAGAATGAAATATGATGGAGAGGTCGAGAAAAGTAGGAAGTTTCAGGATGAACTCTTAAAGGTATAATTTGGCAGCTTTTTATCAGTTGAATCTCTAAGAACTTGCTGAAATTATCATTTGCTTTAGCTGGTTGATGATGAGTATCTCTTACATTGCAGCATTAGATGGGAGAACAAGGAGACTGTTCTAATCTACTGACATGTTTTCTCTTGAATCCAAGATGAGAAACAAAGTAGATAATGTGTAGCATTCTTGGAACATTGATATTTCATAAATTGATAAATTAATGGAAAATGTCTAACCTAGAGAGTCTATTGCATTTATGAACCTACGACCATCTAAATGTACCTTTTCTATATGACTACAATCTCTCTGTGTGTGTGAGAGAGTACTTACTCTAAAGCTAACCTAACACTGCAAGTTTAAAAATAAGCAACATAAACATCCTCAAAATGAGATTATAAGTGGTGATCAAGTCAGACCAAGACATAAGTTGCATTTTGAGGACATTGTGGAGCTGATTTGGTTTTGGTAATGGTTCATGTTTACTCCTCAGAACACTAAGGAATTTAGATGGACAGTATGATACTTACGTACCAAATAATATTCTATAAAATATAAATGCCTAATTGATTGGATCTGAAGCTTATCTGGTTTTCCAGAACTTTACATGTATTCTACCTTTTCACCAAAACTGGTGTAATCTCATGTGCAACTTGCTTGAAGTTCTTTTGTCATGTTCAAAGTGACCACCTAAGTGATGACCATGGAAATCTACAATCACATGCTCCTCAATACTTTACAATGTTGTTAAAAGCATTAGGTGCATTTAAGCACAAAGAACTCTTCGAGCCTAAGCGCAAGGCGCAAAGCACAAGCGTCCACTTGAACAAAATGAAGTGCACATATTTAAAATAAATAAAATAATTTATATAAGTAAGATTTATAATACATAATAGAAAAAAACTAAACAATCATAATAATAATATATTTAGCCTATTAGTTTTATGAAAAGCGTTCTCTTTTTCAACTGAAATTTGTAGTTTCTTAATATTTTTTCTTATTTTTCTCAGATAATAGAATAATTTTTGATGTTCCATCTCTTTGTCTTCCAATTTTTAACTTTTTTATAGGGAAAGAAAAATAATTGTATATAGGATAATATATCATAAAGTTAATATAATCTAATAAATATAATAATTTTTTAAAAAAAATTAAAAAAATGTACACTTTTCTTATGTCTCAAATGAGATTAAAAGCGTATATTTTTTCACCTTATGTACATTAAGATAAGCGTCTCATATAAGGCATAAGAAGCACATATTCCACCTTAAGCGCGTCTTATGCCTTAGGCATATTTAAGATATAAGAAGCGTCTACCCTTGATGCCTTGCGCTTTACATCTTAGGTATGCCTAGGGCGTGCTTTTGACAGCACTGGTAATTTAGATAAGAATAGTGATTTTTTTGAGGAAAGAAAACGCTCTTTCGCATGCTGCTAGCTGTGCTGTCAAATTTTAAAATGTTGTCCATTCCTACATTCATTAGTCATCCTTTCTAATAATTTCTTGAGGTGCTAGCATTGTCCACATTTACTGTTCATGGTTGTTACTTCAACATCCTTCTGCTTAATGAATTTCCTTTTCATGTGTATCACATAGTGTTCTATCTACTTTTTCCTCATCTTCGTTACTCTCATGCCTTTCATTTTTTTAATTCAAATTGTAGTGATTTGTGGTTTAGCAGTGACCCACAGTAGTGAGGATCCAAAAACCAAGGCATGGGAGCATACCAGTCCTTCTACGGTGTGCCTTATGGACTGTCCTATGTCTCAATGCTTGGCATGAGGTGTGTCCTGATCACCCCATGAGTGGGTTTTCAATGGACTGCAGGGGCTAAAATGGTCGTCAGCTCCACAGTAAACTATCTATCCTGCCTGTATGGTGCATGAAACCCAGTTTCGTGCTACTTTCAGGTACACAATGCAAATGAGAAATCCTTGTTTCCCCTCCCTTTAGTTGCACCCAGCCCTCCTCCTCCCCCCTTTCCTCCCTTCCTGTGCAACCCTTGCCTTCTCCCTATTGGCCCAGACTGTTGTTTGGACCCCACCACCTCCTTCACATTCTTCAACGCCACCTTGCCCTTGTTCTGCTCAATTTGGCATCCTGACAACCGACACTGCCTCCTCTCAGGTGCTGCCCACCTCTGTTCCAGTTGTTTCAATGTCTTGGTGCCAATACTGGCGCTGGTTGTGTTGGAATGGATATGGTTCTGGTGGTGCTGTCCCATTCCATCAATTTTTAAATCCTTGCATGATATTATAGATTTTGTCAATAAAATATCAACTTGCTGATACTACCAAGTACCATTAATATAGGTGTGGTAAGACTTGATATCTGATGTGATCTGGAGCATTGCAGAGCATGTGAAATTTTGTAACTACCTACTTCCAGCCTGTGAAATTTTGTAACTACCTACTCCTCTTCTAACACAACAATACGTTATTCAATGATTCATCTAGCGTGAGCCTTCATAAAGATTTTGCAGTCCTAACTTGAGTTTTATGCTTTGATTTTACACATGAGCAGTTCTCAGATAAATCTCAGGATGAAGAATTAGGTGGTGAGGTGGAGATTCAATGGCTTATGAATCACAGATTTCAGATACTGCCAAAACAAAATATAAAGAATGTTTGAATGCACTTGTAGCGAATGCTAGAAGTGAGATGAGAGATGCATGGTTCAGACGTGTGCACAACAGTTAACCATAACAAGACCTTATAGTACACTCTTTATTTGCTCACACATTCTGAGACGCATGCAGAAGTCATTTCCTATAATATATTAATTCAACAAAAATTGAACTTTGGTTATAACTTGTTAATATGATCGATATTGCTGTCCATTTTATATTCTGAGGCCAATGAGCATCTTGCTGACAGGTAAAGGCCTCATTAGCAAGTGCCACCAAGGGGTTTACCATTCTGCAAAAGGTATTAACATGATTATCAGATGACCTCTGTTGCTTGGACCTTTTATTTATTTATTTTTTATTCCTTCGATCCAATTTCTTACTCAGGATGTCTGTTGCCATCAGGAAAAAATGAGCCTGCAGAAGCAAGTGGAGTTTCTAAAACAACAAATTGGAGCTAAGGAACAGCGTTGCAACTGCAATCAATCGTCAACCCAGTACCAAGAATAAGCAGCATATGAACAGCCTTTGTCCTTGAGGATATCATACTTCCAGTCTTTCAAGCACACCTCGTCTGGTCTTATAGAACGTGAACAGCCATTGAAGGCTTTTTGGTTGGTGCATATGTCATTGTCTTGACCCGATTGCCATCCTGTACTAGAACTATATTAACAGAAAGTGTTCTGCTCCTGCTTCGAAGATGCAAGCATTATGATCATTCCATTTTTTTTTTTTTTGGCAAGTCCGTGCCGGTTGTTGAAGTTTGCTACATATAGGTACACTACGCTGTTGAGAACAAATGTGAAAATTTTGTAATTTTGAAGGGATTTGAGAGGCAATAGATGTGGGAGGCTTTATTCGCATGTTCAGCGATCGATCATCTCATTGTACCATGCGAGATCCACCAACCTTCTTTTTAGATTTTATAGAAATTTAAGAATTTGATAATGAATTCAAAATAAAGGTTTCCAGGTTATACTAATCCCGCAAGTTTTGGTTAGATATAAAGAAGGCAGTTTATGGTGGAGAATGATGTTCCATTCAGAAGCATGCTTGCACCGACCAACCGATGGGTCGGTCGGGCTTCTTAGTCTGTGTTCATATCATTACATGAGGACCATGTGGCACAAGGAGGGACCATCGGCCATGATCAGTTTTGCCAATCTCAAAGCTCTTTCCAGCTGCAAATGCCCGAGGACCCAAATAAGTTTCCCAATCAAGGCTACCCTTCTCTCGCTGGATTTGAGATGGATGGTGTAATTGAGAATAATCTTATCTTCTATTTTTATTTACATAGAAAATTAAAAAAAAATCTTTTTTAAAAAATAATTAAATAAGTATATATATATATATATATATATTTATATATATTTTCACTGGTTTTAATCATAATAAAGAAGAAAACAGCACATAAATGTTAGAATGCCATTTCATTTTTTTCACCTCCCTTCTTAAAAAGGCATCATTTATAGTTGAAATAAGAAATAAGAAATATTATTTTATTCACACCTATCAAGCGTATTTTATAAAAATTATTTTTAAAGAATAAAAAGAAAAAAAAATAAAAAGGAAAAAACATTTTCAAACATAAAATGCAACCCTAGTATTTTTCTAGAATCCGCCGCCGCAGCAGACGAAAATTTGACGGAGGTCTTTACTAGATCCGTAGTCCAACACTAGAATTAAATCTGCATCAAAATTATGTCAAGCCTCCGATAAGCAACTCCAACCCAACATATCCCAATCAAACGTCATAATAAGAAAATTAGATCGATTTCAATATTCCCACTCCCACCCCCGCCCCCCAACATAAAAAAATAAATAAATAAATAAATAAAAAGGCATGAATAAATCCAGTTTGAATTGTTCCAAGACTTCAAGTCATATAACCTGATAAAATTCGTTGCCGTCTGGGGTGGTACAAGGTGTGAATATTGATGGCGCTACCCAGGCCGGATAGGACCGTGAGAGCATTATATTTAACATTGACTAAATAAATGGAAGGGGGCCTTCCCGTAATACGCTACGGTTTCCGCTCAGCCATAAGACATCATCCATCAAAAAGTTTTGATACTTGCCAATAATACACAAAGAAACAGGCCAGCATTCTGTTACCACGGAACAATAGCAAGGTCTCACCACACTTTTCAAACCCTAGTCATCATGATATACATATGACATACTAGATATTTTACCACAGACAATAATCAGAAAAGAAGAAACTCCAAGATCACACCAGCATACAAATAGTTAGAAATTGGCTGTTCTTGCTTTTCACCTAGATGCCAGAGACCAAAAGTTCAGGAGAAATGATGGGGAGACTGCAAACCAGCTGATAAAGGCCATGGCTGTAGCAGTCTCAAAGCTTGTGCAGTGGTTATCTGCGCAGATGTTGAGATCATTGCTGATAAGAACTGTGATGCCCGCAGATGCACAAGCCGCGGCAAATGTAAGTGTGTATGTAATCTGCAGTAGTAAATAGGACATCATCACATTAGTTGACCGAAATGATTCAGTAGCAGAATGTCAAGACACCATGAAATCTCATTTGGGCCTATACTGATCCAGAGTCAGTATGTTACATGCAAGCGCACCCTCCAATGGGGTAAGTATGTATCTAAAAGATAATTATTTGCTTCTCTTATGAGTGATATTCTAATGCATCATTGTTTGTATTCACGTCTCTCTTCACACATGGGAGAAGACCACTGAAAGTAAGTTGGATACATAAATTGAAACTCAAGCAAATAAACTTCCAGCACAAATTCTTAAAATATGTCGAATGTCCTCCATTTATTTGACTACTGTTCTTACCCCATCTCCAATGGTAAACAAACAGACAGCTCGGGAATTCCGCAAGCTGCGTTTTACTAGAAGGGCATAGATATCCACGAAGGCTAATGAAAGGCTCCACAAGCTTTGTAAGATGACAGCTGCTACCAGATAGCTGCAGAATACAGCAAGGGTAAGCATATAATCATTTTGTTGCTAAAATGCAGTTGCTAAGAATCTTGCACAAGAAACAGTAAAACATTCAGCATCCCTTGCCCACACCATCAATCTTGAGCGTAGCATCATATAAAAGAGCTGTAGGACAAGGCTATTTTTAAAAGAAAAATTGTGAAACAACCATGACCTCTGTAAATATAGAACATGAAACTCTAATCACTTCCTTAGCAACAGCCAAATTTCCAGATTTTGCAATGTTCAGTCATGAAGGACATAAGAAAGCAACTGCCCTTTCTGCCAAAAAGCAGTCATAGTCAAAAAATCATGGACAATATTAAGGGTTTAAACTTAAAATGGCAGTTAAAAGCATTTAATTAGATGGAAAATATATTTTACAGAAAATACTAGAGGAAGAAGCAAGTACAAAGCTTGAAATTCTGAAGCACGGAGAGCATAGGTGGAGAGGTCTTCTCAGGCCATCAGAAGCAACAACATTGAAATGGAAAACCACCAAATTCCAATTATCTAAGAAGTTTTGACTTCTCATGAATCTGCAGGGATTTTTGTAACATCAGACCATCAATTGCATGGTTGTTGACTTGGCGCATAGACTAGATATTCTTGCCTTCTATATATTATATTTTAAAAGAAAAACAGTATCTTAACTTATATGATGCTTATTCTGTTACTTAGGTGTTACATCAATATTTAATGTCTCTTATTTATTTAAAATCTTTGCATATGACTCAAAATCGAGCTGAATGAAGAAAAAAGAATTATGTAGCTATCTCTAACTAGTTTGAGATTAAAGCTTTATTATTATTGTTGCGGCTGCTACTGTTATCATCCTTCAACATGGACCACTGTACGGCTTAATTTAATTGTGGATTTGCATATCTATGCAAGGATATCTGAATATATACTCTCATTTTCAGAATGTGAAAGTGAATGTCAATCGCAAGTACTGGTGTTTGGACTAGAAACAGAAGAAGGCAAAAACTTGTGTTAAGGCACAGTCATTGCTTGCCACTGCTGAAGACCAAAACCGCAGCTTTTGCAGCTGCATTCTGTGATTGTTCGCAAATATGCTTACCGTTTGATGTGGGATGCCTTCTGCCATTGAATACCAAGAAGATAAAATCAAATTTTGAAAGTTTTTATCCCTCAAGTTGAGTCAAGATCTTGATCTCTCTTTGGACTTGACCCATGCCTAGTTTAGCATTGGTCCACCATTGTCAATGCTTGCGTAATAGCTTCAATCTGACGCCACTCTCACAGTCTCACCTATGTCACAGTTGCAGTTCTTGACAATGCTACTCTGACACAGTAATAGCTGCTGCTTTAAGTTTCACTATCCTGATGATTGAGATGACTAAGTTGCTTTAAATTTACCATCATGATGGTCTAAGATGACTAAAAATACAAAATTGTCAAAGTCAGAGATGTCAAGTCAAAGCACGAGGAAAAGAAAAATAACCATTTTTTTCAGATGTAATAAGACTAGAAAAGCAAGCACATAAACTCTCTTCTGTCTTTAATGCAAAGAATAGCCAATTTGTTGTAAGTTGCATGAATGCAGGCATGAAAAAAGTGCTGAAGTTCATGAATTAAAATAAGGTTCCAAACTCTGTTTAAGGGCTGCTCCTGCATGTAGAATATGATCTACCACAGCAGTTAGGTGCATCAGGCAATACAAATTTCCCATTGACCCATGTCTTCACGTTCTTGTGCTTGTCCCCTCATGTAGGCTTCAGGGCCCATCCTTCAAAATTCCAGCATTTTTCACATCGCTACACTTTCTTAAATCCCTAGAGTAGTAACTCAAACTTAAGCCATCATCAACCATCCTCTGCAATTCTTAATTCTGATCCTAATCTGATTTCATTAATTAGCGTTGTGTCAAATGCTAACAACATACATCAGGGCACTTCTTAAACGTAACCAAACAGCTCATCTAAGGCAATTCTGAGGATATTCAGGCTTCTGATGGTACAGATACACTATTTTTGCAAACTTTCTTTTTTATCATTGTGTCCTCTTACGTCACCACTGCTTCATCATGCCAACGATGATCCACATGCAACTTCAATATTACTTAATATCCACTTATCGAAACCTGCTTGTCTTCAAACAGCTAATTCTAACACACGTCATTGTCTCTTCCTATATGTCTTGAAGAATCAAAATGTGCTGCTTAAAAATTTGTCATTTAGATTCTTGTATTTAATTAAATCTTTTTACTTTTAAATGCTTTAGTTTTTTATATAAATCTGCCAGTAAACTCCATCTATGTTTCAGAGATAGCCGATCCTAAGCTAAATAAAGAAGGGTTATAGTAAATTGCCAACTAGCGTAAAACCATAGTCACATCTTATGAACATAAATCCATTAGAGAAAATTGTTGGGACATTTCTTAACTGTGAACAATGCATAGTACCTAGGTGTAATAAAACATAGGCAAGGGTTAATTAGAGCATTCCTCCAAATCTAGATGTGATGTAAAGTAGGCAAAGGCAGGTATAGGTAAAATACTTAGCCCAAGAAAATAAGATACATTTAGCAACTTGGAATATCATGTTATTAACCAAAAAATTAATAAAACTAATAAATAGAATGACTAGCAAGAGAGTTGTCATAGCTTGCTTGCAAAAGACTAAATAAATAGGAGAAAAGCAAAAGAAGTCATGAGATATTATAAACTTTAGTATATAGGGAATATAAAAAGAAAAATGGGATCAGAATTATGGTAGATAAGAGTTTAAAAGATGAGAATGTATGCATAAAGAAAGTAGGGGATAGTATTATTTTGATTAATTATATACTTCTTGGTAGCCAAACACAAAGAGGAGTTCTTAGGTGTACCTAATGAGCTGAAATTTCTCTTGGATAAATTCCAAGATGTTACATCTAATGAGTTACAAATTAAGCTTCCTCCATTAAGAGATATTCAACATCAAACTAACTTGATCCCTGGTTCTAAGCCTACTGCCAAATGAGTCCAAAAGAGCATGAAGTGTTAAATCGGCAAGTTATGAAGTTGAAGTGTTATATCAAAGAAAGCACGAGTTCTTGTTCTATTCCAGCCTTATTGACTCCAAAGAATGATGGCACATGGAGAATGTGTGTGGATAACCGTGCCATTAACCAGATTATCATCAAATACTCGTTTCCTATTCCAAGAGTTGATGATGTGTTTGACATGCTTGCTAGAGCTTAGATGTTCTCCAAGATTGATCTTAGACATGGATACCATCAAATCAGAATCAAGCCGGGTGATAAATGGAAGACCACATTCAAGACACGTGAAGGCTTATATAAATGGCTTGTGATGCGATTTAGTCTCTCTAATGCTCTAAGTACACCTTTATGAGGGTAATGAATCAAGTACTTTGACCATTCATCGATAAATTTGTTGTTCTATACTTTGATGACATTCTTGCTTATAGTCGTGATAAAAATGAGCATCTAACTCATCTAAGAGATGTACTAACCATTTTGAAAGCTGAAAAGCTTTATGTAAACTCTAAGAAGTGTTGTTTCGTGACATCTAGCCTACCTTTCCTAGGCTTTATTTTACTCCTGCCAAAATTAAAGTGGAAGATTGGATGGTCATTTTGTAAGAGACAAAACTAACTTTCTAGTAAAGGAAAGACACTTTAGGCCAATCATCTACCAAGATGTGACTCATTATGTGAACAGGTGCAAAATATGTCAAACTTCTAAGGGACAGGCTCTAAAGCTCCATGGGAAGATGTTGGCATGGATTTTGTAGTTGGGCTGCTAAGAACTCGAAGGTATCGATATAGCAGTAGATCGTAGATTGCTTTTCTAAAATGGCCCATTTTATTCCTTGCAAAAAGACCAAGGATACTTCTTATGTTGGTAATTTCTATTTCAATGAGTGATTAAGCATTATGGTGTTCCAAAGTCTTTTGTTTCAGATCATAATCCTAGGTTCCTTAGCCATTTTTGGAGGTGCTTATGGACAAGGATTGGTACCAATTTTCTCTATAGTAGTTCCTACCATCCACAAACAGATGGACAAAGTTTGTAAATCAAACACTAGGCAATCTACTCCAAAGTTTTGCAGCAAAAAAGCCCAAACAGTGGGATTTAGTGCTTCCTCAAGCTGAGTTTGCTCACAACTCTGTAGTAAATCATTCTAATGAAAAGAGTCCTTTTGAAATAGTTTATGGACGAGCTCCAAAATACTATCTAGATCTTGTACATGTACCAAAATCACCTTTGTCGAGCAAAAAAGCTTAAGACTTCGCATCAACAATGGCCAGAATTCATGAAGAAGTGATAAAGAAGCTCGAGGAGAGCAATGAAAAATGCAGGCAAGCTGCTAATATTCATCATCATGTTAAGACATTCGGTGAAGGAGATTTAGTGTGGGTTTACTTAAGGAAAGTGTTTTCCTTCTGGTTCCTATAACAAGCTCAAAGAAAGAAAGATTGGTCCATGCTGAATTCTTAAGAAGATCAATGACAATGCTTATAAGATTGAAGTCCCTCAGGATATCCACACCCATCCAACTTTTAATATTCGAGATTTATCCAAATACCATAGAGAGCAACTAGAAAACTTGTGGGCAAGTTCTTCCCGCATGGGAAGAATGATGTAGTTACCAAGAAAGATAAAAACTTAATTTCTGAATTAAAAGCTAGCACAGACCTCTATTTAGAAAGTAGTAATAACTTCCTCTAGGAAACTCTTAATTGCACATGGTTTGAGGCATTGAAAACTAGATTTTTTGAACTTTGCATTGACATCAGAGTTGAATGCAGAAGATTTTTGCTGAGAACAGGCCTCATTTTCTGATCTTTGAGTTATGAGCTGCCATTGGAAGTTATAGCCACATTAATTATCTTGTAGTTTGACTACCTTGAAACCTGCTATCTTTTGTAAGTTATAGTAGTAATATTAGTCTTTGAGTTGTGTTTGACTATCTTGTATTTTGAAAGATGTAGTAGTCTTTAATGTATTGGGAGCTAATATAAAAAAGGGGTGGATGCTAGGAGAAAGGAGCTTAAAAATCATTTCCAATTTCATGAATGAAAAAGTTAAATATCATAGCTCCTATTTTATCTCTCCTTCTCTTTGTTATTGCTTTTTATTTCTCTCTCTCTCTCTCTCTCTCTCTCTCTCTCTCTCTCTTGCTCCCACATCACAAGCATAAGCCCCTTGGCTTAGCAGTTCGTGGATAGCATAAAAGAGAACACAGATATTGCAAAAGCAAACTTAAAGAAAGCCACGAAGAGGATAAAGAAGTGGTAGGCCAATGACGGAGGCTATTAGAATTCAAAGGAGATTCCGTCATGATTAAGTTTTAAGCCCAACGGTTCCAGACATTATGGAAGGTACACAAGGGATTAATCTCAAAGGATGAAGGACCATTCCCTATTCTTAAAAAAGTAGGCAACGCGGCCTACAAGGTGCAACTTTCTGCCAACCAAATCCATTCTATCTTTCATTCCAATTGTCTAAGCCGCTACTATGAAGACAAGGAGGATTTGACACGAGATCTCACATCGGGTGCCAGCAACAATTATTACATCCTTTGGGAAAGAGGTGGAGGCCATGCTCGACAAGCACACCATCAAGAAGACATCCAACCCTACATGGAGAGTACCTAGTCAAATGAAAGGGACTTCTACATGATGAAAGTAGCTGGGAATATATGGAGATACTGTGACAATATGAAGATAAGATTAGCAAATTCTTAAATAGCATGACAAAGACATCTGTGGAATAAGTGTTCACATCCTTATCTAAAGGAGCCCAACATTAACCCAATCTACTAGAGGACTTTAAAAGCTTCCAGAGCACTAAGACTCTGGAGAAAAATTAGCAAATGCTACATATTTCCTACATGTTCTAGAGATTTCCTACATTTTCTAGTGCCTTGTAAATATCCTAATTTCACAATATTCTACTCTATATATGTATGACAAATGGCACAATCTTAGCTACTCTAGACCCCATGTTAAGCTCTATAGAAGGGAGAGGTGTCTCATTAGGAATCCAACTTCTTAAAGAGTAGAGATCTCCCCTCTAGAAAGAAGTTTTCAAGAAATCTTATACTCTTCCTATTCTATAATATAAATTTTCTTCTAAATACTTGTCCACTCTCCATCTTTTTTGCAGCCCTACAAATGTTTATTGAAGAAGATTTGAAAAGGCATGTAGGAAAATGTAATGTAGGTTTTGAAAGAATGTGCAAAGATGATAATTTTGGAGATAGAAATGAGGAATGATATGCCATTTTAGAGTTTACAATGGCATGACTTAGCATTTGCTAATAACTGTTTAAAAAGAACAAATCTCACTTAATAACTTTTAAAAGTGAGTATGATATTAGTTAGATAAATTTCCTCCCTACTAAAAAGATTAATCAAATTTTATGTAAAAACTGTGAAGTTATATCAAGAAAAAGTTAAACCATCCAACATAGATTGATGATTTTGAATGTATGCATTAGGAAATAGAACAAAATGAGTAAAGAATAAAAAACCTGAGAACCAGAAGGTGGAATTTGAAAGGCAAGAAGTAAATGGCTTTTAAGAATAAAATGTTGAAAGAAAATAGATAGAGAAATCAATCCTACGTAAGAAGAGATAACTAGCAGCATTAGGAAAGTAACTTAATGAAATTAAAATTAGATAATGAAATAAGAAAGTTCAATTAGTAGTTAAGATTGTAAGAGAATATCCGGATTAAGATTGTAAGAGAGTATCCTAAAAAACTATCTCAACGTACCAATATAGAAGATGACCGATAAATGGAAGAAGAGCACCATAACATCATTTTATAAGAATAAAGGTAATATTCAAAACTATTCTAACTATCATGGTATTAAACTTATTGGCATACAATAAAACTTTAGAAGAGGATGATTGAACATAGATTGAGAAATGACACAAAAATATTATAAAAATAATTTAATTTTATAATAAAAAAGTTGACTATAAAAGATATTTTTCTTAACATGCATGATGAAGCTGCTGATGATAATACCAATGTGTCCAAATACAATGGATTTACGCTAAGGATTTGCTCTAAGACCATACATTTCTCCACTAATTATGGATGAGCTTATTAAACATATTCAAGACAATATTTCCTAGTACATGCTATTTACAGATAATACAATCATAATAGATGAAGATAAGATCGGATTGATCATAAATTAAAATTATAAAAAACGCATTAGAATTCAAGAGTTTTAAGTTAAAGAGGATCAAAATATAAAACATGAAATGCAATTTTAGTGAAAATAGAGTGAAAAGATCATAAAGTTTGTAAGAGTGATCATTTTCAATATTTAGTATCGATTGTTTATAAAAAAAGATAAATTGAATAGGATATTATCCATAGGAACCAGATAAATTGAATAAGATATTATCCACAGGATCCAAACAAGTCGGATGAGATGGAGAAATATAACAGGAATATTATGTAGCCGTAAGATATTTGTCAAGTTGAAGAAATAAATTTATAGAATAGGCATAAAACTAGCTATGCTTTATGATACATAATATTATACAATAAGAAAGCAATATGTGTACGAGATGAGTGTGGCCAAAATGAGAATATTGGGATCAGTGTGTATTAATACATGAAAAAATAGAAAAAGAAATCAAGTTATTCATAAAAAGATGGATGTAGCACCAATTAAAGACAAAATGAGAGGACAATTTATATGGTTTAGGCATGTAGAACATAGGTCTAGGGATATAATAGAGTAAAGAAATGATTTAATATATATCAAAGAAAAGAGAGGTAAAGGCAGACAAAAATTCACATAAGCGAAGGGATTGTAGTCGATTCCACTAGTTTAAGATAAATGCTTAGTTATTATTGTTGTTGTTATCATTATAAATCTCTATAATTTTTTAAGTTCCTACCATGACAGTCACCCATCTTAGCATAAAGCTATTGTAGTTATTTGCTCAATCCGTTTCCTAATATCCTCTTATATAGCTTAATGGCACAGCCAATAAGTTCAGTCACAAGATAGCTAGCACTATTACATTGGATCTCTAATAATTTCCTTAAAAGGCACCATGATGCAAATAAAATTGTCATTTGTCATTTCCTTGTTTCAAATCTCACTGAACAAGCTACCTTACCAAATCAATTGATTTTCCTTCTCTCATGATCTTCCATACATCGATTGTGATATTCCTGAGTACAAAAGCTTTACTGTCTGGGGTCCATATTATTGCTACATACACTCTAGCTATCCAAATTGAACTGCATGCAAGAGTCCTTGCTGCTTATGGCTTTTCTACTCCATACGTCTAATGTTCTCCCCATTAAACTATGTTTGACAAACAAAAGCCCCACCGGTCCTTGGTCTTAAAATGCTACCTTCTGATGCACCTCTTTCTGCCCACATCAGCAGACTAAGTGTTCCCTATCCTTTCTTGTTAAAGTCCAAGGCTCCCCAGCATTATAAAATTTTACAGAAAATAGCTTTTGCATCAACCCTCACTTGCTTCCTATTTTTAACTGACATCACTATCTTGTTTCCCAATGATGATAATATCATAATTTACAAATCCTTTATTCTCATTATATATAACTATGTAAGATAAAAAGATATAGATGATATTGCCTCATGTATATTGTAAAATCTGTTAGAAACTTGACTAATTGTAATGGCTAGAGTTGAAAATTTAAAAAGATAACCTACTCACCCCAGATTAACCTCTAGGGTATAATGATTTTGATATGGAAAAAAAGAAACCCAAACTTATCAAAAGTGCACCAACAGCTAATCTCTCTCTCTCTCTCTCTGTGCGCGCGCGTGCGTGCGTGCGTGTGTAGAGGCTCATAGAAGCAACTGCATTCCTGGTAATTATAAGCTATTTATTTAGACAAATAGAGGAGATGATGCCCCATAAGCAAGAAAATGTAATGCTATACGAGATATCACGGTGGCCGTGTGAAGGACATGTCAAAACACAATCGCGAAGATGCACACAAATTGCAGGCTAGAAAGCAAAATCAACAGTGGAGAAATGAATTCCGATGTAATGTCAGAAATTATTTGTACCAGAAGGCAGTGACGGAGGTGAAATCGCTGGTGGAGGCCATGACGGAGAGAGCGGCGGCCGCGAACATGAATTGGCAGAGTCGCAAAGCGAGGCCTCCAGGCGTCCCGGGCATGCCCTGGATATCCTTCATCCTCACCCTCGGCGGATTCTCGGCGGCATCGGTGAGAGGGGGAGCCTCCACCGGATGCACCGCCGGCCGACTCACGAACATCTCTCCTACGAGCTACGGCTGCTACAAGGTCAACCTCCAGATCATAGAAGATGGGACACACCGCACCTGTCACGGCGAACAAAGACCCGCCACCGTACAGTTTAGCTAGATCTCCTGCTTCGATCGGATCTACTGGCCCGAACGACGAGAGGACTTTCGACGCCTAGTCGGATAGAGGGATTCGGTGGCAGAAGAGTCCCGAACCGGACGGCAATTCAGAGCTTCGATGAGGATCTAAATGGCCGGCTTGAAGCTCTGCTTATGATTTTTTTTTTTTTTTTCGTTTTTCTTTTTGATTTATCCGATTGAGGAACCGGGAGAGAAGAAAACAAGGGAAGAAATCGCAAAGCCCTAACTCCACGGAAGACGAGGGAGGATAAAGAATCGCGAATGAATTCAGAGTGGGGGGCTCAACTAAACTGAGAATAGAAAGAGAGAGAGAGGGGCCAGCGAGGGCGAACAGTGGGGGAGGAGGGCAAGAGGAAGGAGAAGAGAAAAGTGAGGGGGGAGCTATGATGGCGTGCCAGCACCGCGCGGCGCTCCCCTCCTTTCTTTTACCTTGATGTGCATATATTCGGTTTGGTCGGCTGCGGCGCTTGCTCGCTTGATCTGTGGGCCGAACCGATGCATTGGACACGTGAATACAGACATATATATCCCCCAATACCATGGAAGGCAAGGAGCGGTCGAAGAACGCTTTGCTTCCGCTATTTCGGCTGGAATCGTCCGTCCATAATTGCCAACGGAACGAGGCCGGGTCCATATTGTAAGGCTTCTCAGATTTGGGTATGCTTCTTTTATAAGACCGACGGGTCAAGTGGAGGCTCCCAAAATAAAAGCCGTCCTAGGCACCTGGGTAATGACTCTAACCGGAAACCATTCCTCGTGCCCGATTAAAATGATGATGTTGAGATTCGGCAATAAAACAAATAATGATAAAAGGATGGATGTTGAATTGAAAATAAAAATAACCACAAGCTCAATAAAGAAAGAACTTGCATTCGGATTAGAGCTTCTCCGTGATAGAAAATGAGTGTGAGAGATACTGATAACTGACCAGCAAAGATCCTTCAATACTCAAGCCAATAAAGATAGGTGAGTGTGGCAATCAAGGACGTGCCTTATGACCATGCTAATAGAGTGAATAGGATGCTCTGAGCTTTATTGTAGGTTTTCTATAGTCGAGTAATAGGAAGGAGGAGAAAAAAAGGCTAAAAAAAATAAGTTGCCTTGAGTGCACCTTTCACTTATACGAGACATTTATACCAATGATAAGACCAAGCGGTTAACTCAAGTCATGCACAGCTTGCTCTGACATAATGGAATTACCTTTCACGCCCATACTTGGTGTCGTGGGTCGCATCCTCTATATGAGATGATTGGCCTTATCAATCTACTAGAAAATATACGTATTCTTTTCGGTCAGTTGCATATCACCTATCGATCCTCTAAGCATGTCTCTCTCATACAGGCATGCTGTGAATGATATTGATATAGAATGAGACACCACATGCTCACTTAGTTGAATGCCTATAAGATTTTGTCCTTATCACATGGCCCCCACTATTGAGGCTGAGACAGTCTACTTATGTAAAGGGGTAGACTCAATGTTTTTGAGCATTGGTTCGTAGACTTTCCTACATGAGGTAGGCTCATAGGACACTTATTCTTTAAGCAGCATTTGAGCATTGAGGGAATTTATAATGGGTCTTTCAGCTTACTGAATGGCATTATGCTTAAGGTGAGATAAAGATACTTGGGATGAGAGCTGACCTTCCCTAAGCTAGCCCAACATTCATGCTGACCTATTGAGGTCGAAACTTAAGAGTGCGAGGGTGTTAGGTCGCCTCTCTTCAAGATCTCCATACCAAGTGGAGTGGATGCCTAAACTATTTGGATGTCATGCATAGTTATACTATCAAGCTGATACCTCCTCAAATCTAGAGCATGGCACCTACATGATCATTGTGCAGTATTTAATGCATTTGGGCACACGTCATTTCTTGGGCATTTAGTCAACCTTGATTTTCATGCTTATTTATTTCACTCTATGGAAGTACAACATATTCCTTGAAGAGACGAATCCATCCTTATGGTTCATTATTACGCAACCATTTATGTCCTCATTTTTCTTTAAAGGCTATTATATCATCTTTCTTCTTCTGTTCTAATATCTTTCTCTTCAACACTCAACTAATGCCCTAGGTCTTCCATTCCTCCTTTTTCTTAACATTTGCTTTTATCTCATATACATTCTTGTTTCCTTTATCGTGGAGTGCCCTCATAGCTTCTTTAGGGCATTGGATGAGTCATTTTAAGAACCATCTTGAACAGCTTAGGGGTTAGCAAAGGATTCCTTTGGAAGTAATCTTTATGGTGACTTTAAAGTAGGATTTGGCTTGTAAAGCTTTTTTGGGTTGCCCTAGCATATATGTGGATGCAATGGCTATTGGAATTAGACTTCTCATTCATGAAACTCTTTTAAGGGCTTGCCAGAAGTTTAGGATTTCTTTATCCCAATGCTTCCAAACTCCTAACACTTCCTAGTTGGGTATATTGCCTTATTGAGGCATTATGGGTATGAGTCCTTTAACCTTTTTATCCTTCAAATCCTTCTTTTTCTTGAAGTACAACCCGAATAATAAAGAATAATATCCATCTTTGAATGGAAAGATAAGTTCTTCTTTTATTTCATAGCTAGAGCTACACCATACCCATTAGGTGTAGCTGGAGCTGTTAGAGAGTCAAGTGGAATCACCTTGCCTTAACGCCAAAGGGAGAAATGTAGTTTCTGCCTTATGCAAATATAATAAACAGATCTTGAATATTCTTGAAGAGTTGAATTTGGTGTTGGTAAGTCTAAGCCCTCCTCTGCTTAAAGGATTTTCATTGACTAAGGAGACTCAGGGTACAAGTTCATGATTTTATTCCCTAGTTACTGGTCTCATTTTGTTATTACATTGATCATTAGGTTTGTCCTTGATTGCCAACACTTCATTAAAGTAGAGCTCAAGGATTGTGCCATAATGAAGAAGTGGCAAAGACAAGAGCTTGCTGAAGGGAAGCCATCTGGTGAAGCCAAGAGATGATCCATTCATGCTCTTTCGACTCTAAAAAGAATGGCATTCTTTATAGGGGTACTATAACACCCTAAGCCCACTTGCTAGCCTAATTAATGTATTAGGAAGCCGAAACTACGTGGCCTTAAAAACTCGAATAGATGTTAATTGATAGCAAGTGAACTTGAGTCATAAGTTCTTTAACCTTTTTTTTTTTTTTTCATCCGATGTAGGACTATTTTGGAGTATTATAATTTTTTTCCTTATCAAACGGCGTCCTCATCACACGTCATAAGCTAGCCAGAATTTACTCCGAGTTAGATCGCTGATGTTGCAGCTACACCATGACAGGACTCTACTATCATTCTATAAGTAGCATTTTCTTTCTATCCATCAACTTTCACATACTCAAATCGATTCTGATACTATTTATAACGCCCCAAGCCTACTTGCCGTTTTAATTAAACTGTTAGTAGGCCGACACCACATTGTCCTAAAAATTCATGTAAAAGTTAATTGATGGTAAATGAACTTGAGTCATAAGCTCTTTAATTTTTTATTTTTCATTCTATATGAAACTATTTTTGGGATATTATAGGCACCCTTCAGAACTTATAAGTTAGTTACCTAACTCGCTTCATCTCCTTCGGCCACAATTCTGGATCTTTTTGCGGACTTACGACTTTCTCTTCCTACTTCTAGGCGGTCTACTGTAACTCTGGGCCCATTGAGTTTTAGTTATTATAACTTCGAGTCCTACAATCTCAAGCCATTTCTCTCCGGCACCAAGTCTATCAATTTTGCTTTTACGCACAACCATGCCGAGACTTGGTGAAGGGCCACAGGCTATAGGCTTTCATCCTACCTTCTTCTTAAGAAGGTCATGCTACCCCCTAAAAGGAAATCCCTTAAGGGTCTAAACGGCTACCTTTTCATCCACTGTCCATTTTATATAGCATGTGTTAAATTCTTGTGGAGAGGTTCGTCCGAATTAATTCTCACCTTAGGCTCTGAATGAGTCAAAGGGGTGAAGGAGGAGTGTAGAGATCCCATGCTATGAAAGAGGGGATCAAGGCAGAGTTTGATACCTAGAAGAAGAAGGAACTGAAGGTGAAGGTAGTGCAGTCATCGATACTGCTAGCAAAGGTTGGCATGTATGGAGCTAGTGTTAAGGCAAATATGATTGAGCTAGAGGCAAAAGTTTAGGTGGCTCGAGCTAAGGCAGCAGCAGTTATTAAGATGATGGCCCTTGCAGGAAACAACAATCCGCCTGTAAGCATATCATGAAGAAGGTAATCAAAGCATTTAAGGCACCGATCAAGTTTCGGTCAATTCAGTTGGATTGTATGGTCAAAGCCTACCATGATGCTTGAAAGGATGTGGTGGCAAGGATCTTAGTTAAATTTTCTGATCCCGATCTCTCCTCTCCTTTACAGAAGTTGCAGAAGAGGAAGAGGTGGGCAACGATAATTCTTTACAGAGGTGGCAAAGAATCGTATTTACATATTCTCCGCTACATTCGGCCCTTTTCAAGTCTAATGCAAGGCATGGTGTCGACTGGTCCCCAGGTCACGCACCGTTCCCATACGATTAACGCAGGCCAGTTGATGCGTCTGATTTGGAAAGTGCCGGTCTTCCGGTCACCCGCAACCGCGAATCGGAACTCCAGAAACCAGGGCAACTGGCCAGAGCAGGTCGAACCGTCCACGCGTGGGGCATTATAAAACTTTTGACTTCGCTCGGTCGAACATTATTGTCTCATTTCATTTATTGTGTTCCTTGGCTTTGGCTGGTAAATTCCGACCCCATTTTGGAACTTTTCTCGCGATCCCTCCCGTCCTCCGTCGCTTCTGCATCTGCGGCAGCGGTAAAGCCTCCTCTTCCCTCCTCCGCTTTGGTCTTCAAAATCAAAACGATGTTTAAATCTAGGGTTCCTTTTCCTTACTCCCCAATTCTCCCCTCCTCCTCTGCTGCCAGGGTTCCTTTTCCTCCCGCTTCGTCGCCAGTGGAGCGGGCCGGACTCCTTTGCCGCCGCCGCCGCCGCCGCCGACCGCAAGGTCCACCAGATCCTGGGAGAAGCAGGCCACCCGGAGCTGTCTTCCCAGTCAAGCCGCGAGATGTTCTGGCGGATTCCTAATCTCTCCGCTTCCTCTCCAGTGAGTGAAAACCCTAGCCACGATATCCCTTATAGGTACTTAATGCGGTCGGATTCGATCTTTTGCTGGATTTGACGGGAGAAGAAGTAAAAATTAACACGGATGGGATCTCTGTCTCTCCATCTCTCCTGTTTCTTTTACTCCAATCACTGTTATTTCCTTATCTGGTCGAAACTGTTGTCTTCTCGCTCTCCCAATCTCCTTCCTTGTTCTATCCTAATATTTTTTGTTCTCTTGCCATCCCAAGTATCTTAGTTATTTTAACCGAGTGCTGGTTTGCTAAATAATCGCTGCATGCCATAATTCTAGGCAACATTTGAACAACGGGACTTGTCTAATTTGGTATGGACATGCTTTGTGATCAGACCGTTTGCTCTCCTAGAACAACACAGTTTTAGCTATTATTCGTTATGTTGTCCAAGCCGTTTCCAGAAGGTACCAATTAGCAACACTCTTTTTCCCCCTCCCTCTTGCTTCTTTTTTTTTTTTTTATTTTTTTTTATTTTTTTTTTAAAGAAAAAAAAAAGAAAAAAAAAAAAGAAAAAGAAAAAAGACCCAGAACCTTTGCTGGGCTAAGTTTGCTGGACGGCTATTAAAGGAGGCATGTGAACCCTAGCTGCAGAGCAGCCCGATTCTTGCTCTACTCGAAGTTTGTCTGGGAAACCGGAACCATGAGCAGCTGAACTAACCATGTTGGATCTCGTCTAGACTGTTCCTTGAGTCATAAATGTTGCTATTATGAGCTCTTTAAGGTTTTATTTGGCATAGTGTGCTAACTGATGGATCAAAAAATCTTACCGATCACTTTTGTGGAACTACTGTATGTGTGGTAATATGTACGCTACCATCTTTCCTTATCGCGAGGATCTAAGGGTTTTGCCAAAAGCAGGTATCTGATTTACTTCTCCACTAGCATGATATTTAATCAGTATTCTATGTCCAATGTTCAGTCTTCAAGCTATACGCTGAACTTTGCTGGCGAAACTCCTTGGTATTAAGTAGGATAGAAAAGTTTATAAAACTCATCCTGGGAACCCATTTTGATGCAGTATTTTTTTTTCCCCCTTCCATCTCCTTTTTCAATTGTGATTGTAAAATCTAGTTGGGAGATACTTGGAGCATTCCAATTATTGTGCCATGTGAATTTTTTACTGCAAGGGAAGAACTGTTGTCTTAAGAATATGCTACCGAGTGTAGTGCATCCTTCATGCTTGGGTAAATCTTCTTCTTCTCTCATCTAATCATTGGACTAAACTATATGTAGAATCTTCTACAGGCATCAATTTTTTAACATGGCTGCTTTCCAGCAAAACTTACCTTTGTTGTCATGTCTCTAAAATTGTAAATCACCAACAAACCCTTGATTAAAAAAAAATGTCAATGTCAATGTGGACCTAAGGCAACCCTACTAAACTTGAGGATTGTAATCACCAGACCTTTCTGCTGGCTATATTCTATGTTGATGACTCTGTGAAAATATATTTGCTTTCTTGCTATATATTTTTGTGACAGTTAATGGTTATAGTTGAAGCCAAAACCTCCTATTCTATTTATTATCCTAATTATGCACTACTTGAATTATTATTATTATTCTTTCTTATGCTGTTCATATCATTTTTGCAGGTGGAATTCATTTTGGACAAAGAGAACTTTACATTGGAAGAGCTTCTAGATGAGGAAGAAATAGTCCAAGAATGCAAAGCTCTAAACAACCGCTTGATAAATTTGTAATATATGATTTTCTATTTCAGTCTTGCACCATGTTCATAGAGTTAGGCAATATAAAGAAATGCGGTCTAAGTATTAAATACGAAGCTTTAAAGCCTACAACTATCTATCTCCACCTTTTATTATTGGAAGATCCAAGTAACTTAATCTGCAAGCCTTAAAGTAAAGATCTTATTCATGTCTTTTAATGTGTACTTTGCGCACATGCCTTATATAGCACTCAACGATGTTGTTAGGATCAAGATCGGGCTGTAAATTGCACAGGGATTAGATTGGATAGGATTGCGAATTGGTTTACACATCATAATAGTTTTCTTGATTTCTTTCAAAAATTGAAATATGACTCAATTATAAAATAGTCGAATGAAGAATAAAAAAACCATACATATGAAAAGGAAACTTTTCACCAATATAAGCACCTAACTTAATGGAATCAACATAAGCTCATATAGCAGATCTAATGAGACAAACAATGTGTTTGGCTATTCAAGATAGTTATCTACTGCATATCAGTTAAACAATCATTTTAGATAGAATGTTTTATAAAAGAATAGTGATAAGAATTTAATGTATGGTTGTAAGAATAGAAAATTGTTCTTTTTTATTACATAAACTCCAATTACCAGTTTGCTAATTTTAGTGGTTGAGACTTGTTAGCAATATGCAATTTAAGCCTTGTAATTAAATCAATTATAAAAAATGGACTCACACATAATTTATTATGTAAATAGCTTAATCAAGTTGAGTTGAATCTTATGATTGAAGGGACTATTTTAACCATAATTCTAATCTAAATCTCATGATCCTAGTTGTTCATGATTCAAGAATGAGTTCTGGATCGCTTAGGTTCATTTTGATCTGGATTGTAAGATTTGGATCATGAATTGTAAGATTTAACAACAATGTCACTTGATACATTGTGTCATGACCCATTTGACTTTGGAAATAGATCTCTCCTTAGCATTTCTCTGTAGAAGTGTACATTTATAAAATCCAAGTAAAATTATCAAGCACAATTGAGGATGGATGATGTTTCCTCGACCTTATTGTATTGCCTTTATGTGGCCACTATATGCTGTCATACTTCATATGGAATAAAATGTGGTTTGCGTAGCATTTTATGGCCACATATGTAGCCCGCTTAACACTCTAGGGTCACATATGCAGTCCATGCTTATGTGAGCTTGTAGAGATGAAGATGGTTCAAGCCAATGGTTAGTTTTGATGCAAGTTTCAAGAAGCCTTGATACAATTTTAATAATGTTGATGCGTTAATTATGTGCTAACAAGTAATAAGTCCTATGTAGTAAGCACTGAATGTTAGTTGTTGTTGTTATTAATATTGATATTGCTGTTATCTACCAAAAAAATTACTATTACTATTGCTATTTTTATTGTATTTAATATATTTTATTTATTTTTAAGTAGTTAAAAATAATATTGCATGTGCACCTATAGAGGTAGTTTGCTTACTGCATTTGCACCAACACATGCAGCCCGCATATTGCATATGCACTATGCCATCCATTGGCTGCCTTTATACAACTACCTTTTATAACATGGAGGATAGGGCCATCTTAATGGCTCCCTTTTATGTCTAAAGGTTCAACATATATGGTGGAAATGTGACAAGTACCCATGAATGTAATAAGTTGTATTTGAGTTTATCTACAATTTGTTGGATTTATTATCTTGAAATCACAAAATAGTTTTCATGAATTTTAAGAATTAGGGATGGTCCTTGTAGTGCACTCATAGTATGCTTCATCTGTTTTCAGTCTTAGAGATAGAGCTCAGGTAGAACAGTTGCTGCATTATATTGTTGAAGATGCTCCTGAAGGTGCTGATAACAAGCGGATCTTCAAGTAAGTTCAATTGATGGGAAGTTGATCTATCAGTACTACATCATTTTTTGCATATTCTCTTCATTTTTCAACCTAAAATAATACCACAACTAACTTTTTCTTTTTAACTCATGGCTTTTTTTTTTTAATAAATGATCTAGATTCCCTTTCATTGCTTGTGAGATATTGACTTGTGAAGTTGACGTTATTCTTAAGACTTTGGTAGAGGATGAGGAGGTATGTAAATACTTGATAAACCACATTCATGCATCTTCTTTGGCTTATGTAATTTTCATTCATATACTTAAAGGCGCTGCATTGCTGGCTAATCTTTTGCTGTTGCAGCTGATGAATATGCTGTTCTCTTTTCTTGAACCCAACCACACACATAGTTCAATATTAACTGGGTACTTCAGCAAGGTCTATTGGGATATTCCTTTTTGATTATTTTTGTTTGATAGTTTATGGCTAGAATCTTTTGTACTTAACAAGTTTAATGAGCTGATTACAACACCTGCTATTCTTTGTTAGGTTGTTATATGCCTGATGTTACGAAAGACAGCACAGCTTATGAAATATGTCCAGGTAAGTTCTGCTGATCTGAGTCTGCTCCTGAAAATGTTGTTTTTTTTTTAAAAAAAATAAAGTTGATTTATGACTGTTCATGGCTATTTTTATTGACAGCTCAGTCTTGGATTGGCTGGATATAGGAATAGAAAACCCAAATAGGCTTTGCAGGAAAGACCTTTCTTTCAATGGTTTTCTAAGCATGTTTAAATGAACTCATATATTAAAATTTCTTATTATGTCCCATCAGTTCTTTTCCCAGTTCCCTCCATTTTTTGTTATACTTCTGGAACTTGTTTCAGAAAGTGGCTCCCCTGTTAGCCTCTGCTTGTCAAAATAATGTGTGAAATGCAAACAAAAGAAATAAGAAACATTATTATATAGAAACTTTTAACAGGTAAATGGCTATTCATAATTTATGGCTGAAGCTATTCTTTCATCATTTATTTTTTTATTTATATTGAAAGTTACTATTGAAGTCAATAAATTAGAAGCTTGATATTTATATTTGTGCTCACAATGTTTGAACATTTTTCATGCTTCTTTTTTTAAAAAAAAAAATTAGGGCTTCCATAAATTTGACCATTGCTTGATCTTTTTGTGGGTTCTAGACTCAAATTTACAAATCATGAAGTGATTCACATAGTTTTTTTTAGCATTCTAATAAAAATCATTACTTGATGGAGAAAAGGGTTTCTTGAATTATAAGTGTATTACTAATCAAAAAGTGATCTTACTTATTCAGAGTGAATGTAATCTCTTTAAGTTTTTGTTTATGATTCTTTAAAGGTGAAATTCTGTATTCTTTTCCTGTTTGTATTAACATGTTCTCTGCTTTGTTTATCAATCAGGCCCATGACACCATTCTCTGCCAGTTGGTTGATATGATAGGTACAACATCGCTCATGGAGGTTAGTACTTCATACAATGATCTTTTTATTTGGCTTTTAGTTTTTTTAAATTTTATGTCAATGCATTGTATCGATGAAGTTTTTTGGTTATCAGAAAGCAACTATTATTTATACAGTTGTAGTAAGCCTATTCTGCTATTGGTGGAAGCTTCATCCTATATTCCA
This sequence comes from Metroxylon sagu, assembly GCA_017589505.3. Lineage (NCBI taxonomy): Eukaryota > Viridiplantae > Streptophyta > Magnoliopsida > Arecales > Arecaceae > Metroxylon > Metroxylon sagu. The sequence goes on along the minus strand of JACVBY030000626.1, from coordinate 1,609,631 downwards.
GTATACTATTTTATGTTATATTTTTGTACCATGTGAAAAGGATCTTCCTTGGACATTGTGTCAAATCTCTCTTTGTTATATCATTGCCAATTTATGCCAGGAAGTCCTGGCTTTTGACGTGACTGTTCTGGTCAGTTTAATTTTAATTCTTGTTTCTTTGGCATTAACCTGAGCGAATATTCCTTAGCTGCAGATTATGTATTTTATGCTTTTCTTTGTCTTTCATTGAACAGATTTTGATTCGACTTGTTGGCGCTGATGATCATATGAATCCAAATTATATGGATATCATGCAGTGGTTGGCTGATACCAATCTTCTTGAAATGATTGTGGATAAATTGAGCCCATCTGTAAGTGCATCAAGATGCTTGTTTTTCTTTGATGTTGGAAGCATCTTGAAAAAGTAATAGGCACCTTTTTACATGGGGACATGTTCTATTGTGGCAACCCATCATCGTATGGTGGATGCTCTACCTGCTGATCACATATTTTACTAAATACAATAACATTGAATTTATCAATTTCCCAGATTCTGCCCCTAACATTATGACTGATGGTGTAGTTTATAATGGTTGAAAACGTACTTCTGGAGATTGGTTTCATGACTCCTTTTTTATTAGTATCCTGAATACTGGATTAATTGTAACTATAAAATCAATCCTGCCACCAGAATATTGTGATTGGCTTCACGACTCTTTTCTTTCACCATTAATTCTTGCTAAGACATGAGATATTGGCCTCTTGGTTTGTTTCTCATGTTGTCTGGCTTATGTTGCCATGTTGCTCTAGGGAATGCCTGGAAGAATGGAATTTCATTGCTATCCAATTCTGTCTTTTCTTTTATGTTTTCCTGGCTGGTTGTGAACTTTTTTTTCCTGGCCAGTTATGAACCTAAAGGAAGATTTCCATTTTTCTTACTCAGTTATGTAATATATGTATTAAGACTCAATATAATTCATACAATATCCATGTTTTTGGCCCTAAATTGGTTCAAGGCTAGCAATACCAGGGTCAGGGATCATTATCTGAAGCTAGAATTGATATTTGAGAAATATTCACCATTTTTGTTTTGTTACAATTTTTTACTTAAGCAGTCATGACTTGGATAACTTGATAAACTGCATTTGATTGAGAATGTTCCATAAAGGGCAAAGATAAATTGTGTGATGGAAGGTAGGTTATGGGGATAAGCCAATTTTTCCCACGCAACTTTTTACTCCTGGGCAGGCATATTTGGCTAGGAAAATAATATTCTAACACTGTCTAGGGATGAAACTATGGTGTTTAGTGGGGTAAGGTTTTTGTCACTTTGTTCACCTTGCTACTCTCAAACCAACCTAGACATTAGAGTCTTTTTTTATGCATTTTAAATTCTAATGTATTAGTTTATCTCACTTTGTACACCTTGCTATTCTCAAACCAAGCTAGACATCAGCATCTTTTTGGTTGCATATTAAATTCTAATGTGTTCTTATGAATTCTGAATATTGAGATAGATGTATAGTAATATAATAAAAAATAAAATAAAAAATGAAGCCATTCGCAAAAAGATGAAGGTAGCACCAATTGAAGACAAATTAAGAGAAAGATGATTTAGATGCTTTGGGTATTTATAATGTAAACCGAAGGATGCACTAATTAAAGAGTCATTCAATACACATAGAAGAAAAAAAAGATAGAGGTAAACCAAAGATTATATGGAAGGAAGTAATAAAGAAAGAATCAATATCTTTATATTTTGTAGAAGGTATGGTTCTAAACCAAGTGGAATAGAAAAAAGAATTCATGTAGCTAAATCCAACTAATTTGGGATTAAGGCTTTGTTGCTGCTGCTGTGGTTGTAGTCTCATAAATTCTGGTATTTATACCACAGTTAGGCAACTGCTTTTTTTTTTTAATGTCTTCATTATCTTATGCATCTTCTAGAGTTCGTCTGAAGTTCATGCTAATGCGGCTGAGGTGCTCTGGGTCATCATCCGAAATGCTCCATCAGCTTTAGCTGCCAAACTTTCCAGTCAAAGGTATTTGTTTTTCACTATCTTTATATCTTCATTCAGGTGATCACTTTTCCTGTATTTTTTATAATGTATTCATTTATTTTGGCTAATTGTTTGGCTTCACTTGATGTTTATATGCAGCTTTGTTGCAAGGATATTTGGTCATGTGCTGGAAGACTCACTGTCTAAGTCTGCTCTTGTCCACTCACTATCAGTATGTATTGCCTTGTTGGATCCAAAACGATCTGCTTCTTCTGCTGTTATTCATTCTATCAGAAGTCAGCATATATATGAACCATCTGTTCATGTTGATCCTGAGACCATCTGTGTCATGCTGCCAAAATTGGGTATGTTATCAAAATTAATTTTATGTGTTCTGTTTCATGATCCATTTCCTGCTAACTAGTGTCATTCTCATAATCTATCTTGTGATTTTTATAATTGTGTTCTCAACTACTCAGGATTTTTGTGGTTGTGGTTTCTTATTTGAAAAAGCTCTTGCATTGGTGGCAATGAAGATTTAAGTAAGCATCATTTAGTATCATGGATTGAGATTTTTCATGTTAAGGAACCAAAGGGTTTGGGTATTAGTAGTCTAAGGGATGTTCCTGTGACTTTACTAGGGGACTTTGCCTTGGAAGAAGTTGAAGATGATAAGGATATCTTGCTGAGGTATAAAAGTTGATTAAAAATGGGGGTTGCAAATTATTGATGTCTCTAGTAATTGAGTTGTTCTTGTACAACAATAACAACAACAACAGAGCCTTGATCCTAAATTAGTTTGGTTTGGCTGCATAAATCTTTTTTCTCTATTTAGCTTGATTTTGAGTTATTTTTTTTATAAAATAAAAAGATTTTAAATCTTTCTTTATCACTTTCTCATATATTATTTTTGGTCTACCTCTATCTCTTTTTCCTTTCTACATGCATCAAATCACTCCTTTGCACAAGTGCATCTTTAGGTTTATGTTACATATGTTCAAACCATTTAAATCGTCATTCCCTTAATTTATCTTTGATTGATGCTACCTTCACTTTTTTACGAATGATTTCATTTTATGTTTTATCTTTTATTATATTATCACACATCCATCACAACAATCTCATTTCAGTCATGCTCAACTTGTGTACGTATACTTTTCTAATTGCCCAGCATTCTATACCGTAAAGCATTGCCGGTTTTACGGCTGTTCTATAAAATTTTTTCTTCAACTTGTGTACGGAATATATAATTGAGTTGTTTTTTTAATTTTTTAAATTATAAATGTAATATGGAAGTAGTTTTGTGTCCTTGGGCTCTTAATGATATGTAAATTTGAGCATCTTCATTAGATTTAGGGATGTATGTAAAGATCTCTTATATTTTAGGACTTTTGACTGGTGCCATGCCATTGAAAAAATGGTTCATTGGTTGTCTGACATGCAGTATATTTGATTAGACTTTGGAGGTTATAGTTCACTTGGAACTCTCCAAAGTTTCTAGGATGCAGTGGTGTGCCTCTTTGAATAGGTTATCAGTGTTAAAATCTAATTAGTATTTTATTCTGATCGTCTAAGTATTCATGATAAGCCTGCCAATGGACCAGGTCTGAAATAACATTATCTGAGCTTGGCTTGGTATGTTTGAATTTGGGGTGTTGGGGCATGGGTTGGTGGATGGTTTAGAGGAGGGGAGAGAAATGGTTGGATCCCCGTGTGCATGTCATTGATCTGCTGCTTGACCAGGCTCTTTGCAACTCCTTAGGTCATCAGCCATATACAGAAACCTGTCAGAAGTTTATTTTTGCTGCAGAGATATCTTTGCAACATGCAGAGATACTGCAATATGTTGATTCCAGGTGCTTCTAGTCTTTCTCTCCTAGTCTTCTAGTATGATCTCTAAGATCTGCCAATACTAAACTCTCTATATGTTACTACTAAATTTTATTTACATTGAAGCTGTGAGGTTGGATGCAATTCTCTATTTGAAAGCTTTTAATTTCAGAAATGTTAGATTGTCATGTGGATTGTTGGGCATTTTTCAGTCCATCTTGAACTCAATTCAGATTCTGTAATTAAGGTGATTGCTCATATGATTAAGAAAAAAAAAATGCTTATTACATCCTCAGTTTTTTGTCAGTATTCACTTCTCATTGGGGATATTGTTTAGTTCAATCCCATATAGTTCAATCCATTGTGAGTTTGTTTTAGTTTACTATTGGCCATTAACTTCCCAACTTTGACCATGTTATTTTTCAGGCAACTTGCTCAAACTTTTGGATGTCTCAGCTGATGCATATACCCTGCCTACTACTTATGGTCAACTACATCCTCCCCTCGGGAAGCATCGCCTAAAAGTATGTCTTCTAGAGCATAGTTGTGCTTTAATTATTGATATATGTATACAAAATGATTGACTAATTGCAAGTTTCTATGTAATTCTTCTGCAATGAAAACCAAAGGTTGTAGTGTCAACAAAAGAGCATATCATAGTTTAGCTAATGCAAGACAATTGCTGATACTCTATTGAGTATGATATTTTGCACATAAACCAATATTTGAGCTATTCTTCCTTGTTTTTTCTGTTCTTATTTAACTTGAAAATAAAAGCAGTCTTCAAAATCAAGGAAATAATTTGCATCTCTTTTCTTTGTTACAATTTCCAGAAAGTGTGCTGCTGTAGTTTTTATCATTACTCATCTAAATTTTGTACATTCAATTTCCAGATAGTGGAGTTCATTGCAGTGTTGTTAGAGACAGGTAATGAAGCTGCTGAGAAGGAATTGATCAGATCTGGGGCCATCAATAGAGTTATAGATCTCCTTTTTGAGTAAGCTACATTATCTGAATTCTTGATTATTTTATGCATGTTGCTTATTGCGTTGTTTATGTTGTTAATGATCGGTGCAGGTATCCATTTAATAATTCATTGCATCATCAAGTAGAGAGCCTGATAATGTCATGTTTGGGGAACAAGCATATTGCCATTGTTGATCACCTATTTCGTGAATGCAATATGATTGAGAAATTTCTACAAGCGGACAAAAATCCTTTTGTTTGTAGTGATTCTAGCATGGTAAGTATGGATGTGCTTTTCACTGTCACATTTATTGCAGTGCATGATGCCATCTTTTTTTCTTTTTTTTTTTTCCTTTTATTTTTAAAGCTGATTAAATTTCTCTTTTATAAAATTTGGCTCCACAGATTACCATACCTGCTGCTGGAAGACAGCCACCTCGGGCTGGCTACATTGGACATATCACACGAATTTGCAACAAACTTGTTCAACTGGGAAGCAGCAATGACCATATTCGTGCTCACTTGCAGGTTAACTCTTTTTTGGATTTCTTGTCTGGAAAGAACCAGTTTCACCTGTATCTGGTCATTTATAATTCTGATTTTGTTTGTGCCTGGGAATATTTCATGCAGTGCAGTTGTTCTGATAGATCTTTTTTTTTTTTTTTTTTGGTGAGGAGAGCTTTCACATCAGCTGCACCAAGGGCTCTATTTTTTTTTTTTTTTTTTTAATGAGGGCTGTACTTTTTTTTGGGTGAAAGATAGTGAAGAAGTATGAAATGGATATTTCTTTTGGAATTTAGGGTTATACCCTCCTCAGAGATTGATTAAGCTTGAATGAGGAAATGTTAGACTAACACTTGCATATTTGCGCCCAGTGTGTGTATTTAATTTAACCCTCACTGAAAATTTAGGCTGCTGGAATATTATTCTACTTAGCACTGACTTAAAAAGTTGAGCTGTAAAAAAAATAAACTGATGACCAACGAGGAAAGCCATGTGACTATTCGAGGTTAGGCATAACTGTTTATTTTCTGAGTGAACCACTAGGGTAGAATTCTTGCTAGAGTTGATCCTGAGGCTTATGCACTTTTTACAATTGTGGTTGTCGATGTGAAGAAGGGAACATTGAAGCTGATGTTGCGGCATTACATCTAATTGAAGTTTGGAAAATGTTGAAAGAATTGGGTTATTATAGTTAATTGCATATTTATTGAGATCATGCAAATAAGGAAAATTGGATGTTAGAGTGGTGGGCAGCAACTGAGAATGTTGAGATGTGGGCAGCCTGGAGGACAGTGGGAGGAATGAGTATTTTAGAGGATGCATAGCATTACCAACCCATCAAGGTTTTTAATTAAAAATAACCTCTCTAGCTTTTTACAATGAGGTTTTCTAGATCCCTCATGATTTCCATCCATGACTATAGGGCACTGCAGTGCAGTCTTTCCTTCCTGGGGCTCCCTCAAATCTTTGTTTCTCACGTCCACAACATTGCATACTACAATTGTCATGAATTGGCTATGCTATGCATCCTCTAAAATACTCATTTTATATGCAAATGCAATGCTTTTATAAGATGAGTTCTTAAGGGGTGATTCTTCAGTTATTAGTGAACTGTATGCTCTGGGGGAGTAGATATTTTAAGATGAGAGAAGCTTAGACTTTCATGTATACAAGTTGGGTGATGAGTAAGTGAATGCACTTTTATAATCTTGGTCGTGGATGGATTGTTGGATTTACATTTCCATATGTACTTTGTATCTAGCTTGTTGATTTAATGTGTTTTTTGGAGGCAAACAACAGAGTTTGAGATACTAAAATTATAATTTTCCTCTTTAGTCACAAGCAAGTATCCTATCTATGTGTTTACTTTTTTTTTTTTTTCTTAAAGTTATTGCAACATAGACCTATAGATGCATCTGTGTGGAAGAGTAACTTGATACATGTAGAGAAAAAAAGAGATAGATGTAAACAAAAAATTACATAGGAGGAAGTGATAAAGAAAGATTTAGAATTTTTGTATCTTATAAAAATTATGACTTAGAACAGAGCTGAATGGAGAAAAACGATTTATGTAGCCGAGTCCAATTAGTTTGGGGTTAAGGCTTTGTTATTGTTGTTGTTGTAAATATTTCAATAACCATGCTATATTGTAAATCACAGCTGCTGCTTACTCTGAAACCTATGCTAGCATATAGTTATATGTTATAGTGCTTCATGACATATAATAATTGCGTGCTTATCTGTTATGATGTAAATGTCACTGCTGGAAATGCTGAAATGAATATTCTATAATTCCAGCAAGGATGTGCATAGATGCAAGTAGATAAGCACATGAATTGCATCTATTGAGTTTGAGAAGTGATTAAGATGGCATGCATATGTGCAATGTAACCTTGTAAGTAGGATGGTTTTGGATCTGACTTAATATCAGAAAGAGAAGGGAAGGCTTAAGATAACATGGATCAAAGCTGTAAAATGGATTTCAAAAGAATTAGTAGTGAGAGAGATGATTGGGATGAATTGCGAGGAATATGTAACACTAACCCAAATGGAATAGTTGGAATAATGCTTGTTCATCATGGTTAAGAAAGCTATCGTTCAAATAGTAAAATTTAAATTTCACGCAATTAATGCTGCCTTTATAGAGTACATTGCAATATGTTCTCTTTGGAGCTTCAAAACTTATATTGACTGCACTTTTGTGCTTTTGTAGAAATCTGGTGAATGGATTGATTGGCAAAGTACGGTACTACATGAACGAAATGCTATGGAAAATGTTTACCGATGGGCCTGTGGGTATGTAAATGCTGCAATGGAATATATGGTTTACTGATGGTTGATAATGCACGGGATGAAGAATCTTTTTTCTGAAGGCACAACAATATATGAAGAAATTGTTTTTATTTTGTTAAAAATATACGGGTCTGCTTGAATTGGCTTGATAGTTATAGATAATATTGATTCTTGTTTCTGCAACAATTAACTTTTTCCAACAACCACTTTATTTTCAACATTATTACCAGGACATAACATTCCATCTGCTAACTTTGAAACATTATTTGGCTAATTCAGCAAGTGGTTCCCTTAATCTTTGCAGCCATCCAACAATGTTGCAGGAAAGAGCAAGAGATAGTGATGAAGATGAACTTCATGATAGAGATTATGATGTTACAGCTTTGGCAAATAATTTAAGTCAGGCATTTAGATATGATATTTATGAAAATGATGATGCAAATGAGGTAATCTGCTGAGATGATTATGTTGAACAGCATATTTTTGCTGATTGTTTCTGTGCTCAACATTATTGTGTTAATGTGGTAATTCTGCCTTCAGGTCCATGGGTCACTTGATCGAGATGATGAGGTAAAAAACATGGTTTGTTCTAGTTCTAATAGCATAATTACATATCAGATTTACTGTATAACTGCATGTTTTTATCAAACCCATTGTTGCAGTCTCTTCCTCCCTCTTTGTTCTTTATTTTTGAGGTCTAATATATGTCTTGCATAGTGTGATAGGAAGAAACTAGTTCTCTTTGCAGTTACGGCTTCTCTTCCATGTCAGAAATTTAGGGAAATGCCTGGCTACTTTATCCTAAGGGGTCATTTGGTTGGGAGGAAAATAAGGATGGAAAAGTTTTCTACACTTTTTTTCTTACATCTGGTTGTAAAAGGAAAGGAAAAAGGGTTGGTGGGGCTGCACCTTTTTTTTTTCCATACTCCATCGGTAAAGTTTTTCCTCTTTTCCCATCCCATCGGAGAGATTTTTAGCATGAAAAGTTCAGAATTGCCCCTTAGTATTTATTTTAGTTCCTTATGATTCCGCTGTCTAGTTTTCTTTTTCTTCTTTTGCCTAGTGTTTTTTTTCTTCTTTTGTCCAGTTGATTGCCAATTTTTTGCTTGTTTGCAAGTCTTTTTTTTTTTTGTTGCATTGTAAGCTTAGATTTTGATCCTTTGGTTTTGTTAGACATGAGATATCTTCATTAAGATAATGGAACTCATTTTCAATGGAAAACAATGGGATTCAGGGTGTTTCAGACAACCATCCTACATTGACACTAACTTTTCATCTCTTTCCTATTCTAATACCAACAATAAAATGGAGAAAAGTCTCTAATCATTATTTATTTGATTTAGAATAAATCTAGGCATGTATTTAAATTTTCTACTATTTTTCTCACAAAAAAAAATTTCTTGGAATACATTGTATCATTTCTTGGAATTGTTACACTAGTTCATTTAATTTCCATGCAATCTTTATTCTAGGGGTATTATAGTCATTGGCAATTTTTTTTAATGTAAAATTACCTCCAACCAAACATGAAAAAATATTTTCAAAACTATTTTTTTATACAAATTGTCAATCAATCAAATTTACAAAACTTTTTTTAAAAAAATGAATCTATTGAAAACTTTTCTGAGGAAAAATTCTCTCAAAAAAAATATCAAATGAGCACTAAGAAGCAAAATAAGCTATTGAATTGGACAAGGTCCTAAGGTTTTGGTTTTCATTTCTAATAGGCTGTGTTCTTCAGGTTGACATTTAGGCAGAAAAATCAGGAAAAAAATAATTTAAAAGAGTTGATAGTATATGGAACCAAAAAGTTGAACGTCTAGCAAATTTTTATTTGTTGGTAAAATAACAGTACAAGACACGTAATTTGGTGCCGCCCGCACCCTACAATGGCAAAGTTAGCCATCGAATTGCGGTCTAATGTAAAATGTTTAATTAAATAAATTATGCTCAGCCGAGCAAGGGATGTCACTGATATATATATTGACCACTTTTTTTTCACACGGACTCGTTAAAGAGTATGAAAAGTTGTTATGGAAGTTTGGCTGTCTATTGTCACGTCATGTTTTGACCCACCCAAAAAATTTGCAGGATGTTTACTTCGACGATGAATCTGCTGAAGTTGTCATCTCTTCTCTGAGACTTGGAGGTGATCATCAGAGGTATGCTCTCTCTCTCTCTCTCTCTCTCTCTCTCTGCCATTTTCAGCTGATGTTTCTCCCATTCTTCCCTCATTAAAAAATCGCAGTTGTCTTTTCACAAATTCCAACTGGTTTGCTTTCCAAGAAGATGGTATTACTGAGCCTGTGAGCACGTCAACCTTTGATAAGATGGATGATATCGATCTCAATGGGACTGCTGGTGCTGGTAACAGCAGTGATGATGCGGTGGTGGTTGGAGTTGAGGAGCTGGCCATGTCCATGTCTTCTCGAAATGAGTATTCTGCGGCCAACTCAAGTTCGAAGAATGAAGTTAGACCTAGCGGGTTAACAGATGCAACTAAGGTGAACGTTGCTAATGATGTGGGCCTTTTTCAGTTTGATGCATCCGAGAATGAGGACCTGTTCAATGATCATTCGCTGCCTGAATGGGTCGGATGGCGGGAACCTTCTGATATTCGGGTTGTTGATGGCTCTGCTGATTTATCTACCGCATCAGATCCTGTGGAGACTGCTGTAAGTTCCAACTCAAATGGCATGACGGAAACCCATGAATGTGGCAGCCCTGTTACATCAGAGTCTGATGAAGCAGAAAAGCCCCAAGGGACACTGCCTTGTTTGTTTGAAGAGGATGCAGAGTTTGTTGGCGTAGACATGGATGGAGTGGGGAGGGCAATGGAGCAAGCATTGGAAGAAGGCATCGATGGAGAGGTCAACGCCTTGAAAAGGAACATTGTTCTCAAGGTGGCAGAACTGCAGAAGCCTGGCGAGGAAGCAGCTGGGATGATGAGTAGTCGTTGGCGTGTGGAGCCAGAGATGGGTGTTGTCCAGGAATAGCCGAATTCCATGCGACGGTATTTCTTCGGTAGCAGGCGTGTGCATGTACAGTATCATCAATTCAGTAGTACATCTGACAACAGATGTGCATGTACCCCTTAATCATATTTTAAATCTCTTCTTGCGGGAAACGGCTGGTTATGTCATGTCACCTGTTGTTTCCACTAATTACAATAATCATCCATAGCCTTCGTCTTGCACCTTTTATTTTTCGCTGGGAGTATGATGGGCTGAATGTGGGTCCTCTCTTCTGAGAGATGCGGTTGGGTTCTTTTAAACTGCTTGTTAAATACGTCAGCATGATTGTTTATGTGATTAGTTGAGTTTGCTAGGATTATGTGGGCCCTGGATTGTGAGTTAGTTTCCAACCGGACTTGGGCAGAAGTTTTCTTATGTTCAAGTTATTATTATTATTATTTTGTCTCAAAATTGAGGCCTGCATGAATTTCGGATCGGATTTGGATAGATGATCAGTCTTTATTCGAATCTAATCCTCCCCCTAAATCCAGATCAGGTCCTATTATGGTATTGGAGCCTATATTAGGTCCCACGATGAAGAGCCCGAGTGTTGGTTTCATGTCTAGCCCGGCTCATATATATATATATATATATATATTTTAAGGGAAGACTCGAGCCTAAAGGTCATGTCTTCTCGGCTCCTTTTCCAGTTCTCTCGTGCTCTCCTCTCCTCTTCCGCTCTTCTGTCGATCCATCCCCATTTTTGGTGGCTCTCTTCTCTCCTCTTAGATCCGTTTCGATGAAGCTGATGGCCAAGCCCTCCCTTGGACTTCTCTTTTGTTGAACTAGATTAAGGCAACAGGTGATGGCCTGGCCAGGCCAGGCCCGGCCAGTCCCCTCTCCAAACTCCAATCTAGAGTCTTAAGCATTTCGGACCCTGCTGCACCGTCACCCTCGCTGCCGTCGCCGATTCGAATCATATAAATTGAAAACAAAATCAAAGAGAGGTCATCGAGTCATTAATCCCTAATGGTAGCCGGCATGTACGACAAAGAGGGATTCGAAATAAATCAGCAAGATAGGAGTGTGGGGCAATGGAAATGCGAGGCGAAGATAAATAGAATGCCTTCTGAATCTGTCGGTAGTGGTGTGTTCTGTTTTGGACATGGGGTGCATATTTCCCTTCCATTATTCTATCTTTTCTCCCTCGTTGCCGCTACTGTCTAGGCCACCAAAGTTGCCGTCTAAATCGCCACTAAAGTACTACTCCCCCGTCTCCCCTGCAGCACCTCCGTGACCTCCTCCCCGATGCCCAGCATCGCTACCGCCCACGCTGGGGTCAGCACCACGCGTCTCCAGTGATCGATCTCTCAACAACAATCTCCAGGATGCCACGATTGCTTAGGTTTTGGGTTTTGGCTCGATGGTTTCAAGCAAGGCCTAAGTCTATGGGCTCGAGCCGGGCTCAAGCTTGCCTTTGGAATAATTTTTGAACTCCAGCTCAGTCCGAAACCTGAAAAATAAAAGTAGATTCATTGCATAATTAAATTTTAGCTGGGAAAGGGCTCTTAAAAAAAAATATACGTATCAAACTAATAATATCTTAGCTGCTGTTGTGAAGATTAAATTTTATTATATAGTATACGATATCACCGCAGTAATCTAAGTTCCAGAGAGGGGAGCAGAGCGGCACCCTTGACGTCGGCAAATGGAAGTCCGTCGGGATTCCGGTCCTCTTGAGTTTGTTTTGGATCTCCGTAGAATTATTATATTCTCATCGCGGCCCGGCCCGGCCCGGCCCAAGCTTTTTTTTTTTTTTCCCCCAATCAAAGGTGAGAAGGTGGCTGGCTGTTTAATAATGGCGCTGGATGGTTCTCCCCCCGCATCATGAGATAACAGAGGAAAAGGGATGTGCAGTAGGGTTCCGCTGGGCCTTCCCACCTCTTCCTTTTCCTCCCTGTCCTCTTCCTCTGTGCTTAATGGTAACAATGATAGCCCCCTCCTCTTCCATCCTAGGGTTGGGGTAGGGGTCGGGGATTGGCTTAGGGTTAGAGTTCCTCGAAGAAGAAGAAGCACTAGCGGTGGTGGTGGCGGCGGTCGCCTCCCTCCCTCCTCCTCTCCCTCACTCGGAATCCGGATCCCAGCGGGTCCAGGTAATGTCATATCTCATCATCCGCAAATCCTTCCACCATCGGTTCCTCTTCCTCCTCCTCCTCCTCCTCCTCTACGGGGGGTTTAAATTACTCACGTGAGCATCTGAATTCTTCGGATCAAACTGCTTCTCTCGCTAAAAATTCGACGCGAGATAGGATCATGGAGCAGGAAGTGGCAAGTGAAGTGGGACGGCATAGCGATCATATGGTCGTCCCCTTTGCAATTGGTAGGCACGTATCTCGGAAATTAAGGGTCCTCAGCTGTGCGTCCAATTGTTTGGATGTCCGGCATGTGCATGAGGAACATGCTATATTACCAGGGACTGGAACTTCCGATGATTTGGTTGCTGTTTTGCTTCCACCCACCTACCTCGGTTGCCTGCCCTGCCTGGCTCAGAGTTTTAAAGGTATCATTTACTTAGGAGAGCGCTTAGGATCCAGCAAATTGTTTGCAACAACTACTAGTACAAACCTCAGGATTTTCTTTCTTTTCTTTTCTTTTTTTTTTAATATATATATACACACACACACACACACACACACACACACACACACACACACACACACACTTAATTCTCCATCAAATCCTGATTAAAATTGTTGAAATGAAAAGGCAATTTTTTTGACATTTAATTCTGAAAGTTCGAATTCCCCCAACGTATATTATCAGGATACCATAAGTGAATGTTTGTGACTGCTTTGACACGGACCGAGCAATAAATAGCATCCAATTCCACTTTGTTGCAAAGATGGCATATATCTTCTCCCTCTGCTCTGGGGCACAACTGTTTGTCTGTTTTCAACGCCATATCTGATAAAATATGGAATAGGATTTTGTCACCAATATTAGAAGAAGAACTTTGTCTGGCTTGAGCAATAGGGTTCAGTTCCTTTGCACCAGCTGCCATAACGCTATGCTTTTTAAATCATCCAATTGCACTTTCTTGTCCAGGAATTTGCAAAGCCAGTCAAGCAGTGGATTTGTTTCCCTCCATTTGCCCCGAGGTCGTGGTTCGAGATGCACGCTTGGAGGACTGTTGGGAAGTGGCAGATACTCACTGCAGCTCCTTCTTTCCAGATTATACTTTTCCAGTAGATCTGGTTCTGAGGATTGACCGATTTGTGGCACTGCTATCTGGATTCTCGGTGCCTCCAGGTTGCATGAGGACATGCCTCGTTGCTGTTACGGGTACTTCAGTCAATGATGACATATATGTTGGATGTGAGGACTTAAAAATTGGAGGCTTTGAGGGAAAATTCAGCTTTAACAGGGGATCGGTGGCGGGAATTCTGACGGTGGATACTGTGGCTGATTTCCTTCCTAGGAAAGGTCCACTTCGGCAAAGAAGGTTAGTCATATTTCCATGTTCACTGATGCTACTCAGATTCTTCAAATTCATTTTGTTAGACACACGCATATGCACACAAGCACGTACACACCCATGAATCTGCATTACATTTATTTTATTCACCTGCCTTTGAACTTATTATCAAAACTCAAATCTTGTTGTAGGAACTTAATTAGTCATAACTTTATTCAAGAGCTCGTTATAGAGTTCATATAGCATACACGGTGTACAGCTTGTAGCTGAAATACTGTACAGATAGATGTAGGGTTACGACTTATGATATCTTGTGCATGTACGTATAATAACTGCTAATCTGATTAATCAACAATATGCATGATGAAAATTCTATTCTTGTAGAATAAATGATTTCTGACCTATAATTCGCAATCATACAAGGAAAATAAACAATCAGTCTGGCTGAAATTGTCATGCAATAATCTTGCAATCTTTTTAGGAGAAAGGGAAAGAATCATTTTTTTTTCCCCTCCTGATGCTCAGTTCTCTTTTTTTTTTTTTCCCCTCATGATAAGAATTGTTTGCAATAAATTATGTAAACTGTTTAGCTAATTCTTAAAGGATCAAAGGTAAATGCATTATCTTGGAAATTTCGGTTGCATTTTGGTACTCTTTGGTTGGATGCAAATTTTTCTATTTAAACCTAGGCCACAAATTTTAAGGACAATCCAGCAAGTAGAGGGGCTAAGCCATGTTCAAAGAGTTACCCAAAGGAGTGAAAGACTTAAAAGACAACATGGGTAGTAGATGATTATAGATATTAAAAGAAGCTTGCATTAATAGAGAAGCCAGCATTTCTCAGGAATAAATGATGGAAGCATGGTTGGGTTAATGCTGATTGGTTCTGATGCTATTGGTACTAGTATCATGTATCTCAGTAAGTAATAATACATAAAATCTTATAACATGTATAATGTTCATATCTTCATTTCTGGAATGCAAGCCTTGCCTACAGTGTTCTTGACACAACCTACTTCACTGTTAGATGAGGAAAGGAGAATTTCAGGTGGTATTAAAGGTGTGATCTGTATCATTGAAACTTTAGGCTCAACTGTTGTCTTTCTTTTTCTTAGGGGGAAGAAATAACTATGGGAAGCTCATCAACATTTTTTGGATGGTTAAATCTGCTTTGAGTGATCAACTATGAGATAATATTTGTGATTAGACACTTTTCTTACATAATGTTGAGACAATGGTTGTGATTCAATGAGAGAGATTTATCTATTTGAAAATATTATTGAGTTCCTAACTGGGTCTTAGCCCCTCTCTTGATCACCCCCAGGTGGAAAAGAAAAGAGATTGCTTACCAAGTTTAGTATTGCCTGTGAATTTTCTGACTTGTCCATGAGAGCCCTATTTTTTTTAATGGAATAAAAAGTTTTTCTTCAGCAGCTGTGCCTTGATCTTCAACCTTTTCTTTCTTGTCTTTAATAATATTTTTGCCTTTCTTTTCTTTCCTGTTCTTCACGCCCCCTCCCCTTTAGCACTTAAAACTCTGCCTCTGTTTACATATGTCCGCCCCCATTTTTTTACCCCCACCGTATTTTGCTTGTGTTGATCATAGTTGATATGTAATACTACAATTTCATGTTTACGGCTAGTATTGACCATTGTGGAGGTGAATGCTTATGCAGTGATAAGCCTTATCTATTTGGACCACCTCATGTGTAGGGGTGGGCATGGATTGGGCCAAGAGCAAAAAGTCTAACCCAAGGCATTAGGCCGGGCTAGGCTGGGCTGGGCTGTCCGAGCCCGATAACAATATCCAAGGGCCCGGACCCAACCCAATCCAGGTCCTAATTATATATAATAGTTACATAATACATATAGTATGTATGTATCTTTAAACGCAACCTAATACATTTTAAGAATATATTGTATATTCAACAAAAAAAGTAAAAATATTTATTTATATATATATAATATATTATATATTTTAAAAAGTAATATATATATAAAATATAAAAATATAAATTATCGGACTGGATTTGAGTTGGGCCGCGCTTGTTTTTCGTAGGCCTGGGCTCGGTTCGAAATTTCAATGGGTTTAAATTTTATAGCCTGGCTCGACCCTATGAGCTAAAAACCATGACCCGATCTGAAAATTTTTCGGGCTGCGCGCGGGCTGACCTATATGTTGCCTGGCCCATGCCCACCCCTGCTCATGTGCTTCCATTTGATAGTTTTACACGTGTGTGGTGGCTCACATAGGCTTGGCACTGAGAGTCTTCTCATACCATTCAATGTCAATATAGCTTTTACATGCTTGACCTGTTCAAGTTTCTACCCATGTGGGAATGCTTCAAAAGTTTCTTTGTTTATGATGCCATTTTTTATTAGGAAAAACAAAAACAAGGCCTATTTTAGTGGCTTTATTTGGCTAGTAAACTACCTTTTGGATTCAAAAGATGGATAGCATTCTTGCAATGACTTCTATATTGCAACATATATTGCATGAGAATTGAGAAGGTGCAATGTTTTAGTCTAAACAGATGCATAGGTGCAGTTTTATTAATTGTTTAAGGTAATTACACCAAGAGTATATGAATTTATTTGGGGTTTTCAATTGTCTTTATACTTTTTTTTTTTCAATTAAGTATACCAACTCATAAAAGTTTTTCAATAAAGTATATCTTTTAACGGCTATCATTGATGATTTGGCGGATAATATGATGGCCGTCAATGATAACTTGAGTATACTTTTTTTTTTTTTCCAATTAAGTACACTGATTTGTAAAAATTTTTCAATTGAGTATATTTGTTTAAGTTCAACTAGCATTCTTCATGGATACATGACAATCTAATCAAAGATAAATTTTCATATATAAAATTCTATACACAATTAACCAAAGAAGAAATATTATTATTTATTTATGCGCAAAAAAAAAAAAAATTCTTATGTATGAAAAGTTATGCAACAAAATAGTGACTTTCTAGTTATTCGATTAATAATGAATGAATTAATAAGAAAAATACACTTAAAGTATATGCTTTTTTTTTTTTTTTTATGTTGTAGATTTTTAGATGTGTTATCAATGCACCTCTCAACAATAAAATTTTGCCCTTTTCTAGTACATGATAGACATGTGACTCCCCAAAGTCTATCTGGTTGTGCCATATAGAACTAACTGTTAAAAGGGTATTAAGAGATAGCTTCTATAATTCTTCTGCCCACATTCGTTAGTATTTGATTAAAAAACTTTTATAAGTTGGTGTATCCAATTGAAAAACTTTATAAGTTAGTATACTCAAGCCATTGTTAGTGACTGTTATACAGTCTATTAAGTTATCATTAACGGCTGTAAAAAAATATGCTTTATTAAAAAACTCACATGAGTTTGTATACTCAATGAAAAAAAAAGGATTTAATTAAAAATCTCAAATAAGTTCATATACTTTTAAGATAATTATTTCATTGTTTAATACATGAATGGTTGACATTGATAGAAGAGAGAAATCTTGATATCAGTGGTTTTATGTGCATTTGCATCAGTTAAATCTTCCAGCTAAGGTGCCCAAATCATCAGGTGAAATAATTCAAAAATTTGATATTAAAGGTTCAATTGTCAGTTGTTTCAGTAAGATGTGTAGATCTGTGGGCAATATTGGAACTAACTTTGAGGTTTATGCAGAACTGGAATAGCATATATATCAAATGTTGCAGTCCGGCAGGCAGACAGAAGGAAGGGCATCGCCAAAATGCTCATTGCCAAGGCAGAGGTCCGAGCCCGGAGCTGGGGCTGCCGTTCTATGGCACTGCATTGTGATGCAAACAACTTGGCTGCCATGAGATTGTACAGAGGCCAGGGCTTCAAATGCATAAGTGTGCCAGAACATGCGAGATGGCCCCAGCCAAAGACTTCACCGGGTACCAAATTCAACTTTATGATGAAATTACTGTCACAAAATGGATCCAGCTGATGGAATAGGTGTGGATACTGCAGCTGTCTGATGGTGTGTGTGTGTGTGTGTTGTTTAGAGGATGGAACATGTCCCATTGCTGACAGTCATGCTCTTCTTGTTCAGTGATCGATATATTTATGCCAAATTTATGCCAGAAAGCTTGTCGTGTCTTGTTGCTCAGGGGAGGATGGAAATGTCGTGCTGTTCTGATACAGGCCCGCAGTTAAAAAAGGCTTGAATTAGTCTTCCGTTACAATTTGATGATATTTTTCTTGTCTGATGATCAATTTGGCCCGAAGCCCTTTGGGTCGTTCCAAATAAGGGAGAGGACGTTAGAGGGAGACTTCTCTGTCTTCAGGTACAGTTTGGTAGATGGACTACTGCGCTATTGCCACTGAGCGAACTCCGCAGCGAAGAATACCTGTCCGTCTGACATGAGCAGCAAGCTGCCTCGTGTCCGTGTCCGGCCCCAAATGGAGCCACCTGGTAGTGGTGGGACTTTCACCTCATTAGGTATGAAACGGGTAAAGCCACACTCAGAATAACACCTCACGGAACACAAGCTTCTTCCCGTTTTGAATTTCTTGAATGGTTTTAAAAGTATTTTATTTTCAGAAATATAATATAAAATATATATATATTAAAAAAATATTATTGAAAAAGGAAATCCACCTAACCATCTTGTTTTTTCTTTCCTTATTTTTTTTTTTAAAAACAAAAAAAAACAAAAAGAGAGAGATTTTTTTTTTTTTTTTTTTTTTCACTCAGACCACGTTCGAATGTCTAACCGTCAGTCATGGTTACAGAAAAGGTAAGCTAAGCTCAGTAAACGCTGGCATTTGAGATGAAAATATCAAGTCTTTCTGTTTAAGTATTACTTGGGATTTGATGTCGCTCAAAGAAAGTGTTCTTAGTTCTTGGCACCTTTCTTTCATTTTATGACCTCATCAAGGGTCTGACCGGGAGACTGGTGACTTGGACTGCCGCTCATCTAGTTATGTATTAGGCCGAGTTAGGCTCCTTACACGACAACCTTGTCCATATCCCAATTGCCGCTGGTCTCAAAACGAGACCGGCAACAAAGCACTACCGAAAAGCATCTGTTGCATTCGGAGGCGAAGATGATTGTTTCACACACACACACACACACACACACACACACACACACAAAAAGAAAAAAAAAAAAAAAAGAAAAGAGAAAAACCCAGTCGTTGCTAGCGTATCAGACCAATAAAGAAAGACGATGGCTGACCGGACGATCGACGCTGTTAGTTCCATTCCAACTGAGCTGGGCTACGCCACGCCATCGTAGGCATCCAAAGTGTCGAGACGATGCCGTTGTCCGAATTTTTGACGTATATTATCATCCATATCTTTTTTTTCTTTCTGATCGGAGCAGATATTACCTTTCGCTGCTTTGATACGGCTTGGATCCCATGACGTCTCCCAAACAGCAACAAACAGTAAATTGAAGGAGGGTCCTAGAAACGGAGAAACAAATGTGGTCAGCAGGATCTTCTCGGACGAAAGAGGCTCTTAAAATCAACGGTGGCATCTGCAGTGCAGAGTAGAGCGCAAAAAATAATAATAATAATAATAATAATAAAAAGGAGAGAAGAGAGAGAGAAAGAAAAGAAAAGAAAAGAAGAATAACGAGGAGGAGGGAGAAGAAAAAAAAAAGAGAGAGAAAGAGAGAGAGAGAGAGAAAGGAAAGGGCTCTGGAATCTATCTCAAATAAAAATTCTTCCACATTCAGATCAGTAAAGAAAATTTTTATTAATGATAGCTTTAAAGGATTCTTTAAAATGCGAAGGTTTTTCAAAAAAAAATAAAGATAAGAAAAAAATTATACTAAATTGAATCAAACTTCCTCCTTTATAAGTTAGTATGAGATTTTTTAGTTGGTTTAGGATTTCGTGGTGGTTAGAACTCTTTTCTATCTTGGACTCTTGAGAGTCCATTTTGTTTAAGGTTGAATGCGTGCTAACATTGCACTGATCTATTAGCTGAGATGGACCATTATGTGCCAATTTATTATAGGTTGAAAAAGTTTTGCCTCATCACATACCTCTCATTCTCGAGCGAGGAAGTAACTTGTTTGAGCTCTATATTGACAAGTTATGTTGAGTATCAAAATATGCATCAAGTATGAAGTTATCGAGTTAGAAGATTTTCAATGTAAGTCTAATTAGATTTAAACTCTTTTTTTAGGCTAAGAGATTGGTGTCCGCGCTAATTCATTTAAGGAGATATATGGGAGAGCTTAGAGGAGCAGAAAGGATAATGCTTGGGTCACAAATTTTCATATAGAAAGTCAAAATGTCGAGACCTTTTATTTATTTATACAACTATGGGCTTAATAATGACATCACAATAAATACATCGTGATAGAAGCTACTCAACAAGTTTTGAAGCAAGCATAATCTTTCTTGATTGCCTAAAAGATAATATATGTAAAAGAGAAACTAGTTATATATCTCATTTTTGATTATGGATCGCCAATGATCATTACAAACCATCTAGTACCTTTAAAAGAAGGTGGAGGCAAGGACCTGGCCTTTATATTTATCATTTTCAAAGCATTCCTCCCGATCTCTACTCCTTTGTCTTTCTTTTTCTTCAGCTTTTCTCTAAGCATGGCATTTTCTTTCCTTCCTTTCTTTCTTTTCCTCCATGGTCCTCTTTCCTTTTTTAGCCTTTCAAGAGGCTTCTGAGATTCAAAAAAGGATCATATATAGTTTGAGACTATTCTTTAGGATTTTAGGTGCATATGAGGGTCTTTTGAAAAAGAAAAGACTTGTAACCTTTATTCTAACGAGTTATGCATTATGTAGATGCTCTGAACGTTGGCTTTAGTGTTCTGTACCTTCTTTTGCTTTAGACATATATAGAGATCTAAGCATTTCCTCATCCCAGCTTATTTCCAATTCCTAGCATTTATTATTGGGATATTTAATTCCTAGAAGAAGAAGGTTCTTGGAGGACTACCTTAGCCTAAATATCTTTAAAAAGAGGACTACCTTAGCCTAACTATCTTTAAAAAATTATTCTCCCTAAAACACTATTCGACGAGTCGTGGGTTGTGGTACCTTAGCTTAAAGAAAATTTTCCTACCTCTATTCATAACTAGAAGAAAAAAATTCTTCTTTGCTTCTTCAAAATGGACTTAATAATTTTCTCAGTGTTTAGCGGCACTAGATATAATTGAACTTAATAGGCTCTTGATGGATAAGTGGCTCATCAGTACGGCTTAGCTTTGCCGATGCCTAAGGCAAGCTCAATGTCAAAGGAAACTTTGGGTTTTAAAGAGTGTTAGGGTAATTAGCTGATATTTTTCTTGGTTTCATTCATTTTGATTTCATCAAGCTAATCATTCTCTCATTTTTTTTTCTCTTATAGAAGATAAATCGTAGTAGAGTCAATAATGCTAGAGTTTGGCAACTTATCAAGTAGCAGCAACGGTAGAGGAAAAAGTCAGTTCGGATTGTAATTGATGAACCTAGCCCCTCTTTGAAGAGGATTGCTACCTCGACTGCTAGCCTAATAGTGGTTCGCACCATAGCAATGCACTCAGCATCAATAAATCTAGTGGTGATGGTGTGTCTGGTAATAATGACTCATCCTACAGTGTTGGTACCTACTCAAGCAGCATTGACATCTTCTCTTATTTCAACTCTTGTTCCCTAAAGCAGTAGAAATTGTGAGCATGAGTTTAAAATAATGATCGAAAAGAGCTTAGTAGTGGAGGTTGGCCTCCAGACCACTGTAGATGCCCTCCTATCTTTTGTCGAGGTCCCTATGAGGCTTCTTAATGAGAAGGCAGAGTACATCTTTAAGTAGGGTTATAACACGAGTGATTCTGCATAGCTTGACAGCATTGCTTATAGAATCAACCTCCTAAAAGACCAAGATATTTTAGAGGAGCTCGACAACGTCAAGTTAGTCTAAGTATTCTTCCAGCATTCCTTCTTTCGATACATATTTTTTAATCTCTATTGATAGATTGTTTCTCCTTGTGCAGGCCATATAAGCTATGTAGGTCATCATCGAGAAGTATGGTTGAGTCTTCGATGTCTTTTGTGAGACATCTGGTTCTATGGAAGATATGAAGAAGAATATGGAAGCCTACAATGTTGAGACTAAGAAAGTTAAGGCATCCTTCAAGCATGAGGTGAAGAGGTCAAGGTAGGATTTATCGAAGGTGAGAGAGAAACTTTAGACTGAGATGAAGCTAGTGGTGCAGACCAAGGCGAGTGCTATTACAATTGAGGCAAAGGCCACCTCAATGGAGCTTAAGGCTAGTTAGGCTGAGGAGTAAGCAACCTAAGCTAAGCAATAGGTTACTAAGGCAGTTGACGACTTCAAGGCACCAGTGAGTATGAAGACACCTTGGCTTTGTACAACTCCCTGATATTATTAGAGATCAATGGGATATAAAGAAAGAGATCCTCACTTATTACCCTGATCTCGACCTCTCCGTCATCAATAATGATGAGGGACAACGTACAACTCCGATGATTGATGACTATGGCATAGTAGCTGAAGGCTCGAGTAGGGATATTACGATCATCAACATAGCCCGACCTAACTAGCCTCAAGCCATTCTGGGCCCGATTCCAACCCTATCCAGAGATGGTATTTATCATGGTAGCTATAAGTTAGTTGTCATCCTAGTTCTTTGGTACTTTTCTTCAATGTTGATGTCGGCATCTAGTCTTTGAAGAACTCACATTACCTTAAAAATATTTCTCAAAATATCCCTTTAGGATGAGACTGTAATCTCTTGCTTTAATTGCTTACAATCCTCAATATCAAGGCCATAATTTTGATAGAAGCAACAATATTTATTTATAACCCATTTCTTTATGTTTTTCTTCATCTTTTTAGGCCATTAAAGATAACGCTTGTTCTTAAACATCTTTAAAATTTACTATCTTGGTGCATTTATTATATAAGGTGAACTTATCTTAATGCCAAGATAGACTATTCAGCCTTTGTAATATAATCTCATACTTTTCGTTCTTTTTATCATCTCCTTTTTGATCCCCTTAGTAAAAGTGCTTGTTATCTAAGGAAGGGACAACCGCTTCATTCTTTCCTCTAAAAGTTTCCTTAGCTTTAATGCTTTTCTTCAATTTGCTCAGCAATTTGGTCATTCCTTTTGCCTCATTTTTACTAAATAAGAAGCTAAAGGGAGAGTTCAAAAGTCTATGCATAGGGGTTGGATCTTGATAGCTTATCGGTATTGGCATTGATTGTGTCTGTTGTGCTTATTGAGAGATCGAAGTTTTAGTTTAGTGCAGTGAGGTCTAAACCTACTCAGACAATTCCTTGAGTTGAACAATCAAGACCATTTCTAAAAGAGGTAAAGTGGGCGATCTGATTTTAAATCCTATTTGAGTGGTTTGACTATTGCTAATGGCTTTCTTTTTTGTTGTTCATTGCTAATATGGTTTCTGCTTCATCTTCTTTCCTTTTTACAAATAATTCTAATATGATGCGATCGAGATTCAATAATATTTTCAAGCAACAATAATGAATTGAAGGAGGTTTTGAAAATAGAGAAAGCAATATGGTTAATGCTTAGAACCTTCTCAAAGTAAGAAAAAGAGCGGTAGAGAAAAGAACTCCAAAATTTATTCTAATGAAGGATTCTTTAACACTCAAGCCATTAAGAAAAATTCATAATGATGACGATTTAAAAAGAGTTCTTAAAGAAAAATAGGTAAATTAAAAAATTTATACTAAAAATTTTTAATTGCGGAGTCTGAAATGAGAATTTGTGAGGCTGTAATCATTATTTTTAACCTCGTCTTTTTTTCACTACGTCCCCTTGGTGATTGAATGCCGGCAAACATATTTCTAAAATTGATTGGCAAAATTGATAAAGATTTGCTCCATGAGTTGTTATCATAGTAGCTTTTCTATTTAAAAAAAAAAAAAAAAATGATAAATTTATTTAGCCAACATGACATCCGCGGTGGCTATCGGATTGACGCTCGCGAGAAAATTGCGATCACACGGTCGGTGTATTTTAGTTTTATTTTTTATTTTTTATTTCGATCCAAAATGCGGTCGAAGCCAGGATCCACCATTCTCACGTGTAAACTGCGGCCGGCCACGTACGGTACTTGGTGTCCCATGTGTCCACGTGACCCGTTATCATGATCACATGCGCCTTTTTTTTTTTTATATATATATATCGCCGCCACCATCAGCCAGCCCTGCACCACGATGCGAGGCTTGGAGTAGCGCATCATACGCATCCTATGCTTTAAACTAATCAAATTTCTTTCCCTCCGCTAGTTGCAAATAATATATATAATATAATATATATATAAACCACCACACTCTTACTTGGCGCTGACGCATCCCTTCGGAACCCTTTCATCTTCTCTCTTTCTCGTCTGGCTTGCAAACTCCACCGTGATTACTAACCACATCACATTCCCAACCATTATTGGAAAATATTGATCCAATGCCTTGAAAAATTTTAGCGCTCTTCGAATTTCTCCGCGAACCGTATCCGCCCAGCTAAGCTAACATATAGATTTTATCTGGATTTTGGCAAACTCAGCAACATGTGTGTTATATTAGACTTGGGCCAATTAAAAGCTTGATCAATACCCTCCTTAATTGAAGATGAGTTGGGCGAGGAAAGAAAATCAGTTCAGCTTTCCTTGAGAACCCTATATCAACCAATTAATTTGTAGGACTTTCGTCGTAGTTCTATCAATTCCCTTGGGCTTAGAACTGTGAGCAAGGTTTGTAGCTTCTCTGCCCAATAACAAGTTAGGAGAGGTGATTTATTATTTTATTATTATTTTATTTATTTTTTTTTTTTAAAACAAAAAAAAAAAGGTGGGGAGGGTAAAAGGAATGATAGTGACAAGTTCGTCTGGGAAAGCGAGGGGGAAGGATCCATTCAGTTTGATTCCCGCAAAGGCTCAAGGAGATTGCTTGACAGTAACAATTCTAAAGAGAGCGATTACCTACCTCAACTTGCATGATCTCGTTGACATTTTGGGGCCATGGCACATGGGGCTCTCACATGCCGGTGACGGCGACGGTGAGGCTTGGGAGGGGATGGGTATGGGTCTCATAACGTTGTTGGTCTGCGAAGCGTTTATTATTGTTTTTCTGAAGGAAAATTAAATCGCTGCCTGGATTAATTTGTCTGGGAGTTGAATGAAACCCAGATGATGAAGCCTCCTCCTCCTCCACCGAGTGCAAGGGGTGGAGCAAAATTATAATAAGAGTGCGCTTGCCCGCGCCGCGAATCATAAGAGAGTGAAAGTGAAAGGGAAGGGGGGAGCGAGCTTCTTTCCAGACCACAAAGTCTCCGTATCGTACCATACTCTCGCGTTGCTGAGGTTGAGAAGAGGGTGTCGCAGACACCCACCCCTGCCCCCACCAGAAGAGGTCACATGGCCAGAAGCATGTGTGTTGTTGCCTCCCCACCATGCGCGCTACATCTCCTCCTCTTTAATTTAATTCAATTTAATAATTCAGATGCATCAAGAAAACAACAACAACAACATCAATAACAATGAATGGATGCTTAACGTTTAATTCAATTCAGATCAGACCCCAAATAAATGCTTACCTGCTGTCCGCCGCGCCTGTCGGTCACCGACGCTGCTGCGATAACCACCACCTCGCCCCCCCCCCCTCTTCCTCCTCCTCCTCCTCCTTCCCCCCCCCCACCCTTCATTTATTATTGTAATAATCATTATTATTGATCCCATGCATTTACCTTCGCCTCCTTGTTTTTAGTTACTTGGTTTCTCTTCAGAGGAGAAACGAAAACAAGAAATTGACTGACCGAACGATGGGATATCGCCCATGGCCTTGCCTCTCCTAAGTAATCTGAACCGTCCAGTTCAGCCCTGGGTGCAGGCCAGCCGTCAAGTGTTTTGAATCTAAATCAGTAGTGCGTCTCCATCGCCGATTTCCCATCACGATCCAAGGGGGCAGCAGATCTCTGAGTTAACACCTAATCCCACAGTGAGATTACAACTAACTGTTTTTTTTTTTTAAAAAATAATAATTATAATTATATATATATATATATTTAATGGGTTGGGAAAATGGCAACCGAACATCCAATTACCACGGCTGACATTTATGTATACTTTGGGGAGTGGCAACCGGAGACCCAATGAGAGTGCCATCCATCCTCCAGATCTCGATTGGGTAGTTTTGCCGTGGACGGCCGCCACCTCTTAAACTAATGAGATGATGCGACCATGGGCTGGAATGAGTCGGAACCGGAGGGCGTTCACGTGCCGCGACCGTGTTGCGGCCCTGGAAGCTGGAATCGAGCTGGCACGGTCGCGGGCCGGAGACGAATGCAGACACGTGATCCCCCTGGGACCCAGTTGCACCCGGGAGAGGACACGTGTCAGTAGCGCTTGCCGACGCCACTGGGAGAGACGTGCATGCCCTCCCCCGTCCGTCGCGCCGGATTCCTCCCACGTGCCCCGCGCCTCACCTCCACCGTCGATCTGGTGCTCCCCATTGTTGCATGTGATCTCGACCATTGATCCCCGTGGACCCAACTGGCCGGTGCACATGGACGACGCAGTGCGGTCGCTTTCCACCTTCTTCCATTTCCGCCTGCGATGCGATGCGATGCGATGCGACGCGACGGGACTCCACTAGTAAACTCACACCTCGAGAGGAGAGGGGAGGAGAGGAGAGGAGAGGTTTTGGAATATTATGCCCCTCCGATGATATTCCGTAGCAGCTGCCTGCCTGCCTGCCTTCTTCTTCTTCTTCTTCTTCTTCTTCTTCTTCTTCTTCTTCTTCTTCTTATTATTATTATTATTATTATTATTATTATTATTATTATTATTCCCTTTGACTGTAGGGGATAGCAGTTTTGGACCCACTAAACGAAAATGTATGCATTGATATATTAACAACAAAAAGGGTTAACAGCTCCCATCAGCCATCCACCCTGAGAACGAGAACGAGAACGAGAACGAGAACGTGAGGCAATCGATCAGTGGCCAGCAACAAGCGAAAATGAGCTTGCATCCACATGATGCTTAGCAATCGACATTGAGCTCGACTACTTCTTTTAATAAACCATTCCTTTATGCCGCTAATATAACCAGCATCATCATTATTCTATTCCGGGAGGTTCAAGTACACGACATTTTAAAACTAGAAACAAGCAAGTGTGTGTGTGTTTTGAATATAGTGTGGTCTCCCCCATATTTTGTAGTCCTTGAATCATGCCCTACTCGGGGGGTATAAAATAAAATAAAAATAAATAAAATAATAATAATAATAATAATAATAATAATAATAATAATAATAATAATAATAATAAAAAGAAAAAAGAAAAAAAGAAAGGCAGGTTGCTTCAAGTTTCTCGCAACAGTTTGCGGCCGCGTGCTCTAGTGTTACCGTCTCCTTCAACCAGGCAGTATAGTATGATGCATCCCTTCCGATGCTGCTGGCTAGCTTAGGTTGATTGATTGATTGATTGATTGATTGATTAAAACCCTTTTATGGTAGATTCACGGCTTGATCTGATTTAGATTTAAAGACTACTTAGAGCCACGCAATTGATTTTGTACTGAAACTTAAAGTGGTATTGCAAACTAAACTGCAGTACTTGACTTACAAAAGAGTTTCAGAGCCTTTTTGAAATATAAAAAGGGGCATCTTATATTCCATTGACTATTTTGCAAGCAAATGACATGTTACAAACACTCGATGCCCATTAAGATGGGAGTGTTTTAAATGAAGCAGCTATTTGTACCGAGAGCCAATAAACATGGAGCAGTGTTGTTGTGAAACCCGGACCCAGACCTGATCCATTTGGCTGATACAAGCTAAACCAAGTCCAAGCATTTAAAAAAAAAAAAAAGACAAAGGAATCATAATCTGGAAGGAGGCGAACTTGCCTTCCACACAAAATGAATCAAAGAATGAAATAAGGCCTACCACTAAGCCCCAATCTTTATCAAAACCTCTCCCCCTAGCTATTAAAAAAGAGGAAGAAGATCTGATCTAGGGCTTAGAGAGGGATTAAGGGAGATTTGGGTGCCGATTAGAGAGGGTAGGGAGAAGAAACAGAGAGGAAGTTCTTCTCTTAAGATTGATTACGGAATTGACGGGTAAAATTCAAGATCCTTTTTTTTTTCTTCTTCTCCTTAGATCCATGAATGCATTGGTGCTTGATTCATGTTGAGTTACATTGGGATTTAAGATTTTAAGATAGGTTATTAATGCCTCTATTTTAGGTGAAGAACAGGACTAAGATATATTTCCTTCATTGGTATCTTCCCTTGTTCTAGCGAGAGATTCAAATAGGTAAGCTTCTTGCCTTCCTTTTAATTTTACTCTAGAAGCCTTTGGTCCAAAGACTGATCATCGGCAATTGCCAAAAATAAAGATGTGTTTAGAGGTCAGCTCTACCCTACTCCTGTTGTGCTCACGAGCCATAGCAATATAGTAAAGATGAAGACTTCCCTATGAACGACTAAAAAACTGGAGATAGAAGATGAGAGGAGTGATTATGCTTTATGAAGAAAAAGAAGAGGACGAAGCAATATACTGCTGGAAATATGCAATCGCATTAACGAGTCATCTACCTACCTATAAACAAAGGTACGTTTATTTAATTTATTTAATTTAATTTTTACAAAATTAGCTTAAAAAATCAAATAAAATTGCTTGGTCCATCGTGCTCATATAAAATTTAAAAATAAATAAATAGTTGAGTCATATTAGTGGGTTGGCATGTCCTAGCTTGGCTGTGGTCCTATGTATCATGCTAGGCTGCCCCTTGAATTATTGTGTGCCATGCCAGCATGATCTATAATAGGAACCATGCTAGGCCAACATGGAATGACAGCTCGACAAACTGCTTCCTATGTGGACCGTATTGGCCCAGCACAATCCGTTTGACCCCTCTACTCCTCATCAGCAAGGTTTTTTAAGGGATTGAGGCTACTTAGGTTAGTATCTAAAAAGAGTGCCTTTACTTAGTCTTAGTAGAACTCAACCACAGTCATATATGAGTCACTAGCATGCTGAATTAACTCATCTCCCTCTGACCTCTTATACTCTTCAATCATCCAAGTGGGAGCTTAGGACAACTCCTCCTGCTCCCACCTCACTACCTTCAATTGCCGCTCTAGCTCGAGATGCTGGCCAACCTGGGTGGTCAAGTTGTTTGAGAGCATCCTCTCTTGTCTCAGTTGACCATCTCGGCCACTACCAACTCTGCCTTGTGTTACAAATCCTCCACCATAGCTTGGAGTTACTGAATCTCAACATTTATGTGGTTCAGTTATTTTACCATTAGGTAGGAGTGCAAACCCTAAGAGATGACAATAGAAAATCAAATTGAATATGAGCCGAAAGACTTGAAAAAAAGATTAAAAGAAGGAAAAGGCACAAATATTCTTACTTGAAAGGCGTGCTAGATGATGTTCATTATTAGGTCAACATTTGACCAATTGGAGAAGCTTGTCTAGTCCATTGGTAAGTAGACATCGCAGAGCACCTTCGAGCTATCTTTTTCTTTAAAAAAGTCGAAAACTTGAATGCCCCACTTACAGACGTATCGTTTTGACAATGGAGTCGAGGGAAAGAGATGACTTGATTCAAAGCACAGAGGGCACTCCAAACCTAAGGAGGGAATTCCCACCTTCTGCTATCTCCCTCCTTATGATGGAAGGGCCAAGAGTTGCCACCAGCCAGGTAAGAGCTGATTGATTAACAAGTGACTGGGTAGCTTCAGCCTTAACCCAGCCACCCTCCACTCAGCCCACCCCAGCCCAGTGAGATAGTTTGACCTTAGAGATGAGTTATTTTTTCTTCGTCAGCCAAGGAGTCAATGAATCCTTGATAGTTGATTCATAGTTGTTTTCTTTACCTTCACTGCTCACCGGAGAATTGAAATGTTCACTATCTCTGTCAAAGAAAAAAAATCTCTAAGTCTGTAAGCTCAGCTAAAGAATGCGAAAATAATAAATCAAAGCTAAAGTAGAAAGGATACATCCGATAGAGATCGGGTTTAGATTGGCATTGGCTAGGACCATCTTTAATAACAGCTCAGTGATCCTCGAAGGATTGCATTATGCAAGCTAATGTAAAACCTCCTCTTCATCCTAAGGAGAGGAAAGTGGTTCAACATTTTGCTTGGCTACCTCTAGGTCACATCAAACAACTAAGAGTTTTCTTTCAAATAAATAGGGAAAAACTAACCTTCCTACTGATGGATGGATAAAATTTTTTTATCCTTCCAAGGATAAATGTACCTTCAATCGATCTTGATAGGGTGTTCTTTAAGTACTTAAAATAAATCAAGGGAAAGAAAAATCATGAGCAAAGACATATAGGGCATGAAGCCAACTATAAGTCTTTAGGAATTCAGGACGAGCGAGGTAGGAGCTAGTCTATACAAGTAGAGGAGGTCAAAGATAAAGGAGGGAATAGATAATCGAAGCCTTGCCTTTAGAGTATCCTTATAAATTTAGGGATGATCTGGCTCATGGTCAAAAGGTTTATCCTTCTGACTAGAGACCCTAAGAATGAAAGAATTTAGAATGAAGTAGAACTAATGTATCTAAATTATGTTATCTTTTCTAAAGACATTACACTCCTCAATCGTAATGCTAGAAGTCACCTTTTCCTAAAACATAGGGCTCAATGATTGATTAGAAGTGTTTCAAGCCAATAAATCGCTATAGAAGGTGGTTTAGCTCAAAATATTAGATCAGTAATCAAATCAACTCAAGCTTTTGAAAAGGGAAACCAACCTAATCAATCAAAATTAGAAGACATATTTAACTGGAGCTACGAAAGTTGACCAAGAAAAGACAAGCAAAGAGACCAAGGACCACATACACACTGAATGAAAAAGAAATTGCATTGAAAAGAGCTAAGGAGAATCGAACACATGAGCTCTTTCCCTCACTTATATTGACTACAAAGTAGGAGCACAAGAGATGAGGTGTGTCGCTACTTTTTGAGGTTCTATTAATGTAGTATTGGCTACAATAAATGCCATGTGGCACTCGATCATGGGGTTAGTTCAGCGATGATGCACTACCAAGATGGGTTTGGTTAAACATTAGAGAGATGAACAATCATAACCATCTCGATCCAAGCTGATATAATTAAACAACCACTATCGAGCAAAGGAAGCCCAAATATGTCACCAACAATCGAACCAAGCTATTTTTAAGACTTAAGTACAAATATAGACTCAACCTTAAAAGTTGGGAGGAGGGGCGGGAGGGAAGTAATGTGGTATGAGTTGGCAAGCCCACTAGAAGGTGATGCATAACAGATGACTAGAATGTAACATATAGCAGCCCACTTAAAGGTGATACATATACTTCCAAGAAAAGAAATTTTATAAAAGAAGAGACTTTCACCAAAAGTGCCACCTTCTTTGGGCCTCAAGCTCATCTATTCATCCATCATTAAGTATATCAAATCAGAAGTACTCTTCAAAGTGTCTATATATGCAGCCCTATACCCTAGAGGTATGATAATACACAAAGCTTAAGTTAAAAACCCTAGAATTCCATCCAGAAGATAGTTAGGTCTTTTACTTTCTCTTCCTAAATTGACTTGAACATCGAAAAATCTATTGAAAAAAATCTTCGGTCCTCTTCCACTTTCTTTTTCTCACTCTCTTATAAGAGCTGTCTGATCGTCTGAGCTATCACCTTTACATCAATTATATTTAGGAGGATGCCAACAACTATAATTTCATTTATCATAAGATAGTTCTTAGCTATAATCCAACGAACAAATTAATTTATTATGCAATTTGGATTCTGAGCATTCGAATAGAAAAATTGGTTCACGGCTAAACTTTGAGCTACGTGCGGTTTCATTTATATGAGTCCAAATAGATCATTAAGAAAACTTCATAGCTTAACTCGAAGCTAGCTCAAACTAGGATTGCCACAACAAATGAATCTAGCGAGTGGTCATATATTATGCTTGCATCATTCGATCATTTTTTTTTCAAGCAAATAAATTTTGATTATGACTTACCACACAACACATTTAGCAATCACATGGAAAGAGGTCGATGGTATTTGTCATCCATCCGGCAACTTCTTCGTTAGGGAGACACCAGGTCTGAATTTGATTCCACAAAATATGCACACCATCGGCGCCCTAATGCGTCCCCTTCTTAACATGATATTCAATAGTTGGGTTTTCTCTTTGGATTTTTAAAATCCGAGTTAACTTATTTCTACTGTAATTTAAATTTTCAAATCCAATCGATAACACATGGGCGTAGAGATGTAGCTTCCATCAATCCTTCTCCTTCTCCTGTTTCTTATTTATGAGTTTCCGGTCGCTAGTCCCGACTAGTATGGGTCAACATTACGTGAACAAGCATGCTTGAGCAAAAGAAAGGCCAGAGCCTCTTTTTGGGGATTATGTAAACCTTAAATTGCGTGCTTGTTGGGAGAGGAGGTAATTCTTCCTCAAGTCTCTCTTTCCAAAGGAAGAGGGATTGACAAGCTCGGACTACTTCTCTCTCTCTCTCTCATTCTCTAACTTTATTCTCCGCAGCTTATTCATATTGGAGGTGCAGAAACTAGGCCTTGCCGAGTCATATTGGGGACTGTAGTTTGCTCATCCCTAGGAACAGATATTTTCTTCGTGGAGAAGCGGAGAAGAAAAAAGAGGGAGTGCAATGGAAGGGATTGATGCAAGGAAGAGCTATCATTTCCCACAAACACAAACAACCATCGGTTGCGAGGTCACTCTTATCCCTCTTCTTTCTTTCTTTTTTTTATTGTTTTTTTCTTCTTCTTCCTTTTCGTTCCCCTTCTCCCTTTCCAATTCATTCCTTGATCTATATTTTATATTGCCATCTTTTAAAGTTTCCGGGTTTCATGAAAGAGGCACGGGGATGGGAAGAGGGGCTGGAAGAAAGCGGGAGGGGTTCGGTTGCGTGCAACGGGCGCGCGTACGAACTTTACCCGCTGTCACTGCAGTCATAAAATAATGTGGAAGCTGGAAATCTTAGCATATGAGCGCTCTCGCCCTATTAATGAATGCTTAGTTCCCTTGTCACATGGAAAAGAGAATATACGATTCGTCTCCCACACATGCATCACGTGATGACTCAATGCCAAAAGTATATATTGTAGATCGCGATCGATTTAAAATTTTGTCCTCGGAGATGATATTTGATTAGATAAATTATTGATCTGCATACATTATGCATACAACACTAAGGTGAGGTGTTGAATATGTGTGGTTAACAAGACATGCTTCCTTTACCCCTCTAGTCCTTTTACAAACCAGGATGTGCTGATGTATATTTCGTTTCAATCTAGAGGCTAGATGGTTGGTTCAAATTTAATTTTGTCCTGGTATCATATTGTTTAACAGCAAAGTGGAGCCTAAAGTTTAACATGATCTAAATTTTCATTAATATGTCATATGATCAAGTGTTAAACTAATATATTCATTCCTATGGTTTTGTATAGAAATCTAGAACCGTAAGTTCATGGTTAACTTCTCTATCAAGCCAACAATTGTTGGCCATTTTGTTCATATGTACAATAACCCTAGTGCCTAAATTGGCTCCTTGATCCCTTACTCAAACATAAAGATTATCTTGCCATACACATATTTTTTTTTTTTTTTTTCCTCCTTTCTCTTTTGCTCTTTTAAATAAGAATAATTAAAATTTAGTGCCATCACATAAGCATGCTACTTTAAATATGGCAAAGCTAGTAGTTTGAGTGATCATGATGGCAATGTAAGCATTAATGTGGCAGAGTGAAATAGTTAGTTGTTAAATGTGAATAAATACATGTCTTTAGGTTTAAAATCATAAATTATTGCTTTCTTCTTTTTTTTTTTTTTTGGTTTTGGCTATGCCCCATTATTCTATCAAAAGAAGTAGCAAATAACAATTCTTTGAATTCTTTTTTATAAATCATAGGTCTCCTCTGTATTCTTATTTCTTCCAAATCTATAAAACAGATACCAGTTCTTAGCTTTTCACTAATCTAATCCATGCTTGCTAATAGTGGTGATAAGAAACATCTATCCAAAAATCCTATGCTTTAATTCTACAGAGCTCATTAACTATCTCACATTTAATATGAAAAATTTTAATTATTTTAGTTTTCTTTTATTTTATTTTTAAAGATTTCTTTTATACAGTAGTGTCGTGAAAGGTCTTTGCAGACATTCTATTGTAATTTTTCTTTTCCTTTTTACTACTATAACAGAAAAATAATAATAATAATAATAATAATATATTTTTTTTTACTGATATAAATATCAATAAATACGCCTTCACTGGTTAAATTTACAGTGCAGGTGAGATCAGCAAGGAAAAGAAAAGAAAAGAAAAGAAAAATTAAAGAACAGTTACGCTTACAAGACATAATGGATTGGTAAGGGGTTTTTTATTTATTTTTTAACAAGAGTGAAGGAGCCTCGAACCGTAAGTTCGAAACGGACCCGCAGGACATGTTCCACCTAGAGTTGGTATGAAGACAATCACACCACACCCACTGAAATTCTCGATTCCCCCCGGGATTCAACTGGCTCATCCACATCGGCGGTGGCATTTCCACCACACCACACCACACCACATCTCAGGGTGGGCCCATCGCCCACAACCCACGGGAGAACCGACGCGGCACTTTGCCGTCAAGTATGAAAACCAACGGAACGGAGGAGAACAAATACAAAGCTAGCTAGCTGGCCGCATGTGAGGCAGGAAGCCAATGCTCGTTTTAACGTCGTTGACGATCGTAAAGTTAAATCTGCGGTGTGGTGCCCAAGCATCATCCCAAATCAATGCTCCATCATGACACATGGCGTGAGGCAATAGGGCTACCTCACGGGGTCGGTGCTGACACATGGCGGGGGCATGGTTTTTTGTGGGCAATAGACCTGCCTTTGGTCCCGGAGCTGGGCCCCGACGCGGTTCCGTCTCTTAATCCGAGCGCGGCGAGAACGCGATCGCTCTCTAGTCCCTTTGCTCACAGTTTCTCACTCCCTTTTATTATTCAACTGTGATGCCGTCGTAGCTTTAAACTGGTTAATCTCTGCGGCAGTAAATCGTCAGGCGGAGCAGCGCCAAAAGAAAGAAAGAGAGAGAGAGAGAGAGAGAGAGAGAGAGAGAGAGAGAAAAATCAAAACCCGGGTGAGCGGTGGAGTCCGCGGTGGGTGGGCCCGCCAAGCCATCGCCTCCTTTTGCGGGAGACTTCAACGTCACGACAGTGCGGATTCGCGAGGACAGCTAGCAATGAGAGCGGTAGGCTCACCTACCGGAGCAGTAGTGATAACAGGGGTACTCTGAGAAGAGAGGAGGTGAACAGAAGCAGTGCCGGTCGTCGTGGTGGTGGTGGGAACCCCCCGAACTCCAACTTCAGCTCCCTCACGTTCTCTACCCACGCTCTTTTTTAGGCCTTTCCGCATTTGCCTGCCCCGCCATCCCCGCCCCTCTCTCTCTCTCTCTCTCTCTCTCTCTCTCTCTCTCTTCCCCACCCATTTTTCTCCTTCACCGACTCTCATCCGCCTGCCTTGGCCCCCTCTCTTTTTTATTTACCACCCACCCCTTCACTTTTTGTTCCTCCCTCTCTATTTCACTCGACGTGCTTCGGTACGTTTCTCTGCCATTTGCGGCCTCCCGCATGGAAGAGTAGAGAGTATAAGAGGGTCTCTGATAATTAGGGGCTGGCTTCTTTTCTCGCTTGCTGGGTTGCCGCCGCCGCCGCCGCTCCTGCTGCTCCAATGCGCACCACGCTGCATTTATGGCCTTGGAACTGAGAAAGTGAGTGAGAGAGAACATCATTCCTTGCTCTAGGCTTTCCCATTCCCATCTCTTCTTTGTATTCCCTTCCTTGTCCCGGCGAGGTGATAGATTCTCTCTGGTTCTTCTTTAGAGGACTGGGGGTTCGATTTCGTGGGATTTCGCTTCAGTTGCTTCGAATTCTTGCACTCTCGTGAGGGGATCGGGGCTCAAGACTCGGCCCTCAGGTGTCCAACGAGTTGATTCGGTTCGTCATCATCCATAGGCCCCCCTGTTCCTCCTCAATCTCACTCCATAGAGCCCTTTTCTGGTGGCGTTGGATTTTCCCTCTTTTACTCTCTGTTATTGGAGTTGGCTCTGGTCTCTCGTCCCGCATTGGATTGACACTGCTGCTTTCAAATCAAGGTCGCAGGCTTAGAGGAGGCGTTCGACTCCAGCCAGAACCAAAAGGTATCCCCCATTTCTCCTTCGTGTTTTCTCCAATTCTAAACTTCTCTTCTCCATTTCTCGACAAAACCGATCTCAAATTTTTGATTTCTTGTCTGAAGATCTTGAATCTCTTTTTGAAGACAGAATTCTTGTTTTAAAATCAAACGCGCTCCCTAAAGTCCTCGACGCCTTTCATTTCACTTGTAAAAACCTTTTCCCAAAATATCTCTCTCCCAAATTTTTGTTTATTTTGTTTATGAAAATAAGGAAGAAATAAGGACTCGTGAAGCGGTCGGTGGTTTTTTTTGACCGATCACCCCTGTCGGACAGGGCAGGGCAGGGCAGGGCAGGAGGCAGGCGGAGGAGGGAGAGCTCCTCCGTACTCTGTCGCTGGCCATACGCCGCCCTCTAGACTTGATTACTTCTCGAGTAATTGAAGGCGGGAATAAAAGGAAACTCGGGTTTTTTCTCTCTTTTTTTTTTTTTTTTTTTGTTTTTGTTTTTGGCGGGGGGCAACATCCTTTGGAAAAAACCTGGAAACCGTACTCTCGCCGCCAGCTGAGGCGGCCAAAGTTGTCCAGTTCTGGAAGAGCCAGTCAGCCCTTTGAAATCTGTTCTCTCAACGTTCCAGCCGCCGTGATTGCGGCTGCGGTTATAGGATAATTGTTGACGCGTTCGAGTCAATAGTAATTTTCCACGCACGCACACGCACAAAAATCCTTCGTTCCGACAGCTCGATTCACCCTGCGACGTACGAATATGTCAAAATGGCAAGAAATATACGGATACGATTTTTCTTTCCATACTTTTTTTGCGCGCACTTGATTTATATTCATTGATGTTTTTCCTTCTTCTGGATTTCAGGGATGGTGGGTAGCATGGCGACGGCGACGAAGAAGTTAGTGGACGACGGGAAGGCCGAGCCGGTGGACGTGATGTGCGGTGATCTCTTCGATCACATCGATGACTTGCTGGACTTCCCCAACGACGATGACGTGCTGGGGATGGTGGACCCCTACGGTGGGCCCGCCCCCGCTCCAGCTTTCGCTCCGCTGCTCCCTCCCCTTCAGGCGGATGGATTGTTGACCGGCGGCAGCGAAGGAGACCCTAGTAATGGCTCTGATCACGGTGCCGGCGGCGTTGCTACTGTCTTCCACCGGGAGGAGGACAAACTCGGTCCGGTACGTTGCTTGGACTTTTTTTTTTTTTGTGTGTGTGTGTGTGTGTGTTTTGACGAGGATGAAACGATAAAAAAAATTTTCAAATCACTGAAAGATAGACGGATAGGATAGAATCGAAGAGGCGATTCTCGGGCCCCCACGATCGCACCGATCCAGCATCCATCCTCCATACACCGTTTGTCAGCCCGGCTAGGAAGCGTGGGGGCTCGCGCGTCTAATAGGATCGCTTCGCTGAACGCTGAACATTATTCATTAAATAAAATAAAACGAAATAAAATCTGTTTGATGCAAGCGTCTAATCTGACACCCCTGGCAATCTCACAGACGTGGTTCTGTGGGCCGGGTGCTCGAGTTGGGTGCTGGAAGAAGTGGGTTTGTTGGACGTATTGCAGCGGTAGGCTTCCACATCATCCCCCAAGTGACCTCACAACCATTCCTTTCTAGAGAAAGGTGGGACCTATCTCGTGATGCAGGACTCTTTTGTATTGGGCCCCGCATCGCCTTTATTTTCGTGCCGGGTATGCGCATGCCTTTATGGGCTCGCACGCTCACCGACACGCCAACTCGGCTCAGGCGTAGGCGTTGTATGATGCTCGGCTTCGAGTCGGGTGGGTCGCTAAATTTTTTGTGGTGAATGATAGAGAAATGCGGATCGCTTCATCATGCATCCATAAATTTGAATTCCAATTTGTTTATTTATTTTGTCGTATGATACTGCAAATTTATTTTTTCTTTAATCCTTTATTTCTCATCATAATTAGATCCCGATATTTAATAAAATGATCTCAATGGAATAAAAAATACCGCCGTTATAAAGCGATTGTCGTTTCTTCAAAGTTTCAGCCTTTCTCGTAAATGCGTTGATGTGTTTAGACATATATATATATATATATATATATATATATTTATCATCATCGTCGTCGTCGTCGTCATCATCATAAACATTCTTCTTCTTCTCCTCCTCTTTACGGCATGGGTCCCATGGGAGGACAATAACTGCCTTGCACAAGAAGGCAAATAAGTATCCGACGGAAGGGCTATATATAAAATATATATATATATATATATATTCATTTTTAAAAGTGTCTTTGGTATCTCTGTTAAATTTATTTAAATATGACACGGAAATCGATAAGATGGAATTGAATTTAAGAGACCAGATGCGATTGAATAAGATGCTGACGGGGGTTGCTTATATCTCGTCGCGATGTGTAGAAACCATTTCTTCTTTTTCACGTTTGTCGTTACAATCATCCTTCGTTGACATGCAGTGTGACGAATTTGACGTCGGCGAGCTGGAGTGGCTGTCTGATTTCTTCGACGACGATGATTCTTTCATCCTCGACTTCCCCAAATGCGCTATCACCACCACCATCGGCACCAACGAAGGCAATAACAGTAACAGCAACACCAGTAAGGAGGAGGACTCCTTCCGCAGCTCCAGCCCTGTGTCCGTCCTCGAGCCTGACAGCCTTCGCATCGGCGGTAGTAGTGGCGGAGGTGGCTCTTCATCCTCCTCCTCCTCCTCCTCCTCCTCCTCCTCCGGCACCGGTGGAGGAAGCAGCGGCGCACGGGCGTTGGAGGCTCCTCCGGTCAGCCATCCGAAGCCCATTCTGGCGGTCCCAGCCCGTGCTCGCAGCAAACGCCCCCGCCCTGCCACTTTCTCCGCCCGTCCCCACGTCACCATTCCCTCCTTCCCCCCTTCCTCTGGAAACATCCCTGTCTTCTCCTCCTCTTCCGATCCCGAGAGCTTCGGCGAGTCCCCGGCGCCGATGAAACAGAAGAAAAAGAAGAAGAGCTCTGTGGGCACGTCTGCTGGAGGAGACGAGGCACCGCCGGTGAGGAAGTGCATGCATTGCGAGATCCAGAAGACCCCGCAATGGAGGGCGGGGCCGATGGGGCCCAAGACCCTCTGCAATGCCTGCGGGGTCAGGTACAAGTCTGGAAGGCTCTTCCCCGAATACCGCCCGGCCGCCAGCCCCACCTTCGTCCCCTCCATCCACTCCAATTCGCACAAGAAGGTGGTCGAGATGCGAATCAAAGCCAGCCAGAGGGCGGCTGCCACTGGGATGCCGTCGCCCGACTCTTCTGCCAGGGACAGCTGCGATCTCCTTGCTTATATCCGGAGGAAGGAGTGAGAGAAGTGGATGATGAACGAACCACATTAGCTGTGGTTTGTATTTTTTTTTTTCCCCCCCTACTTTCTCTCTTTTCCTTTTAGTTTAAGAGTTGTCTCGGTTCCCTGTCTTGTTTTTTTTTTTATTTTTTTAATATTCTCTCTATTTTTGTACAGAGGAGGGAGAGGAGGGAAAGAAGGGGGGGGGAGAGGAGATAGATGAGTGATAGCCGACCCACTACAATTAGTTAGCCGAGACATGAAACAGAACAGAGGGATGACATAATTAAATTGGTCTGTAGTTAGAAGCAAGGAAGGGAAACGGGACTGTGGAAGAGAACGGATCTAGTTTGATAATGGAGCTTGGTGTATTGAATTATTTTTTGCAGTTGATTGATTACCATAAACAATGCTGAATTGATTTTTCGCCTTGCTTTTCTCGTCCGTCAGCAATACTGCCTCAATGCCCTTGAGCTAAATAATTTGCTGTCAGCGGCAATCGTATGGTTTTTGTTTAAAAGGTAATCTTTGGCATCATCATCATCATCATCATCATCATCCATCACTGCACGTTAAGGCATGATGGGAGTTCTTTGTCAATGTCATGTGGTGAGGACACCGTGGGATGTTTATTTTCTTCGGGCTTTATTGCCAAAGCTTTCATCCAAGCTCTTGATATCTGGCTCTTGTGATTGGGAAGACAAATGAACCTTCTGTGATCAGATTACCTTACAAAAAGAAGAAGAAGAAGAAGAACTTGATGCGCAATAATCGATTGATGTCTTATTTCGTAAACAACTATGGTGTTAACCAAGGTAGGTAGGGATATTAAGGACAAAGAGAAGTAAGCCACCCTTAGATTTGGAATGAGCTAAACATACAAAGCTCGTGAGACCAAGAAATACTGGCATATGCCATTCGCTGTGGTGGGTCGGCGTTGTATCCATCATGCAGAATCTCCTTTGCATCCGTCCACCATCAGATCATCCACCACACAGATCTTGAAGCACTCTGAATTTGTTCAATCATTTGCTGCATAGATCTAACAGCGAAATGAAAAATGATCCCATGGTGGACAGACATGAAGGAACAGATATCCTGTTCTACTTTTTCTTTTTTTTTTTTTTTGGTCCTCCTCGCGCCAAGGATGCAACTCCGTCTCTTGATGCAACACCTTTTATACATAGTGCCATCTTATTGACATGTTTAAACTATCCGATTTTTTTTTTTTAATAGATGAATTTAGACAGAGTCTCATTCTCCGATTCTGTTACCCTTGTTCGTGGCTCATGCATGGTTAGAAATGATATTAGACTTTTGATCTAGGTCCCATATTCATACCAGATTATATGACTGAATTCTTTTCTTTTAACCTCGTTTTTTTTAGAATACAAATATTTATTAAGCTTAAAGAATCATAAGCTGTGGAAACCTAAGTATTACGTAATAAGGCACAAATCAACTTAAGTGGTGCTTCTTAAAATGGTGATGATCAAGAAAAAATTGGGACAAAATGATCACCTAGAGAACAATAAACATCTCAAAGTTAACAATCAATTACAATCAGTCCAAAATAAATAGTAAAAATTACTAAAATGTTTAAGAAACATCTTACTTGTTCATTAAAATCTTATCAAGCCTGTAACTATTGATTTGATAATTTCATAATCAACTGACTCTTTTTATGGCATATGGGCAAATCTTATGAGTTACACCAATCCCTGTTAGTCGTATATGGCAAAACAATTATTTATGTGCACATAATAAAGCTTCATTACTGTTCTATAAGTTATTTTTGTCTCCTAATAAACAAAGAGCCACATTATTGACTGTAATTTTTATCTACTGCACCATCCGTTGTATTTATCTGTGCAAGCCAAGGCTATAGTTGGACGTGGCTAGGCCAAGTTCCTAATTGCTTGACCTAAAAAATTACAGATTTCAGGGGCTTTTCTTTTTTTTTTTTTAATTTTAATTTTAATTTTAATTTTTTATCTTTATGGCATGGTCAACCAGAACCCTAACTAGACTCAATGTCCAAAAATAAGTCTGCTCGGGGAGCTAATCTCTTCATCAAAAGGGTACTAATGGATTGAGCAATTAGCAAAGTGGCAAAGACAATAGCGAAGGTGATGTAATGAAAGTGTCGAGGTTGAGAAGTTAAAAGGGAAGGAGTGATATGTATTGGTGGGAGAGGGGTAGGGAGAGAAGGAGCGCGATGTAGTTGAGGGCTTGATAATTTCTTCTACTACTACTACTATTCCAAGAGGTCTAATAATTCCTTCTCTCCGTTGCTGCTGTATGCGGCTGGAGAGTTTTGATACCTTGCTTGACCTAGAGTCTATCCCATGAGGATTAGCAGGGATTTAATCGAGAGTCTATCCCATGAGGATTAGCAGGGATTTAATCGAGGTGAATGATGCCAAGATCTTGGCGTATGCTGGAAATTGGGATGTTGCGCCAAAGTGCGGATGATGAGGTTAAAGGCAAAAGAGATGCGCGGTGTACGTAAGTAACATGCACATATAGTTTAGGTGTTCCTTCCAAGGCATACACACACGCATTGTGATGCCGCCTGTGTCGCAATGAAACGGACGGACGGACGGACGGACCATCTCAGTTGGAGCGGAGCATAGCAGCTCCTCCTTCTTCTTCTTCTTCTTCTTCGGCCGAAGAATCACGAATTCTCTGGACCGTCCACACCACACTACCCCAACCCAACCCAACCCAACCCACGTGATGGAGTACCGGCCTCAACGGCCCCGGGTTGTTGCCCTGGGCAGGCGGATTTACATCCCTTACCACCACCTATACAGTCCTCGGTTCTTGATGCGGAAGCAATTTGCTTAGCTTTACATCCGTCCGTCCGTCCCTCCCTCCCTCCCTCCCAAGGTATCTATCATTTACAATGCATCTCTAGGGCAGGCTCGTCGTATACATGCTTCCATCCCTTTCCCTCTCTTCTTTCCTCCCTCGTTCCTCCTCCTCCTCCTCCTCCTCCTCCTTTCCTCTTCTTTCCTTCTCTTCCCCTCTCCTCGCTGTTTCTTCTTCTTACTGGGTCAAAGCTTTGCTGTCAGAGGGCGGAGCCTTGTTTTGGACCGGCAGAGCCCTGCTCTTGAAGAAGGAGCTCTGTTCCACTGAATCGCGATCGTCACCGTGGAGTTTTTGCGCCACAGCTTTTGGATCGAAGACCCACCGCACCGATCGCGAGCCCTACTTCAAGATCTAAAGGGCCGATGAAGTTTCGATCATCGAAGGCCAATATAACAATTCCACCGCTGCTTCTGATCGATCGCAGTCAATCTAGTGAGACGGAAAGCAGTCGATCTCCAGTGATCAGCTTCCTCTTCTTCTTGGCGATTTTTCTGCTGAAGCCTGTGGCTGGAGTTTCGCTAGTGACGCCGCCATCTTTTCCGGCGCCATCAGCCACTGGACGGCCGCCAGATAATCCTGAAGTAAAGTCCTCTGTTTCGTTCCCTAACTCCCTGTTTAAGCCAATCCCATCCAAATTAGGGATCTACCGTTGTTGATCGGTGGAGAGAGATCTGACCTCAGATCATCTCTTTTCTCTGTGAATCACCACCGATCGGAGGTAGAGGGCTGCCGATCTTGATCGGCTGTAGGTTCTTTGCTCCATCGATTGTGTGGATCGGCAGCTCATCGGAATGAGCGTCGTCGCTGCCCGGTGCTGTCGCCGATGATCGCTACCATTGGGGATCGGTGTTCAAGAAGCACTAGGTGATAGGTTCGGCCATGGCTGAGCAAACCTTGGCCATCGGGTTGTTCTCAAGAAGAAGATGACTCCAATCATCTTGGGTTCAGGCGAATCAGTAAATCCTTGGATTGAGCCACTCCAAATTCAAGAGGAACCGACTAAGCTTGATTACCCTTATTTTGGACCGGCCTGACCCATTTGAAGTCTGGTTCAATCTAATGAACCCAAATCCAAATGGGAACCAAAAAGCTAATTCAGGATTAATTAGCATGGTTTCAAGTCAGTTTAGGCTGGGCTTGATTTAATTGGACCCTAAATAATATAATTGAACTCTAATTAATAAACCCAATGATTTAATTAAAGCTAATTAAGCAAGTGTAGGTCCTTTTAAAGTTAATTAGATGGATTAGGTGATTTGATTAGAGCGAAATTAGTCCAATTAGGCCTTAATTTAACCCATATAGGCCTAGATCTAATCCTAAATAGAGTTAATCATGCTAGGATAGGTCTAGATTTAATACTCATATAATTAATGAAATTAAGGATTTGTTTGATTATGGTGACATTTGTAGGTGATCTCATTATTGATTGATTGATTTTGATGCAGGATTTTGGCGTATATTATAGATTACCGATCGAGGTGAAATCTTATTTTATTCTTATGTGATATGTTATATTTCTTGCATATGTTTTACTAGCATGCATCATGGTTTTGTATGCACTGTTCTATTAGCATATTTGGGTTATGGATGTGTATAATCTATTTTCATTTATAATACATATCTTGTAGAGATCATGTATATCTATAGGATTTTATGTTAACAAGACTTATGATGTTGATCTTGTGATAGATTTGAATGTTTATTTGCATAATAAAGTGGTGATGTAGGGGGAGAATAGTATATGGACTAGTCACTAATAGATGATGTGGTCGCATTAGAGACAGGGCCTACGGCTGATTTAAGCCCAATGTAGAACTAGTAGGATGATTGTCTAACTTGGTTTATGATACCTGGCATAGATTGGCTATTGATACATGGTAATAGTTCAAGCCGATTTGATTTGAGCTTGGCTTGAACACGCAACATTGAAAGCAAAACCTAGAGCTAATTTAAGTTTTGATATAGAATCAATATGGAATAACTAGATTTGTGACATGCGACACTAGTGTGAAAACCAACCTAAGCATGTGGTGCTAACCAAGTTAGGTTTATACACACTAAATACTAGCTAAGGAGTGATCAATATGTATCTTCAGTGTGCCTTTGATACTAGTACGGTTAATTCTCCACTATGAAGAGTATATGTGGGGGAAGTATTAATATATCGGTATAGTTGATTTGCTGATATTATTGTTATGATGATTTTTGATATGGTATCAAAGTGGTGTAGTCCAATGCTATGAAAGCTAAAACATGACAAAAGATTTCATTTATATTTTGACATGTAGTTTTATAATATGTTATTTACAGCATGATTTATTTTGATCGAATATTTTATTTAATATTATTTAAATATTTTTATCTTATCTGCATATTCATATCTATATGGTATGAATTTCTATTGGGTTGTTAGGTCATAACCCTCTTACCTTTTTTAAATATTAAGGATATAAGTACTGGGCTAGATTTTGGAATTGTAGGAGAGAGGAACATAGTGTGGATAGTATAATTTCTTTCAAAAATTGTATAG
Organism: Metroxylon sagu; assembly: GCA_017589505.3. Taxonomy (NCBI): domain Eukaryota; kingdom Viridiplantae; phylum Streptophyta; class Magnoliopsida; order Arecales; family Arecaceae; genus Metroxylon; species Metroxylon sagu. The sequence continues at coordinate 1,564,771 of JACVBY030000626.1, read as the reverse complement.
ATACGATGGATTATATGATCTTTAGCTTTGTGACATTTTTATGCATTCGATGATAATATTGGATTGCTAGTTTATTCGATATTATATTTGAGCATACAAAGGTTAAGAATAAATAAGCCTTTCATACTCTTAGAATTTCATTCTAAGGGTATGTAACTGGGCGGTGATCACTCTAAGGATATGCAACTATGCGGTGATCACCTAGGCCGGCTTTGGTTTGGGGACGTGATGCATATCTTAGGGTGAAGGCGTTCCATACAGAGGGTCTTTCGGCAGGGTTGAGCCAGAGAATGGACTAATCAGTATTGATTAGCTTCACATCAAAATTTGGGTCGGGCTTAAGCTGGAAAAAGGCTAGATCCAAACTAAACTTGGAAGTTCATCGATCTTAGATTAATTCGAAATCCAGGACCAACTGAACTATTATTTGGAGCAGTTCGCACCAATAGAAAGCTCCTGAATAGATTTATGTATCCTATATATCCATGCACACCTTAATTTCTTCACAGTCAATGGCTTCCATGCTTCTTGGAGTGTTAGCGTTGTTCCAGCAAGAAAGCTTTTTTTCTTTCAAAAGAAAAAATAATAATAAACATGGTGAATTAAACAACTCCAGAAGGTAGATGGTAACAATGCAGTTACCAAAATCACAAAATTATATTATAATGTATTATTAGAAAGTATAACGTTATTATTCTACTAATAAAATATTATAATATTATGACATATTATTATAGTAATATATTATTATAGCAATATTAATATAATATAATATAATGATATTAATATACTGCATTATAACATTATATAACATTATAATAATTTTATATTATTTATTATATTTATAATAATATTATTATCATACAACATTTATTACATTATATTATATATAATTATTTTATTATATCATAATATATTATAATAATTTTTATATAAATATTATATTTTACTATTATATTATTATAATTATATTAAAATGTTATTATGTTGTAATATTAAATTTGATTATTTTTATGATTCGAAACTATGAGATAACTCTCTGTATGTCTTACGGTTAATGCGGCTTCAACTTGATTTATATATTTTTAGGCCTCGCCTACGTCTAAGTGTAACTTGACTTCTAAAACGTAGATAAATCATAGCATTTTAAATAGGTGAAATGAGTTGACTCCAAACAGCCTCTTGTTAAGTCTAAGGACTTTCAAACCAAGTCGGGCCTTGGTGGGGTTAGGTTGGCACTCACTCGACTCAACTCGGCTCGACCGACTGTGTCATGCACATGTTGTGGTGCCCGTTTTGCCACATGTATTTAGATACTTAAATTTTAAATTTGAATGGGACCCACTTGAGTTATAAGTTATAACATTTTGCAACAAACGTTGTCAGGATTTATTGGGGTGACGGCATTGGCGGGATATTAGGGCCTCGCCATTACGCACATGCACTACGTGCAATTGGGCCTCATGTGACCCAGAAAAAGAGGCCATTAAGTTGAGGTTGTTGGGCCATTATAGAATGACAATACTGGCAAGGCATTAAGGCCTTATCATTAGTTCCATGGATCGTGTGCAGTAAAGCCTTTATGAGGCTTGTCGAGAGGCCATCAAGGCCTTGTCATGATACTCGTAAGCAACGTGCGATTGGACTAGCAGTTCATTAAGGTCTTGTCGTGACGCATGATCACAGGAAAACACGCTTATTCAATTATTTTTATTACTTATTATATTAGTATATATTAAAATTTAAAATTTGAATTTCAAATCTTGTGTGGCATTATTGGAAGAGACTAACCAAACACAAACATATTGGGATTAAACATTGAAAACTTTGTTTGCAGATCCAATTAATCAATCAAAATTTTATAAAATGACTTCTTTTGGGGTTTATAACTCAATCCAATCCAAAAAAGTTCATTGAGGTCCTTTTTTGAAAAGATGATAATGTCAAGTAAGATACTGATTGACTACTTCTAGTCTAATTTTTACTCTTGAATCTCTTGATTCCAAGCTTCCATCTTGGCCCAATTCTAAACCAATCTCTCTTCTAGTCCTCCTGTTCTCATTTTAAAGCTCCTCAAGACATTGACTTTCATTGGCATCATAGAATTCTTAGTGCCCTCCCTTTATGATGTCTATCTTACCACCAAGACCTCTAAAAAAAAACTTTGGGATACTCAAGATTTTGAGTGTGGAATAGATGATGTTAGCCTAGACCGGCTCATCATATCTAGGTTCCATAAATATGTCATGATGGAAATCCAAATTCATGAACTCCCAAATCTCTTTTGAAAAGCTAAGTTGAGTGGATGTTAATTTTTTAAGAGTTATCAGATTCAATCCTTAACTGATTCTCTTCCTCCTTCGTAGTCAAATGTCTCTCGAAAGCTAAATCATAATTAAGGTGACTTGACTGACGGATGTTATCAAATCCTTTAGCATTGAAGAAGAACATTGGCTTCAACTTAAGCTCAAACCTAAGTTTGATCCCCAAATCAACTTAATTGAATCAAATCAAAGATCCTCCAATCAAACCTAATTCAAAACCTAGGGAAAGAGCTTCAAAAAAGAACTTTTGGAACTGGTCAAATCAAAATTCTTCCTTCAAACTTCTTAAAACCCAAAACTAATTAAATGAAATCCAACCAAGTCAAAAGCTAAAAAAAGAAAATCTACTTCACATGAAGACTAACTAATCATATGGCGAAGAGATGCTATTATAAGATTGAATCACTAAAGAAAAGCATTAGTATGCTCGAACTTCAAGTGAACATGCTTAAAGATGGTATCGAACTTTCTTGCAGGTCGAATGTTCTTAAAACTTTTATTAACCTCAATCATTCAGCTTGTGATTAATGGCTTGATTTTATAGCTAGTGTTCATATCTATTTAGATCGCTTAAGGTTCTCTAATTTTTTAAAATCATGTGGATGCTTGAAAATGATTCAACAATACAAGTATTAATAAAAGGTCAAGTGGATTTGAAGATAACATCTCAAAAGATCTTGATCCTTTATGAAGCATTATATATCTTGAACATTAGAAGAAATTTAATCAATAGATTTCTTCTCGCATCTAAAGGCTACAAGATTACCCTAGAATATTAAATGAGCTTATAATTACTCATAACAATGAGTTTGTAGGGAAAGGATCTGTTTCTAAAGTTCCAAGTACGTATAACTCCAAAATCCTTAAACAAAAGTTCTTCCTTTATTTCTAATATTAAATCTTCTAATATCTGGCATGATAGGTTTGATTATGTGAACTTTGATTGATTTTGTCATATGACTAATCTAAATTTAATTTCTTATGTATGTGATAAAAAGTTTAAAAATGAAATTTGTATTCGAGTCAAAAGTACCAAAAATTCTCTTAAATCAAGTCATAAACGTTTAAATCTTTTTTATCTAATTTATATTGATGTGTGTGACTCAAAATTATCAACTTTTTGAGAAGATTATTACTTTATAACATTTGTAGGTAATTTCTCCCACTATTATTACACATTTCTAATCAAACTTAAAGATGGAATTTATGATATGTTTAAAATCCTTAGGACTAAAGCTGAAAACAAAACTAAAAAAAAAACTTAAAAGATTTAGGTTTGATCAAAATAGTGAGTATACCTCAAATAAAATATAAGAAGTGATGAACAATAAAGAAGGCTAAAAGAATAACAGTGATAGCTTATAATGAAGAGGATAAAGAAATGGAAGCATTTGAGAGCTTGCACTAGATAGACAGCCATAATAAATATTTTGAATCAAACGATATAAAGGAAAGAAAAAATGAAGAGCATGAGTGGTTTTCTAGGCTTGAATAGTAGCTTTCTCTCACTTATGCATATGGTCATTCTTCCAAGCTCCGAAAGTTCATATGGAGCCTTTCACTTAGCAAATTCGGAAGGTGGTAACCACTTGAGATTTTCAAGAAAAACTTCCATTTCCTCACATGCAACTTATAAAATTTTATAAGGATATAATGAATTGTATCTCCATTAATTATAACATAGGTTGGTTCATGAGCATAAGAATTATCTTGCTTGCTTAACATTAATTCCAACCCCTAAACCATTCTCCATGAAGGTGTAAACTAGGAGCTAGTTATGGGCATGTAAGATGATTTGATCTCAATGGGTCTAAATAGATCTGCTTTATACTTTTAAGGTACGTTATGAAATGCATATTAAGTCATTTTTGGGTGGACTTGGTCTACTATGTAGCTAATAGATCAAGCCTATCAATGATCACACTATTATGACTCAAACCTACATACTATTATAGCTTTTATCGATATCTGTACATTGACAAACCTAAACTATCAGCGACATGGTGATTAGGTCTACCTAAGAATGGCTCATTCATATCAATATCCTTGCTAGCTTATGCAAAGCAATTGCTAGCATGTTTGAATTCAGTCTTAAAGAAGTAGCCGTCTTTACAAGATATTGCCAAGAATAGGTGCATGAACCCATCTAATTCATAAATTTATTAAATTAGAGAATTCGATAAACCAATTAAATTCATAATTTCTCTCAAAAAAATTCTTTCTCCTCCTCTATCTTTTTCTCTATTTATTACTTTTGCTCCCTTTTATCCCTTCTGATTTCTTGCTCTCCACTTGGATATTCTCCTCCTCCTTTTCTTTCTCTTTATGAAAGGGTTTTGATTTAAGAGAAATCGAAGATTGGAATTAAGGGAATAAGGCCAAGAATAAGAGGAAAGAGGTGGGGACCAGATTGGTAGAGAGATGGTAAAGGAGTAAAAGACATGAGGTAGCGTAGGGCTTTTGCCCTTTCTTCTTGAGAGGAAGAGACCAATAGGGGAGACAGAGAGATAGAAAAGAGGTTAGTAGAGCGAAAATGCCAATAATTTTGAGAATAGGAAAGTGCTTTATGTTTCATCATCATCATCATCTTCTTGTTAAATGTTAGGACGTGGTTGGAATGTCGAACCCCTTCTTTACTCTTTACCTTTTAAAAATTTTAATTTTGCGAGTAAGTTATATTATATCTTCATAGACCTATGGTGAGAAGCACGCGAGTTTGATGTATTAATATAACAAATATACAACTTGATTTATTATGACCATCCATAAGAGTTGCTGAAAGGTAAGTGATGGCACAGCAAAATATAATTTATTTTATTAAACAATAGTAAATCAAGTAATATGAGGAGATGGGTTGGATAGGATAGGAAGAAGGAAAGCATAGCAAAGCCAAGGAGATTTTTATTTTTTTAAAAAAAATTAATATGATTTAGGTTATAAAGAAACTGTAATTAATAAAAAAATAAAATTTTGATATGATTTTAGATTTTTTTTATATGATTTTTTTATTTTTTATTTTTTATTTTTTATTTATTTTTTATTTTTTTGCTTAACAAGCAATACTTATACCATCACCTTATTTAAAAAATAATACATATCCACAAGGCGCACCCAATCTTAATCCTAGAAATCTTCTGAATGGGTCAGTGCATCCAATATATATATATATATATATATATATATGAATTTGCGTGTAATTTATGCTCATTTTTTTGAGAGTGGATAAGTGCACATATTCTGTGCACCATCATCAAAGGAAAAAAAAAAATGGCGAAGTTTAGAGACATAATTTTTCTTAAACATGTATTTCCCCCGTTGCGGAGTTGAGCTCCTGAATTTCAGAGTCACACAGAAATCCCATAGATTACACCTTGTATTATGACATTAGCGAGTGTAGGCACAATTTTCAGATGGATCTAGAATGTTAGTTTGACATCTCACATTAAATAAGAACTTACCATGCAAAGAGAAGCGTGGAATAAAATGATTAGTTCAATGGTCCTTGTACTTCCTATGCTTGTGCGAATAACAGAAGATTATGTAGGGCATTTTATATGGGAGGTCTTTTTCGTACAGGTCCTTTCAATCATTGTTCTTGTTTTACTGGTTGTAATTACAAGGACGTCTGAGCTTAAGGTATGGTAGGTGCTGAGGGTAGATTTTGTCAAGCGTATGAATTTGCAGATGATGAGGTCGGGAATTGGGTTTCAGAGTCATCGTCATTTCTGACAAAGAGTTTTTTTCTCGGTTCCTTCTCAACAACATGGTTGTAAAAAAGAGAGTTGCATATTCCCTGTGGATATTGTTAACGTCTCCGATGGCGAGATGTGCTCACAAGATAAAACTTATGGAATAAAACTAAAACAACCGAGGTGCGTGGACGCTGGAATTGATGGAATTTTTAGGATGCCATGAAACGAGATGGGATAAAAAAGAGAACGATCGATTTCCGTGATATAAATCATAGTTTCACCTAATGGCTTCTTGGTCTCTTGTACTTTAATTTCCTTCCTTCGACTCTTCCTGCCCCTACTGCTACCGCATCTCCATTTCTATCTTTAAGATTACGAGATTCTTTTATTTATTTATTATTTATTTATTAAAAAAAAAAAAAAGTAAAAGTGATTCATGTTCCCTCTCTGGGTAAGCCATGTGAGCCTGCTATCATTGGTTGATTGGTACTGGCCGGCCCACATGAACTTGGCATAGATTTAACCCAGGAGGCGATATAGATCTTAGCAGATTGAAGAAAATCCAATCCAATCCAACCCAACCCAACCCAATTAGAAGATTGTACATTTACATTATAGTGCTGCATCTTCTGTGCAGTGCTGCGCCTCAGAAAATGATTTACATTTCCCATTTGAAAATTTGAGAAAATGAAAGAATTTGTGGATGATCTGCAGTAAAAGAACAAGTCAAACATGCATCTCACGCAATTAAAACCTTGCGCTGGGAAATTAAGGTTGGCAGCTCACCCTTATACTAACATTGTGTTATTGAGACTGCTTTAGCGGCGTCAAGATGATTCAATCGACAGGTTCCTAGGAGGAATTCCGGAAGTTCTTCTTCTGTATTTCCCTGCATGGAGTTCATTTCCATTGAGATTTTGATTTGCATTCAAACATGAAAAAGATGAATTATGGTCAGGCCATGGTGCTTAGACCCCAAAAAAAAAAAAAAAAAAAAAAAAGGATCTGACTCTTTGCTATTTTCTTTTTTCTGCCCCTTTTCCCTTATGTTTTCCAAAAACAGATGTTCCCCAAAGTTATTTCCATGTGAAATACTTAGCACAGAAAATAAGCACAATCATGTCATTTAAGTGAAGCTAACTCTGCAAACGAATAATCATCAGAGTCTCCTTACCTGTATTAGAAAAGCCATCTCTATCACCAGATTATTCAGGTAACCAAGGACAAGGCTGACAACACCCCTAGCAACCGTTGATGAGCCGATGTCTATGCCAAGCTGAAATTCAGAGTTATAAAAGTCAAAGCTATATATATATATATATATCAGTCAAATAATTCTCACTATTAATGATATATGAAAAGGTCATCTAACATATCATGCATGGAGGTCAACAACCAAAACATTTGACTAATCAGGCAGATCCATATTTTGTTGGCAGAATATGCTTTCCTGTTCAATATGGGCACAGGATATGCTATTTGAAGTCTTTTCACACGGGCAGTAGGGGACTTACAACAGCCTGGGAAATCAGAATAATATAGTTTAACATAAAATCTTAAGTTGAGGTCCACAAACTTAGAGCACTACAAAATGGCAAAGAAGATAATGGTAGGAAGTTGAGGTCCACAAACTTATGGCAAACAAGATATGGTAGGAAGTAAAGAGAAACTACAAGGATTTCTAAAAGAGGAAAAGTGAAAAAGGGCAGGAATAGCCCACTGCTAGTGCTGCTTTATTTTTTTTCCAACACCTCAGGAAAAGAAAGAATTCACAGAGAGAAGAGGGGTGCCGTTAGATATTAAAACAAAAGGAGGTAGCCCCGAGCTAGCAATTGATTTGTATACAGATGAAGCAGCATGGGAATTCCTGAGCTTGTATGGGTTAACAAAATTAGAGTCCTGGATGTAATCGAAATATATGTACCAACTTCCATTCTGAAAATTTGCAATTCTATTCCAGATTTGTAGCCAATATTTGTACTCATGAGGCCTCATCAATATCATTTTACAAAACAAAGCATTAACCTACTACTAAATGCAATCATGTCCTGTCACACAGAGTGCAAGCATGTAACCCTAATTTTGCATTTTTCTCATGCAGAATATAGCCAAACATATAATTTTAACCATGTTTCTATCATTCCCACAAGATCAGCCAGATGCAAATGAATTCCATTGGATTCCATTAATTTGCTGCAATAAGGGATGTTACTGTCAAGAACATATGATTTACCTCCAAATAGTTTCTGCCACGAAAATAATTTATTTCTAATGCTTGACCCACTAAACATGCTTTCTTGCCCACGCTTTGCTTCACTATCCATGATCCCTACAAGTGCGCCGTATGAGAAAAAATCATGGCATGCGTAAATCAAGACCAGCACAAGCGAAGCCTTGAAATGCATAATTTAGTAAATGGACAAAGCGTATGCAACATGTACTTACCTTAGAAATATATGGGATAAGCTTAAACCTTGAATTCCTAAAAGCATCGTCTCCTCTGATAAAGTTTTCTAGTAGAGGAATATTTTCCACTGGGGTATCCATCATATAATATAAAGCAAGACTGTATGTGGTTGAACCTGGTACCTAATTCCGGGATGGGGATAAGAAATCACGTACTAATGCTTACTAGAGAAACAAGGTGCATCTCTGAAGTTATGGGAATGATTGATTGGACACTCATTCACCTGTATGTTCACAATGAAGAAGAACTCCCTACCACCTTGTGCGGCATACTTCTGCGACATCAAAAATCCCTTGCATTATAAAAAATAAGAGGAAAGAAGAATTTTCTTTCAGGGTATCTATGGTTACTTCATATATATATATATACACACACACACATACCTGAACAATGCCTCCATTGCGACCACCTAGATCATCTTCACGCTTATTGGATTTTAACCAATCAGCAGCTACCATTTGCATTAAAGTACCACTGGCTTTAATCTGTTCAAAGAAGGAATCACATACCCAGGAAAAAAGGGTTTTTCTACATAACAAAGATTAAATGTGTGCATGCAAACACACACGCACATGTACATGAAGTAATTGATGTCAACAAGAATTTAAACTGGATACAAGTAATTAGTTTTTACAGTCATCGAAAAGGAACTAGAGCTAACATAGACCCCTCTTGCTTGAGTTTGAGAGCTAACAAAAAAAATTATATATTTTTAGTCTCAACTAAAATTGTTAAATCCCTATACTGCCTCACTTTAACTTTCATCAAGAACATACATAAAGTTGCAGGTATACAAACAAGAGAATGCATGAGGTGCTGACAAGGAATCACAAGTCTCTGGATGCCTGCTCTCTGATGGAGATCATAGAACGTTCAAGATTGCTGAGGGTGCTGACAAGGAATCACAAGCCTCTAGATGGGTGCAAGTAGCTTTTAGCTATCACTCAAGACATTAGTTATCATTAGATAGTGTCAGCATTTGTGAGGATTTGGACTTGTTTTAAATTTTATAGTCTTTTATATGAAAGATTTTGAAGGTAGGAGCTTCTGAGCAAAGTTGCCATTTAAATCTTTTTACAGTGGCTGGTCGCTAGAGTTTGTTGTTATGATGATATGCATATTACAGTGGCTGGCCCCTAGAGTTTGTTGTTATGATGATATGCATATTGAAATAGAAACGATGGTTCTCTCTCTTTCTTCCTGCATTTCAATGTAGCAGAGGTGTAAGACTTCCACAGGAGAGTCCGGTAACTATCTTTTTCTTCTCCTCTCTAACAACACAGGTACAGGTAGTTGTTCCCCTTCCATTGTTCATCCACCAGCCATCTTTTGGAGTCCATCAGCTGCTTGTCAGGGCCTAGTCACAGAAATGATCAGATCTGCTGTTACAGCAAATCCTGCAGAAAACACCAACAGCCCTCCATCATGACTGTTATCCGATCCCTGCAAACTCTAATCCCTACAGCCTTGAACAGCCTCCACTGTTCAGATCCCTAGAGTTGCAGAAGCCAAGGTTTTACATCCCAGCAGGTTGGAGATCAACCCAGCTGTTCCGTCTTGGTCCTACTAGAAAATGGGACTGGGAGAGTTGTGGGGCTTCAAACTCCAAAGGGGAGAAAGATTGAGCATTCCTACTGGGATGCTCAACTGGCACAACTTCTGAGCTGAGGCAGGACAACAGAATGCCCAGTTTCATGAAAAAACTGGGGCATTCCCATCTCACAAGATTTAAAGCCTTAGAAGAAACAGATATGTTATTATCCATTTTAGTTTATTTTCTTCTTTGAATATAGACCAGCAGGCTACTAGCAAGACCTCTTTTTATGATGCTGTAGCACAGCTTGTTATTCAGCTGTGACTCAAATCTTAATCCTACTCATCATCATCCTATCAAGCCAATTGGTGCTCCTACAGCTTGAGGGACATCGTGACAGGGATGGTTGCTGAGAATCCTGCTGAAAGCCTGTTGGGCCTGCTGGATGGGCATGCAGGTTCAGATGGGAGCCAAGGAATCTCAAGGGAATCAAATGCAACCAAGCACAGTTATTATCTTGAATTCTTGAAAACTGGTTGAATGTTTTATAGCTTGTAGCTTGAATTGCAAGAGTTAGAATCTGATTTGATCTCAGCAGATTGCCATATCATTGCCTTTTCATTTTGCATCACCCTGGGAAATCCCATATCATTGCCTTTTAATTTTGCATCACCCTGGGATTAGCTTAGTGGATTACTATTTTCTACTTTATTCTTATTTTTGTTTTGTTTAAGTTGTTTACATCTTATATTAAATTCAGTTAGTTGTCTACGTTCAGCTTATTTGCTTTAGGTTCAGCATTCAAATTTAATTCCATTGATTGCTTATATTAGTGAGCATATAGAGGTCCCTTTAAGTCTGTCCTGTATCACTTTCATTTCGTACCATAGGCAGGAAATTATAAAGATACCTAAATGTTGCTGAACCCCATTACACAGTAAATATGTCGAAATATTGACAAAAATACCTGCATGGACTTCCTGCATAAGAAGATACTTATCATGGTAATATTAGAACAAAGCTCAAAAACATGGACAAATTTTTACAGAAACCAATCCCATGGTTGACGTGGATTATGTGAGATAATCATGACAACTTCCAGATATCCAAACACAGGGACATCGGCAAGCATGTACTAACATCGACATCTGCATTAAGTGATGTCAAATGGTTCATGCATCCTCAATTAAGAAAGGGATTGCCAACAATATTGCAATCACCTGGGACATTGGTAACCTAGCTTAAATATCTAAGTTCATGTGAAACTTCAAATAAGCCTCTCCAACAACTACAAGCTTGCATTTGGATGGTTTATCTGCATACACTACCTTTCCTTCACATATATTGATATGAATACTCAATAATGGGACTTAGATGCCATAGGAACTGACATTTGCATGTACGGTCATTCTCATCAATTAGTTGTCATCATTTGTAAAAGAATATGGCAGAAAGTTGAGGGCACAAAATACCCAAAAAAAAAACAAAAATCTCAATTACCTCTCATGAATGAAGGTTTATGGGGTCAGTTTTGAGAGTTCTAAAAATAAAAAATAAAAATAAAAATCACTATTTCACCAGTAATAAAGGAGCTGCCAATGCCCTTCAAGCGTGCAAGTTTTTATTAGCAACAACAGGACACTTATTACACCTAACTTGTCAGCATTTAAACTTCTGCTTCTATCGTCTAATTTCTTTTCACAAAAATAGAACTAAGATCTTCCTTTTTTTTTAAGGATAGAAGGATGACTGAAGCAGTAGTCATATAGACAAGAAAATAGTACCTTTTGACGGTCTTGTAAATAAGTTCTGCTACGAATCAAAAATGTCGAAGGATCTGCAGCAGCCCAACTGCAAGCTATAGTAAAACTCAAGTCTTTTTGAAGGGTGGCGCCATAGCAACATGGCATTGAATCTTCCACTGATGCCTCCTGTAGATCCACATAACCCCTCTTCTGAACTGCATAACACAGTAGCAACAGACAATCAGACAAATATGGTGCAATCCAAGAACACTATCATTGGAACTAAATGCATGTTACACCATTTCATTAAAAAAAGTCAAAAAGAAACTTTCTCATACTAACCTGCAAGATCATGCAATCTTCTCACGAGTACCGCAGCGGTCGACAGCTTAGGCTGGCGCTGGTCCTGCACCAATCAATGCAACAAAGAGATAGGCAAGTGGCCTAAACTTAACTTTTGATCAAGCAAACTATATGTATGAATACTATTTAATGCAGGCACAAAAATACAATTGAAAAAGAATTTAATGAAAACCTGCTTGTTTCAGTGTGAATGTTTGTACAAGCAAAACGCTACTCTTTCTTTATCTTTTTTTCCTTAAAAAGAATGCAACTCTCTGAAACATGGTACTGTTGACAAAAAAATGTAATAATTGGCAGAGTAAATTGGATTTGGTATCACAACAATCTTTTACGCCAACCAGTTTATTTTGAACACAGACAACAAAGAGATGGAACCATCTAATTCAACAGTATAAACCAATCACCCAAACCAAGCCATATATATCTGGGAGAGTTGAATGCAATCTAGTCATCAATTTATATGGCAGGATGTATAAAGACAAACAATTGACAGTCTTGCCATTTACTAACAATGGACACTTGACTTTTGCAACTGAAAAAGATTGCTGGTTCCCATGAAAACTTTGGAAAGTAAATCTTCAAACAGGTGAAGAAAAGTAAAATGATAGTTCACAGAGGGCAAAGTGAGAACTTAACCCTTTGTTTCAGTGAGATGACTATGGCTGTAACAATAGTCTACTGGGTGCACTCCTTTTGACCCTTGTTTAAGTATGCAACAACTTGTTGATCCTAACAGCTTCTTGTGGTTTTTTTCATTCATGTATTTTCTAAGCCACCAGGCCTTTCTTCCCATTTCTTTTCATCCATGAATTTGTCTAGCAGTTCCCAGCTTTTGCATCTCCTCTTGATCATATATGAAGCTAATTAAGTCCTTTAGATACTTGCACGATTTTGATCTTCACTCTGTTAGCTCTTTATTCTACTCAGTTTGAAAGTTTGAGTCGCAATGACTTTTTGAAGGGTCTTTTGGTTCTACCACTTGCTGGTCATTCATTGGATCCCTTCAACATGTTCAATTTCACTCAATAATAAGATTTTTTATTTTTAACAAGTTAAATTGACCCAACTTTTTTAGCTTTCAGTACCCATGGGTGTAACCATAAGATTTTTAACTACCAAATTGATTCGTTTCTCTTTTAATAAGTTTATTTGGTCAACCTTCAACAACAACAGAAAAAGCAGGAAGCTCTGCTCCTTGAACATTCCAAGGTATGTGTAATACCTAGACTCAACTAACTTGAACCCAAACCTAAGCCCATCCCCCCTCCCTCTCTTCGTGTTGCCCCTATTTCTCTTGAGCAGAGCTGGTACACATCCCCCCAAATCCCTGTCTCTCTCACGTGAAACACCATTTCATCTGCCCCCTCCCTCACTAAGGTCCTCTTCTTCACCCAATTGCCACCACCACCATTCACCTCCTGCTCTGCCACCATTTGCTAGCCATTTTGCCTCTCTCTCTCTCTCTCTCTCAGTTTTCCTCTCTCAATCCACCCCAAATGTATGCCTCTATGTATAGGTAGAGGTGACCAACAGATTGATCATGAAGAGATTGGATTCATAGCCCTGACTTCTTGCTAGAGTCATGATTGAGGTAAACCCTAACCTAATTGCCATTAGTTTGACTGATTATTGTAGCTTTTGGAATGCATTTGAGATAAACCTATGGCTACATTTATATCATTGATTATTTCTGGCAAGTTTTTGGCAATATAGCCCATGCCTTTGGAATCTTCATGTTCTAGGAATTCCAAAAGGACCAATATTGAAATTTTTGGATATATATTTTAATAATTATGAACCATTTTTGTTGTACGAAAATCTGAGCCTAACGTTGATGGTGTCCATTGGAACCACTCAATTTGAGATAACTAACCATAAAATAGCTCTTCTATTTATTTAAATTATTTTCAATTAAGTTTCATAGTTTTTGAAATTTTATCTTGTAAATTATGAATTTTGTATGTTGCATGAAATCTTGGAGGATTATTTAAATTAAGGAATTCAGTGGGTTATGATAAGGTGCTTAACCCTATTCCAGGACTAGAGGCTATACTTTGATGCGTAAATTGTTTGTGATTTCTAATAAAGAGGATTTGTGGTTGAGAGGTAAGTCTTTATTCAGCTGAACATGTTTGTAAGTAATCTTCTACCTAAACTAAAGTTACAACTCTGTATTTTCAAAAACATATTTATGCTAATCGTTTTATAAAACATTTGAAATAGAATAATTGTTGAATGTTCCTGGCACTTTGTTCTCTAAAACATTACACCTTGTCTCATAAAATACTTATGTTAGACAATTTGCAATCTTTCATGAATTTGAGAACTATTGTTATGTGAATTCTTTTGAGAATGACCTGCATTAATTTTTTATTGGAAAATATTTATGTCAATTAGTTTGCAAAAATAACTTCAAGATTGTGGATTATAAATCAAGAAATAGCTTCTTTGGATAAAGTGCATGCACTTCAACCAAATACCAAGTGTTTTGGAAGATGCCAGATATCATGTCAAGTAGATATGGAGTTGGTACAAAGCACTAGTTAGCATGGGATGTGTGCCACAGCTAGCACACATCTGTATTGGTGTTCTCTTGTCAGCATGTGTCATGTTTGATATGGTATGATATTAGTTAGCCACTAGTACAAACACTGAAATCAAATTTTAACTTTTGATTCTTGTTAAAATGTTGTGTTATGAAAATATAATTAGGATCAAGCAAGTAAAGATTTGTGACATTGGAACTTTGGGATTCTTTCAAAATCACGGGTTTTCTCAACTATAGAGTATTGAGTGTTCAAAGAAAATACTAGATATGTCAAGTATTTTTTTCTTGGAACTCTTGAAACCATGTACTTTTGGATGTTGTCAGGACTCCTCTTGAAACTATGTATATTTTGTAAACTGTTTGAAACCCTATGAATAATTATTTATGGCTTGAAAATGTGATAAATCTCTCAAGCCATGTTTGTGTTTTGGAAAAATGAGATGAAACTAAATTTGTAAACAATTGGAATTTTATGTGTTTATTTTGAAGTCTTAGTCCGGCTATGTTTTGGACCCATCTATGAGGGTCGTATAAATTGGCACTTACATTTTGGAGTTTGCATCATATTGGACCTACTCCATAGGGACTAAATGACTTAATTAGACCTACTTTGCAAGAGTTAAATACAATACGTTAGACTTACTTTGTAGGGTTAAATACAGTATATTGGATCTAGTTTGTAGAGGTTAAATGCAGAACTTTAAATCTTGCCGCAAGGATAATGTGGCCATAGTCGTGTTGATAGATAAGTTGATTTTTTTTTTTTTTTTGAATGACTTATAAATTGTTCATTAGAACTGTATATGAAATACTAATTTTGGAAAAAAATTTATAAATTGCTCTTTGACATTATTTGTGGAATATTGATTTTGAAAATGGTTTATAAATGACTCCTTGGAATTATATGTAAAATACTAATTGTAAAAATCCTATCTTTGTGAACAAAAAAATATTTTGTTTTATGCAGCCATAACAAGTTGAAAGCTATCTTTCAGTGCACTTGATTGACCCCTTTAGTCATGTTTTGTTATTACTTACTAGACTTTGAGCTCACTGCTTCACTCTCTTTTTTTCAGAGCCCAAGGCTAAGGAGTTGGCAGGTAGTACTTCGGGGTGTGAACTTAGAGCAAGACCCTAAACTTAGTATGGGCCCAATATTCTTGCTCTAGTTTTTGCTTTTAGAAATCTTCTCTTGCAAATCTTGTTTTTATAGGAGTCATTAAACCCTGGAGTATTTTGCGGATTTCTTTTAATGTTTAGCTTGAGACATCATTAACTGTGGTTATTTTGGATGGCATGTAGCCATATTGAGCTATTAGAGATATAGCCAACCTTGAACTTTGCTTCTGCCTAGGTTGTTGGATGGTCAGTAGAATTGTTTTATATCCATTGTTTGACAGGTTATTGCCTTTCTTGCTTGTGGGCCAAGCCCCACACATGTGAGGCAGGTTGCCACATCCCTTGACTCTTGTGTTGAATTGGAACTGACAATGTGTCTTTAAAATTCTGAAATTATTGAACATGCTCTTAGAGCTAATGGCAAAAAGGTTACCTGAGGCTGCATGCCTGCATCTGAAGGCCACATGGCCTCTTTTTGGACATATTCTGATTCATCTATAACATCAAAAAATTCATCATCTGCATCATTCAATTGAAGGAATGAACCACCCGTGTTTGGTAGTTTGGCAGAAGACTTTTGTGATCCTTCTCTAGATTCCTCACTCTTACTATTTTCACCAACCAATTGCACTTCCAGGTCTCTATCATCTGATGAAAAATTAGTGTGCAGGTAGTTTCCCAGTTTTGCTCGAAACAATTCTCGTAGTGCTGCAAAAATAAAGTTGAACTGCATACATCAACTACATGGTGAAAAAATTGTTTGTCAAATGCTAAACCAAGCAATGGAAAACCAACAGGCCATATTCTTAAAGGCATGTGCTACCTGCAACTCTCCCTAGCATCCGGATTGTAACATATTTTGCAGAAGAGGTAAATAGATAAGATTTCCAGAATTTCCAATCAATGGCAAGCATGTGCTTAACAACTGATAGATTTCCTTGGTTTACAGGAGATATAACATATCCTCCACCTACAACAGTGTATGAATTAAATAATTATGCAGTTATCTTACATATGACATATGAGTTAGCAAGCATAATGCAACATGATCAAGACTAAGCAATTCCACTGCCAAATATTAAGCATACATTACTTTTAAGGCAGGCACGAGTATAGCCTCTCTCAGGTCGACAATTTTGGTGGAACACAGAGTGGTAAAGAATTACTGCCATGAATGAGTGTATTAGCTCATAAAGCCAAACGACCTGACAGAACGAAGAAAAATTACAGGCATTACCATATGTTCCATCATCTTCCCTTCTCCAATAACGCCTTAACAATAAATCTCTCCGTTTCATTCCCCTGCAAGCAAAATATATTGCCATTAAGATCTACAAACATTGTAGACAAACTAATGGACATGTTTTAGTGAAGATGTTAGCAAATTAAAAAGATTAATAGGTTTGGAATCTGACCAAGGCAACCAATCATTGTGTAATTTCTTGTGAATAATATCAGTATGACCATCCAAATGTTCAATCACACTGCCATGAGCAAAACAGAAGTCCCATCTGCAAGAAATTTTATCTTCACAAATAACCACTGAGACCAGGATACTCCAATTTAATACTAAGAGAACCATGTCTCACCAACTTCTGAATGTAAATTACACGTACGGAAGCTCAAGTAAGGTGGGGCACATTAATCTGTGAAAAGGATATATGAAAAAGAGAAGGCTGGAAGGCTTAAGATAACATAACAGGAAGTTGTGAGACTGGATACAGAAAAAAAAAAAAAAAGAAAGAAAGAAAGAAAGAAAGGGAACCCCAAAAATGGCAAATGAGGATCCATACCCAAGAGGTTGGGGCAAGGCTGGATGGTTAATGGTTATAGGTTTTGTTGATTATGGTTGATAGTTGCTACTATAAAATTCATTCGTTGTATTATTTCACCGTCACCCTTTAATTATTGAGATGCCTTTTACATGTCTTTATGATGATAAAAATTGATGTCACTGAATTCTATTTAGCAGTTTAGATTGTGGCAATGCCACAAGTTTGAAGAGTTGATAGACAGATCCTTTTCTTTTAATGTATGAATTACATGTAAATCTAAATGCCATGTGGCTTTTAAACAAGATGACATTGGTTGAAAGCTCTGAACACAACACTAGCGCTAGTCTTACTCTGATCTGGATGGACCAAGAGACATTATGGTCCGGAAAATGGCCTCAGGAGCTGCATCAACCACACCTACTGCCATTATAGCTGGATGGTCATCCCAGCACTGAGGAGAGGAGAATATTCAGTATAGCAATTCAGAAATATGATGAACTGATAGCCTATTGATCAAATTTATGGATACCTTCCCATGTAAATCACCATCCTTTGTTTCTTTAAATAGCCGTAAGCCTACATTAAAGTGTAACAATTAAATGTGGAAGGCAAAGTGGAGTAAAAGATGAGAAACAAGTAATAATTACCATTTTTGCAGCCAAATATTGTCCATGGAGAAGGTGCAATAACATCAGATGTCATTGGATCAATGTGCATGGAAGGAAAAGCAGTCCAATCTAGCAAAAATAACATGGAAATGCTTTGTTAGTGGGGCAACATTGGTAAGAATGACGAAAATTACCAGGATACCAAATAACTAGACAAAGGGACAAAATGTTGAACTCTTGTGATTGACATTTATACCAAGATAGTTAGATATAATTAACAAGGTACAGAAATTTAAAACCAAAAAATTAAGAGACTACTATTTCTGTCATGAACGATCATGTGTAGAACTTCTTTCTGAAAAAGAAAAGAAGAGAGAGAAAGAGAAAACCTTCTGAATAAAATGGAAGAGATATCTTGCTTACCTATGGAGTGCATACGATTCCTCCCCTTTCTTTGGCTCAACCTTTGATATCAACAGACCAAAAAATCAGAAGTGCAACAACAAATAATATGCTGAAGCAGAATTTTTCTAAATATTGATACAATGGATCAAAAACAATAACAACCAACTTGTGATCAACACCAAAGAACTATGTGTTGAAGTCATAATGCACCTCAAGTAGTAACATAAAATTGATAAAAATATTGCAGACTAGGTGGTGACACCAAGCCAAGATCATCTTCTTTGCAAAGCAAGAATCTCATATTGGCTGAGATTGGTTTGTATTGACAGCAGACACTCACCAATACAATATTATTAAAATATTGGCCCTGATTAACTACAGTTGCAAAACCAATGTTTTGCACAACAGCAACTGATATCACAATATTAGCTGAGGTTTATTATTTTTCTTCCATAATGGATGGATGGACCACTGGGGTGGAGAGCAGTGCACCATGCCGGAGTTGCAGCTGTAGATGGACAGTTGGCAGTGTGGACTAAAGGATGGCAAGGAGAGAGCAAGAGAAGTGGATCAGCAGCATGCAGCAGCAGAGCATCAATGATCAAGGCAGAACGGAGGAGGATGACAGAAAAGGCAGAATCAAGAGGTAGTGACAGCAATCAGCAATGGGGCAGAGAAAGTGTGTGCTCTGGGTGTGTGCACAAGTGCGCGTGCGTGCGCATGTGTGTGTGTGTGTGTGTGTGTGTGTGTGTGAGAGAGAGAGAGAGAGAGAGAGAGAGAGAGAGATGGGTTGGTGGGGGCCGCAGCAGGGTAAAAGAGCAGTGGCAGCGAGGTGGAGGGACCAGTGGCAAGGTGGGTGGTCATGGATGATGGGTTGGCACTGCATATCAGGAATGAGAGAAGGAAGGTGAGGGAAACTTCATTCATTATAGCTGGAATTCTCATGAGTGCAAGAGCTTGTGCATCATATAATCAGTTCTAGACCATGTTTAGTAATATTATCTTACTTAATGCTGGGAATGTGAGAAGCAGATGATATCAATTACCCTGCAAAACTTATTCATAGTTATCCTTAAGGTTTATTTCCATCAGAATACCCATCTTAACCTAAGTAAATAAGCCCTCATAACTTTATTTTGTTTCCAATATGAGATAATGATCTGATAGAATTTAAATAAACATATATGTGGAATATCTGAACACATGAAAGTCTCCTCTTAGATATTAAAGGCTTTATCTAACTTACAGCTCCTAAAAGCACTATAAGTATACACAATGATATAAACCATTTATGAAATTGTCTCAAAGAAAATGCTGTCTATCTCGTGTCTGAAAGGAATAAACAGAAACAAAGTTAATGAATGATTACTGAATAAGCCCTTGTAATGGAAAGACAGGCTTATACTTTACCTTAAAGATGGCCATCTTCTTTTGGAACATGCCACCACATTCTCTCTTTTGATTGGGCATTCCTGGAATTGACCAAACAATGACAACCAAATGGTTCCAAGAAAGCAAATGAACTTAAAAATGAGAGCAAGAAAACCTTCAATGCTGCTTCCATTAAGGATCGTATCCAATTAGCTGCTTCCTCTGAACTTCTAGCTCCCAACTGCAAAGTCAACATGTGATCCTTGGCTATCATATTGTTACTCATATAAGATGAGAATGAAGAAAATAGCAACAATTAGCAATAACCGAAGAGATTATAGTGACATTATGATCGTATATTCTGTGCACCTTGAGTTGGTCGTTGTGATTAGAAGCATTGTATAGTGTAAAAATAAAGAAAACCTGCAAGATGGCACCAAAACTTAAAACTTGGGAGCACAAAACAGTAGTAGAAATTAAATATCTACTTATAGATATTTCTTTATACAGTCAGGGCATTCTTACATTTCCGTGTATGCTCTCTCTCCCATTATCAGTGACACGTATGCAGGAATCAATTAGAGCACTTCTTATAGGTTCCTGATAAAAACAATGGATGCATGGTAATTTTGAAGCCGGAGATTCAGTTTCGCTCAAGCAACAGATTAGTAACAGATTAGTAACAGGCATGCAACTAAAGGAAATAAGTCTTATTTAAACGATCATATCATATGCCTATACAAAAACTGCATAAGCACTCAAACAGCCATTATCCACTCATTCTTTGTAAATGTAACAATGCAAGTAACCGCTGCCCACCCACAAAGAGAGATGCGTGTTGATGTAATTAAGATCAAAAAATCATAACAGGTACATCTGAACTCAGTTGTGTGGTATCCTAGTGTGTGTGTGTGTTTGTGTGTAGAGAGAGAGAGAGAGAGAGAGAGAGAGAGAGAGAGAGAGAGCTGCTCCCTGTGATCTATTGATGAATCAAAGAAATCACGAAATTAATAGTTCTGCAGCGTTTAAAAATAACGAAAATTAGGTAAGGAGATGAAAGATTGTTCAAATCTGTGGAGATCCCCATGCCACCATTCTTTCAACTAAAATCGAAAGATTCCGGATATTCTAGATAAGCTCGTCGCTTCGATCATTAAGACATTTTTTAAAAATACACCAAAAAGAGAAAAAGGGGTAAACATTCGTCCAATCGCCGGACCCAACCAAGCCCAAAGAACCCTCAATTCCTGATCCAAGGAAACCCGGTGCTTTTTGTCTTGGAACGAAGAAAAACTAATCTCTACCCTACCCTAGAGAAGCAACCAATAAAGATAAACCAACAAGAGAAAGCAGAATTGGGGAAAAAATAATCACAAGGGCAGGAACACCTCTCTTGTCGATGTCGGGATGGTTTTGTAGCAACGGAGGGAGTTGTCTGCGAGGACGAAGTAGCGGCGCTTTGAGGACTGCAGGCCGAGGCGATTGGATCGGATGAGGTACAGCCACCCCTCCATCCTTCCGTAATCAGCCTCCGACGACTGCGACTGCGACTGCGAGGAACCGCCCATCTCTCTCTCTCTCTCTCCCTCCCCCGCTTCGGGAGGGCGAAAAGAAATCTTGCTCGCCAGCCAGACAGCCGAGCAAGAAGAAGAAGAAGAAAGAGGAGGAGGAGGAGGAGAAGGCGCCCCTTTCTTCTTTCCTTTCTCTCCCTTTCCCTATCCCTTTCCTGTAAACAAATAAACAAACAAGCAATACTTCTCCTGCTGCTGCTGCCGCCGCTGCTGCCGTTATAATAGCTAGCTGGCGATTCGACCCGGGGAAGGCTTGCCTTAGAAGAGAACAAAAAAACAAAGCAGGGAGAGGAGCAGGGAAGTTTCTCGACGACCATTTGATGTGATGTGATTTGATCATCATCCTATATTCCGAGTGGACCTCGAAATAAATTTAACTACTAATCAAGACTGAATCAGATTAGGTCCTCTACCGTCCGATCACATTTTTCTTTTTTTTTTTGGAGATCATTCTAGTATAAACTGTCAATTAGTAGTATTACCTTTCATTTTCCAACTGATTGGAATTTAAACATGTCAGTCATTTGAGGATTTTATTAAGTAAAAATATTGGAGAGGGTTTCATTCCAGTAGGATACAAGTTGTCATAATTTTCTTTTTTAACTCTCGTCAAGAGGGAGGGAGCTAGCAAGCTCCTTGTTCATGTTCACGGTTACATGTATTTGGTGGACTTTTTTTTTTTTTTTTTTTTGGAGTACAGCAGGAAAAAGTAAGAAGTAAAATGGCCCTATTAATTTGTCACAATGCATCTCTTTGTCAATCTATCCATCATGTGTCGTTCTCGCATGATTCTAACACGCAACCTAGTGCGAAAACTAAACAGAGAAGATTATAAATTTAATTTTAGGGTGGGTAAGGTTGATGGTGATCCACACTTTTAGAATACAATATTTTGGGTACTGTAAGAGGAACACTTTTGAGGTACTGATGGAACTGTTTTATGGTTTGACTCGCATCGGATCGGAAAATAAAATAATAAATAAAAGAGTAAGCAGTTACAATTATTGCATTATCTTTCTTTCAATCTTCAGAAAAATCTTATGGGCATTTTCTATCCAAAGTTTTCTCTTTGGAATTCTATTCCTTTGCAATCTTCTGTTTTTTATATTTAGTAAATAGATGTCTTCAAGAATAAAAGAGTTAAACTAAGTTTAGAAGCTCTTTACTAAGATTGGATGTCTATCCAGCTAATTGCATGTGTCACCTACTAAAATTAGAAATAGTCTACTATATTTAAAATATTTACATTCCTATTAAAAAAAATTATTAGAACAGTCAGTAATTATTATTACATCCTTCTTTCTTTCAACCTTTAGAAAAATTAAATGGACACTTTTTTTTTTTTTATCTAGGATTTTCTTTTTAGAATTCTATCCCTTCACAACCTTTCTCTTTTTATATTTAGTAAAAAGATGTCTTTCAGAATAAAAGAATTAATTATTATTATATCCTTCTTTCTTTCAACCTTTAGAAAAATTAAATGGACATTTTTTTTTTTATCTAGGATTTTCTTTTTAAAATTCTATCCCTTCACAATCTTTCTTTTTTTATATTTAGTAAATAGATGTCTTTCGGAATAAAGGAATTAAGCTAAGCATAAAAAGTTATTTAAAGTACACTCATATATCAATAATTTAGTAATATGTAGCGGAGTACCATTTCCGTTTGCTGATGCTCTTCTTTTTTATTTTCTTTTTCTTCTTCTTCTTTTTTCTTTTCTTTTTTTTTTTTTTTTTTTTTTTTTTTTTTTTTCTTGTCCAATTTGACCGAACATGCTTGGCAATTGCAATCATATATTAGCACTCAAACTGAAGCACAAAAAATGTGACTGCCCTGAAAGAAAACAATAATAGTAAATGATGGCTAAAAGGAACATGTTGAATTTTCCTCATAGCAGCCTTTCACGTAGCTTTCTGAAGGCATCAACGTTACTCCACCAATCTTTCTAATCACACCTAACGTCCTTAATTTAATTTTTCTTCAAGAGGCTGTCTTTGTCTCTCTAACCAAACAATGGCTAGAGAGAGATAGGAATGGGAGGGACTAGAATATCCTGAAGTATAAACTTTCTAAACTAATCCAGAACTGCTTAATTGTTAAGCTTGACCCATCAAGCCACCCACTTGGTTTTTCTGTGACATAATTGCAATCATGCAGAACCTTTCGATCTACCACCAAAGATCAATCAATTTGTTCAGTGGGTGAGAATTTGATGCCTTCTTGGCGGTTGGGAGACGCGGCTCAACGGGCTCATGCCAGACTAAGAGATTATTAACCTGATAGGTGACGCTACTCTTAATACGGGGGGCCCTGGATGATGATATTCCACTCATTGTCGCATGAAACTAGAACACGAGAGATCCATCACAAGCCATGAATTCTCCTCAAGCCCAAGCTCCTGAATATTTTACAACGCTTATCCCACTTTTGGCTGGTCAAACTTTGTAACCTTCGGTCGCTTACAGCCACCACCTAAACTCGCGGCCGCGGCCATTTCTTGCTCGCTTACAGCGTCAGCCTCACCTAAACCCGCGGCCATTTCTTGCTTGCTTGCTTCCTTCTCCACGTTTGTTTTTTTATTGGTTTCTCGGCCAACAGCTCGCCGATCATTCCGGAGCCTAAAATTTCCCAGCTTGGTATAGAGAAAGGAAAACGTGCCGTCCGGTCATACTTTGTAATTAATTAAAGAAGAAATAATGTAAGAGTCAGGGAAGACGGGTCCAAGCATGTCTGTAACCTACCAGACCTAATTCCAAGGAAAAAAAAAGCCCGTACCCATGACTTCACTAAACTCGGGACTTCTTTGCAGCGTACGACATTTATTATGCAACAAGACTCCCATTCTCCTAAACAAGCTACAAGTATCGTCCGCAAGGGATTTATTATTATTTTTGGGATTTATTATTATTATTTTAATTCTTAATGAATGATTTCCATCTAAATTCAAACTGCATTTATTTTTTTCACAAATATGCAAATTTACTCAGAACCATCAAAATTTCATAGAATAGTTAATAACAAATAAAGATGTTAATATTAAATTGAAGTCAATCTAGCATCCCCCCTCTCGTCTGCTCCTTCGTAGATCTGTGCAAGAGAACTCCCCTAAGCTTCCTGTATTGGGATAGCCCCTTAGCTCCTTCTCCAGGGGCCCTACTAGTACCTCTCAGTCGGCCTCTTTCCCTGAGTCTATGGTCCCAAGCTCTCCGCAACTAAACTTGCTGTAGATTCATCTACTCTTTAAAGTTAATATAATACTTCAAAAATAGTTTCATATTTAATGAAAAAAAAGTATTATATACTTATAATTCAAGTTCGCTTACTATCAATTAATTGCAGATGGGATTGAAGCGTTACAAATGCTATTAGAGACAATCCGAATATGCAAAAGTTGGTGGGCATAAGAATGATATAAAGCCACCTTTGCAGCACAAATAGAGCCAATCTGACCCATCTTTGCAGCACAAACAGAGCCAACCTGAATGTGCAAAAGTTGATGGGTATAAGGATGATATGGAGCCACCTTTGCCACACAAACAACTCGGCTCGGAATACATTCTGTAGCTACATATTATAAGAGGAGATTGTAGTACCCAAAAATAGTCCCATATCGAATGAAAAAAAAATGTGTTATATGCTTATAACTCAAGTTCATCTACTATCAATTAACCTCCACTCAAGTTTTTGGGCTATATAGTTTTAATGGGCATGAGGAAAGGGCTACCCGTGAGATGATGGTAGTCCGTCGGTGTGGAGCTACCCTTGCAGCACCAACGACCCGGCTCGAGATAGATTCTGTAAGCTTATGGCGTGCGACGTCGTCGCATTATAAGGAACGATCCGGCTCGAGGTAGAAACGATACGACTCGAGATAGATCCGGCTCGAGGTAGAAACGATACGACTCGAGATAGATTCTGTAAGCTTGTGGCATGATGTCGCATTATAAGAAGAAAAAATTGTAATACTTTAAAAATAGTCCCATAAATATGTTATGTGCTTATAACTCAAGTTCAATTGCTATCAATTAACTTCTATTCGAATTTTTGGGCAATGTGATTTCGATATGCTGCAAAAGTTAAGTACCAACGACCCGACTCGAGGTAGATTCTGTAAGCTTGTGGCGTGCGACGATGTCGCATTATAAAGAATGACTCGGCTCGAAGTAAATTCTGTAAGCTTGTGGTGTGCGACAATATCGCATTATAAGAAGGAAAAATTGTAATACTCCAAAAATAGTCCCACATCGGATTAAAAAAATATATATTATGTGCTTATAACTCAAGTTTACTTGCTATCAATTAACTTCTATTCAAGTTTTTAGGCTACGTGAAAGGGCTAGTAGAGTCCAGCCATGATGTGGAATATGATGTAAAACTATTTTTGCAGCACCAACAATCCGTGTCTTGTGATATACGATCAGAACATCGCGTTATAAGAGAGAAAATTATAGTACTCCAAAAATAATCCAACATCGGATGAAAAAAAAAAAAAAATGTATTATGTACTTATAGCTCAAGTTTACCTACTACCAATTAACCCCAAAAATAATCCAAAATAATCCAACATCAGATGAAAAAAAAAAAAAATTATTATGTACTTATAGCTCAAGTTTACATACTACCAATTAACTTCCACTCAAATTTTTTGATCAGGTAATTTCAGCTCATTAATAGATTAATTAGATTAGCAAATGTGCTTGAAGCGTTACAATTAATCTTTTCCTTCTTATCCTTGCGCTTCTCATCTTCAGGTCTCTCTCAGTGACAATTAATCTTTTCCTTCTTGTCCTTGCACTTCTCATGTTCACGTCTCTCTGAGTGAATTAAGTCCCTTACCAAGCTCTTCTTGTTAATGGGAGGAAGGACGTCTCTGAGTGAATTAAGTCTTAAGTCCCTTACCAAGCTCTTCTTGTTAATGGGAGGAAGGGATTTAATGTCTTCCTATGGCTTAAAGAGGGTGACTTAAGGGATGTTATCTCCTCCAATTGAAAGAAGATCTTTAATCATTCTGATATCGCTAGGCAATAGACAAGCAACTTGAGGAACTCTTAGAGCAACTCTCAAGAGGTGGTCTTGAAATAGAGATGCTACTAATAGAGAACTAAAGCTGAATTACTTAGGAATATAGATATTATTAGCAAAAAATAATAATAATAACAGGTTACTAGAGGATGTGTATCTCAAAGAAGAGCTCTATTAAAAGTAAAGGTCATGCATTCAATGGCTTAAAGAGAAGATAAAAACTTTTATTTCTTTCACAAGGTTGCCTTAGCTCATAGGAGGAAAAATGAAATTTCTCCCTAATTTGGAATGATAATGATATTAATGAGCTTGATAGTATTGGGGATGCCTTTCATGCCTTCTTCAAGAAGCTTTTTAGAAGTTCTTCTAATTCTTCTATTAGCATTTGTTAGCATTAATTGGTCTAACCTCTTCAGCTTCTCTCCAATCTTTCTCCTCAATGCCACCCTTTTTCCATCGAGAAAATTAAAGCTGTTGTTTTTGACTTGAGAAAATCGAAAGCCATGGGTCCAAATGGTTTCTTCATGGATTTCTACCATAGATTTTGAGATCACTTTTGAAGGTTTTTTCTTAGATTTGCTTGACTTGTTCAGACTCAATTATACTTGCCGCACCTCGCCATTGACCCGATCCAAAAACATTGCAACACGACCGCATATTCTTAAAACGAATCTCAAAAGCATGCTAGGCCTTCTAAACCTCAATAAATGCAAACTATACAACATTATTGCAGAAGCTGCAAATTCAAATTATCAAACCATCAATTCCTCACATGCTACTTTCAAATAAATCAATAAAAAAAATCTAAGAAAGAAACTTCTATCCTTACTCTTGGAGACCATTCTCAAAATTTTTGTTTTATTAGGTAAGCATCCTCCTTGCCCTTTGCAAAATGGTGGGGGTGTACTGAGCTAAAAGCCTAGTAAGATTTCTACGCATATCATTATAAATATATCAACAAAATAGTTTAGTATAACAAAATATAATAAAATAAAAAATAGCACATTATTTGTATACCTACTGAGAGCCAATAAAATTCATATATTATATTAATTACCAATCTACAAGATAATTTCAAACCATTCATGTGGCAACAACCATCTCAAACCATCCATATGGTAATAACCATAGCCAAACCATCCAATGTGGTAACAACCACACCCAAATCATTCATGTGGCAACAACCACATCCAAAGCATGGCAACAACCAACTCAACCCATCCATGTAGCAACAACCACCTCAAACCATCCATGTAGCAACAACCACCACAGATCATCCATGTAGCAATAACTACCTTAAAATCATCCATGTGGTAACAACTATCTTAAAATCATTTATGCAATAATAACCACCTCAAACCACCTCAAAGCATCCATGTGGAAAATCATCCATGCGGCAATACTCACCTCAAAGCATCCATGTGGAACAACCATATCCAAACACATATAACAAAATAATATATCATCACATATAAGCAATTTCATAATAATCCATAATGTTTAATTTAGTTTATGCTGAGAAATCAACATTAAAACATAATATATTGTAGTTTAATTTATGCTGAGAAACCAACATTAAAACATGATAAATTGCATGCATGCAAGACAGGATAACATATTACATATTACAGATAACATATTGCATATTACGTAATAGTAGAAGTAAAACTCCTACCTCATATTGCTATCCCATATAACTTCCTCAATGTAACTCAGATCAAACAATGATTACCTATAATTCAATATAAATAATTAATTAATTTACTAAAATTCATAATTAAAAAAATTATCATTTTACCCCTGTAACCCAAAAATTCTAAAAGGACTATTTTATCCTTCTAATTCAATTTAATGGCCACTAATCTTTACTTAGCATGTCATAACCAAAATTTATTTATTTTCTAATTTTACACTTTTTTACCAACTTGACTATATTTACAAAAATGCTCCTACATACTTATGTAGTAATTACCCTACTTACCTTAGTCATTATTCAATTTAAATAACATTAGTAGAATCAGATTTACTCTTAGTCCCCATGGTTTAGATAATAAGATCAGATCTGATTTACAACAAATAAGTTTCCTTAAGCTCAATCAAACTCAATTTATTCTAATCCAATACCTATATAAGATGATTTTTAAGTAAAATAAAATTAGATTAACTCTACGTCCAGATCTAAATCCATTGAGTTAGATAGACCAACTCCATGAAATCATCAGTCAGATCATAAGATTTTCATCTAATTTAAATGGGCTAACAGCTCACTGGTTTCAATATAATAAGAAGAATGGCCCTTCATCACCAGGAGCCCAAAACCCATCACCCACCCAGCCGAATATCAAAGAAGGGGAGGGATATACCGAGTGGATGGCAGAGGCTGGGGTGAGACGGCGGCGACGGGGCCGAACGGAGGACGGAGGAAGGGGAGGGATGCGGCGGCAAGGAGGGGTTGCGGCCGATCTTCTCCACGGCGGCAGCAAAGATGAACGGCAGTGGAGGACGGCCACGGCGGCGGCACCGTTCGACGGCGACGGTGGAGGATAGGGAGGAGGTCGAAGGCGAAGACGAAGAAGGGAGGGAGAGCAGGGGGACCGGCGGCGGCGCTCGTGCTCGGCGAAGGCAGCTGCGGTTGGGTGATCAAAAGGATCGGGGCCGAAGGAGAAGCAGGGAGAGAAGGAGATCGGCGGCGTCGGAGTCTTCTCACCGGAAACGGCAGCGGAGAATAAAGGAGGAAGGCGGCGGCAGCTAAGAGGAGAAACAGGGGCGCTGGAGGGCAGCAACAGTGTTTGAAAAGAGAGGGAAGGAACAGGGAGATGGTAGTTGGGTAGCCATGGTCGGAGGAGGAAAAAGATAGAAAAGAGAGAGGCAGCGAAGGATTCCGGCAACGGAGAAGAGAAGAGAGAGAGAGAGAGAGAGAGAGAGAGAGAGAGAGAGAGAGAGAGAGAGGACACCGGAGGAGGGAAAGATGATGAAGTCGGCGGTGGAGATCAACGACTGTAGCGGCGTCTTGGGTGACGGTCGGCCATGGCGACGGAATGAGATCCAGCAAAGGAATGGGGAAGAAGCCGTGAAACTCCACGGTGGTGGCATGCTTCAGAGAGAAAGGAGATCAGCAGCTTGGTGTCGTGGAGAACGGCGATGAAGGAGAAGAGACGTGGGCAGCGATCGGCGAAGGAGGAGAAACTGGCGGCGACCTTAGGCGGCTTCCCAAAGTTCAGCCACAGTGAAACAGAACGAGGAGGAGGGGGAGGAGGAGGAAGAGAAGAAGAAATGGGTTCGGCTCACTCTGTGGAACCCGATCCACCCACTGCACCATTTATAGGTCGTTATCACCAGATCATTCAGTTATGATCTTGGTTCCAGAGATTTCTAAGTATAGAAAAGGATTTTTGGATGAGAGCACCAGATAGTTTGTTGAAATGCCTCAACAAAAAAACTTGTTAGGATTTGATCTGCTTGTTAGGATTTGATATTAGGATTTGATCAGTTGTTAGGTGTTTAATATTTGGTTTATAAATGAAGATACTATTTGAAAAACAAGGTATTACAGTACTTGTATTACTCTAATCTCAAAAACAGGACTCCTTTCGGTCCATAACTTGAGGGCTATCGGTTTTCTCAATAATAACTACAAAATCATCTCAAGCTAGCCCCTTTCTTATTTCTCTAGCGAAAAACTCTCAATCTACTTTTTGTTAAGGAAAGGAACATCCATGAGAACTTCCTGCAACCTATTAAATTCTAGTCCATTGTAGAAAATCTAAATCCTTAGGTCTAGCATGCAAGATTGCCTTTGAAAAGGCTTTTGGCAATGTTAACTGTTTTTTTTTTTTCTTTTCTTTTCTCTAAGCTCATGGCTTCCCTTCTTTATGGATATCCTGAATATAGAACCTGCTCTCTTTTTTTTTCATAACTTCTCTCGTCAACAGTATACCAATGCAACCCTAAAATAGTCTCACATCGAATAGAAAAGAAATGTGTTATATGCTTGTAGCTCAAGTTCATCTATTATCCATTAACTTTCACTCAAGTTTTTTTAAACCACATAATTTTGGCCTATTAATGGATGGATTAATTGAGCTAGTAGATGAGCTTCAAGCATTACAAATGGTATCAGAACCGATCCGAGTGTGCGAAAGTTGATGAGTATAAAGAAAGAGCTACCAATGGGACGGTGGTAGTCCTACCATGGCATGTAACCATACTTGTAGTATCAATGATCCGATTCAGAGTAGATTCTAGCTAGCTTATAGCATAGAACCATACTTGTAACATCAATGATTCGATTCGGAGTAAATTCTAACTAGCTTATGACGTGCGAGGAGGACGTTAAGGGGGAAGATTGTAATACTCAAAATAGTTCCATATTAGATGGGAAAGAAAATGTTTAAGTACTTATAACTCAATTCCATCTACTACCAATTAACTTTCACTCAAAATTTTAGATCACGTAGTTTCGACACACTAACAAATTAATTGGACCATCAGATGGACTTAGGGTGTTATAACCAAGGTATTGGATCAAATGTAGAAAAAGAACTAACATTTTTACTAGGATTTTCAAAAAGGCTTCCCGTCAAGGTTTGATTAAGTGTATCAGCACTCATCTTTATTTTAAGTGCATATCCAATCTTCACTTTGTTAATAATGCCATAATTTTTTGTGTTGCTAAGGAAAGATCTGTTAATGCTCTTAAGGTGATTTTATTGGGATTTAAGGATGCTTCATGTCTCAAAGTCAATCTCAACAAAAGTCTTGTTTCGAAGCTCAACAAATTCTTCCCAAAAGAAGAAAGATTGGCTTCATCCCTAAACTATCAGAGGTGTGCCCTCCCCTTTTCCTACCCTAGTCTTCCATAAACCTCCTAAGCTGATTGGCTTCATCCCTAAACTATCAGAGGTGTGCCCTCCCCTTTTCCTACCCTAGTCTTCCATAAACCTCCTAAGCTATGTTGGATGCCCCTTTTATAAAATTCAAAATCGTATGGCTACATGAAAAGAGAGGTTCTTATGTACAGGGGAGAGACTTGCTTCTTAATACGGATTTATTCACTCTCTCTTCTTACTTAATATCTATTTTTTGACTTCCTAGTGCTTTTTAATACGGATTTATTCACTCTCTTCTTACTTAGTATCCATTTTTTGACTTCCTAAATGAGTTCATGCAAGGATAGACAAGATTCATAGGACTTTTGTTTGGAAGGATACGAAAAATATTAGTAAATGACTAATCCTACATACTCATAACACATACAAAATCAAATTGAAATCTTTTTTTCTTCTTAAAAATTAAAATGAAAGCGTAAAGGTTTAAAAATAAAAAATATTTTTTAAAAAGAAAAAAAATAATCTTTACATACTTCGTGAGAAGTTTAATTTCCTAAGTACAAGCTTAAAATCAATTACTTTTCTACATTTTATAGATTTTTATATAGTTATCATTTCTTTTATAATATAAGAGTTATGAAAGATAAAATGAAAACTAATTTTATCCTACAATATAGAAAAAGCATAGTAATTTTTTATATTAATTAATAATTATATCATATTTATGTATTATAAATGCATGCCAATGTTATAATCCTTTGTATCTCTTCAATTTTAAAATAATATATTTACTATTAACGATGATGTATATTAGCTTTCTATTCAATAACATTATTATTTTTATTTTTTAATTAAATTATATTTACTATACAGTATATTAGCAATCATGCATTGTAATTATTACTTTTTGCATACGATAAAAAAAAAATAAATATATATATACACAACAACAACAAAACCTTAATTTCAAAATAATTCAGATTGACTACATAATTTTTTTTTTTTTTATTTAGCTATGTTCAGAATTATATTTTTTTAAAACATATAATAATAATAAATATATATTAAAAAATATATATATATAAATAAAATATAATATATATTTTTTAAAATAGCGTAGCTTGGTTTAAAATAATATTGGACGATCAACAACAATGTCGATGACAAGCGGCAACAATTCGTAAGTGGAAAGAAGAAAAAGATAAAAAAAAAAAAAAATCCATGGTTAAGAAGGATGCCTTGTTACAAAGGTTTCGAAGTCCACCAAATTTTCATACTCTTCGTTCAACCAGAGAAAAACATGTCCAGTTAATTTTATAGATAAAAATGTACGAAGATGAATATGCAGATGGAACCATGAAAACAGAATAAATATATTCAAAACTTGATAGAAAGCCATTAAAACGTAGGTGCACATTTCCAATCAAAACATCACACTAAAACAAAGAATAATCTTTATTTTTCTATTCAGCAAAATACTGTAATAAATCTGAAGTCACAATTGGCAGCTGAAGTAGCAATGATACTACAGAGGCATGCGTGTAACATTTCAAAAAACAAACTGATTCAATGTAGACACCTCTTCCAACTTCAATAAAATGATGGTCCAAAACCAAACAGCCGTACCCAAGGCGGCAGTCCTCATATGGTTTCCTTCTTGTCCGCATCAATTTTTCTGTATATGAACATTGCCTCATCTATAACCACCTCCATATGGTGGCTGTGAACCATGGCCGCCCATATTCATCATTGGATTATAGCCAACACCAGGCATGCCAGATCCAGAAGCACCCATTCCAATATGTGGCCGCATTGGCATCCCCGTACCCATATTCATCCCCATGCCCATGCCCATGCCCATCGGCTGACTCATGCCTCCACCGTAACCACCAATGCCGATTCCAATTCCTGTTCCGACACCAATTCCCATGCCAGAGCCCATCATGGGGTTTGGAGGGGTTGACAGGCCACTCGCACCTGCCCGACCAATGCCAGAACCAGCTCCCATAGCTTTGCCCATGGTGACAGTAGATGCCACAGGAGCTGCAGAGCTTTTCTTTTCTTCATTTCTTTTCTCCTTCCTATTTATGGAATCAAAATCAATTCCAATATCTGCATGTGGATTGATTTTAGCTGCAGACAATATTAATGTCTACTAGTCAGTAATGACAGGAACAAAAAAGGGTGCATAGATTAAAGAGACTGGCTAAAATCTTCTCAGAAAACATAACATGAAGCAGCATCAAACTTACGTCCAGAAATGTTTAGATTAACAAGACCTCGACTCAGTGTGTCAGCCCAAACTGTTGATTTGGTTTCAAACTTTTCCCTGGATGGCTGGGTTTTCACAGGAGCTAAAGCTGGAGTAGGGGCAGCACCAGAAAGGGGACCTGCTAGCCCCGACTGCGACAGAAGGTTCGTATGAGGGCCTGCCCGTAGATTTGTTGCAGTGGGCTGAGCTGTCTGTGCAGTAACTAGAGCTGCTTGTGACGCTAGCGGAGTTGGTGGCCCTGATTGTGGGAGAAGGTTTGAATGAGTTCTTTGCATATTTGTTGGTGCAGCAGGCTGAGTTGCCAGTGAAGGATTGAATGCCGCAGTTTCTGCTTCTGGAGGAAGCATACCTGGAACATTACTGCCTGACGATGCCCCAGGCATTGCAGGGGCCAAATTTACTTGGCTTGCAAAAGGAGGTTGTAGGCCATCAGGGACGCTAGGGGTATAAGTAGTACCACCAAATGTGTCAGCTAAGTCAAAGCTTGTAGCTGTTTCCATCTTGGGGGCTACAGGCAGAGAAGGTTCAGCACCTCCGGTTGAGCTGGAAGGGAGCTGGACAGAAGTGACAGGTGCAAAACTCCGTTGCTGAGCAGGAAAATTTTCTTGAGTAGCCTTGAAAGGAGGCTCCCCAAAAGGATCTTCACTAGGCTGTTGAGGAAAAGAAGAAGCAGAAGAAGAATCATTCTAGGTCCAGCAAGGAAAACCATTAGAAATAGAAAGTTAATTCCAATGAAAGGCTAATTATATAAAATTTCATAAAAGAAACAGAAAAATCTTGGCATTATTTTTTTTTTTTTTAAGAAAGATCTACAATAATATTCCAACATGGAATTCTACTATTATCTATTCCGTTCAGTCAAGAGTCTTGGTAAACATAATGAGATGCATAAACCAATAGTGATCAACTCAGTTTATGAGCATGCCCCTGAGCCATCAGGTATTAATTGTTTA
This sequence comes from Metroxylon sagu, assembly GCA_017589505.3. NCBI lineage: Eukaryota > Viridiplantae > Streptophyta > Magnoliopsida > Arecales > Arecaceae > Metroxylon > Metroxylon sagu. The sequence continues at coordinate 1,530,173 of JACVBY030000626.1, read as the reverse complement.
CTTTTGAATGTTGTTTTTGGAGTACAGTCACTCAGAGGAAGGTACTGGATTAATTATGATATACACCTAGCAACTAGATGAACAACCATACCTGGCTCATTGCAGCGGATGCTGATGACAAAGCCACAAAATTTGTCCCAAAATCCAAATTTGCTGAAACATCAGCCTCAGGAATGCTGGTGGTAGAAGTTACAGGCACAAGAGCCAATGAATTTATAGGATCTGATGCTGATAGAGATCCAAATAAGTCCATCTCCAAGCTACTTGCAGCAGATGAGGCAGCAGGCAGGGCAGCTGATCAAGGGAGAAAAGAAAAACCTTGTTACTTCTAACTAACAAATACTATCGACATTGTAGGAACAGGATTTAGTGCGTCCAACAACATGGCATTTGGAAAAACTGGAGCTAAAAAATGAATGCATGCCTTAGATGTTTCATCCAATCGCTGGTTTGCAGATGTTAGCCTATTTTTTCTACTGCAGGCAATCACATGCAAGACTACCAAGCATTATCCACACAATCTAAGCAAGCTTCATGAATATTCATTCACTAATATTTGCTATTAATGCTATCGCTGGCCTTGTTACAAGGTTTTCAGTATCCATTCTGACAACTTCAGTTCATCCAGCTTCATCCTTTCCCCTTGTCCAAGACCCATATGTTAGCTGTGCCATACCAGCTCAATCAGTTGTGTCAATCTTTCTACTGATGCAATTCCTATGCCTCACCTATGCTAGTTCAACATTCACCAATATTTGCTATTAATGCTATCACTGGCCTTGTTACAAGGTTTTCAGTATCCATTCTCACAACTTCAGTTCATCTAGCTTCGTTCTTTCCCCTTGTCCAAGACCCATATGTTAGCTGTGCCATACCAGCTCAATCAGTTGTGTCAATGTATCAACTGATGCAATTCCTATGCCTCACCTATGCTAGTTCAACATTCACCAAGTTCACCTTATTTTGCTTAGGACTTCTCCATCACCCAATAGTGTAATCATGAAAGAATTTCAACATTTGTCATTTTCTAAAATGTAGCATTATCCTACCAAGATATGTGTGGTCAACCAACACACCGAAATTAACTCTTAATTTCATCCAGTAAGTTCTAATGACACTTTCTATGTCCATATACACATACATGAAATTTATAAAGAAACTAATAATTTGTCAGCTCAGATCTATTTTCCCATTCTACTTGTTATGATTGTTATTCAACAAAGTAATTAATGGCTATTAATAAAAGAATTTGATGATATTACCAGTTAATCCAAAAATATGCTAACTTCATTATCAAACCTAGTAAATAAAAGGTTTGCCTGTATAACAAATAACCAAGCTTTCCAACCATATGTTTTCTGGGACTCAGGTCAGATCATGAGGATCAACCCAAAACTAATTATAACTCAAGCAAAACCAGCCCACTAGCTTATCAAGGTGGGTTCAAGCAGTAGTTATTCTTAATGGGATAGGTGGCTGACCTCAGTAGACCCATTGCCACCCCTAACTACAAAAACTAACATTCATCATCTCAATACCAGACCTCATATTGGCACCATATCGATACAGGATTGGTATATATACCCTATATGGGTGTTGGTTCAACATATCAAGACTTGGTGCACGCTAGTACTAAGTCTTGCCTCAGTACTGGTACAGTACGGTATGCTCGGGATGAGGCAGTATGGATCAGTGGCATACCATGATTAAACAAATCACAAAGCTAAATGACTGATATGCTCTTGATAGAAAAACTTCTCAAAAAAATGATCCACCATACCTGATACAGAACCACGTGGATCAAACTCATCAAAACCATTGATATCCTTCAGTTTCGTTGATGCAGGCACAACAGGTACAGCATGGTCTGGGCTTTGACTTGTACTTTCCCTAGGAGAGCTTGCTTTAGGTTCTGAGGGCATATACACTTTTGGTCCAGCTGCTGCCACATTGCCCCCATTTCTGAAATTAAAGATGAAGTCAGAGGATAAATATTGCATACTCATTAATAGAAATATTCATAAGAAGAGTGAATTTGTACTTTTCTTCCTGCATATGGGGTTGGGCTTCTCTTGTGACTTCTTCACATCTAGGTGGCACTCCAACATTTTGCCCCGAAAGATTGCACTCAGATTGCCTGGTAATGCATTTTATTTAGACAAAAATTTGTAGCTCAAAATTCGAGCCACAACTTGGGTAAAATTCTTTATTTCAGAAATAGAAGAATTGAAGATGATTATCATGCCCAAAAAATTTGAAAATTCACCTTTCATCTTGAGAAGGGTTGTCAGCTCTGCCACCACCACTTCTGCATCAAAAAGACCAGATTAAGCATGCCTTCAAATATATTGATAGGACCATTGTTTTCAAAAGTCATATATTAACTACTAAGAGGGGCATATACTTGAATGAAGGGGGAAAAATCCATTAAATGCTCAAAACTTAGAAGCATAGGACCACCAAAAAATTACAAATTATAGCAGACTTGCCTCTTGAAGGTTATAAGGTTATAGAATCATGAGGACAAATAACAACAAAGAGTTTCTTGTTGGCAAAATAAACAAGGATATAATGAAAGCAGAAACAAGGGCATACCGAGATGGATAATGGTCATCGTCATCAAAGGAATGATTTTTGTCTCTATCGAAACTCCTATTCCTTGACCCATACTGATAATCCTCATTGCTGCAGCTTCCTCTCTGATCATCATCTCTATAACTCTCCCTTCCATAACGGTCATCAAAATCTCTACCATACCGATCCCCTTCTCGACTATATGGGTCACCATTTCTGCCATATCTATCATCATCCCTATATCCCCATTCTCTTTCCCTTCCATACCCATTTCGGTCTTCATCTCTACTACCATAATGATCATCATCGTAACGGTTGCCATAGCCTCCTGTACTCGAATATGAACCAGACCTATATGTTCCACCAGTTGAAAATGTACTGCGGTACCTATAAAACAAGACCAGAGACATTAAATATTCAAATCAATCATGTCCAAGTTGTTCCCAGTTTTCAGGAAGCATGCTCACTTGTCTTTGTTAGCAAGGGCTTTCTGCCTAACTTCTTGTATTCTTTCCTTATCATTCACTAGAGAAACAAGACTTTGAGATTTCCTCCTAACATTGCTTCCCTGGTCCCTTCCACTAGAATCGATATACTGGAAGTCAGATAATGTCTGCAAATTGGACACAGTTGCCAGTCATGAAATGTGCAAACTCAGTATATTGTAACTTATGATGGGGACAAGCTGAAGCTGATAGGGTTACACAGTATGCAGTGGAAAGATAAAGGATAACTGATAATACCGATATCTGGTAAGCATGCTCCCTAATTTCATCGATGACACGCTCAGATCCATTTGCAACTAGATATTCCAAAACAATCAGTGCCTAAAGCTCAATGAAACAATCAGCTGTCAATAAATATCAGTAAAGAGAAAGCAAGAATCAGACAATCTTGGAAAGTATAGATTTTATGAAAAGACAAGCATAACAGAGCAGCTATAAAGTGCATTGACAAACACAGCATAGCTAATTAAGAGACAGCTAGAGGCTGCATCATATGTGAAGAGTATAGGAACTGTATGCAGCACCTTGTAAACATGACGCCAGTTTTTTGCAGTATCATTGATCCTCTTCCATATCACATGCATGATTATCTGGTATTCATGACTGCACAGGTGCTGAATATTAGACGCCTCAAAAGGGGAAAAAGTAAAAGGTGTTAGGAACAGATAGAAATGCCAGCTTACTAGTTTCGAGTTGCTTGTGCAATATCAGCCAGGTGAGATCCATGTGGCCCCCAAGGTTCATTGCTCGTTGCATCAAGAATCTGATATCAAGACCAAAAAGAAAACATATAAGTCATCTACCAGTTAGCGAATAGAATATTGCCATGATGCTGGAAAGGTTTATTTCTTTGACCAAAAAGGAAAAAAAAAAGATGACATTGTGATTGGTATCAGGCTGAAATGAATAACTTATTTTGCAACCGCGTGCATGCAAAGAAAGATAACATCAGGGGGAAAAAAAATTAGAAAAGATGTCATATATCCAACAATCTACCTTCTGCTCTATTCCTGGGATCTTCAAAACCTTCTTGTTCACCTCTCGCTTGCTGCAAAATATTTGAAATAGTTTACATAAGGTGATATGTCATGTAACCCTGTATCTAAGACCACTGCAAACGCTACAACATAAACGTGCTGAATCACAGCAAAATGTTAATACCCATAAAAAGCATGCACTCACTCTGATGAAAATACTAAAATAACAAGTTCAGCAGTGTTGTAAACACACGACAGATGGCGCACCAGAAGAAGAAATCAAAATGCATCAGGTTAATCATCAGAATAATGCAGAAAATTCTTACAGGTCTCGAACAGTTTGATCAAAGGCTTTCTTCATGGTTTCTGTAGACAACACTCAATTTCCTGTTAAGCCGCCACCTCCTATGGAACCTTCCCACGTGGTGCTAACAGAACAGTCCTATAACTGACAATAGATAAACAGGAAGCGGTAAGGGAAAATACTGCAAGATTGCACTAGTGTCGCCTTATTAAGCGTGCCTAAACAAAAAATAAAGGAAAATAATGGAGGGACTCCCTTGGCAAGCACTTTCTGGGGGGGAAGGTTAAAGTATGGATCCAAGTGCGTCATTGTAGAAAATTACGGCTAAGGACTGTTCTAATGCATTTTTAAATAAATAAATATATATATATATATATATATATATATATATATATATAGAAAAGCAAACAGACTAAAAAAATTGACACAAAAAAAAAAAAAGGCAACAGATGACAAGTGCTTACCACAGCGATCAAGGATTGATCCAAAAGTTTACATTCCGCTAAGTGGATGCACCTATTAAAGCAAGGGGGAAAGATATCTTTATTCTTATAATGAATATGGCATTAAAAGCATCCCACTTTCGAAGGCTGAGTGAATTCAAGAACATATGCAGCAACCGCATTAAAGAGAACTGTTAGACATCTTCCTTAATGGAATCCGATTCCTTGAAATGCAAGAAAACTTTGGGAAAATTACAAGAATGAATGTTAAGGATTACACAAGAAATAAATGAGGACTTGCGAACAAACTTTCTTGATCTCTCTGAACAAAAGTCCGATCAAAGTGAAACTCAAACATACTAAAAAGTGAACAACGACATGCATAATCTGGACCTCAAACCAACCAAACGTAAACTCAAAAAATTATTTCAAATTTGAAAAAATTTGATTCGGTGATGGGTTGTCTTTGGGCCTCTTGGCGAAACACAAAAGGTAAAAAGTTACCTAACAAGAATAAAAACAGCGGCTTCCATAATCCCAAGCGATTCTTGAAACAGATTTCAACTAGAATGCTTTTGGAAGCAATGCTAATCACGGCAGCCAGATGGAATGACATGGACAGGAAACTGAAAAAGGCTCGACTTCTTGACAAAAATCCAGACGTAACGATTTTAAAAAGGAAGAGAGGCCACCCAAAAAATAAACACCGCTATCTCAACGATTTCCAATTAATGCCTACAGGCTTTTAAACGTTAGATTCCAACTGGGTTCCAGCTCTTAAACGTTAGATTTCAGCTCAGTTCCAGCTTTTACCGACCAAATCCCTAATCGAAATATCCAAAGAGAACGCAATTGTAGCTATCCAGAACAAAATCCAGCTAGATAGACATAACTAAAAGTACCGCTCGTCAACATTTATCAGCAAATAAACGCCCAAAAATTAATTTAAAAAAAAAGAATTTAAATGTGTGAATTTGCCAATATACGAACCGGAAAAAGAAAAAGATCTAGAAACAAACAGGATAGATCAATAATTTAAATTTAAAAAAACAAAAAAAAAGCAATCCGATGTGATTGGCTACAAGCAAGTCGCGATCAGATCTGAGGCGAACCTGGGAGACTGGAGAGATCGGGATCTGATCTGCGAATTCCGGAAGAGAGATCAACCAGAGTTGAGGGGATCGAGGGCGGAGGCTGGAGATCTGATAGGGGATCGGAGGAAAGATCTCCGCCGACGAAGCGTAGGGTTTCCCTTCCACGGTCCCACCACCCTTCGCTCCTCCTCTTTCCCTTCCCTTCCCTTCCCTTGTTATAATTATATTCCTACTTTCTTCCACTCCGGGCCCCCCTTCCCTCCACTTTCCCCTTCCCATCCCTTAATATAATTATATTCCATCTTTCTTCCACTCCGAGCGCCGGGGGTGGGTGGAGAGAGAGAAAGAGAGGAGGCTGCTTTTATTGAGGCGAGGTGATGCAGAGTATCATTATTTTACGGGCTGCTTTTAAAAGATTCTTCCCTAATTCTACGGGCGCTGTAATAAACTCATGCTGAAAATGATGTTAACGCGAAATAATTTAAATAATGTTAAAATGCCATGCCGGATTTTTAATTTTATTATTATTATTATTATTATTATTATTATTATTATTATTTCACCAGACTAAGATCGCCTGTTGAAACAGATGATGATTTTGAAATAATTTTTTCTTTGCGCAAAATAGGCAGTGAAAAAAAAAAATTTTTTGAAAGACCTCTAAAATTATTTATTAGATAAATAAATTTAAAATCATCTGTTACCCGATATATTCTCATCTAAATTTTCATTTAATATCCATTATAAACAAACATTATGACACAATAATTTTTTAAAATATTTTTTAAATATTTGTAAGAAATTTAAATCTTCTTAAAAAATGATTAAAAATTAATATTATAGCAATCCATTATGGTAATGGGATTGCAATGAAACTACAAAATTTATTTAGTACTAATAAAAAGATTCAATATATTGATCATAAATATATAATAATAAAAAAAATATTATATAATTTTTTGAAATAAGTCAAGCAATATAAAAATTTAGCATAAGTTCTAGACAATCCTATTTCAGATTATGGGTTCGGAACTCAAGTTCTTCAGAGCATATCACCCTCAGACGAATGATCAGACTGAAAGGGTGAACGCGCTTCTTGAAGAATACTTGCGGCACTTTGTGACCGCAGGCTAGTGCAATTGGCTGGAGTTGCTAGACGCGGCTCAATTTTCCTACAATATCAATCGGTCTTCAGCAACATCGCAGAGTCCAACCGAAGTATGCCTGGGTTTTTGCCCTTGGAGGTAGCACGACAGTATGATGGTCCATGCCCCGCGGCGCATCAGTATGCGTGGGACAGGGTCGACCACATTGCCAAGGCACGGCGGGATAGCCTCGTGCGGGCGGCCTGGGAAAGGAAGCAGCGCGCGAACGCGCACCGACGGCCAATAGAGCTCCAAGTGGGGTATCTCGTTATGCTGAGGCTCACGCCTTATCTTTAGAGGAAGGCGACCAAGAAGTATCATCGCGGCCTCATGCCAAGGTACGATAGTCCCTTCAAAGTCATTCGGCACGTGGGGAGGTGGCTTACCGGTTGGCCTTGCTGGCTCGGTTGAAGATCCACCCGACCTTCCATGTGAGCTTCTTGAAGCCCTACCATGGAGATCTCAATGGAGATGAAAGAGAGTAACCTGAGAAGGTACGCCCTACCCTTCAGCCAAAGTTTGCAAGAAAGATTGCCAGGATCTTAGCAGACAGGAAGGTGGGGATGAGTCAAGGACACGAGTACACAGAGTACCTGGTATAGTGGAAAGGAGAAGATATCTCCGACGCTACTTGGAGACGGGCAGAAGAGCTGTGGCGGCAGTTTGAGGAGGACATTCAGGCCTACTTGAAAGCGGGTCCGACGAGGACGTCAGCGGCTTCAGGTGGGGGAGGATTGTCAGCCTCTCAATAGTTGTGCATGGCCAGGAGGGCCGTGGCGCAGGCGCGGACAGGACAGGCAGCCAAGACTCTGCCAGGCGAAACTGCAATGCTGCTCGTTTCAGCAGAACCCCTGGGGCGGCCATAGTCTGAATGCTGTGCCAGAATAGTAACAGTGAGCTCTTCAGTAGCTGCGCACGGCCAGGAAGGGCCGTGGCGCAGCCTGCGGCGCGAGTGGGCGCGCACGCGGGCAAGGCAGGCAGCCAAGGGCCTGCCAGGCCGGTAGAGAGCTGCGTGGCATGGTGCGCGCAGACCGGCCAGTGCAAGGCATGCGAGGGCCGAGCACAACGACGTGACCTATCGACCAAGTGGCATGCATAAGCACGCCAAGGCGCAGCCAAGCAGGAGGCACGCGAGGGTTGGTATTCATGCGTGAGCCATGCGTCGAGGCCAAGGCCGGGACACACTCCAGGTGCTGGCGGCACCGCACCGTCTCGGCACGTACATTGCCCGATGGAGCAAGGCGAAGTTGGCCAAAAGATTCGGGAAGGCAGCAGCGTGCGCCGCGCCCACGCGCAAGGCAGTTCGTCCGTGCGGAGCAGCCGCGCGCGCCGGCATGGCGCAGGATGCGCCAGGCGCGAGCGAAGGTGTGCGCGCGGGAGCATGCACGCACGGGCGGAGGCGTGCGTGCACGCGTGCGGCAAGCTGGAGGGCTGGTCGCGCCGCGCGCACATTGCTGCGCGCTCCTTCATCCACTCTGAAAAGGGCGGCGCGGCAGGCAGCACGCGCCCTTATCTGCCCCGCATGACGCCGTGCCAAAAGCGGAGGAGAGGCTTCATCCGCCCGAGATTGGCGGTGCCAAAGGCGGAGGAGATGGGCCTTATCCGGCCCGAGGTTGGCGGCGCCAAAGGCGGAAGAGATGGGCCTCATCCGCCTGAGATCCACAGCGCGGATCTCGAGCGCCAATCTGCGCAGCGCGCGGCCTGGCCCGGCCAGCGCGTGAAAATGGACCGGATAAGCTTCCAGCCGCGCATCACACGCGCCCAAGCATGGATTGAGGCGAAATTCAAGGAGAAGATAGAGCAGCCGTGTGCCCTCATGTGCTCCTATAAAAGGAGGTCACCGGACCCCCGAGGGAAGAAAAAAAAACTTGAAGAGTTTTTTCCAGATCTATTCCAAGGAAGGGGAGAGATCGCTTGTCGTAGAGGTGGTTCCTACGTCCAAGCATCGTAAGGTCGTAAGGCTAGAGAGAGGATTTGGGAGGGTCTTTCTTGTAAGTGCTTTCGCACATTAGCTTTGTGAATCCTTGTAGTAGTTTTATACTCTATAAAGGTTGGGAGCTTTTCCCGTATCTGCTTGTGTCTTTGTGGTACATTGGCTTTGTGAATCCTTGTAGTAGTTTTATACTCTATAAAGGTTGGGAGCTTTTTCCGTATCTGCTTGTGTCTTTGTGGTGTGGGTTTTTGTATGCGCAAGGCCGTGCGTTTGTGCTTGTCCTTGGTTTCTATCGTGCTCAACTTAGGGACGGCCCAGGAGAGAGGCTACTGGTAGTACCTCGGGCCCTTTCTCAACGAATGCGTGGTAGGGCATATTAGGATTGATCTGCGGGAGGCTACTGGTAGTACCCCAAATCATGCATCCAACTACCTGCGTATTGGAGAGCGCAATAGGCCACCGAGGGCATTGCGCGCGGTCTACTCTGTGAGGCTGACTCGGGGCGTGTAACGCACCAAGGCCGGTCGCTCGGTTGTGAACGCTTCCATGTGTTGAAAAAAAAAAAAAAAAAAAAATCCTAAGTACCTAGCCGGACTGACACCTTGCTACTTGGATTATTCTAGTTGAAATCAACCCTCGCGGGCGTAAGGTAGGTACAGTAAAGAAGGTGGAGGCTAGCTCATCCTTTTATTTTTCCTCTCTTAACTTCATGTACCTCAAACAGAAATACTCTAAAATTTATATCTTCCGCATGATATTATATATATATAAAAAAAAAAAACTAATCGATTTCAAAATAATAAATTTATCTAAGGCGTGACAGTTTTTGATAAGTAATTTCAGGTGGATGTTGTTTCTCAAAGACTTTAATTAGTTGTAATGTTAGATGAGATACATTTGGGACAAAATCCTGCCAAATTACTAAGCAAAAATAACTTCTTTTTTTTCTTTTTTTTTCTTTTTTATTTTTTTATCCCGTGTGCGTTGGTGGTGGCGGCGGTAGGCGCTGTGATAAATTCTTACCGAATGACTTGAAACATCAAAATTTATCAAGCACTCCAAATGCTTCTGACTTCTGATACTGTCGAAGCAACCGTTTAAAATCCTTTTTGACAGAGCTCAGACCAATAGGGCTCAGTCTTGATGGACTCTTATGAGCGTTTTCTTTATGAACACTTGGTAAGTTGTGTTTCGTTTAATTCGCACAATATGAGACGAAGCTGAAGTTTATTTAATTGGAGAAGCGAGAACAGGTGCAACCCAGACCAAACTGCTGCCGGGGACGCAAGAGGGATGTTCCCTGTTTATATTTGATATTTTGAACAAGTTGATCATTTTAGCTGGCTCCTGTTGGTGAGGATGATGATCCAATTCCTCGCTTACTGAAATGGAACCTTTTGGTATCGACTACGATGTTTGAAATGATGCTACGAACAAGAGATTGTTGGCAAAACAAAGCCGATTTGAAAACTTTGGTATTTCTCCAAAAGTTGGACTTTTTTTTTCCCCTGCTGTTAGGAAACAGGAAAACCATAATAAATTCCATCAAGGACGAGTAAGTTAAGCTTGTATCTTTTTTTACACAAAGGAAAAGAATCTTTTTAAGCATTTTTTTTTTTTTAATTTTTTTTTTTTGCTTCTTCTTCTCTCACAGGAGACAATTCTAGCCTTTCCAAATTGAACCTCTCACTTTGCCAAAATGTGGTTCAATTTCCTATGCCTCTTTGCTTCCCATGAATAAAACCTCTGTCCTTCCTACCTAGAAATCGGAATATCCTAGCTGTTCCATCTCCCAGTTCAGCTTGGAAGCGACTCTTTCGTGGCGAGGGAAGTATTCCTACCAGAAAGAAAGAAAGAAAGAAAGAAAGAAAGAAAGAAAGAAGATGCTTAATTTGTCAATATAGGAGACGAGTTTGAGACTTGGGAAATTAACAACCATAAAATAAAAGATCACCAGTAGACGTGCTGCCGCACACGGTCATGCATGTAAGTGTAAATGAAAGCAGATATAGGAATAAATGAGTGGTGAATGAATGTATGTTTCACAACAACAAATGTCTCGATGGATGTGCATGTATATATGGATGATCTATGGATACGTATTCAAAGTAACAGGGGGACACTTGCCAACCTGCTTTATCTCATCTGGTTCACATTTCTCTCCATCTAAAAAGAGGTTGAGGGTTTAAACTAAAGTCTGCAGACACCACCCAACCATTGCAAGTTAGTAAAATTATACTCTGCTAAACCAATGCTATAGTTCTTTATGAATTTTTATATTTTCTCTATCTCCTCAAAATTCTATAATTCAGACCTAAAACCTAACCCTCCTTAAATCAGACCTGGACCCTCTTTCGCTATATATTTTCTTAGCCTCTTGAGTGACCAATGAGTGGGGTCGACTCGTGAGCTTATCCAATCTCGGTCTCAATAATCCCAACTCGATTTATATTTGAAGGCATGTCGGTTGGGTCGAGTTCAATAATTAGACCCAATTTAAATTATGGATCGAATTTGAATCTTGTATTTTTCAATTCAATCCAACTTGGCCCACTCATATATCACTTGAGTCTAACTTAGATCCTCAACTCTAATTTTTTTTTTTATTTTGTTAAATGAACTCTCATTTAAAATAATTTATCTTTTTTTATCTTAATAATTGTATCTACCTTCAACTATTTTTACCTAATTATATTTAAATATTTATATTATATTATTTATTTTGGTGGATTTTTATTTATAATGCCCTCAATTATATTAATATACATTTTAAAAATTATAGTTTGTAAATGTAAGAATAATCAATTTCTTGGATGAAATTATTGAAAATTCAAATTTAAGTTATCTTTTTTTTTTAGTTTATTTAAATTCTCTAGTGATGCTATATTCAATTTTTAATTATTATATTTTAGCTATAAAAGAATAACTAGATGCTTAACTTATAAGCAAATTTGACCTAACCTGATTCTAATTTGAACTTCGAGTAGAGTTTAGATTATATATGTATGCTTGACCCTGATTCGATCCAAATGATCCTTTGAGTCTAAAATTCTTTCTATAAATCAAACCTAATTCACCTCAAATGGTAAGTAGATTGAGTCCGAGTCCAAAATCATGAAGTGAATATGAAATCATGTTAGGTCGAGGTCAAGCATCCTTCATTTTAACTTGACCCATTTTTAGCCCTACTAGTTCTTATTCTTTCGTAGACCCATTTAGCCTAATTAATTCAAAATGTCCTATTAATATTCTTACTATGTTTTTGGATGAAGTTTCATGATTATTCCTTAATTAGGTCAATAGAACTTATCTTTTCTATCTAAGGTTGCACCCTTAGCTTGCCATAATGATTACCACCTTAATCCATAGTTCATAAATAATATTTTTGTAGGCCATGCATGCCTAAATCTCCACTTGATTTAAACCTATCAGGTAACTAATAAAATCCTAAGTGGACTATATTTTACCATAACCCCTTAGTTTGATCAAGTTCTCCATGGGAGTCCAACCTCTCATTGAAATCAAGATTCATGACATGCACTGGTTTGAAATTATGTTTTGAGTTCGGCATTCCTAATTCCATCATCATACTCCTAATTTATCCTATTAACCAAGATATTTTTCTAATCCCTCTAAAAATCCTACACTCTAGCTCCTAGATTTGTTCCAATTGATAATTTTACTGCAACTATTCTCCTTTATTAGGGCTAGAAAAAATGCACCGATCCTTCTCTTAGCCATCCCTTTTAGGGCCATTGCATCAATCCATATGAATCTCTCCACCAATCAAATCATTCCATCTTAAATCTCTTTTTCTCATCTTTAGAACTTGAGAATGCTTAGAACCTTTGATCAAAGCCCTTGATCTCCCCTCTCTATCTATAAATAGACCCATTTTCTTTATGAAATGGGAAGAAAAATTAGACAACTTTAAGTAAATTATGCCTAAGTAGATAGCAGAATCATAATACTCCTCTTCTTTCCTTCACCTTCTTTTTCTTATTTTCCGCTTCAAAAAAATCTTGATTTAGCCATTAGCTATTTATACAAGCCATTAAGAAGTTTAGAAAACCTATCTTATGCCCTTAGTTAGGGGGCTTTGTTTAGTGAAAGTCTGAAAGAGGAAAGATAAAAGGAGTGGCACAAAAGGAGATTGAGTTGTTGCACCGGCCTTTCCTCCTTTCTTCCTCTCCTCTTTTCTTTCTCTTTCTTTTTCCATGTTCTAGCATTATTATATCTATTATTTAGGTAGCATTTTTGTATCTATTTTTTAGGAGCATAAAAAAATAGTTTAGGAATTCTAAACCTAGTCTTTGTTCATGATTATGCACTAAGAAAGTTCTAACCAAAGAAGAAATATTTATTTCCATGATATGCAAGTATTTTAAACTGCAGAGAGGGCATTATAAATTTTGTTGTTAAAGATTAACAAGTGACTTCCCCATCATATGCAAAGCAAAAAAAAGTATGATAAATGTAAGATTAATATATTCAAAATGTAAGATTAATATATTCAAACACATTACATAGAAATTCATAACATGAGTCTCATGCATCACCTCTAACTTCTTTACCAATTCCTTTGCCGTTGGAGCAGAAACAATGATATGTCGGGCATTTGGATTAATGAAACCTTCCTCTACAGCTTTGTCAATGAAAGATAGCAAGGAGTTGTAGTATCCATCCACATTCAGCAAACCCACCTGTGAAATTCATGTAGATTAAGAGTTGTTTAGCATGCTGGTTATGGTAGCATACCTATGTCAATCACCATACAATGACTCTTTGAATACGCAAAGGACTCCACAGTTCATTAACTTGAGAACTCAAGATGCAGGTTTGATCATATCTTCAAATTCAGCATTTGATAATATCTATGAGTGTGTGTGTGCGCGCGCGCACACGCGCCTGTGCATGTGCGTGCGTGTGGATAGATAACTCGCAACACAAAAGCAGACAGAAACAATGTAAACAGAATTTCTAGTTGGGATGGAGGCATAAAGTTTCAGTCAATTCAACAAATATCAGGTGTGCTAATTAGTCCTGATACTTTGGAACAGGGCTGGTATTGATTTGCAATTAAAGCAAATTGAGAAATCTGACTCTTCTTCTGGCTAGAAAATCTTCTAAATTATGGAAACACAGATCGGGCGACAATGCTGAACACGTGAATACATACACACCTAATGACTGAAAGAATCTAAGAAGAACATAAAATTCTGCCATGCATTCATGGTTTCTTCAATTCATCACTCTCCCAATGGCACAATTAATCTGCAAACGCACAATTTTATCCTACTTACCTATTTGGCAGTGCAGTTAAGAGATAAAAGAAGGCTTTTACCCCACCCCACCCCAGAGAGAAAAAAGAGAGACAGGTGGACAAAGGTGAAAAGACTACACAAAGCTGACGCAAAGGGAATGAAAATTGAATCCATGTCTGCCAATAAGTTTTTGGATCTTCTTGATGCCTTTCATAATTATTTCTATGGTCCATTCTGCAGTGCAAACAACTTTTTGTGAAGCTAATATATAACTTAACTGCTTCCCTTTTAAGATGTGATGCTGAACTCTGGGTAATTTTATTGTTAATAGGTGAGGAAGCAAGGTTGAATAATCTCCTTTAACTCATTTTTCTCACCTAATAAAAGTAACTTTACTTAAAAATAATTAAAATGACAGTAAAAAGTCATTACCGGCTTATCATGAATGCCTAATTGAGCCCACGTTATCACTTCAAGAAGCTCTTCGAGAGTTCCGTATCCTCCTGCATTAAAATCTTAATTAGCTCTGTGCTATAGTGAGCCACCAATCTATTGATGCTAGAAAAACTTAATTTCCAGGCATTTTCTCTGCAGTAGTGATTTCAATCACCAGGGGAGTAGGTTACAACAATGGGTCTCATCGGTTGATTGAGAGAAATTCTTTGAACTTCTCTGTAAAGCAGTATAAATTGATATTATTGAAATCTAGGACACAAAGTATTCAATACAACTCATGATATGCAGCTAGTCATATTGGAAACTTGTTCTAGAGACAGCGAGTTTCTACAGATGTCATCAAATACGCTTCATGTTCTGGCAAAGTTAGTGTACTGAAGTATTGCATCGTAAAAGTAATGATGCTATCTTCTCCAATCAAATTAAGGAAACGTTGGGTGCTCGTCAGGTTTCTCAATTTTCATTTTCATTTTCATTTTAAATGCAGCCGCAGGAACCAGTTTTCTCTTTTTCTTCATTTTTTTTTTTTTTGGTTGATGCAAAGAACCATTTTTTCCGTTGCTAGAGGAAGCCTGCCAAACGCCAACCAATGGAAACTCCTTTCTTTGGGTTTTTAGACAACCAAAACTATGCGAACCTAAGAAGAATATTAGCATATTAGCATACTCTTGAAAATAAAATTTTGGGAAGTTGATCAAAGTTCCACTTCATGTTTATGAGAACGTCTCAAGAACTCACGAAGATCTTATACACATCAATTATATCCAATAGACATAATATAGAAGAAGCAAAAGAATTAAAGTAGAATATATTTTTTCCTTGAATTTAGTTATAAAAATTAAGATTTCAAATAATGCATTATCTCATTATAATTGGCCCACACTGTAAGTTATTGACCATCAACAACCATTATTTGTCTTAAAAAGTAACCTTATCGGTTTTCATAATATTAAATGATCACTAAAATAATGGTTATTATATAACGAGTAATGATAAGAATACAACGGCATTATTTTTTTCTTCATTTTTTTATTAGATAAAATAATATCTTTTTGTACCAAATATTTACTTTTGGAAAGAATTTTGAAGAAAAATTATATATATATATATATAATGTATATATGTATGTATATTTAAAAGAATGTACAAGTGTAAATAATAGTCATTAATTATAATAGAAAATAAGGAGCAATAATGGCTATTATTCTTTTTCATGTTATTTATCTCAATAATATGGTGAGGGGGTGGCCAAAACTGTTATGACGGCACTGTAATAGTTATAGTATCATTATTTAAAATCATGATGGAAATCAAATAAGATAAACTGAATCCCCTAAAGAAAAGAAAAAGAAGAAGATAGCTAGGCTTCTCTCAAAAGAAAAAAAAAATTGGGTGGGAAAAACACTCAACAGGCATGAAAGCTGCAATAGTACGAGAATTTCAACAATAGGTATTTTGTTCTCTCTCATGTCACTGCTTTTAAAATGTTTTCTTTCTGGAAAAAAAAAAAAAAGAAAGAAAAAAAAAAAAAAAAAAGGTCATTTGAAGCCTATGCCGCTCGTGTTCTTGGTTTGTCTTGCAACTCGGGTGAAGGTCAAAAGAAAACTGCAGGTTTATACACTAACCAGGTAAGGCTATGAAGGCATCAGATTGTCTGGCCATCTCTGCCTTCCTTTGGTGCATGTCTGCAACCGCCTTCACTTCTCCCACAGTTTCTCCAGTTATCTGCAAAAAGGAAGCAACATAGCCCCCCACAAAAAAATAAAAAAAATAAAAAAATAAAAAAAAGAACCGAAAACTTTTACACACAATATATCCCATTGATGATTGGTCTCAAATACACCATTGCCCCAGAGGAGGGAGAGAGAGAGAGAGAGAGAGAGAAAGAAGGTTTCTTTAATCTGAAGGGATTTATTTATTTTCTACTAAGAAAGCAGAAACGTTTTTTGTTTTCTACTAGAAAAGATAAAGAGGGTTTTCAGTTATAACCGACATTACCTCTCGAGGCATGAGAGTCTTCGGTATGACCCTGCATTGAGAGACAGTGGTAACATGACAAAATGAGATGCGGAGGAGCAAACATGATGGACTACATAGAAGAATACGAACTTACCCAATGACATGCCTCCCACCATTATGAACGGCTTGGGAAACCAAACCCATCAAACCAACGCTGCCCCCACCATAAACCAGATCAATGTTCCTCGACACCTGAAATCAACCAAAGCGTTCAGCAACCCTTTTAAAAATAATAATAATAATAATAATAATAATAATAAAAGATACAAATGTTATTTTTTGACAACCCACTTCTTTGTCACAACTCACAAGCACACCATGCATTGGCTTTTAACCATCTTGCCCCACATGTAACAGAAACCTTCTTTACAGAGGAACAGAGCTGAGCTCTTCAGTGAATCACGGAGCGTTTAAATGCGTTTCAGTGATAGAGACACAGAGAAGAGGAGAGAACTAAATGTACTTTCACTGGCTTAGCCAGCGTAGGTTTTGTGAACGCAAGGGACCGGATGTTAATGGCTATACAGATCATCAAAGAGCATGTGGGAATTCCAGTCATGAGGTTTTAATTACCAAGGGGGCACAAAAAAAAAAAAAAAAAAGTTTCCAACATAACCCAAATACGATAAGTGTGCCCATCTGAGTCACCAAGATAGGCGGGATGCGTCAAGAATCTAGCTACAAATTTCAAGTCAAGACACATACATCTGGTCTGGTTAGGTTCATGGTAGTAAAATGAACCCATCTATTCTGCCTCTTCAGAGACACACGATCGAGAACAGAACGAGAGATAGAACCAATAGCAAGAATATAATGAACATGAATGAGAGAAGACAGAGAGACACAGGACACAAATGCTACTACCAAGTCGATCCAACAGAAGAAGAAAAGCTAGGAATGATGACCAAGAATCTCCAGTATCAACCTTCCGGTTTCTATCAAAGAGACCGATCTAGCAAAACTGCGGAAGGTCAAAACTTTACCAAGACCCACGCAACAAAATGGTTCAGAGCAGCTAAAAAAAGGAACTCAGAGAAGGAAAGGAAAAATAAAGCAAGCAAGCAGGCACCAAGCTCAGAGGAGGTGATAAGAGAACATACCAATTCCTTGCCAAGCTCCACTGCAGCATCCTGGTAGCTTCTCTTTTTACCCTGGCTACTGCCACAGAAAACACATATCCTTTTGAATTTGGACGGTCTCGTTTCCTGCTCCCCCTCCATTCCTCCTGCCTTGGCCTTGGCTCCCGTACCCCTTCCTTATACTGCACTAATGAATGGGCACTGGCCCAACACAAACATCCACAAGGAGTCTCGGCCACTTTTTAGTGCGCCCTCCATGCCTTTACATGAAAGGGAGCACACGTGCTCGCAACCACGGACACCACACACGCACAGCGCTCAATGGGCGCACAATGAATGGGCATGGATTTGGGCTAACAACAAAAAAAAAAAAAGAGGGGAGGGGCCCAGCTGTTCCCCTTCTTCTCTGCTGATCTCGTCCATTTCCATTACAGCTGGGTTTCCTCAAACATGAGAAGTGAATGAGTTGGACACAGCAGAAAAGCTACAACATTCATAAAATGTGTTCAGCTTTTACCCTCCTGATCACACTCTGCTTCCATGTGCAGCAGAAGCAACCATGGATTCTAATACGACACAAAGACGTGAATATTAAGGGGGACTGACGCACAATAAGTATTATTTGGGGAGCAAATGACGAAATTATTTGGCGACTTGTATGAGAAGCCTCGGTCCAGCACAGGAGGCCTGAAGGGATAAGAAAATGGAGATAAGACATGGAATAAGAGTTATTCGATCGGGTAACCCATACGAAGGAAGAAGCTTTTTTTTTTTTTTTTTTTTTGGCTATGAGATACTTGGCCGCCTGGTCTCCGGTGAGTAGAGACCACATGCTAATTAATATCAGCCTACAACAGAGCAAGATTGTACCCGCGGTAAGCATGAAAAGTAATTAAGCATTCTAAAATTCAGATCCGAGGCAAACCCAAACGTAATGCCACATAGCGTGCCTCAATAATTTTTATGTGATACATCCGTTTTAAGGCAATATATCTCGGTACGGATAAAGATTGCAAATAATTATTCACACTCCCATCCAAGTCTTCTTTGATGATCTTTCTCTCTGCCAACCTCTAGACTAGCATCCATGTGTTAATCGATGCACTTCTAACATTACATTTGGTCCCTAGAAATGATGGGCCTTTTCCTTCCACTCGTCACTTGATTATTTATTTTTATTTATTTATTTATTTATTTTTGGACTGAACGCAAGGGAGCAGTGCATCCCCCGTGAGTGAGAGAACAAACAGTATGCTTATGCTCATGTGTGTCTAAAATATTTTAGTAATTGTGAAAACCTAAATGGGCTGAGAGAGAGAGAGAGAGAGAGAGAGAGAGAGGGAAGGGGACCACAGCCTTGATAGCCTTAACACATGTAGGTGGAGGCGATGGTTGCTCTCCAATGTAACAACGTTGTCCCAGGATATATAAAATTATAAAGAAAAGCACATGATCATATTGAAGAGCTCCATATATTTTAAAGACCACACTCATCTGGTTCTATCCTTGGCCAGCCTCCCCTGCTAGACATCCTTGCCACATGCAGAGGAAACATTTGTAAATTTTATCAAACACGCTCTCCCCGTTCCCCCATACCTCCAACCCCCTCTCACCAGACCAAGCATGCTCTCCCCCATCCACGCCATCCATTCCACTGATTGCTTTGCCCCCTCCTTCCCCCCCCACTATCACTCCTCCTCTTCTCCAATACCTATACATAAAATATCACAACTCATGTCCCATCTCCTCTATAAATCGCCTGCCTTCATATATATTTTAATTCAAATACCATTCCCCTAGGTTATAGGAAATAAAACCTTACTCTTATAATATGTTTTGAGATCCCCAAAACACTTTTGTCTCTACCTACTCGCTTTCCATCTCCTTTTCTCCATCCACTGGAAGCAGGCGTCTCTTACTGAAGAGATCATACACATGCTATGCTTAGCTTAACAGTCCAATTTATCGAATATTAGCTAGAATTGAGCTTCTGTCTGCTAGTGCTTAGATGACAATAACCATATGCCCCAAAGCCAAGAAAAGAAAAAAACACGGTAATAAGACACTATTTAAAGCTGGCTTTATGGTAGCAAACTAACACATCTCACGAAATATAAAAACAGAGTGTGACGTGGTTTCTTATTATTTATTTGGGTTCAAAACGCGTCTGCATTTAGTACTAAATTTCGAAAATTACTAATGTAACGAGGAATCTCACTCATAGCTGAAATAGTTTCTGTTTGGTTGTTCTGTTATGTCTTTTAGTATATTTGCCTTTCTTTCTTACTGTCTCCAATCTGAGGTGATCATTTTGGCCCCTCCCAACGACCAGACCCTAGCATTAATTGCCGTCCCTTTCCCAATGCTCCTGTAAGGTTTCAGGCTCATAATTTGCTATATTGTGCCAACCACTATGCAACAACAAGAAATGGCATCACCTGACACCTCTCTCTCTCTCTCTCTCTCTCTCTCTCTCTTCCTGTGTGTTTGTTAACTAGTTTTGTTGATCATTGTTTAGTGGGGCATAAGACTTCATTTCTTTGGTTGAATGCTTGCATGGGGATGAATATCCTCGTGGTAGCCTGGTTCACTTAATTCAGGTTTAGGTTATGGTTTCACTATTTGATTAGACCGGTCTCTGGTTGGAGGATGGAATATCCACCTCCTTTTTTTTTCTTTTTCTTTTTTGCTTTTTCGTTCACTTAACAATGCCTGAGATAGGAAGCTATGAAGTCCATCAATGCCTCTGAAGTTGATGTCAGTTAAATCAATTCAGGACCTTTTTTTTCAAGGGAATTAAAGCTCGCCAAATGAAAGTTAGCTTAATCACTGGAATGGAAGCTGAAGATAATGCTCGTGATACACTGGTGGGGGAGACGGTAGCCAGATGGCGCAGACCAAATGTCTGTCTAGATACTTTGTAGCTTGAGGGTGGCATGTTTAAGGTTGTTTCAAAGCGTGACAATGCTCTAAGATGCTCTTAAAATTCAAGCAAAGCACCACATTTTACTCTCAACAAGAAGAATAAATATAGCAGCATAATAGCATTTACTAAAACATGCAATGCAATATCCACCATCCCTCAACACGTACACTTTTTCATCCCTAGGTGCTTCCTTCCATAGGCATGTGAGTTTGAACCAAGTAGTCGAAGCTTCTTGGTAATAACCACCCAACATGATGATCTGAGTGAAGGCTGGCCCGGAGGATGAGTTGGGAGGGGTCTGAAGGGGCCGTAACCCTGTCCTGCTGCTGCTTCTGCTGCCGCCCTTTCGAGGAAAATAAGTGGAAGGAGGACACACAATCAAAAGAGGTTTGTCCTCGTCACTCCAACCACCGACCTATCTTTCACACTTGTCCATGAAATGCCGGTGTTTACCAGGAGGAGGAGAGAAAAAGTGGGAAACAAAGAGGTGAAAGAGGATGGTGGAGTGATCAACCAAAGGGCGACAATTGAGAGCACCTGAAAGTCGAAACGGCTTGGAAAATATTTTGGCATTTTAGGGCTCAGTGATCGGACTCGATCATTGGAGGGCTGGCTGGGTCGATTGATTGGCTGCAGACCTTGGTAACTAACTCACTTCATGAGTTGAACTCAGCTCTCTCTGTGTGTGATACTTATAAACTGTGGTTCATAATTAGAAATTACATATTCATTTTACTGGCGATAGAGTGACCATTATACACTTCTACCCAAAAAAAAAAAAAAAAAAAGCCTAATGCATATGGATATGGATGGCTAACAGTTGGATATTCGTGAGGAGGTCAATGCATGAGATTTGTGTGTACTATAAACTCAAAATTATTGAGAATTCATATTTTCTTCTTCCCTCTCCTATACTCCTCTTTTTTTAGTGGAGAAAAAGAAAGAAAGAGCTTCCATCTTTTGGCCAAGAAAGAACTCCTTTCAGATTGACACGAAGTCATATCTACAAGAAAATAAGTTTTTTTTTTTTAAAAAAAAAAAAATAATAATTCAAGGTCAGTGATCTTGGTCATGTGTCATGATTTGGATGTGCGGGCCACTGTTGCTATTCCACACATTGTGGCATCCACCGACAGGGATGAGGGTGGAGACATCGGCCATGATGGGAGGATGGCTCCTTGGGGCTTAGGGTCTGTTTGTTTTCTAGTGTCCGGGCCAATGAACGTGGAGACCCATAGTATTTTGATGCAGGACCTCCCATCATCATGTCATATGGTCAGCATTGGGCAACACCAAGGTTAAGGTTAGGGCCCTAGCTGTCCATCATCATCATGACATAGGATGGGAAACGGTGCTAATGCTGAGTTGCTGCCCATGCCTAGTGGCAAACCATGTGTGCCCCCATGTCTTGCTAATGAAGGGAGGGATCAGGCATCACTCATGGCCATGCTTGGTCAGCTGCTCTCGGATGGTAAGTAGCTTGATGATGTTGGCCTAAAAAGAGCCATGTGATAAGCTGAGTCATAACCCACAAACCACCCACCCATACAGGATGGGTTGTCTTGCCACAATGTAGCAATCATCTGTGCCTATTCCCATTTCCACTATCAGGTGTTCTCGGTTTCTTTCTTTCCTTATCCATGATCGTCGTCCCATTTCCACTATCAGGTGTTCTCGGTTTCTTTCTTTCTTTCCTTATCCATGATCGCCGTCCCAGAGCACAGTGTGCTCTCCGTCTCTTTCCTTATCCATGATCACCATCTCAAAGTGATCAATTCATCATGCAATCCATTATAAGAATTGTTCACAAGAAGATCGACACATTGCATACTTATACAGGTGTCAATTATTATTCTCATTAAATAGTCTTGTATCAGCATTAATTACTTGTGCTACAGCGAGTTGTCCTTACCCTTTTCAAGTTACAAATATTTCGCTTGAAATATTTTGAAAATTACAGTAGTTGGAACACTGAAAGCACACCAATTAGGTCCCTTGTAGATCCCCTTACAACTCTTATTGAATCCAACCAAGTCATCATATTGTTGCACTCTCAGCCAGCTACCACGAATTCTTGTTGAAGACCTCAACTCTCTGCAAAAACTCAAAGCATGGAATCCTTCACTATTCCAGAAAGGAGCTTGCTTGTGAAAAGACTCAGGTCTTTTGAGTTTTGTTAGGTGGACATGTAGCAATAGCTTTGATGTGTTTATCCATCACTTAAATTGGTAGTACACACGCAAATCATGAAATGGAAACAATGAAGAAAAAGAGTTACCAGTCAAATTAATTTCACTTGTGGTGTTCTAGATGCTTTTTCATGCTGTTTTAAATGTCTTGAGGATTAATTACGGTAGGTCGATGGCAACGGTTCAGAACCCAAAGTTCACTTTAATATAATATAGTATAGAAAGTATATTGATTGGCAAATTAAAATCAGTATCTTAATAAATTGAACCTCAAAATTCATTTGCAAGCTTAATAGAGTAAATCATACTTGAAGCCTTCAAAGTGATGACTGATTGGTGAAGTCTTTTGTTCTAATCAGAACAGATGAGGAAAGATCTCAAACACTGCTCTGATGTTAGCATGGGCCTCATCCCAATAATACTCAAAGAAAAGGCAAGGGTGATAAATTATAAGCATAAACAACCATCTTGCATAACATAGTTTCTGCTCTTAGATCGACAGGAACAAATTTTAGATTCTTTATTAATTTGAATCACTTTCTCTTGTTTTTCCAACATCCACAATAGCCTATATTTTCAGCGGCAAGCTACCTAGGCCAAGTTGGAGCCAAGTGGTCCCTCTCCCACTGAGTATGTCTACAGCAAAAATTTGTTGGTTTCTACAAGGATAAGGGCATTGCTCCATCAACAACCCACATCTGTGTGATTGTTGGAGTCTGGGCCCATCACTAGTTACTTTCAACCGATTCTCTCTCTCTCTCTCTCTCTCTTCTCTTCTCTTCTGTGTGTGTGTGTGTGTGTGTGTGTGTGTGTGTGTGTCAGAAGGTCTGTCCTGATCAACACGTCTACTACCCCTTTTCCATCTCAACCTTATCTACAAGGTAGATGTGTAAAACTGCAAAAGCCCCTCTCTGTTTTTTTCCTTTTTCAACTGTCCTATGCTTGTCTTTCTTTTCCATGGACGCTTCTAACAAGGGCTGGGCCAGATATGCTTAAGCTGCCATGTCTACATTCTTTTCTTCCCTAGCAAATAGATTAACCAGAATTTTTTTTCAGGAAACTGCTATAAAATGCAATATCTTTTGGTCTGAGTATTATGAATGCAGATGTTTTATTAATTAGCATGTATTCAATTAATACCGACTGGCAATTTCAATCATTTCTTCTATTCTAATCTCACGAGGTCGAGTTGAAAATTGACTGAATCTGACTCTTACAGAGTTCGGAGTGAATTTGACCCTCAAAAAGAAAAATCGCAATGTTCAGCCTGAGTTCAAGTTGAACTGCTATGTCAACTCATGAACTCAACCTAGTTTCTAGTTGACTGAAGTAACACGGGAGTTGCATTATGTATGTCTATTTGATTTGATGCATCGCATATTGTCTCATCCGAACTCAATGTGAAAATGAGAAGGTAAGTTGGAAAAGCTTTTGCAACCCAACTTGGATATAGACTCTTGCACTACTAACTCAGGCTTAAGTGCTGTCGGTATTGTAAAGGGAAATACTAAACCTAGGATTTGAAGATGGAGAAAGTTCGGTCAAAGTTCTATATTTTAAGACATTAAAATAAAATGTATGGCGAAACGGCTTTATATATGTTCGTTTATCAAGACAAAAATAACCTTTCTATCAAAATATGACATGCATCCTTGTAATTTATGATGACCTTTCTATCAAAATAGACAAAACTAATCTTTCTATCAAAATATGGCATTCATCCTTGCAATTTACAATGAACAAACCAGCAACATGAGATTAGAATCACAATCCAAACCAACAACCTCATCCCACAGCCCTTAATTACCCCACTCTATATGGTGCTAGATCTTTATGAAGGCTATGTCCTGCTAACTGTCCCATGAGAAAAGCATTGATATGTAGTGTAGAGGATGAAAAAATAATGGCACTGGGTCTTGCTCGGTGAGAGCTTAAATGGAATCCTATGCCCATTTACCTCATCTTTCTCTTTTGTTCATTTAGAGGGAAGATGGAGTATCTCCACTATGGATTGTTTCATATATTGGGAGAGCATGAGAAGGCGATTCTAAGAGAAAACGGTGCAATGGAACAAGAATTATTCCATCTGTTCAACCGGGCGGGTGGTAATGTAACTAATTCTAGATTTAAAAAAATTACGTCTTCAACGCATGAGATTTGGACCACCTTAATTTTGTGGTGCAATTAAGATTGAAAGCAAGATGAAGTCCAACTTTCCCTTGTCATTGATAAATAACGAGTGGACTAGATTGAAATTCTGATTAAGTTAGGTTCTGAAACCAAACAAAACTACTTTTAGAATCTTTAAAATAATTTTTCATTTTTAAAATTAAATCTAATCTAAATTTGGAAGAGAGAGATGCCCATATTTTTTTAAGACAAGTGAAAGCATATTTGTGAAATAAACTCTGTCAGGCAGAATCAA
The DNA here is from genome assembly GCA_017589505.3 of Metroxylon sagu. Lineage (NCBI taxonomy): Eukaryota > Viridiplantae > Streptophyta > Magnoliopsida > Arecales > Arecaceae > Metroxylon > Metroxylon sagu. Next base: position 1,504,839 of record JACVBY030000626.1, on the reverse strand, counting down.
AGAAGGAAAATTCGGTAATTTCAGCAAAAATCAAAACTCTTTTTTATACACAGATTTGGATCAACCCGGTCCACCAGTAGTTAAATTTTAATCAATTATTAAGATTAACATGTATAATGCGCTGTCACTGAATTCAAGATACTTCCAGACTGTTAGAGATGAAGATTCCTAACGGCATATTTGCACTGAGTTGATTCTTCTCACGACAAGGTTCCTGACTTCCTATATCATGCTACCTGAAGCCATTAGAATTTGAAACCAAGCTAAATATTCTCTGGCCCAAACCCCACATGCTAAACTTGCAGCCAGTTCACCCTTCACATTTTAAATCCATCATATGAGCATGAATTTATTCAATGATAAAGAACATGAACTGATTGATAAGCCTTGAAACAGATAATAAACAAAAATAATTGTACGTCATGGGTCAATGTATTTAAAGGGCTGTTAGAATATCCACTGAGTGATGGAAACAGAAAGTAGCAGTCAAAAATTTTCAGGATACAGCATATTTCGAGTATGTGCTTGCCTACGTGATCGACTTCAATTGCAATTCACTTGAAATGTGAAGTAAACTTCATTGCTTGGATCTATATTCCGTAGAAGAATGTTATGACCATCCGGTGTACGTTAGGCTGTTACAAGCACATGCTTTAGTGCTTTACAGCTTAGGTGGCGGATCACGTTGCATTCTTTCCTTGCACATGTAGAGATAACAACCTCTGCTGCGTTGGTATTGGTTGAATGCAGCGAAAATTTACTTGCAGATAAATGGCCAGGATTCATCTTATAAAAAATGAATGGTATAGGAACAAGAAGTCACCTCACTCAGAATGCCTGCTGAGAATCAACAATAGCACATATTTGGCTCTGTGTTTCTTAATGACCACCAGCGTGCTACCTGGATCACAGAAAATGACTAGTATAAAATTTTCAATGATTTCATGATGTAATTAGGTTCAGATGTGTATGAATGAGTCTACAAGGTTTTGCAGGAAAAATTCACCTTACACATTAAGTCCTAGCCTGTGAATCTGGAGGGGCACTGAGAAACAAGTAGCCAAAAATACCATCTTTATAGTCATCAGACCAGTATGGTTTGATAGGTTGTGATTAAAATAATGTACAACGAATACCTCCATGCCATTTATGCATTTCACAACCATGACCATCAGAGCGCAACTATAGGCTGTCTCTTCAGCTGAACATAAATTAAAGTTTGCCAACAAAGCTGAATGATTAGTCTAGACTATCAGCAAATTTCAGATTTATGAACTGAATACACTATGTTCCATTGGTTAATCAAGAACAAATACAAGGGCAAGAACCTATGCTGAAACATGATAAAATGAAATCCAGCAGAAAAAGGAAAACAATGGAATCAGTTTGCATGGAGTTCATGCAAAAGATTAACAAATTGTGCATCAGTGACATTGAGGTGAAGTATACACTTGAAGATCTAACAGAATAGCCCAAGAAAAAAATAGAGATACAGTTATCATTTAATCATTTAATTCCACAGTATGAAAAACTCTAACAAGGCTTATTTCTTTAATATTGGGGTTCATTGCATGGATCTTACTTTATCATTGATCAGGTCTATGAAAATGAAAAGTTTCTTCAAATCATTCCTCACTGGCTTAATTCAAAGTCTCAATTCATCCCCTCTTTCTCTAACAGTAGGCCTCTATACCATCTCAAGCAATTTTTTTCCTCACATTTTATATAGATTCATTACTAACTTTCCTTGCAAACTCCTAAAACCACCTCTCTTGGTTCTACCATGCTTCAATCTGAATATTGTCCCCACAATCCATACCTTATGCTTATTAGCCCTTCGTGCACAAGACATTTTAATTATATGATGAAGATAGTCCTTAGCTAATCAAATTTTCCCTTAGCCATGACAAAATCTGATGATCACATATCACTCCGGAGGTGCATCTCCACTTCATCCACTATGCTTTAAACTAAACCGAAACATTTCTCTACAATTTCAACCTTTTGCTAAAACAGTCGCAAGGAAGCAATAGCAACTTTATCAATATTCCATAAGAGATCCTTAGTTCCTTCCCAAGATCCTTCTTCTAAAACTTATTTTCTTTTTTCTATTACATTCATTAGTGGGAAAAATCAAAAAATATGAAGAAATCATGCCAAAATTTTGTATTTTGGCATGATTTTTTAATAATGTCATAGATCTTAGTCAAAAATATGCAATGTCGTATTTTGGGGATATTAGAATCCAAAAATTAGTATCATACTCGAGGATCTGGCATGCTATCTGCTAATTTTATAATAATCTGATTAATTTTTGGGATATTAATTACTTCTCGAATGACGCCTAACTTTAAAGTAATGCCTAGATTCATTAGATTATTAGTGCTTAATATGAGACAAAAATATATATGTGATACTCATATCAGAGGCTATATTATCCAAAATTAAAATTTTTATTTTGAGATTTTATTTAAATTTAATATTATTTTTATACAAAATAGTAAAAATATTATTAATTCAATTATTCATGCAATTTCAGCGGCATGTAAAGATATTTCAGACATGCTTTAAAGCACGTATCATACTTTCTGATAGTTATGCAGTTTATACATATTTTTGTAAATTTAATACAAAAATATTAATGCAATAAAAATTTATGAAAATTTAGAATTATACTAATATATTTCAGAAGTAATTTTTGAGACAACAAGGACTTTTTAAGAATTTCTCAAAAAAAAAAAATCAAGATTAGTTGCTTAGCAATGAATTCAAAAAGTAAGAAGAATAAAGAATAAAATATCCAAAGGCAGCATGATTAGATAACAAGTGTTGTCACCATTGGAGGTGATTTCACTACGGTGGGAGAGGCCCACACTTGGAGAATTATGTAAGTATATCATATTCTATTTTTTAGTATAAATAATGTCACATTTTTAATATCATACTTTGCTAATTGACCATGTATTATATAATCACACCATTCTTTAGGTATACAATATAAAAGAATTGAAGTATATTACATTTAAACATCAAAAAATGAACTTACAAAAATAAACAAAAGAAGCTTAAAACCTTGAAAAATATATATTTTCAATGTACTGATACAATACCATACTTTACCACGAGTTACTTACTAGTACATAGTTTGATACCGAGATTGCAAAACCTTAATATAGGAATCCAAAGACCTTATGATGTATATACCATATGCCGCATCTCCTAGTATCCAATGTCCTTATGCTACCATCTTTACTGCCTCAACTAATATAACAAATTCTCTCTTTAACCTAAAAGGCAAGCAACACTTATTACCGTTCACAGCATTCTTTTTGTTTAATAATGTTTATATGTACACTTTATTTTTCCATAAACTTAATATTTTTTGCAATAAATTTTCAAATTTGCCATACTCCATGATCTTCGCACCCCGGAATCATTTCCTTGACTTTTGATCATTTATCGAGATTTTTCCCATATTTTTTTTTTCAAACTTAACTGAATAAGACAATCACTGGTTCCCATTTTTTTCACAATAACAACCCTAAATACTCCATTTTCAGACTTCCCCAAATCCTTTTAAGATTCAAGATTTCTTATGTTTTCCCTTTTTTCTTGAAATGCTGCTTTGTAAGGAAAACCTTCACCATCTGAAACTCAAAGCAAGCCTCTGCCATTTTTACTCATTATTGATGAACCTTAAACTTATGAAGAGAGGTATCATGGATGATCCTGGTTGAAGTCAAAAATAGTGCGGCAGCATACAAGGACATTGGGCATAAGGTCCATGATTTGGGGAGTTGAAGTTTTAGAGACTTGGTGTGTTTGCATTCCAAATTAGGAAAAAACTTGAGGTTTCACAATTTAAAAGAGATTCTCATTTAGGTGGCCAGCACAAATAAGACTTGTAGGACTTAGAAATTGTCACTTAATCGTTTAGCATTAAGTCAATAAGGGATCGTCACATCTCAAATGTCAAAAATATATAACTACAGGAATTTAGTTGTATAAAGCTCAGTCTTGGTGCCTAATTAGTATAACTAGTCTGGTTAACTGATGCTTAGGATTTTTGTCTCTCAAGAAATCATGGTTGAAACTTGGTAGTCAGTATTTAGCTACCTTTATAAGAGTTCTATAATAGCATGTCACTTAATAAGAAATTGTGAATCATGTTCATTTGTAACACCAGACACAACCAGATGAAGCATATGAATGATGCAAACAACAAAACGAAAAATGCTATATGAAACTTACTATTATAACAGAAATTCATACTGTGGCATCCAATGAAGCTCCAAAACAATGGTAAGTGCTCAAAATATGAAATCTTGTAGCAGAGAAAAGCACCTTTCACAAGTGAGTGCGTTCCATTAAAGAGATCTAAAGAATGCAATGCCTACAGCTGATCTATCGCATTCCAAGTAGATCTATCGCATTCCAAGTATCTTGTCCAAAACATGGCAGAGTTTATATATCTCTTGACTTTGACAAGAACCCTCCCTGCAAAATGCGTTGATCAACCCACGGACTATACAAAAATCTATGATATAACCCTGTCCCATGATCCATTCCAACAGGTTTAGTATTTCCCTAAGTCTTCCACCTCTGACCAACCAATAAGTTAAACATGCAACCAGATTTGCAGAGAATCCATCTTCCAGAGATCTGTAAAAATAGCCAATAGCCTCCAAAAATTTTCTTTGCCTGCAAAGACTTTTGATCATAATGCTATAGGTGATCTGATTTGGAACAACATTCTCGTCGACCATCTCATAAAAGAGGGCATGAGCCTCATCCACTTTTCCCGCCTTGTAAAAGTAATGAATTAAAGTAGTATATGTCACAACATTAGCTACAAACCCTCTGCTATCAAAGGTTTGCTTTGCCTTATCAAGCTTTCCAGCTTTACAAAGGCTGTGTATCACAATGCTAAATGTCCAGGTATTCGCAGCAATTCCCTTCTTTATCATGTCGGTGAAGAGCTTTAAAACAGCAGACCAGTTTCCAGCATCACAGAGCCTGCTCATCACAGTGTTGTAGTTAACAACATCAGCATCCCACTCCAATTCTGCACTCCTCTCCAATAGGCACTTGGCCTCTGAAGCCTTAGAAGCACGGCAAAGAGCATCAAGAAGAACATTTACAGTCACAGCACTAGGACGCAATCCATTCCCGAGCATCACCTGCAATTGCTCAAATGCCTTGTCAGTCCTCCCGCACTTGGAGAGGCCATCCATGTAAATAGAATATGTGAACACATCGGGTTTCCAGCCCTTGGCATGGCTATGCTCCAAAAGCTTCTCAACCTCATCAAAAGCTCTGATATTGCAGAGGGCTTGTATCAGCACATTATAAGTCACGGTGTTTGGTGGGCAGCCAATCGTGTCCATGGTATCCACCAACCTCTTAGCCTGTTGAATCCTTCCGCTAGAGCAATAAGCTTGCACAATAGGTGTGTAAGTGTGGACGTTCGGCCGGCATTCTTCCTCCAGCATCTGATCCAAGACGCCCAAGGCCTCCTGGACCCTGCCAGCCCAGCACAGACCGGCGATCAATGTCGAGTAGGTGACCACATCGGGGGTGCACCCGCGCTTCACCATCCATCGGATCACCTTATACGCCGAATCGAACTGTCTTAGATGACAAGCATACAACTTCACCAAGACCGTGTAGGCGGCGGCGTCCGGGATCACCCCGGCAGAAACCATCTCCTCGAAAACGGCCACGGCCTCTTCCGAGCGGCTGGCCGTCACCAGGCTATCGACCACCGTGGTGTAGCACGCGACGTCCGGACAGCAATGGAGGTCCTTCATCTCACGGAAGAGCCGGAGGACTTCCTCGACCTTGCTGGCATGGCTGAAGGCCTTCATCAGGCTATTGTAGTCGAATGGGTGAGGCCAGCGAGGCCGGGCGCCGACCTTCGGGACGCAAGAAGAAGAAGAAGAAGAAGAAGAAGAAGGGTCCTCGGAGAAGTGCTTCACGACCTTCGAGAATTCCAGGAGGAGATCCTTCCGGGAGGTCGAGGTCAAGGTCTCGGCGGCATCCAATTTCATGTGGCGGTGATGGAGGCAGCTGATGGAGCTTATGCGATAGCCAGAATTGATCAAGAAAGGCAGGGTTTTGCGGGTGGATCGGGTGATAGGAGGCGGGGAAGGAGGAGCGACCCAGGGCCAGCGCATGCGCGGGAGAGAGATCGAGGAGAGGGAGGGAGGGAGGAATGGGGAAGATTAGAGGAGAGACCTCCGAGAAGGCGAGGGTAGTAGAGAGCTAGGGCGGCGAGCGAAGGGAAAGCCATGGAAGGGTTACGACGGCGGCACCGCAGAGAAGATGAAAGAGGAAGCGATCATGACCCCCTTGCCATTCCTTTCAGCGCATCCAAGATGGGACCGCGACGACCGCTCCTTCCGATCCAACCGTAGTCGGACTCTCGCCCAACAGCGGTGCTGCTCAACCCACTGCGATCCATCCCATCCCGCGGCCAAGCAAATAAGATTAGGGTTTAGCGTGGGCTGATTGGATTGTTTCCAAGCTAAAATCTAAAATCTAGTACTATTTCAATCAAAGTCAATTCTTTTAACTTATTTTAACCCATTGCTTGAATCAAAACCAATGAACCAATCGAATCGAGAACCAATCCGAATGGGATCAGTTCATCGGTTCCAAACTACTGATTGTTCCAATCAAAAACCAAGGGGCCAGCTTCTAAAATTATCTAAAATAACTAAAAGAATTCATAAAAAAATACTAAACATAATGAAAATAATTCTTATTAATAAGCCTACATATTAAAACTTCGTGAATCCATGATAAGATAGATCAACGAAAAAAAGAGTTTGAATAAATTTATCTAAAACCTAAGACATAACATCAAATATGTCTAATGAGCATACCATCAAATATCTAATGAGCATTGTTGGAAAAATAGCGGTCCGACATAACATCAAATGGCGAACAGATTGTTTAGGGGAAAAAAATTCCCCTGCAAATCAGGGGAAAAAATTAAAAAAAATAAAAAAAAATCCCCCACGAATCCTTCTATCGTATGTAGACGACTACATCGGTATTCTCCTATTGTTAGTGGGGTGTATTTAAAAGAAAAATGAGCAACCACACAAGGCTGACAAGTTATACCGACTCTATACGGCATGGTTCCGCATCCTCTTCGCTTCCGAGAGAGGCCTTCCTGCAGGAATATGGTCTTGTGCTCTAGCTGAGGCTCGATGGGCCGATCCAAGATCTTCAGAAGAGCTCAGGCCGAATCCCTTAAATAAATAAATAAATCCCCCACAAATCAAAAAAAAATCAGGATGCCGGCTTTTTTTTTTTTTCAATCGGTTACAAGACAGGTTTTTTTTTTAGGTCTTTTCCTCAAGAATAATATCACTATACCGGTTTAGCTATAAGCTTGTTGAAAAAAAAAAAAATCTTGAAGAACGATTTCTGGGGTAACAAGATTAGACCTAGTTGAAAGCTGGTGGTCGCTGGTGGTGATGACATGGAGCTTGATCGTCATCCCTTAGCAACTGGAAGAGAGGAGCAACGTGTTGTGATTTGCGAAAAGAGGATGGAGGAGCTTAAAAGCTTTTGTTGTGATGATGATGATGATGATGATGATGATGATGATGATAATAATAATAATTTATATAAATATTTTAATATCTTTATAAAAATTTATGTCATAAATATACAATATTTATTTAACATTAATACTATATATATTTACTAAAAATTATTAATTATTATTTTATGCAATTATTAACCATATATTATTAAATATTTATGTTTAATAATATAATTATTCTTAATAAATATTATTTTATTTATATAATATTCATTTGCTAATAAATAATATTTATGTAATATTAAGGATTATTAAATTTTATGTAAATATTAATAATAAAATATTAGTATTTTAAATACAATAAATATTCTAGTCATAAATATTTAAGAAATATATAAATAAATAAAATAAGATAAAATAATTTAAGTACATAAAATAAATATTTACATGTAAAATAAATAAATATTATTTTGGTATGTAAATAAAATTAAGTATTTTGACTCCTTGTAAGAGGATTTTTATGATAGATTTATAAATGACTCCTCTAGCTATAGAATTTATAAATGATCATTTTGAGAGATCTCTAGGCTTCATAAAATTTTAGAAATCCTTTCTTGTAAGTACCAAAATAAAAAATTTTAGTTTTGATATTTTAAAATTTCCACTTCAAATGAAATTCTTCATGAAAAACCCATCTAAACACAACCTAAAGGGTTTCTAGATTAGGCATTGGACCTATTTTTGGTTAATTAGATAGGACCAACTTATTTCTGGTTAACTCGATTAGACCGACTAATATAATCCAATTTTTAAGACATGAGTTAATCTTATGGCCTTTAGCAAACTAGTATAGTTTGGAGCAACCATGCAAGACATTGGGATCCTTTTCTGTATATCAATAATTGATTCTCCTTTCACTTCAGTGGTTATCTTTGTTGACACTTTTTTATGGCTTTCACATCAATAAATGAAATTTCTTCTTCCTCATAGGGTAGAACACCTTCCTACTGATTTGCTTGCTTTCCTTACTAGTCTTCTTGTACTCAAAAAGAAAGTATCAGGGGACTTAGAGTTTTTCTTCAAAGAAAACCTTCCGATGCCTAGGTCCACCAACAATCTTTAAGTCTCTTGAATGAGCAGCCTATGACTTAAGTAAAAAAAAAAAAAAGTTAGGTTACATTGTTCAGTGATTAGGATGCTTTTATAGACATATGGAGGAATGGACTCTTATATTGGACAGTTCTTATTGAGTCCTAATCCTAAAAGAGACCATATCTCAATAGAAATTAGTTGGCTAATTTCTTTTAGGATTGGTCTTATTATATATAAAGAGAGTTCTAATTAAACTTAGACAAGTTGGTTATCATGAAGGAGGGATCCTTCTTTAATTAGAGTTCCTTTTTTTTGCATGGGTATCTGATTGTACCATATATCACCATAGGATTAGCCTATCAAACTATCTCATATCATTTGTTCCTTTCTTTCTAAAGTTGAGCTTGAATATGTACTTAAGTCACAAAAGTAACTCTACTCGTAGTACGACTAATTTATCTTAAGCTCGTTGGCTTTTTATTATACTATTATGCAATGTATTTTCACCGAGCTTTCTAGTAATTCTTTTAGACTGAGCTATCTAGTAGCTCATCTTTGATTGAACTGACTTTAGTTGGTGGACAAATTATTCGGTAGCTCAACTTTTATTGAGTTATTAAGTAGCTAACTTTGGGCCAAACTATTAGATAGCTTGGCTTTGGAATGTTTAGATCATCGGCTACCTTAATAGCACAAACTCACGCAACATGCTTACCACCATCAGTTTAACCGAGCAACTTAGTTGGCAAATAACTATGGAAAGCCAACCTATCAAGTAGCACATCTTCGGATTTGCCTTCTAGTATCAATAACATTAGTCAATCTTACCAACCTAGGCATGGCTAAACTCAAATCATTAAGGAGGCATTTGGTTCGTAGATTGAAAATTTTCATCCTAGTATTATATTACATGAATATGATTTTTGGATTTAAGATGTCTAGGCATGTAAGATACTTATGTTTAGTTCACTTAGCAATCTGATTGTAAAATACTCGGTATCCCATATTAATATATTTGATTGTCAAACCAGATTATCAAGAATATGATCGAAAAATATATTAAAATTTTAAAAATACCCTTACTTTGCGTATTGAAGAGAAACCAAAGCAAAGCAATATTTTTAAATATTATAATTATACATAAAATATAATAAATTAAATATATTATTATAATTATAATATTATATAAAATTTATAATTAACATATAGTAAAAAAATATACTATAAATATATAATATAATTATATAATTTTATATTATAAAAAATTATGTAGTTTAATATTTTTATATAAATAATTGAAAATTATATTATTGTAATTAAATAATAAACACAATACAATAATATAATTATAATTAAATAATTAATATAAATATTTAAACAATTAAAAATTACAAAATATTACTATTAAAAATATTAATAATAACATAATATTATTATTATTTATTATACAAACAAAAATATTAATATATATATATATATAGTATAAAATATATATTATATTCATAATATATAGTATTTATTATATTGTAAAATAAATGCAATATAATATAATAATTTAATATTATTGCAATAATAATTTAATGATATTGTTAAATTATATTAATTTTCCTTTGATCAATAGTAATAGTTTTCTTTTGAGAAGATGGGATTCTCTCTATTTTTAAAATTGAAGAGATCGGTGCCTTGATCATAGTCGTCCATGCATTATGTGACCGTCACGATTGGACAGATTCTATAAAACTCTGATGGAAAAATTTGATCCCTCAAAGCTCTAATTCAACCCTGAACTGGAAAAAGGAGTCCCGTCTGTTTTTCATGTCCCTGGCTGTCTTTCATAATCTCGCCCCAGCTCGACCATCTCACGATCGACAACAGGATTGGGTTGAACCAGACCCACGGCTCCAACTCCGACCCGGTCCTGGTGCAACTGACGATCGACCAAAGTCGTCGAAGGTTAAAAACAGGGCGCCGCCTCCCTCCCTCCCTCCCTCCTTCCAAAACCCTTGTAGACACCGCCCCCGATACGATTGAGGCCTACCAGAAGAAATGGCCAAAACGGCATCCAAAACCCTAGCCCTCCTCCAAACCCTTAGCCCCAGAAGCCCCAAACCCGTTCCCCTTCTCCTCCATGGCTTCTCCTCCACGCCTTCCTCTGATTCCTCTCCGCCCGGAGACGAGACCACCGCCTCGGATGAGGGCCCCGCGGCCCCACCCCAGCGGCCTATGCGTGGCGAGCGACGGGGTCCCGAGAAGCTGGAGGACACCATCTGCTACATGATGGCCCGGCGGCCATGGACGACCCGCCTCCAGAACTCGATCCGGTCGCTGGCCCCGACCTTCGACCGCGACCTCGTCCTCGCCGTCCTCCGCGGCGCTCGCCACCCAGACCACGCCCTCCGCTTCTTCCGGTGGGTCGAGCGCACTGGCTTCCGCCACGATGCCGCTACCTACGGCGAGATCGTCTCCATCCTCACCCGCCACTCCATGCTCAACCACGCCCGCTGCATCCTCCTCGACGACATGCCCAAGCGCTTCATTGACCGCGACGAGGACATGCTCGCCGCCCTCATCTCCGGCTACGGCCGCGCCGGCATCCCCCAGGAGGCCGTCAAGATCTTCCGCCGGATGCCCGAGCTGGGTGTCACGCGCACCGTCCACTCCTATGACGCCATCTTCAAGGCTATCCTCCGCTCCGGCCGCGTCATGATGGCCAAACGGATCTTCAACTCCATGATCCGGGATGGCGTCGCGCCGGCGCTCTCCACCTACAATACATTGATATGGGGTTTCTGCCTCTCCAGCAAGATGGAGACGGCGAAGAGGTTCTTTGCCGACATGAAGCAGCGGGGAGTAGCGCCGGATCTGGTAACGTACAACACGTTGCTCAACGGTTGGGCTCGTGCAAAGGAGATGGATGATGCCGAGAAGGTGTTCGAAGAGATGAGCGCTGTCGGTCTGGCGCCGAATTCGATCTCCTACAACATAATGATCAAAGGATATGTATCAGCAGGCAAGGTCGAGGAGGGGTTGCGCTTGTTCGGCGAGATGAGCGCCAAAGGGCTGAGGCCGAGCGAGAAGACTTTCGCGGCACTGATGCCGGGGCTCTGCGATGATGTCGGGAGGACAGAGGAGGCTCGGAAGGCTTTGAACGAGATGGCCGAGCGCCGGCTTACTCCGAAGGATAAGTCGATATTCTCGAGATTGGTGTCTTCACTGTGCGAGACGGGCGACTTGGATGGGGCATTGGAAGTGCACAAGAGAATGGAGCAGTTCAAGCATGTCGCAAAAGATCCGCTGCAGTACGGTGTCTTGCTCGAGAGCTTGTGTAAGGGAGGGAAGTATGAGGAAGCCATGGCGACGCTGGACGAGCTTGTGGGGAAGGGGACGCTGCTGGATCCTCAGACTCCGGCTATGGAGGACTCAGCCTATAATCCGATGATCGAGTATCTGTGTGGGCATGGTGAGACGGAGAAGGCGGAGGCCTTCTTTAGGCAGTTGATGAAGAAAGGGATAGACGATAGGACGGCGTTCAACCATCTGATCCGTGGGCATGCAAAAGAAGGGGCACCGGAGTCTGCATTCGAGATCCTTAGCATCATGAGCCGCCGTGGGGTTGCAACCGATGCCGATTCCTATGCCTTGCTGGTCGAGAGCTTCTTGAAGAGAGGAGAGCCTGCTGATGCTAGGACGGCGCTGGATGGCATGATCGAGCAAGGGCACCTGCCGAGCCCGTCTCTCTTCCGATCGGTGATGGTCGGGCTCCTTGATGATGGCCGAGTTCAGACAGCGAGTCGGGTGATGAAAGGCATGATAGAGAAGGGGGTGAAGGAGAACATGGACGTGGTCCATAAGATCCTGGAGGCACTCCTCATGAGGGGTCACGTCGAGGAAGCCCTTGGGCGCATCAACCTAACGATGATGAACGACTGTGCGCCCCCCCCCCATTTCGATAGCCTGGTGACCGCTCTCTGCGACAGTGGCAAGGCGATCGAAGCCCTCAAGCTGGTGGACTTTGTGCTGGAGAGGGACTGGGACATCAGCTTCTCGAGCTATGACCGGCTGCTGGATGCGCTCTACACTGCAGGGAAGATACTGCCGGCGTATTCTATCCTTTGTAAGATTAAGGCTAAGGGAGGGGCTGTGAATAAGGAGGGGTGCGAGGCGCTGATAAAGGATCTTAATGAACAAGGGAACACAAAGCAAGCGGACATCTTATCAAGGATTCTGGCAGGGAAGGCGCCCTTTGAGGCGGCGGCGGCTAAGAAGGGTAAGAAGGCAGCAGTCCAGGCATCATATTGAACTCGATGAGATTGGTTCGTTCGGTTTTTTTTTATTTTTTTTATTTTTTTTAAATTTACTTACTTGGATCCAGCAGTTAGGATGCAACATAAAACCAGTTGATTGCAGGCTGTGGTACATGCTGTGATTTTTGGTTTTAAAGGATGGATGGTTTCGCCATTATATGCCAGATTGTTGTTTGTTTTAATCTGCAAAATTGATATCATGGTTCTTTGGTAGTCGTCCCCTGTGATAGAAGCTTCCTCATATTTTTCAAAACCAGTTTTTTTTCTAATTATGCCACCTGTTCTTTGATGATTTGCAAAACCAAATTCTCTCATGTTACAACCATAATTTGATCTAATGATTGATGTAGCTCTGATCTTATTAAGTTATACAAATTTCATTCTTGTATAAGAGTTGATTTTGCTGGAAGATGTTAAACCCGAACGGATGGCGTGGCGTGGCGTGGACTTGTAGCGTGATTTTTGAGCATTTCATGCATCAGAGCGAATGAGTTCCCTGTCATCGGTATTGCCACAAGTGTTGCACAGAGGAGAGGCCAAAAAAAATAAAAAATTAAAAATTAAAATTAAAATAAAAATAAAAAAAATAAAATCTATGGGTACTTGGCAAGAAGTTGATCAATCAGCAATCAGTTTGGGTCTGGTGACTCATAGCGGAGCAGGCCTTGATATCTCTGCCTCTTCCACATTCTTCTTTATGGGCCGTTAACCTAGCAGTTACATCCTGTCTGGCTTTTACGTTTCCGTCCTGATGTTTGGTTCTCTGCTTAAATTTGGATAACCTACGGCTCATTCAGGTGGTAGGTACATTTTAAGACCTTAACGGACCACCGACGGTGGACCTTAAACTGGATTTCAGCTGGAAAACCTACCACTTTCAACTTCCCCAGAATTCAGTGCTTAAACTGGGATATTACAATTCGACACCCAAGGCGCTGAACAAGTGTCCCGTCATCATTTTGCACAGAAATTGATTACTTCAATCTGGAGGAAAAAGTGGGGAAAAAAAAACAAGAGTAAAATTTGGGGTGCGGTTCTATGTTATCCACTGAACAACTACTGGCAGTTTTTCCCCCCCCCCGCATTTCCTTGATATCTCTATAGTCTGTACAAAAGTAGAGAATATGTGAGGCAAAAGCAATCACGCAAGCTTCCTAGAATAGAATCGTGGCAGAACTCACATTTTGCTTAGAATGCTCTGCTTCATTCTGTCCAACCATGCTCATTCTAACGTTTCAATCTATTCAGAATGATGACTGAACATTCGCCTGCATGAATGATTCAAAACGGGGCTCTGTCAAGTCCACCGTCTCTTCATCAACGGACCTCCAACGTCGAACGTTTGAAGTCAGGACGATCAGTCTCTCCATGTGCTCAACTGAGAGAACTGTCTCGGTGTTCTTTTGACGGTCCTCCTCGCAAAGGTTCCGTTCGATTGCTATTGGCAACGAGCACCGAGCTTGCCGTCTCTCGGAAACTGCTCGATTTGGTTCGTGCCTTCCATTTGGTCCTTCTGATCTCTCAACATCAGTGGTGCTCTTGATGTTGTGAGGAGTTGAGCTCTGTACGGTACCAAGAGAGGTAGGTATGTAAGCGTACATGCTGCTGCATTACAAGATCACCTTGGCATGGTAGAACTTGTAACAGGTACCGCTAACAGTTAATTCAGTCAGTGAAAATTTTGAACTTGAGCCGATTCCTATAGGATTTTGCTATAACTAACCATTAAGTAAAATGCGTGCAATGTGTGCCTCTACAACTGCCAAGCTTGCAGTGAAAGTGCACATCTTCATGGACATGCATAAAAATAATATAGAAATGACATCAGATCGTTAATAACAAAAGCTGTAGCAAACTCGAACAAATGCCGAATTATATGTGATTTTGTCATGATGCTTCCACTGGGTTAAAAGTAACAAGCAAGCCTATATAAAGCCATGCATTTTCCTCATATGGCTAGGGGGCTGATGAGAAAACCTGACAAAAACCACACCAGCCTACAATACCAACCTACCCAACAGAAGCCAGCTTACAACAGACAAACTACATTTTCTGTCAGTGACTAGATTTTTGTGATAAAGATATCTCATTCTGTCATAATTCCAGAATTTATGTAAAGTTTGAAAAATGCATATGCGTAGTCCTCATTTTTTCAATGAACTACGAACCACAAAGATCGCATCAAGATTTTCAAGAGTCCAGACCTCAGGAGATATCTTATCACTAATAAAAATAATGTATATGAGAAAAGAAACATTAGTCCGTTTATAATGTGCCAAACACCATAGCCGTTATAGCAGCAATGCATCTCATAAATAGCTAAAAGAGAAGGCTATACTTACCGCAAAAAAACTTGTAGGGATGTTCCTTCTGTTAGACTTGACAGGAGTAATAGCTGAGAGGATTTGAACAACTTCACTCATGGTAGGTCTGGACTCTGGATCCCACTGCAGGCACTCTCTGGCCAAATGAGCCATTATCTGCATCTCTTCTTCCGGGAACTTTCCTTTTAGAAGAGGGTCTGGTAATTCAGACACAACTAGCTTACTGTCACACAACCGAGATTTTGCCTGCAATTTATAGACATTGTGAAACCATTAAAACATATCCATTTATCTGAAAATTTGATTCATCTCAAAGCTACAGGATAAAATAACACCAAAACAGCCTGCATTTTGACGCCTCTCTAAGGAAACCCTAGTTGAAGTTTCAATCATGATGGAGCCGTCCACTCCCAGTGGATTATTGATTTTATCAATGGATGGAAGTGAAGCTGTAAAAACAGTTAACTAAGTGCTAGCATTTTGACCTCAAGAGAGAACACAAATAACAAGTCCCATCTTAAAATTCACAATAAGGGTAAATGGAGTAGTTCAATACTGCATGATAGCAAACTTAATTACTATTATTATTATTATTATTAAGGACACATTGCTTAAAGAATAGAGTTCATCACCCTTAACCTGAAGATGCTATAGCTTTTCTCCAAACTCATGTAGTTCTAAATGATCAAGAAGATTACCCATATCACAAGGCTCTCATTGCCTTTATTCGATGTTCTGTGGATAGGTTGTCGACCAGTGATCAACTCCAGAATAACTACTCCAAAACTAAAAACATCTGACTTCGGTGAAGCCTTTCCCACAATAGCATATTCAGGTGCAAAATATCCAAATGTCCCCAGCATTCTTGCCGGAGAACTGGAACAACTAGTGAGATCATCAACCATTAGGCGTTTGGCCATACCAAGATCAGTTATCTGCATGCCAAAATAGAATTGAAACCATGAAACCTGATGTACACACATTGGTTACAGTAAAGCAAGCATTTAAAGTCAATAAGCTATCCAAGTCCAATGCTCGATCTAAATTTTTCAAAGGCATTCCATAAGTTAATATTCAACTTAACATATAGATCCATGAATCCTGTACTCCAAAATTTAGTCGAACAGCCTTTTTTTTTTTTCTAAAACCAAAATCATATGTCCTTCAAACCTGATGCATGGATGTGCTAAATCATATTTTTTTTGCATATCAATTAACCATTTTTTCCACCTACTCATTGCTTCCAAGCGGAATGGATTAAGAGGATCATGATGCTGCATTCTTTTTTTTTTTTTGTTGCAGAGTGAGAGTCCAATTATATTAATGTTGAGAGATGAAAAATCCGATGCAATGTTTATCTGAGAAGCTTTTTGAGTGCAGTGCCATCTTGTACAAGGTATCTCAAAACTGAGTGATGACCAAAAGGCTACTAATAACGCAAGGACTTCCTTATTGCAATAACCATGAGACAGCAAGACTTTAAAAATTGGAAAAGTGACACATTACTCAAGAGACATTGAAGTGATTTCATGCTAGGTTCGAATAACTGCAGAGACTCAAGATGTGTACCTTAGCACTGTACTTTTCATCTAAAAGAATGTTGGTGGACTTGATGTCTCGATGCAGGATCCTAGGAGCAGCTGCTTCATGCAGGTATTCCAAGCCCCTTGCAGCTCCCATCGCAATCTGTACACGAGTCTCCCAGTCCAGTGGTTCTTTCCCTTGTTTGGCATCCAGACAATCTCGCAAATTACCATTGGACATGTATTCAAACACAAGTAGCCTTTCAGGTTGCTTTCCTTGGGACTCCAAGCAATATCCAAGCAAAGGCACCACATGACAATGGTTGAGCCTTGATAATAATTCAATCTGTGTAAAATGATAGCTTACAAAATCATCAGTCAGAAGATGTTGAGGGTTGCTATTGATTTGATGACTTGAACCCCAAAATTTCAAATAATTAAATAGAAAGCTTAATATTATTTTATTCCACCAGTTTGATTTCTTGCCTAGTTCACTGTTAACCTTGGATGATCAGCTTTTGATTTGGAAAAGGAAAAATAATAGAAAAATTATATGTGGATACTGAAAGATGGGTGGATATCTAAGCAGGACAGCTTGATGGAAGAAATAAAGAAATCAGAATTGCTTTTTTTTTTTTTTAACTAAAAAGTATTTTTAATCATAATGTTAAATGAGATTGGAAAAGGAAGTGAGTCAGATGATAATAGAAAATTTGTGAAACTGAGAAGGGAATCTTGCTGGTCCACATGATACCATAAACATGAATAGATCACCAGTAGTAGAGGTGAAAATGAAGAGTGAAGTTAGTTTTGTTGGACACATCGGGACTTAAACAAGTCAATTAGTTACTCGATCTATAAGAAAGAGAGGTTAGAAAAGTGAGAGCTGCATTTGAGGAACACCTCAGACAAAAGCTCGGAGTCTAAGTCTGGTCCTCCAAGTGATCTTAGTCTTTTTACAGCAACAACTCTTCCATCTTTAAGAAAACCACGGAAAACATTGCTGCTCCCTCCAACACCTATTAGATTGGCATTTGAGAATTTATTAGTTGCTTGCTCTAATTTGGCATAGGAAAATTGGAAAATGGCTCCAGGGAAAGTTCCTCTTTCACTTCCAAACATCCAAAAAAGCCTGTGTATGAATCCTGCATCGGAAAGAAGACTTAATGTTGGTCTTAATCCAACATTTGGATGAAGAGTACCATTCAAAAGAGCACAAATTAAGAAGCAAAATTACAAATTAAACTAGCAACAGAAGTCAAAAAAGGAAAGGCATATCCAGAATGAACTGGTTGCATTCGTCAAGGTGCTATAAAGTTTAAAAGCTAGATGCACAAGCACTGCAATGCCAGAGGGTACATAAAAACATGCATGTTTACACAGCCACAAATGAATTTGCATTGTACAGCAGGAACATTCCCAATAAATTGTGTTTGTGTGTAGAGTTAGTCTGGGATGCTTTTGGTTTAGAAGCTAGATCCACAAGCACTGCAATGCCAGAGGGCTTATAAAAACATCCATGCTTACACTGCTATAGATGAATTTGCATTGTGCTGCAGGAACATTCCATTAAATTGTGTGTGTGTGTGTGTGTGTGTGTGTGTCTAGAGTTAGCCTGAGATGCTTTTGCAAGCATTTGGCTCCAAATGCTTTCCAATCAAAATTAATGAAGGACATCTTAAAATGAAAATCAGCACTGTTGATCGTAATCTAAGATGTGTAATATACTTAGACATAGAATTTGAGAACAAAGGTACAGCTAGAATCACTTTTCACCATCCCAGTGTTATCTGAATTGTTTATGTTTTGACCTAGGGTCCAATGTTTGAGTTAAATGCATACATCATAAGGAAGTTGGGCAGAAATGAACATGTTACCTGTAAATCTGTTGGAACCAGTGTTGCTCTTGGCCTGACACTGTGGGAATGTAGTGGATCGGTGGTTTATTAAGTTGGTCGTACTATTCCAGCTTATGTGTTTTCCAGATGAAAATGCTGGTGATGGCAGAGAAGGTCTATCCTTGCGATAGAAATAGCAAGCAATGGAGGTGAGAAATGCAATAACCGAGAGCACAACACAGAGTAGAACTACGACACCCTTGTGAGATAAATGCCTCTTTGAAGCTATAGACGTTCCTGCAGAACACGGATACAGCATAAAGAAAGGGTTCTTTAACATCTGTCAGATTGGGTTTTAAACTATGATCATAGCTTGTAGCCAATAAGATATAGATTTAAGTCACAAGCAGCCTTAACTAAAATGGTTATATGGCCACCTGCCAATGAAACTGCATGTTTCATTCTCTGGTATTGCTTTCTGAAAAGGTTTTTTTTAATATGTAGATCAAGTATAACAAAATGAAATGCGCATCCTTTGCTAAGGATTTGAATTCTACCAGAAGTGCAATTGCAGGCAGTAAAACAACTGGCATTATGGATGTTTCCTGGGGTTTGAGAGGTCCCCTCTGATGCACATGAGCAATTCCATACTCCATCAGCACTTCCTGTTTCATCATCCACAAAAGCCAAATTCATGAAATAGTGATCCTTATTGTGCTAGGATTAATATAAGGTACATACTTGAAAGAACACCCCATTATTCAAAACCACATGAAAGAAGGGGAAGATATGTATATCCATACATCGGTACATATAATTATGAAATGACATGAGACAGCTTGAAACTTTTTAACTGTCATGAATGAAGTAGCAACATATAGAATTTGATGTTGTTCATAAATATGAAATGAGACATATGCTGAAATATAATAGGCTATTTGTTTCACTCTAGCATAGAAAATTTTACTAGTTAAGGCAGGCATGAATGAGGTTACAGATAAGAAAGGCTGCCATCTCTTTTCAGTTGTATTACAAAACTTCAGGGCAAATGATATGAGGTCAGATTTGTACCTGGTATGCAAGCACAGGATGTAGAGCAAATAAATGCAGCAGTGTGGTTTGGTGCACCTAGAGGACCACCGGCACACATACACGTCCACTCCAATGTGCCCAATTGATCTAAAGATTTCTCTGTGAAAATTATAGACAGAATCAAATGGATGTCTTAATAAAATGAACAGTGCATGATGAACAAATACAGCAAGTCTATACAAGTTGGACGTAAATGATGTCTACTCCATTGAAAAGTTATTGAAAATAAAGATTAAATTTATATGTAAAATATTTTTTCATGACTGATAAAAAGCCGATACTAACCACAGGAGATGAACCGAAACCAAAAGACCCAGCTGATGCAAAGCAGGGCAATTTTCAAATGTAGCTCCATTAGCTTTGACTCAGACCCCTAACTGAAGAAACATCCAAGTTGTTGGGTTTTATCAACTAGCTGTCACTGAGGTATAATAAATGAATCTTTATTCTCTGCCAAAACAATGCATATTATCTATAAAAATGTGACCAATCAGTCTATAATCTTTCAGCAGTTGAGAAACAGACAGAGAGAGAGAGAGAGAGAGAGAGAGAGAGAGAGAGAGAGCGCAACCAGCCAGAAGAATTTCGTGTAATGTTGACTGTCTATTTCAATAACCAACAGCTCTTTTATGACAAAAAGTGTGAAATATGTAGGTCAAAAAAAAAAAAAAAAAAATCCGACCTAAATGCTTGTGGTGTCAGATTGCCATGCATATCCAAAGGTAGGCCTTTAAATTTATGTCCTCTCATACAAAGAAATATCCTGACTGAAAGGGAAAGGCACGCAGAAAATAATCTCTCTTTCAAAACAAATGCACCAGCATACTGAACATGTAATATAATTGGGGGGAAAAAAAAAAAAAAGCGCCAGAGTTCTGAAAGAAAGGTTTTCGAGTTTATTAAAATTATTATCGAAATTTGGATTGTCACTAAGTTGTGCTGCGGTGTCGCACGTTCGGCTAACTTGACAGGCAGCCTTATCGTTTATCTATGGCCAGAAATGCCTTTAGTACAGGCACAGGCACAGGCACAGCAAATGATAAACCTCAGACACAGAAATCTATTTGTTTTGCTAAAAAGAAAAAAGAAAATAAAACATGACAGACAGACTCACCACTGGCTCCTCAGGAGCTTACCCTCGGTTGAAAGGAAGGAATACAGCCCACTAATTGTAACACTCTAAAAAAGCACTTGGAAACTAGAGCAGCATATACTGGACTGTGATCTCTTGGTTTCGGGTGAAGCGTCCTCTCAATTCAGGAAAAAACCCGCATGCCAAAGCTTGTGCATCACTAGAAGTGCCTTGCTATGCTTGGATGGTTTCATGTGGCCACCCAGATACTGCAACAACGGACGGAGGCCAATCACAGATGGAGCTACAGCGACAGAGATCGACAAGGATATCGGACAGAGCTACAATAAGAAGAGGGAAGAAAGAACTGTCCTGCATGCACCTCCCGGAAAGCAACCCCCCACAAAACTGACAAAGACCGGCGACCTATCGGAGGAGTGGTTCATGGAAAAAGAATCGTCCAAAATGATGGAGAACCGCCACATTCTAGCTTTTACTCGCCTTGGCTTGGATTTCTTTCTATGACTTGTGAGTAATTCCTACTTCTCCTAACCAACCATCTCAAAAGCTTGGTTGGACTAAGAGATCAAAGAGGAGCTCTCTAAACTCCTTTATTTTTTAAGAAAAATTATTGTTAAGAGATAGGAAAGATTTCAAACGATGGAATGGTCTCTTAGCTTTGAAGGTATCCTGACTATATTTAAGGCAAGAGAGCTATGATGCCGCTTAGTAATTAGAGGTTATTTATTCCGAATTTAAAACTTTTTTTTTTTTAAATTATTGATTATTATTACTTTCCGGCTACGTTGCGCTCCGATTCTGGCAGTGGGATTACCGGGGAAAATGCGCGCACTATTATAAAATATAGAAAAAGAAGAGTAGGAAGCGGACAATTGGGAAGGGAGGCGATCCATCCACCACCACCATCACCACCTCATCATCATCATCATCATCATCATCCGTTGGTTGATGATTCCACCACCACGAGTACATTGGATATAACGATAACCATTAATAAATTTCCGTTCCCCGGATTCACGGTCACACACACACACACGCACGCACGCACACACAATATATATATATAACGATACTAGGCGTTGTACGGCAATCGCCCGGTCACTGGGGATAAAGGAAAAAATGCGTTGAGAGCGGGGAGTGGGGTGAAAGGAACAACAGCAGAGACAAGAGCCTTCGGGGGAAAGGTTGGAACATCCACCCCCTCCTTCACTCCCAATTCACAGTCAAAAAAGAAAGAAAGGAGCCGCCGCCACCACACGCACTTCTGTTGTACGCGTGGGGGAATTGTGGGCATTGGCGGCAAAGGCAATCTAAATCCGTCGCGCTCCCGAACACAGGAGGAGCAGGAGGGTCTTTCGTCGCACGCTGCGACTACTAGCGCAAGGAAAATCGCGTGGTGGTGGACCGTGCGGACTGCTATGATTGGCTTATTCGCTTCACTCACCGAGGCCAACCCTTGTCGCCCATAGAGGTAACATTTCATGTTAGCTTGCCCTTGCCAACTTGCATTGCACACGGACCACACCCCAGTTGTGGTCCATCTGCACCACAAAGGCGATTCGTCTTGATGATTGAACCACACCTGTTCACCCAAAATATAAAAATAAAACAAAATAAAATAAAATAAAAATAAAAATAAAAATAGGGATGTGGTGGATATTTCGCATTTTGAGACTAGTCCATCTGGTTTAACGTTAACCTTCCAATCAGATATTATGTTGCAGTGCGATATGCATATCTCAGTGCGCCCAATCTCACATTTCATAAAACATGAAAGTTGAATTACATTAACTGCAACGTGAAGGTGCAAGCATAGCTGACAGAACAATATCAAAGTGCCCATCAGTACTAAGACTACAATCAGTGTCAGGGATGGTACCATAGATTCTTCAACTTTAATAGTAATAGTAGTAGTAGCAGCACTAATAGAGTCCTCCATAAGCTCCAAACATAAATAAAGATTGATGGATTTACAATA
The DNA here is from genome assembly GCA_017589505.3 of Metroxylon sagu. Taxonomy (NCBI): domain Eukaryota; kingdom Viridiplantae; phylum Streptophyta; class Magnoliopsida; order Arecales; family Arecaceae; genus Metroxylon; species Metroxylon sagu. The sequence continues at coordinate 1,482,037 of JACVBY030000626.1, read as the reverse complement.
ATAATTATCACTCACCTGTTAGACCCATACTTACCAAGATGACGAAGGCTAATTGCAACGCGAAGAATCAAAAAGCAGCTCTCACGCTCGATTGAATCTATCTATGTATTATTTTATTTCTTTTCTTTTGTTTTCTTTTTATTTCCTGCTTTTAAGCAGGCATGTTCCTAGAAAATATGCTCTTTGCTGTGGATCAAATACATGGATGCCCTTGCCATGCCAACCCTCATAAATGCTGGGCACAGTGCAATCGGACAATTTTTTACTTTTTTTTTTTTTTTTATTTTCAATGGGATAATTTGCTTACCTAGTGAGGGCGGGAGGATATATATATATATATATAAAAGGATGTTATCCCTTCTCAAAGTGAAGGAGACGCGCAACATGTAACATCAGCCGGGAAAAGAAAAGACCCCCATATTTAAATTACAATAGACAGAATAGATAACACCATAAAGATCGAATGCAACCAACAAGGGCAAAGTATTCCCAAGATCACAAGCTTATACCCCATCTCTTCTCTTATGCACACCACCAAAACTAGAGCACGAGGACGGACGGAAGAAAAGCCCCCATGATAATTCCCTTCGCCTTTTTTTTTTTTTTTTCCACTGGGAACTGCACCATATCATCTTTCCCACACTTTTTCAATATATCCATCACCCATACTTATTCATTTACAAGATAACAATACATCCCACCACCAATGGAACAACCCTCCAAATCACCCCACCCTCTCTTTTTACCTTCTTCTGCACTATACCCCCCACCCACTCACCCACCCACCTTCCTTTCCTATTGCCCAGGACCAAGACGAAAAAACAAAGCAGTAGTAAACTTAAAAAAACTGAGATGAATTCCTCTCCTCACAAAAGATGTGCAGCAGCATTACCTGGGCTGTGGCCGTGCTGGGAATGATTTCGTGTATCGCATCCGTGTATTTGGACGTTGAGATGCAGGACTCATTGTTTGGGAACGCTGCAGCATGTCGACCATGGATGGTGTCTGATAGGCTTGCAAGAGGCTGCTATCTGTGGAAGAGTCCCCACGTGTTGTTGCCCTCTGCCACGAGTGCGAGCTCAGCCCTGACAGCACATATGCCCGCCCCGATGCCTCGTACCTTTGCCGGTTGGCCATCCTTTCTTGCATCTCCCTCAGCTCCACATCAAGCGCCAAGCATAGCTGGTCCCCTGATTGCCCCGCCAGAGATTCCAACAGTATTCTCCGGCATTCTTCAAGTATGGAGACAGCCTCTGAGAGGTCACCATGCTCAGCAGCAGCCCTCGCTTCAGCCATGGCCTCTGCAGCCCGGAGTCGGTTCCTCTGGCGATCCACCTCAATCGACATCGTTCGCTGCACAACAATCAACGGCCTTGATACCTTCACCTCCAAGCCTTCCACGTTCACCATCTCTTTCGACAAAGGATCTCTATAGGCACAGCTCACTTTGAGCAAAACAGTTTCTTTGCAGGCTGGTGGAACGCTGACTGACACCAGAAAATTCCTCTCTTCATCTGCATACAAGTCCCCCACATCAATAGATCCACTCTGACCATCATCTGCAACCTGATTGGCATAGCTACCAGATTTTATGGGGCCAAGGTGCACACCCGGATGCACACACTTCACACCAACGTGCACCTCTTGCACCACCACGCTCAGAAGCCCGCCGATGCACTGCGCAAATGCATCCTGGATGGCACCCTCAGACTCAATGAAAGAGAAGGTCCCACCAGAGGTCTCCGAGATTGAATGCATTGACTCAGAGTCATGGTCAGCACCAAAACCAAATACATGCACCGGCATCTGATGACCTGTGCCACCACGAATGGAGGACGGAACTAGTGAGCTGTAGTCTGGTTGTGCTGGGTGACCACCACCAGAAGTTGGAGTAACTGTGTATGTATCTTGCCCATCGGAGAGCAAGATGATGCTGCAGACAGGGTTCTTCTCCTTACGATCTTCGAACAGTTTTGCACCCTTCCTGAGGCCCTCAGCGATGTTAGTCCCACCACCAGATGTCAGCAAATTGACAGCTTGCAAGGCCTGCTGCCTGCCAGATTCAGACATCCGACGAAGGGGAAAGAGCCGGCGAGCAGTTGAGGAGAAGGCAACGACAGAAAGCCGGTCAGAGGGCCCAAGGTTTTGAATCACAAACCCCATTGCTCGCTTCAGCAATGCAAGCTTGGTACCTGCCATGCTGCCACTGACATCAAGCACTGTAACAAGGTCAACAGGAGCTCGAGAGGTTTTTGAGAGGTTAGTGTTCCCATCAGGATTTCTGCCACAGGTCTGCATGGTGGGAGCAAATGGAGCCTTCAGGTGGATTAGAATGGCGAAGTTTTCTTCAGAAACTGACTGTTCAATGGCTGAGAATTCTGGGTATGTCTTGATCTCTACTGTTCTCATGCATCCATGTTGAGTATCGTTAGCTGTTTCAGATGAGGAGTCCAAAGACTCATCATCATTGAAGACTATAGGCTCTGAACTGTGCAAGAGAGGTGTTAGATGGTGCTGCTGCCTATTCAAAGAGTCAACCCGAGGGAGCCGCCGCAGCACATTCACATACCCATCAGCCTGGGGCCAATTGATGGGATTAACTCTGGCTCTTCCATGAGGGGCCTCAGAGGATGACGGACCTCGAAACGGTATCTCCTTCCATTTGGCCCTACAAACTGGGCACACATGATTGCCATGTTTTACATTTGCAGCAATACAATGGAAATGGAAGGTGTGAGAGCATTCTGCAGTGAAAAGAGCATGACCATGTCCTGGTTTCATGGAAGCTAGACATATAGCACATGTTTTCTGAAAAATCAAAAATATAAACAGAACAAACTCAGAAAATGTAAAATTTCAAAGCAAATGCCCATTAAAGCATCAGAAAATAGCAAAAGTTTTGAGCAGTTACCAAGGTTAGGTGTTATAAACAGAAAGTGAAATTAAGAAATATTTAAGCACAGAATTACTAGAAAAATAATCAGACAGGCAAATGGAGTGATCAGCAGCAGCAGAAGTATCATTGTCCATAAGAATTTTAGCAAGCCAACTTTGCTGGTGATTGTGCTTCACTCAGTTCACCTCACAACAAGAATTATTCAGGAAAGAAGTAGATTTTCTGATGATTGTTGTTTCATTCAGCACACCTTACAACAAAAATTATTCAGGAAAGAAGTTAATGTCCAAGAAACAGGCCAATCCGAAGGACTCGACTAGAGATGACATCAGTTACAACTAGCTAACAGGTCATCCAAGCTCCAAGAGGCACCTACCTTGTTTCCTAACCAATACTGAAGCATTAAATAACCTATGCTTCTCCAAAGACAAGATGAATTCCACTGCAGTCAGTTCGATAATGTGAAACACCAAAAACACCCTGGCAAGCCCTCAATCCATGCAGTTGAGTCTGATCGGTTGAAGCAAGAAAAATTTTGGGATTTATAATATAAATATTGTGTTCAGAGTTAATGTTATAGCTCAAATCAAACAAGACAAGAGAAACAAATATGTGAACTGTTGGTAGATACCCAATGATGCACCAATGAGTAACAAAGAAAATAATACCAGAGGTTTGAGAAATAAAAATGAGTTCGGCTTCGATCCTTTACTGCAATCAACAAATCCAATGGCATGCATGGTGGAAATACAGGCAACCAGCAGTCATTAGTATTTTTGCAGAATAAAATCACCTTGAAATGCATGCTGTTGGATTTGTACATTGCTGAGCTATCAGCAAGACAAAAGGTAAAGGATGTGGTCCTTTGCCATAGGTAAAGGACTAAAGCTAGTATGATTAAAAACACCTAATCAACAACATCAACAAAGAGCAATGATGAATTTATAAACATCCAAATGAAAAAAATTAGGGCATGCAAAACATAAAGAAATTGTAAGGAAAAAAATGCCTGCAAAAAAATAGAATTAAACAAAATGAGACAAAAGGATGACATAGAATGGTTAAAATTCCATCATGAAACTTGGAAGACCATATCTCCATTTCTCCAATAAGGCATAGTATGGAAATACTCAGACTGTTCAGTAAAAGGGCAAAACAAGTTCAAGCGCCCCACACCCCCCCCAAAACCCACCCCACCAAAGGAAAAAAAAAAAAAACAACACAATTCAAAAATTCATGAGGTTAAAGGTTGCAAGAAGTTGCAATGCAAAACTGTTTAATTTCATAGCAATAAACATCAAGGGGTGCAGATATTATTGCAACAGAGAGAAGTCATCTGCTTTCAATGATGCACTCTTCTGGATTGTAATCCTGTACATCGAAGAATCCTTGTAGAAGGCTTTATAAACATCATAAGAATATCTTGAATCTATTGCTTGTCATGCACATAGTAGAATGCCAAAATTTTGGGCAGATAACTTCAGTCAGCTTGGGAAAGGAAAAAAGAATTAGACGCTTAAGTTGCTTTCGAACTCATAGAGTAACTGAAAATTGCAGAAAACATGATAGCAAGCATAGCATCAGATAACTGATATGAAAATATCAGATGCATATGATTTATGTTTGGTGAACACTCATCCGTCCGCATAAACTAATAAAAACATTTGTTTTCTCAGATGACAAGTTTTGTTCCATTACGGTTAAATGGCTATTATTATGGTTATTCTACTTGATAACTTGTGGTGCACAAATAATGCAGACATTTGATTCAATGGATCGCTTCATGGTACACCACAGGCCAGTATATGCAGCAGCATCTCGTAACAATTTTTAAATCCTCACCTTAGGATATGTACCCCAAACTGATGCCACTAGCTTCACAGTCTACTACCCATCAAAAGTAACATAATAATCGTCTCTAGAAGTGAATATGAAGGTTGTCCCAATTATTAGCCAAATTTAAGGCCTTAACAGAATTCATCAATAAAAGCAATCGATGGTGCAGAAGATTTTTAAAATACAAGTCGCTCACATTGCGGACTCAAATATAGGCCTGGTATATGATCCAGCTGCCTGTTTTAGTTCTTCGAAATATATCTGTAAAACAGAACACGAACGACACACAGGGCAGAAGGAGCAGGTATTTGGAATTAGTCAGAAAATGTTCGACCAACAGAAATACAAAATGACCAGGATATCGATAAACTCTATTAAATTTTCTCTCTCATGTAATTTATGAAGCCTTAACCTACACCGACTCACTAGTTAAGGTGGTCTATGGTTGTCATCACCCTTAAACCACAATAATTATTCCCAGCCAAAGCAACTACTTTTCTATTAATTCTAAGGTGGGGGTAATGAGGTTTAATAATAATAATAATAATAATAATAATAATAATAAAAATAAAATTTTTTTTTTTTTTTTAAGAAAAAAAAAGGCAGCCTGAAGCAGCCCTTGCCGGACAAGCAAAACGGCAACTGGACCTCAAATGGAGTGGGACTAGTGAACTTTATCCCCCCCTACAAAAGAGAAGAAAAATAAAAAGGGATCGCAGAAAGAAAGCAACAAAACGCCATCATCCCAATTCCATGATTTGATAGAACAGCAGCAAAAGAGGAGGAAAGAAAAGAGCACCAACGCGATGCTCGGGGGCAAAAGAGAAACCACCAACTTATTTATCCCCATCCATTCCGATGTGAAAATAGCTGAACCCGAAGCATCAAGAAAAATTATTCAAAAGGCATCCATTAATAGTAATTCTTCCACCACTTCAGATCTCAAGATTCCAGACGAATCAATGAACAGTCATTAGCAAGCGAGTTATCATCAAAGGAAGAATAATAATAAGAGGAATAAGTTAACTCGTAGAATGATCTCAGGAGAGATAATTACTCTTCGGAGGCAAAAAGGCCAGACCTTGGACGATCTGCTTCCGGATTTGGAAAGCCGGGGGCCGGAGGATGTCGGGGTCGGAGTGGTGGGCATCAAAGCGCGGAAATCTGGGGCCCCCGACGGGGGAGAGACCACGGCGGCATCCGAGGACCTCCTGGAGGGATCATCAGACGGCGAGGCGTCGTCGAGGGTCTTCGGGACGTAGACGCAGAGGTTCAAACCGAGGGCGAGCTTGGCTTTCCTCCACCTGCTTCCCATTTTTGGCCTCGGATCAGGGTTTGGAGATCTCTTAAACTTAAACGGACTGGGGTTGCTTCATTTCGGAACTCCGACAGGATTCTAAGGGATCGGAGCTAGGGTTTCAAGCTCGGAGGTCAGAGGGGGAATCGACCAGGAGAGGATGAGTTGAGGGAAGAGATGGAAGTGGTTTTCCGTGAGCTGAGCTGGGTCTACAGGTCGGAATCGGTCACCAATGGAAGTGGCTCTCCTCTCTTTTGGCGAGCCGCCACCAACGAGAGAGAGAGAGAGAGAGAGAGAGAGAGAGAGAGAGAGAGAGGGGGGGGGGGGATGAGTTTTGAACCTTGGGAGCAGCTTTTGAGATTTGGAAGGAGAAGGAGAAGGAGAAGGAGAAGGAGAAGGAGTGGTGGAGCTGGAACTGGGACTAGAACCTGTTACTCTACTCTTTTTTTTTAAGTTATTAATTTATATATTTATTTGGGGTTCATTTATCCCCGGTTTATAGACGAATCATGCCATCATTCGCGTAAATAAAGTCCTGCGAAAGGGCATTCCTGTAAGAGAATATTATGGCAGAGGGGTATTTCGGAAACGAGGCCATCCACTTTCTGAAGGGAGCATATGATCTCAGCCATTGAATTAAAAATATATATATATATATATATATATATTTGTTAATAAAAAAGAAAAAAGAAAAAAAAAGAAGAAGTGAAAGAGATGGTGAGAGAGATAGCGTAGCATACGATATCGCCATCGCTCTCACGTACTTATTATCTCCACGGCACTCACTACTCATTGACCACCACCCACAGGAAGAGGGGCGCTCGGTGTACGACATGACATGGATGATCTCGCTTCCCGATTTTCTACTGCTGGGACGTGGCATGCCTCGTAGGCCGACAAATGGATTGCCAGAGCCTTTGTCTTTGTCTGTAAGACGCTCAGATGCTGCTGAAATTACGATTCGAGTCACGAGCCAGGCGGCAGCCATCATCGGACGCCTCCACGCAACCGGTTGGTTTCTACCGCACCATGCAACCGGTTGGTTTCTACCGCACCATGGATGTGCCTTTTAAATACCGACGACATAACACGCTACAGGTCAGGATTGCGTTCGAGCAAAACATTTTTATCCATCCATGTTTTAATTTAAGATGGACGGCCGTGATCTCTCTCTCTCTCTCTTTCTTTTTCATTTTTAGTAATAAAGGCTGATATCATCAGCTTGTTTTATTAACTTGGAGAGAAGTTCGAATTGGATCCAAGAATGTAAACGATTCATTTAATTTAAGATGGTTGGAATACCATTACTTGCTAAGAAGTTTGAATTGTCTCGTCTCCACATAATGGAGATTGGAATGGATGTGTTACGTGGTCCACAGTTGGATGCCGAAAGCAATTACCCCTCTAGCTTTTCACGTCTAAGATAGGTATGGAAGAGGAACCGAAAAAAAAAGAAAGAAAAAAAAAAAAAAAAAGAAGAAGAAAAGAATCATCTCCTCATAAGAAGGAAGAATCATCCTTTTCTTTTAAGGATTCCTTTCATGATCCCCACAGGTCGGCTTTTACATGCGCTGGTTTGTCCTAATTAACTCAGACCTGTAGTAGCTTTAGCCTAGGTTGAATGAGCAAAGTCGTGCCCCACACATAAGCTAGGGGTGACACGTGCCGGATAAAAATTAATCACAATGTGCATATTTCTTATCTTATGTCGCTAAATCATCTGATGGATGAATCCAAACGAAGCATTGCGACTTTATTTAGTGTTACCAGAGTATTTGATGCATTACCCCAACATGCAGTTGCTCTCTCTCTCTCTTTCTCTCTTTTTCTCTCTTCGTTAATTTACCAGTGAAACGTTCTTAGTTAAGCAATGAACATATGGCTCGTTGCTGAACTTGAATGGTTCCCAACAAGGCTGGTGCAGGAGTTGCCAAGTGCTGCCAAATCTACTCTAGGTTCGCGCTTTCCGGGAGGAAATATGGGCGAGCTTTGCGTGGAATCTTCTACGATCACGGGCTGTCTCTTGGTTTTTGTGCAGCAACCACCCCTTTGACTCACCAAATCTTGCTCCGATGTCTTGGCCCACAAACTGTTGCAAGGGGACAGGAAGTTGGAAACCAGCTGGCAATTATGTCGAAGGAGATGCCGCATTTCAAAGCAGTTCGGCAGTTGCCCTGACTCTAACCCCAGTGCTGGGAAAGTAGAATATACGTAGATGTACGCATTTACATCAAGTGAGAAGTTCAATGCATTATTATTATTTTTAATCCTAAGAAATCTTTAGTCATGTAAGAGTGGTGGCAGACAGAAGAAAGGCAAGGATAAAACATTAGTTTTCTCGCGGCTTGGATCTATCATGACATCAGGCTTTGGATTTTACGGGACTAGTAAAATATGCCCTGCTTTGACCATCCGTTTCGTTTTTTCCTGGACAAAGTCATCTCATGGCCTGTCGATTTGATTAATTTAATTGCATCCATCTAAAAGAGATTCGCAAGGGTTGGCATGCCGGAGCCTGCAAGGAGAAGTTTCCTTCTGCTGCTGCTGGTGGTGGTGGTGATGGTGGATAGGCTCGATGGTCCGCGTCACGAAACCCGCAAGGGCAATTTGGGGGGGGGTGTGTTCAGGAAAGAGAGAATGATAGGACTCGTCTCTTTCCAACCCCAAGAAGGATAAAAGAAGAGTTTAGAGCCACGACGACGACTATAATAATAATAATAATAATAATAATAAACCGTGAGATGATGGGCATGATGAGCTCGATTAATATGCATGCATGGCCCCATAATAGCTGGGGTGGGCTCGGCTTGTTTGATTTCATTCATCAAGATCCGTTTGTGAGGCGTTCATTCTTTCCTTAGTGGACGCGACGTCAGCCGACGAGGCGAGCTGGCCAACAAGGGACCTTTGCCATGCTGGCAGCGTGAGGACAAGAATGGGAGTTCACAGGGAGACCCCCCCCCCGGCCCAGTTGATCTGTTGTGATACGTGTCTGGCCGGGCAGCTAAAAGCTGGACATATCTTTTGTTATCATCGCTGGTCACACACGCAGGAAAACTTAACAACAGTAGAAATGCCCTGCCAACGTGAACTCAGATGAATTATTGTCCCATGCGTCAATGTTAAAAGCCTGCTCGGGCTGGTGCTTGGCCGGTGGTTTCGTTTACAAGAAAAATTTTTGGGCACCGGCCTTGACCCTTGAAAAAAGTTTGTTTAATCTATTTTCATACCAGTTCAGCATGGCCCATATTCTGATGTTCAAAAGGACATCCGCTGCAGGAGACAACAACTGGCTAACCTAAGGGAGGAGGTGTATGGTAATTAACTAGTATCTTCTTCAACAAATTAATTAATGCGTTATGTCTTCCTCTTCTGCAACGCTGAAACTTCCCAAGAACCAACCATATGGCTGACAAAGTCAAGGATTGCCACATATCAGTTGATCTCGACCAAAAAAGATACAATAGCCTTGATATTTTCGAGTTGTACTACAAAACCCTGTACTGCAGTTGCACAGACTGATTGACTGGTCTAGCAAAGTCATGTGACTCCTATATATATATACATATATGGATTTTGGAAATGTTTGAAAACTGTTAATATTATCAGTATTTAATGGTTGGTCCCCGTTGCATGCTCGATGATGATGATGATGATGATGATGATGATGGCATGCAATACATCCGTCTGCACGAAATGGGTCGAGCTTTCATTTGGAAATATTAGGCTGGGTGGACCCATCCAGCCACGCATCATGCATGAGAACTTGCTCACGGAACCCTGTATGTATCATAATGTCGTATCTACTGTCCCCAGCAACAGACGAAAGACAGGCAGGCTAAATAGAAAGGCTTAAAAATTAAATATGAATTGCCCCAAATTCATGTCCCAACGTCCATTCAAACCAACAACTCAATTGGCCATGGGCGAGCGAGCGAGCGAGCCTGTATCATCATCGATCGCACGAATGACAGCGGAGGTGCATCATCCTCTTACAGCTGTTTTTGTCCCTTCTTTTAACTCGTGGTTGTAGGTCCCGGCCGGCCCTCGTCCGTCCGTCCGTCCGTCCGTCACATGATGGATGGCCTGTCTTCCCTTCGTGGGCTTCCCAACTTGGCCGGCTAACGTGGCCCACCATTATGATGTCGCATCTGGTGGTCTTCTGCGTTACGGCTTCAGAAGGGAACATGGAATGGAATGGAATGGAATGGAAGGGGTCCACCATCACCCCCATCTACAAGAAAAGTAAACGCGCCGGCAGCACTAGTATTGACCCCTCCTGCACCTCTAACGCCATGGATAAGCTTGCCACCACAGTAACCCCATATTATATATATATATATATATGTATAGAGAGAGAGAGAGAGAGAGATTCCTCGTCGTCATCCCATTTGATGTTATGCAGCATATGTGGAATTCCTACCTATATTTATGGTCAAAAGCAGCCCGCCGTTATTCTCACCAAAAAAAAAAAAAAATCACCATCAGCATTGTTATCATCGGTTGAGTGTTAACCCCCCCTTTTTCTCCCACTGATGTTAGACTAAATATGCTAAAATAGTTAATGAATGCGACGTATATCGGTTTATATATATATATATATATATATATATATATATATATATATGTGAGATCCACATCAACTCACCAAGTGTCAGCCGGTCGGTACTTCTTTCTTTTTCTCTTCTTTGAGAGAATACACGCGCATACTTATATTGTATTTATGCAAGATATTTGCTTGTATTGACGGGTCCAAGATGAGAATTTAGAGCCTTTAGATATATTGCTTCGATGCTACGCACGCACACATACTTCAAAATAAACAAGCAAATAAATCCTTTTACATCCAAATGGTACTTTATTCTAAATAATGGGGTTGATGGATATAAACCTAAACCTTTTGAGTTGTCAAGCAGCATGGACCCAGGATAGATCCACCATCCAGGATCACGGTTCAACATTAAAGAAATACATTTCACTAACAGTAGTAATTTTAATTAATTCAGGGCTCAAGTATCATGAATCTATGCTGTTGAATATTGTGGAAGGACCGCCTCAGAACTTAGGGAACTCTTAAGCGTCAACACAGAATGCTATGATGATTATGTTGATGACTATATGATCGGAGATCTCACATGCTAGGCGAAGCCAATAAACTATATATTAGATATCTTATAGCCAAGAGATGCAAGAACCTCAATGTTCTTTGTTTTGTGAGATTTAATGGCATTAATTCCTTTTTCCCTCAAAAGACACTGAAAATTTTTAGTACCCTGTGAGTTTGCAACTATAATTATTCACAGTGAATAAATAGGAATATACCAGAGATTCTAATAAGTGATTTAGAGATTAAGATCATCAGGAAATGAAAAATAATGAATGAACAAACATGAGCTACAATGGATCATTTCTGGTTAGCGTCACAATGGAGTTGCTTTAGCAAACCATAATTTCATGGATTTAATGTTGAATTATCTCAAAACTCTATTTATTATGATGTATATTCGTAAAATTAGGATATTTAAAATAAATAAGGCTATACAAAAAAAGATAAAAATAATTTTAAAAAAAATTGTAGGATCTAATAAAATTTTTATAAAAGTTTGGAAACATTTAGGTGATGCTGAAGTAAAGTAGGTGACAAATTTATTTAATAAAATTTTAGAAACTAAAAAAAGATGTCTAATGAATGAAGGAAGAGTATTATAGTATCAATTTATAAGAATAAAGAAGATATTCAAAACTGCTCTAATTAGCGTGGTATCAAACTCATAAGTCATACCATGAAACTTTGGAAGAAAGTAATTAAACATATATTGAGATGTACTATATAAATATTAGAAAATCAATTTAATTTTATGCCAAAAAGATCGATCATAGAAGCTATTTTTCTTTTTAAGAAGTTAATGGAGATGTATATTGTAAAGAAACAAGATCTTTATATGGTTTTTATTTATTTAGAGAAAGCATATGATAAAGTTCCTAAAAAAATCTTATTGTGAATACTAGAAAAGAAAGGAGTAGCTATTAGGTATATTAACATAATAAAAGATATATCTGATGAGGTAATTACTAGTATAAAAACTACTAATGGTAATACTAGCAAATTTTTTATTATAGTAGGCTTACATTAGGGATCTGCTCTTAGTCCTTATCTTTTTGTTTTAGTTATAAATGAGCTTAATAGATATATTCAAGATGATATTTCATGGTACATGTTATTTGCAAATAGTATAGTATTAATAGATAAAACTAAATCTGGATTTAATCGTAAGTCAAAACTATGATCAAATGTATTAAAATCTCAAGGTTTTAGGTTAAATAGGATAAAGACAGAAAATATGAAATACAATTTTAGTACAATTAGAAATGAAGATAAATATAAAATACAAATTAAAAATCATGAAATTATTAAAAATAATTATTTTTGGTATTTAAAATTAATTATTCATAAGAAAGGAGAGTTTGAGAATGTATTATCCATTGGATTAAAGCAAGTTGGATAAAATAAAGAAGTGCAATTGGAATATTATGTGATCATAGAGTGCCTGCCAAGTTAAAGGAAAAGTTTTATAAAACATCTATAAAATTATTTATGCTTTATGGCATGAAATATTAAGTAGTTATATATATATATATATATATAATGAATGTAGTGGAAATGAGAATGTTAAGATGGATGTGTGGTAATATAAGAAAAAATAGAATAAGAAATGAAATCATTCATAAAAAAAAGATAGAGGTAGCGCCAATTAAGAATAAATTAAAGAAAGGATGACTTATATGCTTTGGACATGTGCAATGTACACTTGAAAATGCATCGTGTGAAAGAGTGATTTGATACATGTAGAAAAAAAAAAGAGGTAGAGATAAACTAAAAATTATATGAAAAGAAATGATAAAAAAAAGCTTAAAATTTTTATATTTTATAAAAAAAATATGACTTAAAATAGAGCTGAATGAAGAAAAAAAGAAAAAATTTATGCAGCTGATTCTAATTAATTTAAAATTAATGTTTTGTTGTTGTTTATTGTTGTTACAGTGGTAAATTACCCCAAAAAATGCTTGATAGACTTGAGCTTTGGGAAACTAACGTGGCTAATTCCTGGCGCCAAAAGAGTCCTTTGTAGTTCTTTTCAACAACGGTTCCTTTTGCAAGCTAACGAAATCCTGACCACAAAACCAGCGAGCGAATTATAAGGCATGTCATATGCTCCTTCCAAAATGCAAAACCTTTTAGAAGCCATGTTTTGATGAGGAGGACAACTTTCTCCTCCTCGAAGAAGAGAGCTAACCTCCTCTTTTTAAAGCCCTTTTATGGGGCCTATGCATATAGATCAAGTGGGGCAACAGTAATCCCCACTTGGAGAAGTCAGGAGGAAGGAAAGATGAGAGGTTGCCTGAGACTTGAATTGCATGATTGGGATTATCACAGCAAGAAAGCGAACGGGAACGGGGGCCAGGGAATGCGTCATTTGATTCCCACCACCCACCACGAAGGAGTGAGTGGCTGTGGGTGGTTTGAATACTTGAGATCTTTCCCTTCTTCTTTTATTGTTTTTTCTTTTGTTTTGTTTTGTTTTTCCGCTCTTTCTTCTCTTCCTCTCCTTTTATTATGATACTAGTCTTCCTGGAAGGAAGAAAAAAAAGAAAAAAGAAAGAAAAAATCATGGAGCCAAGCAACGTCTGGGCTCCACTGGTACCTAACATCGCTACGGATGGCAGATGGTGCCAATAGGGATAGCAGATCTAAACGTGGAAGTGACTCGTCCAATGAATAAAGACGTGGTTTAATCCTTTGCACGAAGCCATGAAGGCAGGACATGTGATCAAATTATTAGATTCGATTTGGTGGTAAGCTTGTGCTGAATTACAATGAGATGCGGCGATGTTTCACCACGCATTCGTAGCCTTGTACAACCGCTTGTCGCTAGGAGGACTATATTATATTTATTGGTTCATCTCATATTTGAGGCCTCTTATTAAAGATCGTAGATAATTAAGAAAATTTATATGAAATCCTAGATTTAAATTCCCAAATCTGACCCTATCAACACTTAAATTCTGCATGTAGAACAAATCCTATCAGAACATGTTCGGTGTGTGTTTTTTTTTTTTTTTTTTTTTTGAAAAAAAGAAATTTTTTGGTACTGAATATGATGTTGGTGTTAGTTCTTATGTTGTCCTGATTCACTGCTCGTCCCTAAACGCAACGGCATCCGTTCATTGATATTTTTTATTAGGCATTAAATAAAAAAAAGAGAGAGTTATTAGATATGTATCAAATAGGGTGAAAGAAAAAAAAAATAAAATTCTACCTTGCAATCAGTCTAAAGGTGAATCAATCTGATTAAGTATTAATCTAAAAGATTAAAACTGATTTTTAATTGAATAGGTCCTAAATTCTGAGTTGCAACTGGCTCTATCCAACAAATGCACACCCCTGTTTGCCTTTGCATATATATCAATGGAAGGAGAATTCTTTGTATTTTCTCCGTCATGATCAAGAAGCACGGGTTCCAATCACAGTTTCATCATCTGTCTGCCTTTCCAGAAAAAGAAAAATATTTCTCTGTATTTGGGAAGTTAAAGCTCAGGTAAATAAAACCAATACTGGGCTCATTTGGGTTCAGGTTATTCTGACTGTGATCACGAGGGATGCTAAATGCGCGTGCATCGCGCCCGGAGAGCTGTTCGCACCGCGCGTTTCTGAACCCTTATTTATTTATATATTTATATATATATATATACGGAAACCCCCACCCTCCCCAACTAAGAGCGAGGGACATTGCTGTGGCTCTGGTGGTGGCATTTACCGTGGACGCACTCTTTTCGATGCAAGCCGAGGGAAGAGGGTCAACAAATCTTTCTCTATCGTTTTCTTCGGTTGTTTGTGCGTGGCTGGCGTTTGCATGTGGCTTTACAAGGATTCGTTGAAGAGATATAGGACTGAAAAACCCATATTTAATATATCTACTGCTAAGCTTTGGGGTGGGGGTGGGGGTAGGGGGGAACCACCGCATTTAATTAGTTTGGGATTTTGGACGGCAAGAGTGGTTTGGTTGAATTTGGTGTGAAATTCTTGTGATGCAATTATATGAACGCCAAGCATCCATCCTTTACTCATTATTAATGCGAGTCGTAAAAGAACCACCGGCCTTGCGTTTGGCATTTAGCTTCCCACAGGACACCAAGTACTTCTCTTTCTTCGATTTATTTTTCCCTACCCAGGCTTTTTTTTTTTTTTGTTTTTAATCTTTTCCTTCTTATCTCCTACTAAAAACTTTTAGTTTTTAGCAACTTTGCTCAGATTATGTTGAGAACTTTTGTTATGTTTTCAGTAGAACGAGGTGTTTTAATTTTATTTGTTTATTTATTTACCTGCCAAGTAGAATGATAAGTTGTTTACTAATATTCTACACACACGCAAGAGAGAGAGAGAGAGAGAGAGAGAGAGAGAGAGAGAATTCTCACACCTGCTTTTTAAAAAGTCAAACCCATTACCGGCGATCATCTACTGTTTTATTATTATTATTTTTTAAAAAATAAAAAAAAAATAAAAAAAAAAATGTTATAAGAAAAGGTGCACAGCTGCGTGGGCCGTGGCAGAGAGAGCAGAGGTGGTCTGTGACCCAACCCACGCCCTCGTTCAACTTGCGCTACTTACTTCAGGGTAGAGTCTTTGCCTCCTGGAGCACCACCTCTCCACACTGTCAAAGAATAAACAATGAGCATGGACCAAGACCAGACAGAAGACGGAAATATTAATCAGCACTCGGAACAAACCAAACCTGATCACATAATTCAGATACGTACATACATACATACATACATACATACATCTTCTGCCCTGGTTGTGGTTGTGGTTGTGGTTCTTCAACTCCTAAGATCTGGTTTGGATTCATAGATCGGTTACTATAATTACCGGGGGCCAGCAGTAGCAGAAGAAGAAGAAGAAGAAGCAGCAGGCCTTGGCCAGCCTTTTGTTTTTGTCCTCGTGGATTCATTTAGCCATGGAGAAACAGCCAGCCGAACCCATAACCAATGTGACTTTAGGTTCAGGTATCACGGGCTGGCCCGCCAGTCCCATTCCATGTGCTCCTCCCTGGGCTCTACGGCAGTCCTCCCTGCATCGTCGTCTTTATGGGGGGCCCTTGCTGCTTTATGCACCGGCACCATGGAAGGAATCCATTTAAGGCTATGCATACTAGTACAGTGTAGAGTCTCCCACCCACCCAATTGTAGTAGAGGTTAAAAGAGCTTACCAAGGTGAAAATATAAATTGTTTGCATTTTTTTTAGACCTTCTTCTTATGATTCCCTTCTGATTTTGATCGATTAGAGAGAGAGAGAGAGAGAGAGAGAGAGAAAGAGAAAGGCTCGGTTTCTTTTTTATGCATCTAAGACAATTTAAAATGTACTTTAAAGAAAAAAAAAAAAAGAAAAAAAAAACAACGAGACACATGAAGGAAAATAAATAAATAAATAAATAAACGGATTTGATAAATAATCATCATGATATAATATACATGTAAGCTAATTATATTTTTAATAAAAAAAATTAATCATGTCTAGAAGCGAGGAATAATTCGAACTCTGTTACTTCAATCATAAACTCTTGTCACTTGGAGAGCCCGTGCAAAATAAGCAAAGGCTAACTTCAATCATAAACTCTTGTCACTTGGAGAGCCCGTGCAAAATAAGCAAAGGCTAACTTAATTCCTTTGCTCATGGACAAAGCCTTGAACCATGTATTTGAAGATAAAACGACATCCACCATCGACGTCACAGGTTACTCAAACTCCGTGCAAGAGCCCAAGAAACCTCCACTCCATGGAACACCTGATCTTCTATTTCAAATAACTTAAATTTTCACTCTATGTATCTCTCAAACTTCAAGCGCGAATACGTTGAACCTTCATTGTATGGGTTAACTTCTAAGTGCGAACGGATTGAGCATCACTCTTTAGAAATAATTAAAATTGATGATTAGAAAATCTTTCATTGTTAAGATTTTTTTTTTTTTTCTCTAAAATTTTAAGAGGGCACTCTATAACTTTCTCTCTCTCTCTCTAAAGGGAGATAAACTTAGTTATATTTAAATGTAATCAAGACAAGATCTGATCGCCTTCTTTAGTCTTGAATACATACAATCATAAATTGAGAAAAAAGTGAAAAAGATAAAATGACTTTATAATCCATGTAGGTCCATGAACAAGAAAAATAATCAAATCCTTATATATATATATATATATATATATATATATATGACGTACTGATGCAGTATGATGCAGGTAAAGAGGATGCTGGGATTTAGCAGATTAATTATGATTTTTTAACTAAAATTCAGTTGGCTAATGATCCAAAAAAAAAAGAACTCTCAGAGAAAAAAAAAAAAACTGAGCTAGACTAGACAGACTAGACAAGCATGAAAGCAACAATACGAGAGATAGAACTTTTAAGATAACCAAGACGGTCAGGATCGTGGAAGTTGAGAAACTTTCGGTTAGAACATGCTCTACTTTTTCATTAAATCAGAACTTAAGAGGAGAGAGATGGTAACTCAACAAACGATGATTCTCTCGAAAGGCTATCGATGAGATCCCTCAGTTAAAGATCAGAATCTGGATGACGAGGCTAACTTTCGCTGGTAGGTATCCTGATCTCGATTCTGGAGGCAAAGATAGCTAGGGTTTGGATTCGGGAAAGATTAGAGAAAATGAAAGGAAACACTAAGGGCTTCACACCCACTCCTTTCCGGAGTACCAGAGCCTTCACAGTAATGGAAAAGAACTTCAAAATTTTCTCATTAATTGGTTTTTTCATTTACAAGAGAAAGGTCTTTTTATAACCCTTTCATGTCAATACAAGTTAAATCATTCATTTTAAGTATATAATTGACATGGATTGTAATGTATGGCATGTGATTCTTCTTGAAGAGGCAGAGATCTCTGCATGCTTTATTTGTGATGGCCAAAAAGAAAGAGTGGCTGCAATTTTCAAGCTTGTAGAGGAGGGAGACCACTTGAGAGAGGAAAAGAATGGGCGCCCCTTGATTTCTCCTGCCATCTTTGACTGGGCAGCAACCTTCTTCTATCTCGGACGCATGAAGATCTTCCAATTAGAGAGGGGCAGCCAATTTCTTCCATAAATGTTTGCCAGGGGACCAGGAAGTCAATGGGCGCCCAAAAAGCTTCCATATAAGGGCGGGTGGCATGAAGAAATGAGGAAGGAGGATGTTGGCGCCTAAATTCCTTCGTAAATTGATGTGGGCCGGCTCCTTGCTCTGCTCTGGTGATGCCATGTGTCCCGGAATGGTCCAAGACATATGTCATTGCATAGTTGATGGGTCTTCTCTTGGGTCTTCAAGGTGAACTTTCTCTTGACTTATTACAGGACTCAATGAAAGAAAATAACACTTGACATTTGACCAACTCCTGAATTCTAACAATGAACCAGGCTAACTAACACAACTGGACTCGACAAGGACTCTAAGAATAAAGAAAAGGACTCTCATAAATCAATCAGAAATCCATAAGGAATCCTGAAACCTCTGTCTCAATCTGGTGCTTACACCACGTACACTTAATAGTATTGTAGTGTCTTAAGTGCGGAGAAGAAAAAGAGCTAAATGAAGCTTTCTGATATTTCTTAATAAAAAAAAATTTATTTCTTTCAATAATTTTATTTAGCCAATGATTTCTAATAGTTTCCTTTTATAACATTTTTAGGGATGTTATTGTAAATAACTCCCTTACACCTTGAACAAGTGGCTAATTATGATTTCCTTCATTTGGTCACAAATAACTTGTTTCCAATATTTTAGTTAATTTTGACCTAAATTAAATTTTAAGTGTAAACATTGTCTCCCACAACTCAATAAAAAAGAAAAGGATAGAGTATACATTTAATACTTGAACTATGAGGGGTGTTTCACGTTGATCCCTATACTATAAAAAATTTTTAAGATATTCTTAAATCTTTATTTTTGTCTTACTTTAGTCCCTGCCATTTAAGAATGTTGATGCTGCAAGTTTTTTTTTTACTGACATCGCATGCATACATAGCAGAGGATGCTAAATTGGCATCATAATTTATGAATCTGAAAAATAGACTACTAGCACTTCATTATCTAACCCTTGCTAAACTCTAACCCTATCTCACGATTGGCCAGCCACACGCTATCCCGCACGCTTCCCTTTTCTAGAAGTCAAGGGCGTGCTCCTCATGGCACTTGAAGTAGTGGCTGAAATAACAATTGAATATGGGCTTGTAATACCAACACCATGAAGGGTAGGTGATGGTGTCACTCTCTTTATTACCGACCCTGTGATCTTCTTATCTACATCTACTAGGAACTGCTCCAATATTGTCTCCATCTATATCCCCCTTACATTGCCTAAGCTCTATCATGACTATGGAGTTGTATGAGAGGTGGCATATTAGGAAAGAGAGATAAGAGGGTGATACAAGTGATATGCTGGCTTCTTGCCATCATCGGAGCTTTGTGCAGCAGGCCTCAGTTCGAGATTGGTAAAAAACAATACTAGATGCATGGGCTTTAGGAATGATAAGGAATCCTGAAACATATGCTCTAAAAGATTAGAAAACTTGATGTTGTTAAAGAAAGATATCCGGATCTGATATTGAATCATAAGGTTAGGAAAATATTTAAGACCCAGGCAAAGATTATTTCTTACCTTCGAAGTTTTCTTAATAATCTTAGAGTTTTTTAGAGGTAGAAACATCAATGATAAACATGATTGCTGGTGGAGCAACTGTAAGACCCTAACAGTTTCATCATCATGTGATTTCTTCACTTTAGGATGCTTTATCTACTAAATACATAGTAGCAAAGTGGAAGGCATATGTCGATGCCAGCATTGGCACGAGTTTTTGCCATTGAGATGGGCAATCTAGTAGTATATATATGCTAACCTCTAGCTTCTTGGGAGGATCCAATTTTTGGTAAAGTAGAGATATTGAGATGGAACAAGACTCGGGGGGGCTTCTTGATAGGCTCCGCATTGATGATTGCTTCGGTGGGTTTTGGCTTCAAGCCTAAAAGCCTAGCTGGCAGTCGATCAGGAGGCTTCTTTTCTGCTCCAATTTCTTCAAAGGGGATGTAGCTGATGAAGAACAAGTAGTGACACTCAGTGCATTCTTTATATTGAGGAGCGATAGTGCCTTGATAAGGGCCAATAGAGTCACCATGACCACCAGGTCGATTGCAGCTTCCAAGACCTTAGTAAAAAATTTTAAGGCACACATTAAAAGCAAAGGAATAAATTCTTACAAACACTTGGGAAAGTAATAGAAAAAAAAAAAAAGTTCAGAGAGAAAGAGGGCTTATGAGACGTGCTAAGAAAAAAAAAAAAAAGATCCGTGTCAAGCTCTTGACAAGGCTATCCTCCTTGAAGAAAATAGAAGAAAAATATCTATGAAACTATTACGTGTGCATTAGACGGGGTTGGGTTGGGCTAAACATTGGCCAGAGATCATGATCGGTTTGGTACGAAGGCTGACGTTGGCTGAAGATGAAAGTAGGGGCTGAGCGAGGATTGAGCACTGACCGGAGAGAAAGAGGGTTAGGTTAGGGTTTAATTGATTTGAGAGGAAAACAGCATCACAAAAGGATTTTAAAATAAAATGGATTGTCAAGTAAGCTTTTTCTTCGATACAACATTTCTTCTCTGCTGCATATAAGCATATTATGTCAATGAAAGAATTATAGCGTCAATAATTTTTTAACGGCAATGACTAAAATGAAATAAAAAATAAAAGTTCAAGAATATCTTAAAATTCTTTTATAGTATAAAAGTCAAAGTAAAACCCCTCTAAAGTTGCATTGCAGGATTAAATATGCATTTTAGTCAAAAACAATATTTTTATAAAGCATAAGTGAATATTTGATTATTATATAATTGCAACTTTTCTCTTAGGGTAATGTCATGCTTGTCTTGCCCCTTTATGCAATGATAAAAATCTATTCTATCAAGGATGATTTTCAAACTCATTGATTGTGATCTTAATATTTTTCATATGATTATTTCTTTGAAAAGTTTTACTTTAGCTATTGATTTGGTATTTTCTTTGGCATTTTATTATATTAAATTCTACTAGATATACTAAAAAGATATTTTCTAAAAAATTATTCCAGTAATTGATTAATTGATCGGCAAAAATAGATTGATCAATAGATTAGGTTTGGCTTTGCCTTTTTAAAAGGATTTAAATCCTCTAATAAAATAGAATATTACAAAGAACAAAGTTAATAAGGTAAACAATAACTCATAAGCAGGGAAAACATCAACAAAGAGATTGATTACATAGAAAATAATTGAGTAATAGGTAAAAACTATATGGGTTGAAATGGTCATCATCATGCTAGAGAACTTAATATGTTGATAAAGGCCAAGAATGCATCATCCTGTTGAAACTAATTTGATCTTCTAACTTGGAGAACTTTACATCAGGATCGAGGATATAATGCTATCTTAATACTCATGGTGGTATGCAGGAAAGGCACAATAGTCTTATTAATATCAAGATGGCCAAACATCCATCTGTGTAAAGTATGGATGATTATGAATAAACTCTTTTTTCACTTTTTATTTTGCATATTGATAATTATTTTTAGCAATAACTATCATCTTTTAATTGGTTGCTTGTCTTAATAACCTCTTATTTTGCGGTGGCCATCTGTATAAATAACTTATCTTAAATAATGATCAATTTCGATAATTAGCTATCCAAAACCGTTTACTTGTATAAACAAGAAGTAGCCAGCCATGACTTCTTTAAATATCAAGATTTAAGTTATTAATTAAATATTGATCGATGCAATATTATTAATCATTTTATTATTAGTGGTCCATGATTAACAAAATTTTCAGTGTATCAATCTAAGTGATATAAAACAACGGGGCTTAAAGAAAAATAGAAATAAAACCTTCCTCTTTCCAAACATTGTGCAAGGTAAATGCTATCCTAGGCTAGCTTCCATCTAGATCACTGCGATAAGAGAAGCCGCATGAGAGGACCATAGTTTGATTCAGTGACAAGAGAGCCTTCATGAGGGCCGTAGTCCGATCCTGGCTTACTGGAGGTGTAGGGCTTTGTTGCATTCATGGAGACAAGCAGATTAAGATTCGCCTCATGAAATATTTCGGACATATGTTGAAGGATGCCAAGAAAAGGGAATTTTAGAATCAAGTGCTATGAGATTTCAAGGGATTCCATGCACTTTATAAAGCATACTCAGTGGAGGAGCATTTGCTGAATGAAGTCCAGCAAACCTATATATATATATATATATGCACTTTATAAAGCATATTTAGAATCAAATGGAAGGGTCGCAGCCATATAATCATGACACAAATTTTTCTCCAGTTAAATCGCGGGTCGATTAGCAAAAGATATGATCCTAGTCTAAATTTAATAAAGGACGGTACTTAGAGGTGTGTGACGTGTCCTTTCTTCCTGCCATCCTTCTCTTTCTTTTTTTTCCAACGCCACGCCATCTCAGCCTTTATGCAAGAAGGAGAGGGAGACGTGAGAAATCGGAGGCACTTGGGTAACGCGCAATTAGAGAAGCTGTTCTCAGGCGAGCGAGCCCGAGCCCTAAAGGCCCATTAGAGAAGCGCTGCCCTCCTACCCAGGGTTCTGGCCCCTCTCTCTCTCTCTCTCTCTCTCTCTTTCGATCGATCGATCGATCGATAAGTCGAATAAGATCGGAGAAGCGGAGAAAGGGAGAATAACTTGAAAAGATCCGTCGCTACTCTACTCATCACCACCGTCGTCACGATAGAAATGGGCCTCTACGACCTCTTCGTCAGTATCCTTTTCCTTTCTTCCTATTCTTTTCTCAATTTTCTAGGGTTTCTTTTTTTTTTAAAAAAAAAAAAAAATTAAAATCTTGCTTCTATGCTCATTTCCATGGGATCATATGCATTCTTAATGTCTGATGATTCCGTCTTCTTGGATGATTGGATTCAGTGTGTTATTCCGTGTATTCTTACTCTTCTTTGGGAAGAGCAGAAAAAAGGCGCTTCATTTATGTTTCGTGATGGTCTTCTTAATTCGAGGACGAAGTATTGATTCTTGTGTTGCTTTGATTCGTCTTCTACAACCGATCCAGCAACAGGTAAATTTCCCTTCTTCTTTCCATCATTTATTTTTTAGCTTTTATTGAATACTGAACGCAATTTTAAAAGAAGAAGGAATGACGAGAACGACAAGAGAATCGGTGCAACCAGTAGCACAACAGTAAGGACGGGAAGCTGGCGCTGCTATGAACAAGGCAAAATTGTTTCATGCTACATGCTTGCGGAAAAAGTTCCTCCTTTATTTGTTTTTCTAGGGAGTGTGATTAGTTTGTGAAATTACAAAAATCACTCTTTTTGATTAATTTTGGGGCTGATTTCACTCTAAGTTTCCTTTAAGAAACAAGACAATTTGTTGTACTCCCATTATGATTTTATGAATTTCAGATTATGTTCGAATTATGAATCTTGGGCTTCACCAAGTATCTCTCTCTCTCTCTCTCTCTGTCTCTCTCTCTCTCTCACTCTCTCTCTAATAAAGAAAACCTCACGTGGTTCATATTAAATATTTATTTCGAGCAATTTTATGCACTTTGCACTTTGTCTCAAGTTCCCTACGTCCTTGTTCTCGCCATCTCATTATTTCTTTTACTGTATAGTGGCATATCATGGAGGTAAAACAAATGAGCATGATCAAGAAAATGTGAATTTGTTCCGTGTTTTCTGATTGGTGATGGATTTTTAAAAGTTTGCATCTAGTGCACTAACAATGTTTATGTGCAATTGTTAGCATTTCATCTCTCCATACTTGTTGTTCCCTTCCTCTAATTAACATGTTTCTGTAT
Organism: Metroxylon sagu; assembly: GCA_017589505.3. NCBI lineage: Eukaryota > Viridiplantae > Streptophyta > Magnoliopsida > Arecales > Arecaceae > Metroxylon > Metroxylon sagu. Next base: position 1,458,119 of record JACVBY030000626.1, on the reverse strand, counting down.
TTTCTTGCTTTGGCTTTAGGATTATCACTAGTTGGTAAAATTGCACCTTTAAGTGGAAAATCATGAAAGCCCGCTGGACTCACAAGCACCAATGCCCATGTGGGGATGATCAATGTCATCTAGATGCTGAAAGTTATGAGGAGGATGAATTAGTTGAACCTGTGGGACTTACGGAGCCCAACTTTTCACTTGGAACACCTCAAACTTCTTCTTTAGGTGTTAACAAGATTGTTGCACCTCCATATGTAGGACAGTCATTCCAAAGCGATGATGAGGCCCTAGAGTATTATACGAATTTTGCACGGAATAATGGTTTCCTGGTCAGGCGAGAGCGCTCCAAGGGAAATCCAGAGCATCCATTGGGAGTATATAAGCGGGAACTTGTTTGCCATCGTGCTGGCCCCCCTCTGCCTATAAAATCAGGAGAAGCAAAACGGCAGAGGAAGAAGAAACCATCACGGTGCAAATGTGATGCTCAAATGGTGATAAAGAAGAACATTTCAGCAGGTGTAACACGATGGGTGGTTGCCAATTTTAGTAATGTGCATAACCATGAGCTGTTGGATAGCAATGATGCACAATATTTCCCTGGATACCGTTATATATCAGCAGTTGACCGTGAGCGTATCTTAGCTCTTGCAAAGGGTGGTTGCAACGTCAATCTTATAATGAGGGCTCTGGAGATGGAAAAAGGAGTGAGGCCAGGTGAGTTGACATTCACAGAGAAGGATTTGAAAAATTTCCTTCAGGCCTCTATGAGCATTAATCCAGAAAGTGAAGGATCAGAACTTCTTAAGGCTTGCAAATCTATGAAAGAGAAGAACCCTGACTTCCGTTATGAGTTCTCATTGTTTGAAAACAACAAGCTGGAGCATCTTGCGTGGTCATATGCAGGATCGGTCCGTGCATACAAATTGTTTGGAGATGTAGTGTTTTTTGACACAACTTATCGCCTATATTCATATGACAGGCCTGTTGGGGTATGGTTTGGTGTGGATAATCATGGGCACACCATTTTCTTCTGTTGCGTTGTCTTGCTAGATGAAAAGCGAGATTCATACAGATGGGCCTTGCAGGTTTGTCTGTCATGCCTTTCTCCTTCATTCAATTTACATGTGGCTCTTCTTTTTTTTTTTTTTTTTTATTATTAATGTGAGAAGTTGTTGTTGTTGATGTTTGTTTGTTTGTTTCACACAACCATATAATCTTTTCTATGCCTCCTCCTCCTCCTCCTCCTGATACTTTTTTCGCTATTTGTTTATTTAGGCGTTTCTCCACCTTATGGATAAGAAATTCCCACAATCAATATTAACAGATTTTGATATTGGGCTGAAAGATGCTATTTCAATGGAGTTACCAACCACAAAGCAAGCTTTTTCTGTATGGCATTTAATGTCCAAGTTACCTAGTTGGTTTTCTGTCTCGCTGGGTCCACAATATGAGAAGTTTAAGTCTGAGTTTTATAGAATACATGATTTGGAAACTGAGGAGGAATTTGAGCATCAATGGAATCAGATGGTTATTGATTTTGGACTTGGCTCAGATAAGCATATAGCCTTGCTCTTTTCTCATCGGTCCTATTGGGCAGTGCCATTCTTGCGAAACTGGTTTTTTGGTGGATTATTGACAACGGGTCATTCAATGTCAATGAGGTCTTTTTTCAGAGGATTCTTAAACTCACAAACACGGCTTAAAGATTTTGTCGAGCAGGTAATACACTATTTCTGAACTAATATTTTGTACGTGCAGTTTGGCATTTTTGTCCGATTACCTGTGTTCGTTAATACTTTTATGCAGGTGGGTGTTGCAGTTGACTTCCAGAATCAAGCAGGAGAGGAGGCAACAACACAACAAAGTCAGCAGAACATCAAGATTAAAACATGCTTGCCCATTGAAGAACATGCATCGACCATTCTCACGCATTACGCTTTCGAAATGTTTCAGAAAGAAATCATGTTGTCAACACAATTTGCAGTTTTTGAAACGTCAAGAGAGAGTTATCTTGTTCGGCACCACTTGAAGTCAGATGGTGGGCACATCGTAAGCTGCATGCCATCAAATGAAGATATCCATTGCACTTGCAGAGGGTTTGAGTGCACTGGAATATTGTGCAGACATGCTCTCCGGGTGCTGTCATTGAAGAATTGTTTCCTTATTCCAGAGAAATATCTGTTGCATCGGTGGCGTCGCGAAAGCTCATTGTTTCCAAAGAGCAGTGGGTATAAGTATCGCTCCCAAGCACTGAGGTCCCTTGCTTCTATCATCATTCAGGAATCATCAATAACAAAGGATCGTTTTGACTATGTTCAGTGGCATTTGAGCCGGCTTCTTAATCATGTGAGGGACATGCCCGCTACAGATGAAGCTGCATCAGACTTGGAGCCAAACTCATCATTCGATGCTACCGTGGATGTTGTTCCCGCACGGTCAGTCACTAGAGGAAGGCCCAGAAAAATTAGAGGGATTGCCAAAGCGGTGAAGGAAACGCAGGCATCTTCGTAGAACTTCCTGGCAAAGGAAAGGAATGGTTAGTTGAATCGCAGCATGTAGGGGTCCGTATCAGTGGCGGGATACTGGCCAAGGCTTGGGTGCGGGGGTGGGGGGAAAGGTGAGGCAAGAGCCTTTGTTTGGGCCTCACGATGCACATGTACCATAATAGCAAGTTCATGCAACCCTCTTTTGAGGAATCTTGTTTATATCTTGTATGCTGAGACAAGTTTTAAGCTACACTCTCCTTCTGGTGTTTTGTCTGCTGCTTTTGTGCTAGAAGAAAAGTTATAATCTAAACTAATTAATAGTTCATGCGAGAGCCATCTCTATTTACGATTGTTAAACAGAGTGGGTGACACTAGCTCAGGTTTTGTTATTCTCTACCTTCATTCCGACCATGTCCATGTAATGGTGCAGGCACCTTATCGTGATATTTGCAGGTGTGTGTGTATATATATATATATATTCCAGCTCCGCTACATCCAACTGAAAGCAGGGTTTCCACTCCATCAACAATCCGTCTATCCAAAAGAAGAAGAAGAAGAGGGTGAAGGAGAGCAAGGCAAGAGGACGAAGAAGACAAGAGGAGACAAGATGGTGCTTTTGAAGCCTTCATAGATTTAGTTGTATAGATTATTTCAGGTCCTCAATTGAACCTATTTTGAAAATCCCATGAATTAAGAATAAACGGTGGCTTTCTTATCTCATTTGCAGTCTCCAAGTGCGGAATATGTCAATTAAAATAAATAAATAAATAAAAACAATAAAAATTAGTTCCCTAGATTTGGTTGGTTACTTATCCAAAATTACTAGTTTCATACTGTGAAATGCAAAGCCCGGTTGATCCACTGCACTTTATGAGTCGCATCGAGCATCTTCTTCTCAAATTTCTATGTAGAATAAGTCAATAATAACACAAAAAATGGTCTTTATCTGTTATTTATATTTTACGAACTATATATATATATATATATATTAATTTCAAACTTAAGCCTTAACATAGTTTTTGCAATCAGTTCAAGGATGCTCCAACTGAGAGAAACCGTATTTCATCAATGAAATACACATGCTTCGATGTTCAGGAAGGCATGTGAAAATATGTGAGGATGATACCATCGTAGGATGCTCCTAACAAACAACTACTAATATTGTGAAACAACTACTGGCAAATAAGCTGCAAAACTTTTTTTTTTTTTTTTTTAAAAAAAGTTACAAGCCAACAACATAGCATAAGGCAACAGCCTAATGATGATGATGATGATGATGATGATGATAACACAAAGGAAGTAAAACTCATCTTCTTGCAAAGTCAAAACATCCCTTAAGAGAGCTTCGGATGATCCCAGCAACTGCATCAATAGGTAAATTCATCATCACCAGGTCTTAAATGAGAGAGAGAGAGAGAGAGAGAGAGGCAGACTCATCTCATTTTAAAATGAGATATCAGATCCTAAACATAGAACAGCCGGCGACTGAATCTAAGTGCTCTTGAATGGTCCGATCGAAAGGCCAATCTTTCAGGCCGGTCCAATGAAGATACCGATCGTTGTTGACCCAGGAAAAACCCTCGCGCTGTTGCACCGTCGGATCGGGGGCATCCTTCTTTCACGCGGTGGAGGGGACAAGTCGGTCCCAAGCGCAAGCTAGGGGCTTGGAACGCATCACCCCCTCCTCCTCCTCCTCCTCCTCCTCCCTCGCCCTATTTTCTCTCGAGCGATTAGAATCGAAGGGAAAGAAAGAAAGAAAGAAGGAAAGATGAATTGGATCAGCCGGAAGATCCATCTCTACAATGTCACCATGGGCCTCTACATGCTCGATTGGTGGGAGCGCTACCTCTTCAGTATCCTTTCCCCTCTCTCCTTCTCTCTTCCTTCCTTTCCTGCCATTCCTACCGAGAAGTTTCCTTCATTGGAGCTAGATATATTGATTCTCGTGTTGCTCTGGTTCATCTTTCACAACGGATCCAGATCAGTGACCGAATTCTACGACCGGTAAGTATCCCTTGTTTCGTTTTATTTATTTATTTATTCATTTCTTCTGAGGATGCAAATCAAAAAGCAATTTTTCAAGAAAACTTCACCAATTTCATGGAGAATATGAAAATATTAGTAGGCTTTTACAACAACAACAACAACAACAACAACAACAACAACAACAACAATCTCGAGAGCCCCAATGCGGCCAGTAGCAAATCAAAAGGCAGTAGAAGCTGACATTGTTGACATTCTTCTCTCTTCTTGTATGGTCATTGCAAAATTTTGATTCGTTTGGCATGCTTACGATGGACGGAATTCTTTCTTTGATTTCATTTTGTAGAAAATACGATTAGTTTCTGAAATTAGCAAATCTATCTGCTTGGATTCTGGGGGGCTGATATCTGAATGTGTATCAGAGTTCTAACCTTTTCCTCATGGAACAAAGCGAGTCTCTTGATCCTTCCATGAAATCTTGGGCTCCAGTATGTTTATGTCCTTTTTCAAGAAAACTTCACCAATTTCATGGAGATCTTGCTTGGTTTTGACTGCCCACCCCTCTTTCTTCATGGCATTCTTTCTTTTATCATATATTCTCCATCTATGAATTGGAACACCTTGACCCTTTTGAGCATCCGGCAGAGTTTTATCCTCTTGTCTTCCTTGCCCGTTCTTTCACTCTTTCTGTTGGCTGTGGTGCAACTCAAAAGAATATTCTAGTTTTTGTTGCTTCATCATATGGAAGATGAATGAATGATGAAATCTTATAAGCACAGGAATGTATTGATGACTGCATCATATTCTAACACATTCTTATAAATACAAGGAAGTATTGTGTGTGAACATCAATACATTTCAACTCTACCAATCTAGTCATTCAAAATCTATTAACGACACACAACCTTCATCAGCTATCTTCTCAAATTTCCAATCCAATCCTAATTTTTCCTCTTAAGCTCTTCCATGGAGATCTCAAATTTCCTACTTTGTCAATTAGAGTGGTAACTGTTCTTTGTCAAGTGCCTTCACATGATTCATGTAGAATATGAGTGGACTTGATAGAATTTTATCATGAATTTTCTTTTCTTTTCTTTTCTTTTCTTTTCTTTTTTAAGAAAAAAGAAGAAAGCTGCCCCACCTTCATTAAGCTTAAATTTTATCATAACTTAAGTGCACTCAATTTTGTTATAACTTAAGCACTCAAGCTTGATGTATTTTATCATGAATTGGGTTGTCCTGTAACATGTGAACTAGTATGGTGATTACTAGAGGGAAATGTCAGGTAATATTCCAAAAATTTCATATATAATACACATTGTTTTAACTACCTCAGCAACAATTCAGTTTTGGACCAAGTTCTACTCTGTTCCTATTTACTTTTATGGCTTTTGCATTCCAATATAAAATTGTCATGAATTTAATCATGACTTTAAGCTTCAAATGTTTTGTGTGCTCATGAAGACATAATTGGCCACAATTTGGAAGGTGGATTGATTATCATGTCTAAGCATTTCTCAAAATTAAAGAGCAAAATTTTCAAGAAGATTATCATGGCTAAGCCAAATAGGAGCAAAGTGTGAGACTCCCAAGTCATGTGCAAAAGTTGAGCTATATAACTTTATATGTGGTGGTGGAGCCTTAATAGTGGAGCAATAAAAGGCTGGTCATTTTTCGCTGCATGGTATCAGACTAGGGCCCAAAAGAAGCCTAGTTTATGACAGTCTACTAGGTCATGGAGCAAGTTGCCTTATTGGAATTTGAGAGGCATTAGTTGTTCGCAGATGGTTAGTGGAAGAAAAGGGAAGACCATTCTGATTCAAGACTTTAAGTAACCTAGGTATCGGTCAACAGTCATAATGGAGCTTGAGAGGACATTCCATAGTTTGGCTTGAATATGAAGGGAATTCAATCTGTCAGCTTTATCCTCAAGATGTTCTTACTGCTAGAACTTTGATATATCTAATCGTCCTTCCATTTTCTCACTGCTGGTTCCTAGAGCTTGATTAAGCACTTCCCTAATTCATTTTCATATCTTTCAGGTATCTTAAGCGAAGGCTGTTGGCTAATTGAATTGCAATTGGAGGGTCTAATGGGTGAGAGGAGGGAAGGGCATGATGATAAATTGTAAGTTATCATGATTTAGGTTGTATGAACTTTCATTTTTCTGTATGACTAATTGTTAAAATCATAAACATCTGTACAATATATCCGTAAGGGATATTTCTTGCTTTGTTGCTTGTAACCATGAAACTACATTGCACGAAATGTTTTACAGTGTTATGCTTTGTTTTCTGTTTGTCTCCTGTTGACTAAATTCTTTGTAGGCAATGAATGGGCTCAATATATAACTGAAGAGAAAAACTAATCTTCATTTTTTGAAGTTTGAATTTTGAAATTTGAACCAGCCTGGTTCGTATATAGTTTCTTTCAACCAAGTAAAGATCAGATATGTTCCAATAAAGTTGTTCTATCCTGTGGACACAATTTAGACCATGATTCAGATTGTCAAGAGTCAAGGTTGTTCCAAAACTCCCAGTGCTTTTCACAGGGACGACACAACCACTAAATGCTTATATCCGTCCAGATCAAAGAAGAATTCATTTGGTTTGAAATAGTTCTAGCAATGTTCTTTGGGATGTTGTTAGTATTCATTTCTTCCTTCGTTATACTGGAGTTAAATCTCAATAAATTTAATCATATCCAGTATAAGAACAGGTTCACTTAAATTTTATCATATTGCCAGGTTATATGGAAACCTTTTAGTCCGTGATGAGTATAAGGTGCTTTAAGATTATTGTTGTTGGAAGGAATTTGAAACTGTCATTCTATAATTAGCAAGAGAAGCTTGCGTCCTTTTTATACTCTGTTTTAGAAATGGTTTTTCCATCAAGGTTGATGCAGATTGATGCAGCTGGTATTTTAGTGTTCATGAAGGTCAGAGGGGAGGTTTTATAGGGGAATGAATGCTATCGTGTCTCTTTCCTCACTTATATGCTTTTCCATATATTCTCTATGTTTTTTTTTTCTTTGTCGTTACGATGCTATTGATGTTTTGACTTGTGATCTTGGTGTTTTAGGCTCTGCAATATTCAGCTCTACTATTAGTTTGAGTGCGCTTTTATGTCTTTTCTAGAAGTAAATTTCTAGGCTTCTAGAGCTCTTATGTTCTAAATAGGACATCGGTTAGGTGATTTTTCTTTCCTTTTTCTTTTCTTTTTTTGTTTTTTTGGTGGTTTTGGGGGGGGGGGAGGGAGGAATTTTGGATGTGATAGTAAAGTGGTTGCCTATAAAGATTTGAAGATATTTGAGATTTGCGTGCTGGACGTTTCTACACTTTGAAGATTTTGCAATTATCATGCATCATGTTTATGTAGTATTATTTGAAATAAGTACAGCAGCTGTTAAATCATTTTCTCAAGTCCGTCCAGAAATTGCCATCAGCGATCGAGAACAATTCACCCTCTGGCTTATCCAGGAACCGTCAATGATGACGATGACGACGATGATCATGATAGGGAAGATGGAGGCAGGGGTATCAAGCAAGCTACATCCCTACTCCACCATTTATACAAAGAAGCTTTTCCGGGAATGCTTGCGGTCACACTCATCGGCATGGCTCGGTCTCGGTCTAATTTAAGATGCGTCATATTTATTAATTATGTTTAATAAATTAATTTAATTTTTGACTCAAATTCATTTATGCTCAATCTAAACCTGCTAATTTCATATTGAAATCGCGGCGTCGTATTCAAAATTATCACCTTTAGTTATTGAAAATATATATTTTATAGGTACTGGGGTTACTTTGGTATATTGGAAATATGTAATTTGAAGAAAGTACATGGGTTGGCTTAGGTAGCGGGGAAGAGATTGTATGAAACTTTTGGTCCTTTGCTATGTAAGAGTCTTTGTGCAACTAACTTTTAAATTTAAATCTAGCCCCATGTTTGAATAGGAGGTGACTCTTAGGGCTGTTATTAACGGGATTAACAAGCCTTCTTGTATCATGGAAGAAGGGATGACTCCGGACGATATGTTGTCTGATAACCGTATCCCAACCATATTCCTGAGGTCTCCAATCTCTTCTTGAATGGAGCCACTTCGCAGGGTGGGTATCACGTTTAAAGTGCAAGAAGAAGTCAAGGCCAGTGAGTTTGCTTGTATCAGGAGGAGTTCTTCCAAAACAAAAAAAAAACCAGAAGAGAAGCAAGCAGCAAACGAGACGTGAAAGTTGGGGCGATTCTTTTCTATCCATGCTTTTGCTGCCGCTGCTGTCTTGCGGTTGCAGTGCTCGAGGACTCAAAATTAATCTGGCCGGCAGTTTCCCTCCAACGAAATCGGCAACTATAGACCAGCAAGAACCGAAGGATTCGGCTTCTGGTGTGCCCGTAGGTGATATTCCACCCAAAGCAGTAATTTTCGCACGTTTATACTATTTAAAATAATAATAATAATAATAATAATAATAATAAAAAGGAGAGGAGGAGTGGGGGAACTTGCTCTGTATGGAGGGTGTTTTATGTAGGGTAATCTACTCACAGGTCCCCCAGCGCACTATATTGGATAGCAATTTATTGTTTTCTTATGACAGTATTTATTTTTAAAATAAATATTTAAAATTATATCAAAATAATAATTTTGAATTAAGATTTAAAGATCAAGATCCTTCTCATATATATATATATATATAAGGTAACAATAACAAAATCTTAATTCAAAACTAGCAAAGATCGGCTAAATTAATCCTTTTTTTTGTTTTGCTCAATTTGAAGTTATATTTTCGATAAGATGCAAAAATATAATTTTTTTTAATACTTTCGCTGATGTAATTTTCAATCACTCTCTACTTCTTCATTTACATATAGAAATGATGCCCAACAAAATACTTCAGAATTATCTTTACATTAATATAATATAATTTAATATTAAAAAAATTATATTATAATAATATAATATTATTAAATTTTATATTATAATTATATTATAATTTAATTAAAAATATAATTTAATAGGGTAATATTTTATTATAGTATAATATTAGAATAAAATAGTATTATAATTTAATCTAAATATTATAATAACTAATATAAATAATGATAACATAACATTATAATTGCAAAATACATAAAGAATAGTTTTGGTATTATATAATTAGTGATTTTAAATTTTATGATATACCAAATAAGTTAATTCTGGATACATTAAGATCTTTAATCAATCGATGTAGGATACTAAATATGGAGATTTTAGATAATTAGAGGTTAAATCATCCAGAGATAAGGATTACTATTACTCTATGATCATAGTGGCGATCCGATTTGAATTAACAAACATCCTCTATGGATGTTTTTGTGCACGGTGAAGGTCTTTTGATTTCTAAATAAACTTCTCTCATATCCATTTTATCAATCATTTACCTCCTGCTCAGCTTTCTTCATCCATTTAGAATGTCAAGAGGACCTACAAAATTGGCTTCTAGATTTTTTAGCACACTGTTGGCTTGCACCGAACATGCTCAAGCTAGGAATTTCTTATCATACACGCTCAAGTTAGGAATTCCTTATCAAAGCTATATAACTTATGCTACTGCACTGCACCTCAAGCTTAGCACTTTTACTGTTTCACAAATGTATTTAATGCACAATAAAAATAAAAAGCAATGGTAGAAAGAGAGAGAGAGAGAAAGAGAACTTGATTTGACTATGCTTGTAAGGGTCATCACTTCAATCCAATCCCATATAAATTTGAATGATGAGAGCTACGCATCAATGATCTTAACCGTTGCATACGATATAATATCTTTAAAATGATTATATGCAAACCATAAGAGTTTTTCAAAACCCTCATATTATGCATTAAGAGATTAGAAAATGTTTATTATTTCATATCTAGATTCGAATAATGGAGATCTTATATCGATGATCTAAATCATTATATACAATCTATTATCTTTAAATGCTTGCATATAAAAAATCATATGATTTAGAGACTCCTAACTCATGCATCAAGTGATCAAAAAAAATTAAATAGTCTAAATAATATAATAATATATATTTTTCTAAACTCTTCATGTATGGGCTAAGAGTCCAAATCTCACAATGCATTTGAGAGATGGTCGATCAAATCTAATGACTCGATGTGGAATCATCATCTAAAATTTAAGTGGAGATCCTCTCAAATACAGTTAAACTAAGCTTTTTTTATATATAAGAAATATGATCTCATCGTAAGAAAAGGCATAAATAGTATATAGGTCATGCGTGTGTATAAATATATGTATATAAGAAATAAATTGAAAGTTATTATTAAGTTCTTTGGTTATACATAGAAATCTAAAACCTTTCTAGCATATAATATAATTATCGAGCAATTAAACATACGTGTAGTTATTATATATAAAGAAAGATCTATGGTGCCTTGTGCCATATTTTTCCATCAATTATGCTTATATATGAAAACCTAAGTAAGCGTACCTTATTCATAAATAGGTAAGGTCTAGTTTGTTATAAATGATGTATATGAGCTGATTCGATCCTTGATCCATAGGTCTAGTTTGTTATAAATGGTACATGAGTTGATTCGACCCTTGGTCCATACAAGACCAGAAAATACTGTAGGATAAATTCTTGTGAGATTGACAATAACCCAGCCGATCCTGTGGATACGATGAAAACGTCAAAAATGTGATCACCTAAATAGTATCAAATTGGATCTAATTCTTAACCCATATATGAGTTTGGGATACTACACAGTACTGGTTCCTTTAGAGCTGATCACGATAAGTACAATTATTTATATTTGAGATTAAATCCTTAACCTGATAAGAATGTACCGAAAAAGCATGAGGACATACGCTACTTGGAAGTTAATTTTTGCCCCTATTGCAAAGGGATTCAAAGACCAAATTGCCATGCAATAACTTGTGATTTGATGAATATGTTATTGCTGAGAAAATTGGAACGAACATGGTGCAAGCCGTTCAGTATGCCAGCGTGCAAGGTGATTTTTTTTTTTTTTTTTTGGGATGTATTCTTAATACTTCATCGTCGTCAAGTAAAATAAAATACAGCATAGAGGCGCAATGCCTCAGCACGTGAGAGCACCGTTTGTTAGGTAAATTTATATAGTGTTATTCCCCTGAAAGAAAGAAAAAAAAAAAAAAAAAGCATTACCTAGTTAAGCCGGCATACATATTGACACCACCTTAAATGGTACGTACAGTGCAACCTGAATTTTCCCCAGTTAGTGCAAGCACTGAATTGGCTGTTAATAAACTTTGAGATGGCGAACGCAGAACAATAGAGCATGCGCTCCATCTCATTTGAACCCTGAAGTAATTTGACTTCATCCTATCAATCCTGAAAAGCTGCACGCCAGGGAAAAAAAAAAAGAAAGTAAAATTATGATCTGCCCTACAACAGATACCGTCTGCCTACAGATATATTCTGTCATTTTTAAGAAAAACAACTCTATAAAAGGTGAAGAGAGTGTAGAAATCTATGCAGCACATAAAGGATCAAGACATATAAACATTTTATTGAGAAAAACGATGCTCTTCGCTGATTGTCAACATCCCAGAATACAAAGCATAGCACGGTATTTCCAGACCACAAAAAGGGATCCTACCAACTGAAACAGGTAGTTTCGCACATGTCCGGTGGAATAAAAGACTGCCTCTCGGCAGCTTCATGCACGGTGACCCCTGTTGGTCTTACCAATTGTCTTCCTTTCCCATTTTACATAGGAAAGGCAACGCTTACGGCGCATCTAGGGCTTTAATTTGTTAAATATAATAACATAATTTCAGATGGGCAAGCTGCACTCAGGATGCTTCCTCCACATTGATTAATCATCATCTGATATGCAGACAACATCTGTCAAAACAGAGGGCCTCGCAGCATCCATACATGATCGAGGCAATTCACCACCTGCCAGAGCCAAATTGGATGAGAGACATATGTCAAAATTTGGCCTTAAATCTGCTAACTGCGACAGGTTTCGTAGGTTGCCTCTAATCTGAGAATCCTCAATATCTAGAGGCAAGTCAACTGGGGCAAGAGTGGCACCATGACAAACAACAGGTAATACACCAGAACTGATGGGCTGACAGGTTCCGCTAACTGCAACCAAGGATGAACGAATATGGGAAACAGATGCAGCTTGTGCACCGGCGGAAGATGCTGAACTGACATTACCAAGAGCATGCTGCTGACCACTCATCCCATTGGCTGGTATCACAAAATTTCGTACAGACCTGGATGCGTGAGGTATGAAGCGATGCAGATGTGGAGCAGGGGCACGAGTATCACTTCCAACTTGAAGGTTTGCATGGGGTGTGAAAGCTGGACTATAGCGAGGTCTGGCCATATTGCTTGGAAAGACAGAAGTTGTACCGCAGACCATCTGACTGGAGGAGACCAATGAAGCAGTAGATCCTGGAACCTGAATTCTCTCCGAGGCAAGCAAAGATGAAGTCGGGGCTGGCCCAGGGGCTGGAGGCAGAGTAGCTGGAGTTGAGACAGGTGCAGATGAAGCTGGCAGCAGCCTCTGGGCAACCTGTGGCCGGGATGCCTGAGACACCCCAGATGCCTGAAGCAACTGCTGCAAAGAACTTGAATATGGACCTAGAACAAAAAAAAGAGGGGAAGGAAAAGGCCTGACTTAGTTTCTGCTTGGTAGCAGAGGAACGAAATAGTGATTATCTTTCTTTTGAGGCTCATCTGTTCTACATCTGGATCATGCAGTACAGCTTCTGATCATATCATGAATAAAATGGCAACAACATATATTACCAACTTAGTCCTTTGGTATCAATTTGACAAAAGCGACAATGAAAAAATACATGATTTAGATACAACATGGATGAAGCTAACATTCATGGATTTCATCATAATTTTTCATACTTTGATAAGTATGCCACATCTTTGCTTGAATACAGCTTCACAAGTTACATTACAATTCAAGGAAAACTTTCCATTAAAATCCATGGATTAGTTCAACTCTGTCCATTAAATGAAAGAAATTTCTTCAGCTGACACAAACTGGAGATGCTTTGAATGTCTTTAATGCATTTAACTAGTTAACAACCAGATATGAGCAAGAGCATAGTTCACAAACCTAACATAGAGTTGCAGCAACAAGATGACCAATGAAATAACCCAAAGAGAAAAAAGAAAAAAGAACAAAAAAAGTTATATATATGCATCAAATAACTAAAGCTATTTTTAGTTCTTCAGCAAGAATCTTTTTGCTTGTGCTTCATTCAGACAACTTTATGCTGAAAAAAGTCTCATCCTCTAAGAAAATTAGAAAACTAGAGGAAAGACTTCTCTAATTCTGTTATGGACTTCAGAATCCCATAATTAGCACAACAATTGTCATACAACTCAAGAATCACATGAGGAAAGATTAATGAGTCCAATGAAAGAAGTTGAGATAGCTAAGTCAAGGCTAGAAATTAATTTGTGGCCTGTAAGTTGCAATAGCTAAGTTAAGGCTAGAACTTAATTGAACGTGAGAGCATATCCCAATAGTCACACCCATCAGCCTAGCACCTAGAGGTTTGGGTTCAAGTCTTGGATAGTACATCCCTACGTATTTGGGCCCAACGGATTATAGTGCCGGTGAATCTCTCTCTCTCTCTCCAAAAAGGAGGAGGGGGAGGAGGTCACTAAAGCTAAATCAATAAGAAGAAAAGAAAATAATTCTTAATTCAGAAGTTAGCAAAACCCTACCGAGTACTCTAGAATGTCCTGAGGCAGACTCTTTATGGGAAAAAAACAAAGCTAAAAGTTAGGTTTGTTCTCAGTCTGCCCTTTAGAAGTCCCCAGATTGATGGGAATAAAGCTGGGTAATTGCCCTACTGAATACTTTAGAATAACTCCAAACAAAACCTAACAATAATGTAGGTTTCCTGAAAAGGAACTAAAATGTATTCAGTACAGTAAGTCTAGGCCAAGTATTGACAGGCCCAGATGCAGAATTTCTTCATTGAATGAAGATTCCGAATAACTTAATTTATAGGTCCAGTCCGACTAAGACATCCTAGAAATTCATGTATTTCATGTTATGCTCAAGTTGAAGCTTATCATTATGAATTAATTCTCTCACTGCATAATTGTTAGTTGGGATTACATTCTCAAGAGAGAAGTTGAAATAAAAATGGTTTTGATGAGGGAAAATTGATCATAGACTCCAGCAAATCAACAATCTGAATTTTAGGTTAGATGATCCCATAAAGCATCTGATTTGAACTGAATTAAACAACTGCAGAGGTTCAAGGGCTTCATATACATCTCGAGTTCCCAACCGTCCAAAATGGTTGGTAATATATATTAGAATAAGCACCTACATTAATTAAAAAGGCTTTCATGAAAACATATGGCTAAGCAAGACAGACACAGCTGAAATATATTGGTGAATGTTATATGGTCACTGTTTCATGGTATCTAGATGTACCTTATATACATGCCTCAACACATAAAGCATCTCTGATTAATCACCTTAGGCGTCTGAATAAAGTCCCATTATTCATTCTAGGCTTTAGGTTAAGTTTAGATCTAGGTGTTCCAATTTCTAGAGCTGTGGTTACAGTTACTTTTTGCTGTTTTTAGGGGTTCAATTGTACGTTATTGGTTTCTATTACCTCAAAAGCTGAGAATAGATCCCATGCACAGTCTCATTTTGTAATGATGATCCAGTTTGAGTGATAATCCATAACTTTAAACTGAAAGGGCAGCAACTTAAACAATCAGAAAATAATGAAGCCAGCCAGTCTGATAAGGAGCAACCTTCACATAGTGAAGGTCCATTGCTTCTCACCGAGAGAAAAAGCAAGAGTGAAGGCCTCGAATGACCCTTCACATAGTGCACATTAAGTAGGAGAGTGAAGACAAGAAAGACGAGGAGAAAGAAGAAAAGGGGAAACAAAAACAGAGGAGAGAAGAAAGTAGAGGAAAAGTTGCACACATTCAGCCATCCCTTCTCTTCCTTTCAACTGGCCCCTCCCTACAATGTTTCATTTTCTTTTATTTGAAGCTGTCTGATTAGATTGAGTCCCCAAGGTCTACAGATTACTACATGAAATCTGAAACTGATTATGAGATTTCAATTTTTTTAGAAAAATCTGAAGTAAATCTAATTCTTCAGTAATTAGTGCTAACTAAAACCTCCTTAAACAGTAAATTAGCTTCTTCCCCTCCGCTACTAACATAACAACAACAATAAAGCCTTAATCCCAAACTAGTTGAGGTCAGCTACATGAATCCTTTGTCTCCATTCAGCTCTATTTAAGTCATACTTTTTGTAAGATGCAAAAATTCTAAGTCTTTATTTATCACTTTCTTCCATATGATTTTTGGTCTACCTCTACCTTCTTTTCCCTCAACATGTATCATGTCACTCTTCCACATAAGTGCATCTCTAGATCTACGTTACACATATCCAAAACATTTAAATCGTTCTTCCCTTAATTTATCCTCAATTGGAGCTACCTCTACCTTTTTATGAATGATTTTATTTCTTATTCTATTTTTTCTTATATTACTACACATCCATCTTAACATTCTTATTTCCACCACCTTCATCTTATATATTATATACGTATATTTTTCTAACTGCCCAATATTCTATGCCATAAAGCATATAAAACTTTTTCTTTA
The DNA here is from genome assembly GCA_017589505.3 of Metroxylon sagu. NCBI lineage: Eukaryota > Viridiplantae > Streptophyta > Magnoliopsida > Arecales > Arecaceae > Metroxylon > Metroxylon sagu. Next base: position 1,441,996 of record JACVBY030000626.1, on the reverse strand, counting down.
ACTTGGCAAGTGCTCTACGATCACATAATATTCCAACTGCATTTCTCCATTTTATCCAACCTGCTTTAATCTTATAGACAACACCATCCTCAATCTCTTCTTTCTTATGAATAATCGATCCTAAATACCAAAAATAATCATTTTTAGTAGCTTTATGATCCATAATTTGTATTCTACATTTATCTTCATTTTTAATTGTACTAAAATTGCATTCCATGTATTCTTTCTTTGTTCTACTTAACCTAAAACCTTTAAATTCTAATGCATTTTGCCATAATTCTAACTTACAATTAACTTCAGCCTTAGTTTCATCTTCTAATACTATATCATCTGCAAATAACATGCACCATGTAATATCATCCTGAATATGTCTAATAAGCTGATTCATAACTAAAGCAAAAAGATAGAAACTAAGAGCAGATCTCTAATGTAAGCTTACTGCAATAGGTAATTCGCTAGTATTACCATCAATAGTTTTTACACTTGTAACTGTCCCATCATATATATTTTTTTTATGTTAATATACCTAATAGGTACTCTTTTCTTTTCTAGCACCCATCATAAGATTTTTTTAAGAACCCTATCATATACTTTCTTTAAATCAATAAAAATTATATGAAGATCTTGTTTCTTTACTTTATACATCTTCATTAACCTTCTAAGAAAAAAAAAAGCTTCTATGATCGATCTTTCTGCCATAAAACCAAATTAATTCTTTAATATTTTTGTAGTACATTTCAACCTATGTTCAATTACTCTCTCTTAAAGTTTTATAGTATGATTTATGAGTTTGATACCACGATAATTAAAGCAGTTTTAAATATCTCCTTTATTCTTATAAATTGGTACTATAATGCTCTTTCACCATTCATTAGATATCTTTTTAGTTTCTAAAATCCTATTAAATAAATTTGTTACCTACTTTGCTCTAGCATAACCTAAACATTTTCAAATTTTTGTAGGAATCTTATTAGGTCCCATAACTTTTCCCACTTTCATCCTTTTTACACCCTCATTTACTTCAGATGTCTTAATTTTATGAGTATATACCATATCTTTATCCTCAATGGAGCTAATAAGGCATCCTAAATTATCTACATAATTTTTATTTAATAATTTATTAAAATAGCTTCTCCATCTTTGTTTGATCTTTCTTCTTAACCAAAACTTTTTGATCATCATTTTCAATGCATTTAAACTGAAACATATCTCTAGTTTTTCTCTCTTACTTTTATAATTTTATATGTCTTTCTCTCCATCTTTAGTATATAGCTTGTGATATAATTCCTTATATACCTTATATCTAACCTTCCATATAACTTAGTTCTTAACCATCTTATAGTTTTCATATGCTTCTCTATTCTTACATTTAGGTAGTTTTCTATAGCACTTTCTTTTAGTCTTAACTGCTAATTAAACTTTCTTATTCCACCACTTAGTTTTTTTATCATATGGTTTTTTCCTTTTGACTCTCCTAATACCTCTAATAGCTACTTTTCTAATACTATTAGCCATCTCTTCCTATATGGTATTAATCTCTTCATCTATACTCCATTTTCCTTCCTTCATCACTTTATCTTTAAAAGTTATTAATTTCTCTCCTTTTACATTACACTATCTAATCCCTAAATTCTTATACCTTGTAGACTTTCTTTTTCATTTTTGAATACATACATTCATAACCATTAATCTAATTGTGTAGTTAGATCCTCACCTAGTATAGCCTTGCAATATTTACAAAACACTCGATCAATCTTTCTAGTAAAGAAGAAATTTATTTGACTAGCATTATATCCACTTTTAAAGTTATTAAATGAGAGTCCCTCTTTTTAAAATATGTATTCGCTAATACTAAATCGCATGCCATCGCAAACTCTAAAATGATATTTCCCTTATCATTTCTATCTCCAAATCCATAACCTCCATGTACTCTTTCAAAATTTATATTATACTTTCCTATATGTCCATTCAAATCTCCTCCAATAATTATTTTTTCTCCAGTAGGAACCTCTTAAATTAGTCCATCCATATCCTCCCAAAAACTTTATTTTATCACATCATCTAAACCTACTTGAGGAGCATAAGGATTAATAATATTTAATTAAAATTATTTTATCTTCTTTCTTCTTAATGTCTACAACTTCATCTTTTAGGCTTTTATTTACAAAAATTTCTACTCCATTTTTATTCCTATCTTTGCCTGTATACCAAAGTTTAAAACCATCAGCTCTTTTGCTTTATCACCTATCCACTTGGTCTCCTGCAAAGACGCTACGTTAATTCTCCTTCTAGTCATTGTATCCATTAGTTCCATTAACTTTTCTGTTAATAACCCTATATTTCAAGTTGCTAGACGTATTTTATTTTTCTTTAATTTATTTTTATTTTTATTTTTATTTTTATTTTCTTGGACTGACTTCTTTACCTACATCCATTCATGAAGGTCTGTGAACCCTTGCTTATTTTTTTTCATACTCGGGTGCCGATGTGACACGTCGCTTTCAGGAACCGCAAAAGCTACCCTTGCAATTTTCACTATATCCGAGGTTTGATCCAACGTATTGCTTCCAAAGGAATGCCCTAACTTTATCGATCTTCTCTATTGGATTTATGTTCATAGGGTGTCACTATAGTTTTATGCTGGCCGTTAACCTAATATCGCTAACATAAAAAAAGAAAATTTTCATTCAGAAAAATCAAATTAAAAAAGAAAGAAAGAAATCTTGTATTTCACATACCAAAGTTTCACCAGAGATAAACACCAAACAGAACTGGCAACTCTACTAACAGAAATCCATCTCTCACCTTGGCAGCTTTAGGATGTCCTAGTTGCTTTTTATATTTGGATATGAATGTACCTCTATATTTAAAGGGACTACATAATTACCTCTATGCATATGATCAACCAAAATTGGATGAGATGTGTATGGTTAATATTTTTTTATGATGATAAAATGTAGCGAATATATAAGTAACATTCAGCAGAAAGCATACGTAAATGAGAATAAGTATGTCAACCATGCAACATGAGCATCCAATATGGTTGCCACTATAACTTAACAGCATTAATTTGTCACTGCCGAGCAAATCAAACAACATAAAAAGCACAGAATAAAATGGAATAGTTGAGGTGTTTAACTTCCATACCTTGAAAAGATGCAGGAGACACTACCTTATTTTCAATGAATTTCACCCTAAACTCCTCAGCTAAAATTTGATTCATGCACACTTTGTTATAGATTGTCTCTATCGTCTCCTTATTTTGAAGAAATTGTGTCTCTGCATCCTTAAGTAAAGCATCGTATTTCTTTCTTACCCTCTCTAATTCTTGATCACACTCTAATTTAAGTCGCAGCTTCTGTCCAACAAAGGAATGAATAAATAAATAATCAAGCATGAAAAGTAAAGTATAACAAAAGACAGCAGCAAGATGGTACTTAAAATCAAGCTCCAGACAAAAACCTTATCATCATGCAACTTGGTAAGTGAATCCTGATGTATTCGAAGTCTAGTTAGTTCATTTTTAAGTGGTTCAGGTTGAAGACCCTGAGATGGCAGCAATGGTACCATAGGAAATGGTTGGGAAAGGCAGCTTCCTGATTCCGGTTGCACAGCAGTGCTACTCAGATCCTCTGAATGTGGTCTTTCTGGTGGCATACTGGCATTCAGTGGCAATGGATGTAAAAGAGACTGTGATAACTGTGATACCAGTTGACTAGATTGCCCAACTGGTGCAGCTGAAGTCATATTCGGCTGTTGTAATGGTGCCCCAATTTGTTGGCTAGAACCATGTATTTGACTACGAGGCTCTTCACTCTGCATGTGCAGAGATGTGTTTCCTCCACCATGCTCAACTATGGGCAAGCCAATTGATGGAGGCAACTGAAGCTGAAGGGAGTCTGAGAAGTTTGTACTCTGATTTGTTGCTTCAACTCGTGAAGGGACAACATCAACTGAATGTAATGCAGGACCAACAATATGCCAAGGAGAACTAGAGCCTCGGTCAAGTGAGTCTGGGATGGCTGCATTCTGATCGATTGGTTCAACTTCTGAATGGACAATATCAACGGAATGTAATGGAGTAACCACAACTTGTTGGGGAGAACTAGAACCTTGATAACTTCCCACTCCAACAGATGCTGCAGGCCTTTCATGTTCAGTGACAGAGTGGTCCTGGTTATGCAAAACTAAGTCAGAATGCAGAACCAAATGGCTACACAAATAATCATCTTAAATAATGTTAAAGACGCAATGTTTTTTATGAGTAGGTCCTAAACATATATGTTATACTTGTTAAAGAAATTTACCTCAAAATAACATAATCTAACATTATATTGGAGTAAGTCAAAAATAAAAAAGATAGTGAGAAAACAAGACATTGGGGAGTTTGAAATGGAAAGGGAAACAAGTAAAAACCACATCCTATCAAACTGTTGATGTAATATGATGCAGATCTAGACAGATTAACACAAATCATAGCAAACTGATATTGGCACACCCCATATGCATAGTTGCATAATGCTGAGTTGCTGACGACTATGCGGCATGCTCCCAAACCAACAGTCAGTCCCTAAGCTACAGAAAATCATACTATCAAGAAAAATAATTTCAAATTGATCCATATTACATGAACTGAATTGGCTGACAACGATGCAAAAGTGAACTGTCAAAACATCATCTCATATTTTGTTTTGTTTCAAGTTATACCTGATCTAATTTTAAGTAGATCAACATTTTTATCTGGGGCTACATCATTAACTTAAGTCACTAATGAAATATCGTCTTAATGAGACTATAATCCCTCACATGCAAATAGGTAAGAAATACATAAGCATATCATGCATACAAACAGAGTGCACATGGTACAATATGCAATATATACCTCTAACACCTCCCTCCAATTCATTTTTGGGTGTAAATCATGAGGCTTAACTAGTGAGAACTGAAAACCACTGTTTTAAAATGTGGTGCATACGGCTGCATATGTGACTGCATATGCGTATGACTGCACCAGAAACCTGTAAGTGGCTATTATATGAGGTCATCCTACATATGAGCTGAAAAGATGATTTACTTAGCAATTTGCAAAAGTGTGGTACGATTAGTGTCATGAGGCTGCACATGCAGCCGACTTACCATTGTACAACTGCATACATGGCTGAAAAGATGGTTTACTTAGCAATTTGCAAAAGTGTGGTACGATTAGTGTCATGAGGCTGCACATGCAGCCTACTTACCATTGTACAACTGCATACATGGCCCTTTTAGCATTGCCAATGACTACATATGTCACCACTCTATTGTAAAGCCATCCAAATAAGACATGTTAAAGCTAATTGTAGGGTCAGATGTGGGTTCTAAGTGGGCTAGATATGTGTATATTAACAACGTCAATATTTTAATTATGCTATAATTATTGCTACTATGAATCAAGTGCTAATTATAAGCACTAATCACTAGATGTTATAGTCATAAACATAGCTAATATAAAAAAGCAATCGCTATTATTATATAATTTATCTTATCCATTTTAAATATTTAAAATATTAACCACATATGAGCCCATATATGTGGCACTCATAATGCATCTGCACCATGCAATCCCATGACTGCCAGCATACCACGCCATCTTTTAAAATATTGCTGAAAAACCCACTGTTCTTGATGATGAAGTCTCAAAGCTAAACATAAGACTTACTTAAAGTGATGTTTTATGCAGTTGAGATGGAAAACTACATGAGAGAACCTAAATGTGCCTTATTTGCTCATATGATTGGTTAGGTACAAAGAACAATGTCTTTGAGAATATAATGGAGTTCAAGCATTTCTAGCACTACCTTGGTTTGATGATAAAGCAAAAAGGCTAGGCAACAATAAAAAGGGATGCTGCTTGACAGTTGATACTTAGCCTCATCAACAAAATGGAAATCCATCTAATAATAGCTGGTCAACCAATAGGCTCACCAGCACAATAAGCTATAAATAAAGCCTTCAAGATCCAGCAACATTGTGGAACACAAAGCATGGAGAAAATTATGGTCCCTATGTTGAATGAGCACAAAAGGCTACATGGTAACAGCATGAGAATTAACAATTATTTTACAATATGACCAAAGTACAACATCAAGATGGAGTCCAACAATGAAGCTATGTCTCTGGACAACAAGGAGGATGAAACTTTTAATGAAGATCCATCATAAATGGCAATATAACAGGAAGATATGAATGACTGACCAAATCAAAGAGCCTCAGTTTGACACAGTGCCCTCAACAAAAGACAATAAACTCAATCAAGTAGTAGTAAAGAGGCCTATTATCCAAAATCAAATTATTCTGGACTTGCAAAGCAAAGGATTCATGAGCAAGAATTTCTAGAGTTAACCCAAAAGTTTAGGATAATTATTGATGGTTATGCTAATGGTTATGTAATGCACAAGAGGGCAGCAGATTAAACAAAATGATCTCCAATAATTTCAGCTCACTGAATTATGTCTTGATTATTAATTATTTTTGCTTATTTTCCATTTGAGAGCAATTTACTGAGTCAAGGGTTGAGACAAAGAGATCATAGCACCTATTGGCAGGCTTCAAAGTGTGACTACACAGTGTCACTTAGGTAGCATTTGGTTCAGGAATAGGGCTTGCAATAGGCCTTAACTCTTGCCTAACAGGTTTAAGAAAATGGATAGCCATTCTGGTCAAACAGCTTATTCCGGGAAAAATTATTCCAGAGAGAGATGGGAATAGAATTATTTCCACTTTTTTTCCTAGCTTTCTTCTACATGTGTGAATATATGCTGCCTACATCTATTCCATCCAGGAATAGAAGAGCTTTAGTGAATCAAGACCAGGAATTGCCATTCCAAAAGGAAATTCCTCTTTTCTTATTCTGGAATAAAATGCAACTTCAAGATAAAAGCCAAATCGGCCCTTTTTTATCTCATGGGGCATGGAAGATGAATTGCCCACCAAGATGAGAAAAGAACACACACACTTCTCCCTTTATTGGGGATCCTGCACCCTGGGGTTACATGCCCTTAGGTGCCAGCCACATTCAAGGATGCATTCTAGAAAATCTGGAAATAAAGGTCCAGCTTTTTATTTCTAGAAGACTACTATTAAACCATAAAGTTGCGTTTCAGAGTAGATTGAACAAATCACAGTTTCAAAAACCCTAGAAAGCTCATCCCCTAGTGCAGCTCCAAGGCAAGCCATTGACCATCCCATGAATCTATAGATAATTCAGGTTGTTGTATGGTCTCAAGATGTGCAGCATGAGTTTACCAGCCATACCTGACTAGATGAGACAGTGTGTCCACAGCAAAAGCTTGTCAAAGCATTGACATGGGCAGGAAACTCGATACAGCTTTGCGGATGGGGAGATATCAAGCATGCACCATCAGAATCATTTGCATCACAAATTTGCTCACTGTCAATAGATGTTGTTGCTCCAGAGACAACAAGCATTACATCAGAACTGCTACCCACTGAATTCATGATATTTGGCTGAGTTGGATCTTCAATTCTGGTAGGTACGCTACTTGTTGGAATTTCCACAGATGCATTACTTGGTTCAACAGATCCCATTTCATTCATGTTGTTGGACTGAGAAGCTAGGGTTTCAGGTTCTATTGCTATGCCCTTTGCCCTTCCATCAGGATTTCTTGCAGAGTTTTCAGAATATTTAGCACTCAAATCGATAGGTTCTACAGAATCTGTAGCTGTTACATCAATGAATAGAGGATCTGAAGAAGGCCCAGACTGAAGAACTGTGTTTCCTGAACCATCACACACTCCGCTCTGCTCACTTAACTCTTTGAACTCTTCCACCCTGAATCCAGAATCTGATAAAGGGATGTTATCGAAGGATTCAGCTAGTTTACCAGCTTTAGCTTCTTCCATCCAGTGATCCTTTATCTGCTCCTCCTTATTCCTTGCATTTAACTGCATAACTTCAAGATTACTACGTTGGCATTTCATGTGTTCCTCAAATGCAGCCATTTTTTTGGAGAACTCTTGATTTAGCAATCTTATCTTGTCATTCCTTACTGTAGAATCTGCATGTATAGTGCGGATTAGTTCCAAATCCAAATCATGAGCTTTCTTCAGTTTCATTTTCTCCTCTTCCTTGTGTATGTTGAAATCTGAAATTTCTAGTTGTTGTTTCACCATTAGCTCTTCTGCCCTTCTTGAACAAATTTTATAAATCAAATCGACTCGTTTTTTCAGAAGTTCATCTTTTAATGATCCAATGTTATGCTGACGCATTGGAGGAGTCACAAGGACCTGCTCCTTGTCCTGCTCCACCAATATTTGCTGTTCAGTGCACCTCAGACTGTCAGGATTTTCTCTGAGTTCATCTGCTTTCATTTCCTGACCACAAGATACCACTAAATTTGGAGTCATCTCATGCACAGCTTCTCTAGCAACAAGTTTCCCTGATCGAGATGACTGATTCTCTACTGAATTCAGCACATCTTCATTCCTTAACGCACTTGTTTGACAAGAAAACTTGTTCTTTACTTCTAGCAGTTTATAATAAACAGATTCAGCAAGCTCCTCATTGCACTCAAAGTTTAAAAATTTTTTTGCAAGCGCAAGTGATTCTTGGTGATCCATCTTGTGTTTCAAGAAAGAGGCAGCACACCAACACTGAAAATTATACAAGAATAGTAGTTAGAAAATGTCACTAACAAATAAGTTTCTAGATAGCAAATTCCAAAGTGACATACATAGAAAAGCTTCATGGTTACAAAGAGATGCAAAATTACCTCAAGGTCTAATTTATGAAACTTCCTGTATTTGTTGCACACAGATTACCATCCAATAACCAATGTTGAAATAATATTCATTCTAAAATTTCATAGAAATTCAGTATAAGCACTACTACTGAACTAATTGGAAGATATATGCAGGCTTGGAAAAGGCAAAAGCATAAATTGAAAAAAGAAAAGGTGCAATGCTGATGCAAGTCAAACATGGTATCTATGTGCATTCATTTCTTTCTCCAGCATTATGTTAGCCCTGGAAGAAAGCAATAGCATAACTAGTACCGTAAACAGTGAAGATTTTAGGCACCTTAAAATCAGTTTTCATACATTGATTTGGCGGATGGCAACCAGCCTCCATGATAGATAGGCCTTAGGAAGCAAGGCAACCCTCACCTGGATGCCTAGGTCTAACAAGTTCTCCTTCAGAAACATTGAATAATATAACTCCATTTAATATAATAAGGTGGATTGGAAAAATTTTAACTATTACAATTTCACAGATGTAGGATAGAAGTAGTTGTCGTAGTTTAAAAGAGCCAGGCCTCTATTGATACTAATACATACAGGTAACTATAGTCAGATTTTTTTTATATGTATTTTATAGGGAATTTGGCCTTCATCCATAAGACAAACCTAATTTTCCAAAACTTCAACATGCTTTTGATATTGAATTGTATTCAACCATATATTCTATAAAAGCTATTACATTTCTTTGCTATAAATAAGACATAATACATCAAGTAACTACTTCACTCAAAGTGCAAGGGAACATTTGAAACAGCAGAATTGAAAAACAGGCAAGACAGTAAAACATTGCAAAAAATTCAAAAAAAAAATTTTAAAAAAAATTCTCCAACAAATCATTAAAAATAATGAAGGTTATCTTTACCAGGGATATCTTGAAAGCTTGCAACAAGGTTTCTGGTTCCCGACTAACATGATAATTATTCATAAGATAGTCAAGATACATTTCAGCTGTGCCCTTGACATCATCCTGCATTTAACCATAAAAAATTAAGGGAAAGACACATCATCCAACTGTGATATGCATGGAATACTTAAACCGTAACCACTGGCAGATTTCTTTCTTTGGAAAAGACATATAGTTAGAGCAAAATTTTATGCATATGAAAACCTCAAGGCATAGAAATCTTGATAGAAAGATCATCTAAAATCAATTTAACTTAGAAATAATAAGAAAATAAAATGCCACAAAATTTATCTCAAAATTTAATTTATAAGGCTTTGGTCAACACTTGATCAAATTTATAAGGTTTTCAAGCTTAGACATGATCACAGTATCAGTGAACATCACACTGACCTATGTTAACTTGATCCACAACTCATCAAAATAATAAAATTAAATGTACCATAAAATCATATGATTAAAACATATTTTTTAAAGTCCAAACTTTGACATGTCGCTATATTGAAAGTTGGGGTTTTTTTTTTAATGGGCAGAGGATGAAACATCCCAACATACAGTCTAGTGATATGTCATAGTTTGGACTCTAAGAAATACGTTTTAACCTTAAAATTTTATAGCAAGTTTTAATTTTATTATTTTAATGAGTTGTGCATCAAATTGGCATAAGTCAGTGCAAGTTCATTATTACTGTGATCCTTTCTAAATTTGAAAATCCTATAAGTTTGACCAACAGACCAAGTGTTGAGCAACGCCTTAGAAATTGTATTTTAAGATGATTTTTCTTAGTAGTTTATTTTCTCATCATTTCTAAGTTAAATGGATTTTTATCCAAAGTTCAAGTATCCTAACTTGATATTCGCTAAACCAGGATTTCTTGAAATTCTTGAAATTTATTCTTAAAATAAACAATTGACCTTATATTCTTAAAGAATTTGATTTTTCTAATATTTTTATTGAATTCAAATGGGGATATTTTTCTTATTTCTATAAGAAATCTTCAGTAAATTGAAATAAAAGATCAAATAACTTAAATGATTTTCAATGCAAATAAGAGAAAGGATGAGAGCTCATAATAGGTTCTCAACCTCGTATGTCACATAAAAAAGAAAACAAAATTGAAAAACTACTGAAAAAATAAACAAATAAAAAAATTGGTGTATTGGCCTAAACCATCGATACACTGCTAGTTTGGTATTGGTACCCAATTTGTTTCAACAAACTTCGCATTATTTAAAGATCGGAGTGGATAAATGGTATTTTGCAAAAACGGCCACATGCATTTTCATATTTGTGGGATCAACCATTTCTTTTTAAAATTTGCAGGATCAACTTTTTTTTTGACCAAATTGCCCATTGTCATATTATTTGCCACACAAATTTGAGGAACTTGTGCATATATTATACAGTGCACAAATTTAGACTGACCAGTGCACATACTTAGGCTAGGTATATTTAACAAGCTTACATTTAAAATAACTAGTTGTACATATTTAACTATGTAGAATACAGATAAACAAGTAGAAAATCTATGGAACACACATTTAAATAAATTGGTGCATTATAAGTATGATGCACATAAATAAACAGGTAGAAAATCCATGGAACACATTATAAGTCCGATGCACATGGTTCAAACACAAAATATGGATGAGTATTGAAATCTTAAGGATGCATATTTCTTTACTAATTGATGCACACATATTCTAGAGTGCAAAATTTTATTACTGGACGCACATGTTCATGGAGACGAGATCAATGGCAATTTGGTCAGAAAAATTGAAAAAGGCCAATTCTGCAACTTGAGGTGGGGGGAGACTACTCTGCATATATGAAAATAAGCTGGCCATTTTTGCAAAAAGCCATGTGTATCATATTATCATCTTAAGAGTGGAGATCAGTCAAGCTGGCTGTCCAAGCCAAGAAGTGGTCATAAAAGTGGGCCTCCCAATGTAAATCTAGCATTGCTCCAAATCCAATCTGGTTGGCATTGCTTGCAGCACCCAACCCTGTAGTTTGTAGATTTGTCATGTTACCATTTCTACTCTCATAAGAGATCTCATAACAGACAATCACAGTGCATGCACTACTAAACCTTTCTATTGTAGTACCCTCAAGACCAAGGTTTGCAAAACCATTATCAAGATCCACACTGATACATTGCCGGTTTGGTATGGCACACACTCCATTCTGAGATAAAGTGCCATTTTTTTCATTCTTAACCACTCAGTACCATATGGTACAGGTTGGTATCAGATAGTTTAGATCAGTACCTAGTGGCACGAGTCAATTCGGATTGGTTCAACTTATATCGAATTAGAAATTAGTATTGTACCGGTATCTTAACGGTATGATACAATTGGTATGTGTTGGTACAGATCAATATGGTAGACCTTGCTCAAGACACTACTTGTTCACTGCAAAGATCCTCCTATGTCTTTGATCTCACTTCAGCTACAGACGCAACATCATAAAATCTATTGTGACAGCAATCTTATATTAATATATTTTCATCTACAAATTCTTGGAGAACAAATGGTGAGCGATAGCTGAAATTGGGGTGGAGGATTGTCATTTTCTTCCCAATTTGATCCCTCCAATCTCCATTTCAACACTAGCTTTAGCGTCAAACTGCTTTTTAAATGATCAAGAATCCAACTCTTTGAATTGCCACTTGTTGCAGGTTCTGTTTACAGTTCTCTCTACAATGGTGGGATTCTTCATAATGACTCATTCTACCTAGCCCTTTATATACATAAGAAACTCTCAATGTATGATTCATTATGACTAAGTGGAGTGTGATCGTGTTGGACTACTAGACTATGTTATAATAGTGCAATATTACATCATTTACTCATTCATTACATGTAATACATGAGGACTACAATGATTCAATACCAGCACTTAAGTCACAAATCATGACATGGCCATAAGCCAGTTATCAAATAATTGCATCTATTATAATAGTTAATCAACAACACTTCATTAGGAGAGTCCAAAGCAACAAACGCATGGCTACATGAATGAAGATATCCAAGTAATAAGAGAGAAATCATGACCAATTTTTTAATGCTGATAATAAGTTAACTGCTAATGCAAAGCCAATCCAGTATCAAATGTTAATGTTCTGTTTTTGTGATCTGATCATTAGTTAAACCTTTATATATGGAATAACTATTTGCATAAACACCCCATCATATGGGCATGTGCAAGTAGATCAAATATTAATTTAGATGTATCTAATGGCATGGAATTAAATTTTAGTAAGAGTACACACAAAGATGAGGTACCGTTTAGTGTTCATGGACCAAGAGACACTAGAAAGTTTACTATCTAGGATCTATTATGCAACAAAGCAGATAGACGATGACATTTGTAACAAAATTTCAGCTCATCGAATGAAGTGGAGGGTGCTCATAGGGTATATTATGTGATCAAAGCATATCCTAGTGACTTCAAGGAAAACTATCTAGAATGGCAATAAGTCCTACAATATTCTATGGTTAGAATGTTGGGCACTAAAAAATAAGTTCAAGGTAGCAGAAATGGGAAATGTTAATATGGATATGTGATAAAACTAGGAAAGATAGACCAAGAAATTAGTATTTAGAGGAGCTATAAGAGTTGCACAAATTAGAGATAAAGTGGCAGGATTAACTAAGATGGTCCAAGCAAGTATAGTGAAGATTTGGGGCTCTCCAGTAAAGAGGGTGACTTAATTTGTGTTTAAGGATGTAGGAGAAAATGGGGAAGGCCTACAAAATAATGGATGAAAATTGTGAGAAAGGATGCCAAAAAAGCTTGAAAAAACATACAAGCTTCTGATGTAGCACTTAAGTAGATCCATAAACCCAAATAGATGGAATGTGGCTGGGTGGCTATGATTATGTACTAATACTATGAAACAAAATGGGGAATAACAAGCTATGGAACAAAACTTCTGAAAAGCCTGATATAAAAATCATTCAACCATCAAACCATCATTCTCGAACAAATAATTGCTAGTAGGTAAATACAACAGAAGCTTTCCTTGGAGAATGATCAATCCGTAGTTCAGCAATTAATTCAAAATCTAATCCAAGACCTTAAACACAAAAATAAAGGATGCAATGAACAATGCAAATTATTTTGTCAATGCATCTGCAACAAACCATATATATTTTTACATTCAAGTAGCAATGTCCATGATGTAAAAATGTCACATCAATTCACATAGAAAAGCAAAAAAGGCTCTGATATAACTGAAATCAACATTATGAACCCTGAACAATTTTAAGAGAAAATTAGGATGGAACATCTCTTAATAATTTATGTCGGGTTAGGTTACTCAATTGACTGATTCATCTGATATTCTACAGCTATTAGATGGAAAATAATATATCTAATTATTATCAAAACTATCCTTGAAGTAAATGCTACATCTGCAGTTTTTCACTTGTATATCTTTAATTTGTACTCTTAATTCTGCCAAAATCATATTGTGTCAAAAGAAAACAAATGTAACCATACAAACCCAAGATAAACAAAGCAAATGAAAATGATGTAAATCATAATCAAAGTAAACAAAGCAAATGAAAATGACGTAAATCATAAGATGCATACTGAAAGTCTCAAAGTTTCACATAGTTTTGACAACTCTGGCTTCAATTGGGCAAGAAGGAATCTCTGCGCATTCCTCAATTTTCCCCTCCCTTCAGATTCAACAGTAGCTCTATGTACTCCTGAACTATCAACAGACATGGGAGATGCACTCTGACTATGGATGGGATGACCTGTAACAGCATTCAGTTTCACAATAACTAAAAGAAACTAAAAATTTCCTAAATCTGACAAACAAAAGGAAGCAAAATTGCAGAATCCAATATCTTACTCTCAGCAATTCCTGGTTCCTTCATCATTGTGCTTGGAACAAGTGGTTCTTTCCAGGGAGAAATGAGGGGTGGATGACTGGAGCCACATTGAGTCAAGTTTAAAGACAGTACAGAATCCTTGGCCTCAGCTGCTTCTTTTCTTTTGTCTTGAAGCGAACTTTGTGAAGAAATTGGATAAACAGTGTTGCTTACCACTTTCCTACGCTTTTTCTTGACCTCATCATTTACTGCATCTGGTGTTTTTTGAGAATCATCAGGATGTTGAACCTTTCTGCGGCTCCTCTGAGATGACTCAGATATATATTTCCACTGAGGATATCTTCCATCCAATAAATTTGACCAGAAGCTCGGTGGATCTTTATCGAATGAGGAGATGCCATCCTTCTCACCTACCAACATAATGTTCCTCGAATAAGATGCTCCACTCTGCTGTGCTCTTATCAAAATGGAGCAGTTACTAGGATTATGGGATTCAGCCTTGCCGGGCAATTTTGTTAACAGTTCCAGCACTACATTATCCAAGAGTAAGTTGTTAGCGCAATTTCCAGAACAGTCGTTAACTTTCCCCTGCTGGTGTAACTCATCAAGTTTACTGAAGAGATATGAGGCACCCCAACTGAGAAGTGAATGGCTCAGACTAGGGCTTATGCTCTGTATGTTGTTATCAAGAATCATATTTTGCTTTGCAAATATTAAGACTTTCTCCTCAACTGTGCAAGATGAATATAGACGAAACACTGCTACCTGTTCAAACTGTGATTCAAGGCTTATTCTCTGAAGAGATCTTAGGTCATTCAATGGATTCCAATCGCTATTATAAATAATAATAGCATCAACTGATGAAAGTTTGATACTTGGGAGGCAAGCACGATTTTCAATTAAAAACACAAATCTCCCTTTCGCCTTATCATTAAACATATTCATAATTGCCAACTTTTTAGACATAACCAATCCACTGTCAACACGTTCATACGAATCAGCACCAAATCTCTGATGAAGAAAATCATCCAAGATATCACCAATAGAATTCCTTCCAGCCCCCCCAATAGACTGTCACATTTAAAAAATGTAAATGAGAACACAAATGACTAACAAGAATAAGAAAATATTTGCTACTGTGCTGATACCTCAAGGACAGCCAACAAAGTTTGACACATAAAAAGGTCATAGTTATGATAACAAAACACAGCAATTCCCCAAAAAGCAAACTTGTCGCTTTTACCTGACTTCTGTTCCTTGCAATTGAGTTTAGAATCTTCAAAACAGTTGGTAAGACCCCAATTCACATCAAAGGAGGTAGGGAACAAATCAAGGTAAAAATGCTTTGTCTCGAGCTAATCAAACAATGTGATGTGAATTTTGAAAAAAAAAAAAAAATCAGTTGAATCTATACACTAATGTTGAGTATAATCATTCCGCTATATAGTAGCATATTAATCCAACTTGATGGTTTGTTATATGGACCAACACAATATATTAGAGCCATATTATGCATTATGCAATTGTATTATAATATCTAGCGCATAAAACAGTTCAGGCAAATAAAATATGGCATGCCAAATCTTGATTTAAGGCAATCGATACAGTTTTCTCAAAAAAGAAATAATTTGCAGAGATGAGAATGTTCAGAAGGATGCCTGATAAAATAATGAATGATAAGATTAGGAATGAGTAAAACTGAGAGCTAATTGCTACAAGAATTGGAGATAAAGGGCTGGACTATCACAACAAGCATGTGCAACAAAATTTGCAAATATTACACTGTGAATAACTCAAATAAGTACTAGAAGAGTCAATATTCACAATGAAAGACCTACAACAGATAGAGGAAATATTATCTAAGTCTGCAAAGCAATCCCTTCCAATTAAGGTCCGTCAAGCCATGCCGACAGCCCATGCCGATCGGTGACCGGTTTGGTATGGTACCGATACATATCATACCAAACTGCAGCAAACTAATGCCGCAAAACAGAGAGAGGAGAGAAAGGAAGGAGAGAGAGGGAGAGTAGGGAGAGAACACTTATCTTCAACGATCGATGAAAAGGACTACAACAGGCAAGGGTGAGGGATGACCAACGAGCGACCAGTGACAGACAACGAGTGATGGACAACGGGCAAAGGGTGAAGGGCTTAGGGTTTCGCATGGGAGAGGCATTATGGAAAAGTGTGAAATGATGCTTTTTATAGCGCTATTAAATGAGTTGAACCCAAAGCCACCCATCTGAACCCAACTTCCAAACTAGATAATGCAAAATGTTTTAAATAGCTGAACCCTCCTAGCTCCCAACTAGTACGATTCAAGACGGTTCAGCTAACACTGCTTCTGACTAATAGACGCCTTTGAAACAACACCTTTGAAAGACTGATAATATCAGTTGAAAGCAAGGAATGCCAAACTGTCCCAAACCACTTAGTTCAGGGCATATCGGACCAAACTGGTGGCAAACCAGGATGGTTCGCCATTTTTGAACGTTACAGGGCCCGAAGCGCCCCATATCGCCCTAAATCGTGCCAAACCACCCAGCCAGCATGGTACAAGCTGGTTTGACTCGGTATAGTGGCGGATGTGGATGGGGGGCCTTCTGTGACTTCAAAGGATGGTGAGAGAGCCTGAGAACCTCCCCTAAACTCTCAATCCTCTCTCTTTCTCAAGTCTTATTTTTTTAACTTGAATTGTCATCCATTTTTCAGGAGATTTTGAACCAAAGGAGGAAGGATTTCAGGCCAAGTTAGGCGAATCACGGCTAGGCAGACCTTGCTGCTAAAGCGAGTACCTAGAGGACTCAGGTTAGGCACTGGATAGTGGTTGAAATAAGATCTATATGATGTACAATCATAGTAAGACATTAGCTCCATTAGGAAGAAATTACATCGTAGTATGTGATTGATACCGCATGTGTTAAAGCAACCTACAAAAGGGAAGCGAGTGAATGGATCCTAGCTTCCTCACTGTATGAGACCTTTGAAGCAAAAATATATCCTAATATGGTATCCTAAGTAACCTTGACTATATCATAAAGAGGTAAATCAATGATTGCTACTTTAGCATGTTACTAGCAAATCATGCATGATTTAGTCTCATAGGACATGTCTAGGAAACCGATTGGTCTATTAATAAGCCATACAAAGGGTACAGAAAGATCATTTTGCTTACATCTAAAGCATGTAGTCACTGATTGACCAGTTATGTTGCCTTAATAGTGACTTTGACATAATTGTGATATATAATGAGATGAAAAAGTCAAGTATGGCTCTATTAAGAAGAATCAGAGATACTTGGACTAATGAAACAAAATAGTTCTAGGGCACGACAAGACTTTTTAAAAGAGTAGAAGTCACTATGTTATCCCTAACATGTGCATAGTATAAAGCTCCCGAACTTTGTAATTTCAAGTGTTGAAGTGCTCGCAGGTTGCATAGTCCATTTACTAGTATGTCTCCTGAAAATGAATATAGGATGAAGACAGCTTGACTGGGCAGAGTTAAGCCTATTATGTACCAGTGGAAGATGTTGGGTCTTGATTAGGCACTCATGATGGGCTAGCCCAATTTAGACATGAACCCTTGGGTTAGGCCTAAAGTAAGTTAAGGAGTTGGCTTCCAGAACCATCGGAAACTTGCCCATATAACTTCCTCTTTCCCCCTCTGCTCTGCAAACATATTCAAGATACTGAAACGAGAATGAAGGCATGGGAAGGAAATTATTAGAGAAAGAAAACTCATCTTTTTCTTCTTCCTCTATCATCCTCATCATGGTAGAGCCTTAAAGAAGACAAGGCACTTGGATTGTAGGTTGAGGTCTTTTGTTTTATGAGTATCTCCCAACCAATGATACTCCTTGGGATCTCTAGAGTAGTGATTCAACCTATTTGGTAAGTCCTTCCGTCTTTCTGCTGTGAATGCTTACGGATATCAATATCCTTTATCTGATGCATCATCTTATGGATGTTCTTCATCCGAAACTTCGAATGGCTACTACGTTACAGCATCACAACCTCATGATGCTTACAAGTCAGATTTTACCAGCACAATCTTTGCATAATCGTGCCAGTATCCTACTACACACCAGGACAGGATGACAAGGCATGGAGAGATGGATATAGTGATCAAGTGGAGTAGGCCCACAATGTTGGTGAGAGCTAGGTTGGCCTCTCAGGCCCAAACTACGAGCAGGACTTTAACGTCTATGAGTGATATATACACTCAATCAGATACTAGACATTGATACGTATTATCTATTACATGTTTGTTACATATTTGATATTCTTATTCTCATATGATTTTAAAATATTTTCTTTTAGTTGTCTATTACTTACATTTGTATTAGTGATACATTGATATGTTTTAATTTCATTTGATACCATAACTTTGAGACACCAATGAAAAGGACTGTAAATTTTTTTTAAAAAAAAATTGGTTAAAATTGGGCATATCACATTAAAGGAAAAAATAAAAATTATTAAAAATAAAAAAGAGAAAAACCTGGCATGCAAGTCTACTTGACCAGTATGCCAAGGCATACCATGCGTCGATACAATATGCCCCCATACCATAACGAATTAGGCCAGTACTAAAACGGTACTGATTTTCGGTACGATGAACCTTGTTTGAAAGAGATAGCTTGTAACATAAAAAGGAAAACAATTAGGGCAAGATCCATCTAATGTACAATAATAGGTCAAAAAAACACTTCAGAAGCTAATCGTGATAAAGCATTGGAATTACTCTTGATTCATGCCTTTACCCGAAACAATGAATCTTGACATTTTAATTTGAAATGAATAACATAATCTGATTATAAATTGTTGTCATAAGCAGTATCTTAGAGAACAGATATTTTATTAAAGATTCTGATTGCAACCAGATTTTATTAAAGATTCTGTTTGCAACCTTCAGACCAACGTGCTCTGAACAATCAAGTTACCACCATCATCATTAACATATAAAGTGCATTATTCTATTTTTTTAATGATATGTGATTACCAGGATTGAATATAAAATCACGATAGCTATCCTTTAAAATGAATTAAACTGTATGATTTCAATCACCAAATCTCAGATGAAGGTAATGATGCATATTCAACAAAATATAATATCAAATCAATCAGACTCCCTCATCCTCATCTCAAACAAATGCCACCAGATTAACAATAAAACAGTATGGCTTTTCCTGACAGATAAGGCAGAGTAGTTAAAAAACTGTATGATGAAATTTATTCTACAAACATTAATCTGCATTGCCTTTGACTAAATTTTAAGGATGCACAAGCGCCAGGGAGAACTACCCTGTTTAAAAAGAATAAAAATTGCACACCTGAAAAAGTATCAGCACTCTTAACCCTCGATTCTTTATCTCTTTGAGAATATTATCAAGTAGCAGTAATTTTCCACTTGCATTTACTCCAACATCCAACATGCTGACCGCTGGAAGATCCTTGGTCGGTGAATTTTGCAACAATTTGTCAACAAGGTAAGGATGGTCACAACACTGCCACAAAATAAGAAAATAATGATAAGTTCACAGGAAATTATTAGCAATATCTCCAGTCAGACTTCTGTAAATGTGAGAAATTTAGTATTATGTATGGTCTCACATGTTGCCAAGGGGTAATTATTTTTTATCAGATATTTTACTTATAATATAATCATAAAGTGTTAGAGTTAACCTTCCGAGTAGATATAAGAACATCACGAAGAGCTCCAACATGATCAATTTTTGAATATGAACGAAGAGTGTTGGAGTTTGAAATTAATGTGGCACAATATTCTTCAAGCTGCACATTTGAAAACTGAACAGGAACCCAGTATTCTATAAATTTTGAAGATTCAGTTTTGCGCTCATATGCAAGATAATGCGCTAATCTCTCTTTTAATATAGAAAGAGTACCAGCATGATCATTATGATCAAACTTTAAATTACTGACACAATTCTCTTTTGCTCCTGAATCAAGGAACGAGAGCAGGTAGAGGTATTCGGCAAGGTTATCCTGAAAAATTCCAATAGTTAGCAAGGCATTATTGAATTAAAAGAACAAAATTCTAGAACACATATTATATATAGATACATGCAAACACACACACACACAGACCCATACCCACATATGCACCAACATACCTTCAATGGTGCACTTAAAAGAAGCAGCCTGAAATCAGTGGAAAGTTTCTTAAGTTGTTCAAAGTGTTTGGATACTCTTGAGCTTTGACACTCATCAACTATAATTGCTTCCCAGCCAATGCATTCTATATTTTCAAAGTCCTGGATAACAATAGACCAAAACCAAGAGGTCAGCACCACTTAATACATGAACCCTACAAGTGAGACAGTATAACTTTATGAAAAATCTGGAAGCATATAAAAAGCAGGTTACACATACAAAGAGAAAAGTCTCTTTTAACATAGAGCCATAATGAAGACATTAAAGCACCAAAACTGCTTGCAATTACCATACAAAAGAAACTAGAAAAGAAGATACCTCAACAACAACATCAGGATGTGATAGAAGCACTTGAAACATTATGCAGCCACCTTCTTCGTAAAATTCTAGAGTTTGGATCATCTTGCGAACATCTTTACTCCCATTGTAAACAATAACATTAATAGAGGGTGCTAAGCGATTGAACTTAGATTCCCATAAGGAAAGAGATGTGATTGTTGAGATGATGAGAAAAGGCCGAGATGCATAAGGTAGTAAGGCCATTACAAATAATATGGATTTAACAACTCGCTCCTGCAAAAGCCATCCAGTAAGGTGCAACAGAACTGTCTAGCAGATAAAAAAAGCAGAATATTCATAGAGGTACAGCACTAACTTATGAATTTTATAAGGAGCAACAACAAAACTCGACCATTGATAGGATCACAACTACATATTTGAGTATAAAATTTGTAGAAATGATAATTCTCCAAAATACTTTGTTTGTTTATTTATACTCTAGTTGCATCAAGAATGAAGAAATATTTGGGGATGTCTGAACTAGAGGTAGCATGGGTGGACAATGTGGGAATCCATCTCTGATACTATTCAATCTTCAATGACATTGGAATTTAGAAAAGATTAGTGATTAACATGAAGCATATTTAAGAATAGACGAGAATAAAATATTTAAATCTGATATCAGATAATAACATGAAAACAAAGAAGGCAAAGATGAGGAATGAACCCAGAGGAGCATTGTATTTGCACCAGGGAAAATAAAAAATACAGTACAAAGCACTTATTGAAAATTTTAAGTGGACAAAAAGGTAGAAGCACTTGTATGTTTCTCTGAGAAAGAAGGTAAAAAGTTGTCAGAAAGAACTCTAAAAGTTAAGGAAACAGAAGACTGCCGAATAAGGATTCATAATATCAACCCCAATTAGTTGAACAAAGCCAGATGATAAGGTTATAGTCATGAGCTATGAAACTACAATCACAAAGAGTAAACACCCCTATGTTTAGACTAGTAGGGGACATATCTATGAATTCAGGACTGGAGAGGATTTAACCATGTAAATGGTCCTAAAGAAGCAAGGGGCACGAATTATATAGACATGGATGGACATGGTAAGAAGTTAGTTTTGAGAAAAAAATATTATGGGACTTAGCCTCAAACCAATGGTTCAGCAAGAAGTAAGATCCATGAGGTCAAAAACAAACTGATAGGATAAGTTTGCAGCTTATTTTAATGATTGACACTTTATTGAAGACATGATGCATAGGCAAACAAAATTTTTAGTTTTTGGGACTTTAATTCTCAGCATATATCACAAGTGCAAGGTACATGAATGTTTGGCAAGCTCACTTGCAAGAGTGGGTAAGATCAAGGCTGTGCTAGCAGTGAATCCAGCCCACTTGCAAAAAGCCTATGGCATCAAAAAAGAGTCGAACCGACCAGGGCGGTTCATGGCGAACTGAACCGAACTAATCCAGCAAGATGGTTCAACCTGTCCGTTTGGTACAGGAGGAGAACCAACTGTTCCGAACCAAACCACCTAGTTTGGCCTGATTTGGAATGGTTCATGGCTTGGGACCCACTGTTCCACCTAATTGGTGTGCCAATAGTACTGGCTTCCAGTACAGCGAACCTTGTTTAATATAGTCAAGTGATCATAGTAACTATATACTTGTGATTACATAGATAATCATTTCATGATTGCATTCTTGAAGATAATCCTCAAAATGTCACTTATTGCATGATTTTAGACTTCTACGTCTGCAAGCAATCTTAAAAAATCTCATGAAGTTAGGCATTTACCACCAAGAGGGGTGCATTAGTAAATCTATACCAAAATAAACAACTCCCAATTAAAACATCCAATAGAGAAGTATGGCACATGCATGCATATAATACAGACATGCATATATATTTTGTAAACAAACACAGAAAAAGAAAAGAACTTAACCTACCTGATCATCAATTAAAAAAGCATTTTGGGATTTGTGCCAAAATTCGCGAAAGCGGTTAATAGAATTTAAATGATCATTATCAAGTCCAGGCGAGCACCCATCAGGCAGCCTGGGCAATTTGTAGAAAGGATTTCTCTTTGCTTGCAAAGCCTGGAAAATAATACATAGTTTATATCTTTCAGAACCACATAGATTAGTCTGCTATGAACAAATATCATTTCAACAAGGAGAAGCTCAAGATAGACTATCTCTAGAAGCAATAGCAATAAAAAAGGATAAAATAGCTTAGTATTTAATAGGAAAAGGTAACACAGCAAAAGAAATTAGAGAACATAAAGCCATACAAAAGTAAAAATAAAATATTAAACATTGACCAGCACTTTCTATCGAGGAAAAAAAAAGACAGGTGAAAATGATCAGACTATCAAAGCAACTAAATATCATAACATAATGTAAAGAAAAAAATGGAAGTTTCAGACCATAAGGAAAGTTTCCTAATAATTTTTGCCAAGAGTACATTATCAACACAAAATCTAGTGACGCAAGTATACATGCCTGATATTGCAGCATTTTATATGAAATGTCTAAGGTTGAAAGAAAGCATCAAAAGACAAAAAACAAATAAAATCTAATATAATGCTTCTCATTAATCTCCAACCTGGTAATCTTACCTGGCACAAAAATTCATGTTTTTATAAGACCAGGCCATTCCAGAGGAATAAATAACCTAATTGAACCAGAATGAGCTAAGTGTTACACTTTTACCAGTTGAAAAGGATGAACTTCTGTTCAAAGGGTTTATGGTCCAAATCTGTATTAACAACATCATCATGCAGGCATTTCCTCATAAAATAGGAAATTGGCTACAGAACAGCTAAAAGTGGAGAAGGCTCCAGGGAAAGCTTGACAACTAAGCATTCAGAAACCTGACTCTAAGTAGCTGGGTCGAGGAATTGAGGTGAAAAATATGATTATAATTACTTTGAACAAAAAACATATTTGGTATTAAGGTGAAAAGGCATAATTTTAGGGATATAGGGAATCATGGAATTAAGAAAATTAGCGTATAACCTAGAAAATGAAATTTCTTGGAACTTTAGGGAGAATATATACTCTATAGAATTTGAGAAAAACCTGAAAAAAGGATTGGATCTTTTCTGTTTTGATATCCTTTTTAAACAAGGAAGGAAGAAAGAAAAAACAAGAAAAGTAAGAAATGTTTTCACCCAACAGAAAGATATCTCACAATTTTCATCTCAAGAGCCTGCTTTGTCTAGGCTGAAAGTACTTAAAAACCAAAGGAATTAATTGATGCTTCAAGAGATCCCTGTAGGAAAATAATCCTACAAATTTATAAATAACAATCAAGAACTCATCAAGTAAAAGTGGCCACTGGCCACATGATGCAAAGTGCTAAACAACCATATTAAAAATCAACAAAGAGAAAAGAAAGAGATTACAACAAAAAAAAGGTTAAAACCAATTCTTGTTGATAGATGCACAACCATAGATTGTTAAAAAGATGTTTAGAGGTCCAAAAAAATAATTGAAATAACATAAAAATGATATCAGATCCTTGTGAAACTGACAATCATAAATCAACTACTGGTCATCTTCCTCTCAGAACATCAAACAAACTTCCATTTACCTTTTGCATAGCAAGCCTTTCTTAGGCAAATTTTCTACTGATTCCACAAAGGACACAACAATATCCTGAATCAAAATGCATAAATTGAAAGGAGCAAGGTTCTTAATCTCAGTATTAGAACCAGTATTGGCAGCATCTTGGTACAATGTCAGCACATCCAGTACAGGTACACCCCCTGTTCCTTATATCGGTTCAATATTGGTATGGTACAGTTACTACAGTACACCTGGTACTCACTAGTATAGGCCGGGATGGCACACCATAGAAAGGAGCACTGCCCATCTTCATTGTTTTACTTGATCAAACTTCCACAAACTGCATCAGGACCATAGATCCATAGAGATTTGGGGTTGGTTTCCCAATGGTGAATGCTCAAAGTCTGCCTATTAGCTGGTGCACTAAAAAATAATCAATTTTGTTCAGGTTCACTATCCCAATAAGGACAGTAATGAAAAAAGTAAAAGAATAGTAAAAACAGTACAACCAACAAAGAGAAGAAATGGAAGGAGGAAAAAAGAGAAAGAAGAGGGAAGAGCTTATTCAAAATTCGTCAACATTCATCACTCTACAGGAACCCTTACTAAACAAGACCAAAGAAACAATGCTAACTTTTCCTAAAAGGACTATTAGATTTTCCATCATGACCCTAAACTCTTTCAACCATGGTATGCCGAACCATTCCAAACTGAGCAATTCGGGCTAAACCAAATCGAACCGGTGTAGAACCAAGATGATTTGACCTATCAGTTCAATATAAGGGGAAAACCGATCGTGAACCAACCAAGCTGACCAAATCAAACTGAACCGCCCGATTCAGCCTAATTTGAGCCGGTTCATACCTTGGGGCCCCCTATTCCACCTAATCGATTTGCCATCGGTACGGTTTGGTATGCCTCGTACCAAACCATACCGATCTGATACTAAAGCGGTACCTGTTTTCAATACCACGAACCTTGCTTTCAACGTAAGCTTATCTCCAAAAAAGAACTAATCATCCTGAAACTCCAATACATCCGATAGTTTGCAAGTAACAACCTAAATAAAAAAAAAAAAAGAGAAAAAGAAAGAAAGAACAGATATTGGAATCTAGAGAAGACTCGCAAGTCTCTTTTTGTAGAGGAGGATCATAGGCCTCAAAATGTAAAGAGAGAAACCAGGGCAATCAACAGTTACAAGAGATAATAAAGACGAGCATAAGGCACCCTCTCCACTAAAATCTTGATTCCCTATAACCCATTAGAAGCCAATGAGTCTACCAGCTGGTTCTACTCTCGAAAGGTATAGAGACCAAAATGCTGAGAAGATTCGACAGTGGAGGGTTGAGATCAAGAGTTGATAGGTTAGGACCATTATCTAGGAGATAACACAAAATCTTTATAACAATACTAAAATTTCTCTTTATAACAAACTTGAGAATTTGTCCAGTCAAGCTGGAAACCAAGCTAAGGTCCCATATCAATACAAAAAATCCAAGTCCAAGCCTAGCCCAACAAGAACCAAGGAGGCACGGGTCTAACCAAATTGGCCCAAATCAAGGTTCGCTGAGCCGTATTAACAACCCGTGCTAGTCGGTGACTAATTTGGTACAGTACTAAGCCATATCATACTGAACCATGGTGAACTAACGCTGCTAAACAGAGAGAGAAAGAGAGAAAGGGGGAGATGCCTAGAACCAGTTTCCCACCATCACCAGGAAAAGAAGAAAAGGAGAGCGAGTGGAGGGAGGAGAGGGGAGAGAGAAGGCCTCTACCATTAGAAAAAAAGAGAGAGAGGAGCATACCTCTGTTCAAGAATCCTTGGCCCAAATAACCCAAACCCAACTTGAGCTTGACAAAACCTACTTCTAATTATCCCCTCCATGTGCCTTCATCAAAACCACCACCATCACCACTGTGCGACGTCCGCCATCCCTATCATTGCTAGCCTAAGAATCAGAGAACAAGAGAGAAGTTTGGGAGGCGGGGGGGGGGGGGGGCGGGGGAGAAGGTGGGGAAGAGGAGCATCACACCATTTCTATTTGCCATTGGATGGGGAAAGTGAGGGGGACTAACCAGTCGAGAATGAGAAGGGGGCGGGGGGGGGGGGGGGGGAGGGGAGAGGAAGGACAAGTAAAACTTTCCTCAAGGGATTCAAAATTAGAATTAAGAGAAGGGTTTGAGGGAAGGCAATACATACCACCATGGACTCCAAAGGCACCGACGAGCTTGAAGCCCTTCTTGATGAAGCTGGCACCGGTGAAGGTGCTAGAGCTGATGGCAAGAAGGCCCTTGAAGTTGTCAAAGAAGAGGGCTAAAAAGGAAAAGAACCTTGCAATTTGAACTATATCTAAATTGCAATAAACAAGTCTACATTTGGATTAGATAGATCTAGGTCATAAACAGATCGACCCATCTTGACCCATTAATTAAACAGGTTCAGTTCAGGTATCAAGTTTTAAACTATTTAACCCATTAATAATCAGCACTAGCCCACCTGAGAGCATCCTACCAGGACATATCAAGCTCATCCTCATGGGTGATTCCCCTTGGATCAGTTGGGGCGCAGTGAGATGGCACTGACTGGGTGTTGTCAGGGGGTTTGAGACAATGAAAGAGGGTTGATATTCGCATGAAAAGGGCTATAATCCTAGGAAGAGGATCACCATGGACAACAAAGGAAAGGAGGGGAGGGAGCGAACAAGGGGTTGATGTGACATTACCAACATTGATGGAGCTTTGGAGGAGGAGGGAAGTTTGAAAAGGAAGAGAAAAAAGAGAAATAAATCATAAGAATTGGGATGGACTTGATTTCGCAACTTAAAATTTGGAAGTAAGAAATTTTCATTTTCACTTGTTTCACAAATTTTAAAAGTCACTTTTAAAAATAAAAAATACAAATAAGAAAACCAAACATCTTTCTTGCATTGGATTTCATGTTTTTACTTTTAGAAATAAAGAAGTGGAAAAAAGTGATACCATACAGGGCCCTAGCTTATCAATTCTAACAAATGAGCATCCAAAAATACATGCTTGAATAGATGTGCCATGAAAAAGAAAACAGCAACAAAAAAAATGCAGTCAAGCTTCATGTCATAATAACCAGTACACAGTGAGGAAAAATCAATCATTATCAAACCTACCTTCTCAGTTCTTGAAGGATCGGATGCTTTTTTAGCTTGCTCATGGCGAGTCTCATAATCTTTTATAAGCATTTTTCCATCAGATGAACATAAAAATGGTGAGTTTTCAAACTCCCATGTAGCATGCTCATAACCAAGACCTTTCCATTTCACAAACCACTCATGATAACAGTATGAAATGCTATCACCAAGCCCACAAAAAAAATCATCAGCCAATTTCAGGGGCATCAGCAACCTTTTCTGCAACAACCGGTGAGGCTCAGTCCATTCTTGCTTCCATCTTATATCCTGGAAAATATTAAATTGAACCAAGAAAGACAATTAGCAAATATACAGCTTATAGTTTATTGTTATAAGAAAATGGAGTGGCAAGATTGTCCATGACAACATATAAACTTTCCATAGGTAACCTTCTCTTTCTGATATCTCCTATTAAATTTAGATACAAGCGTAGGAGCTTCAAGAAGCATCTGGCTTTCTGGAATCCAACGGTTATGAACATGGGAAACGCCTTCATACTTGACTAGATAAACCTTGCCATTCTGCATTCCTAAAACCATAGCATCCATGGCAATATTAGCAAGATTGATATTAACAGCTCAATTCAACAGAAAAGCAATTTGAAAGTCTGTA
Source organism: Metroxylon sagu (assembly GCA_017589505.3). NCBI lineage: Eukaryota > Viridiplantae > Streptophyta > Magnoliopsida > Arecales > Arecaceae > Metroxylon > Metroxylon sagu. Next base: position 1,413,643 of record JACVBY030000626.1, on the reverse strand, counting down.
AAATATAGCATTGATTGCCAATCATTCTTACCCTCTTTAACATCCCAAACAGATTCCATCCCTTTAGATACCGAGTGCACCCCAAACTCTATCTTTTTTTTCATGCAAGGTATACAAAACCAAAGGCCAGGAGGAATACTTTGCAGTGGCAGATCCAGACAAGAAAGATGGTAGCTTCTTTTGCAGCCTTTCCCATCACAACATCTAAGATTACACAGATAATTTACAATTTCTTAATAACACAAAAAAAAAAATTAAGGTATCATCTAACAAAGGAAAACTCATACACTCACACACACATAGAGAGAGGTATCTGAGTATCCTTTTTTGTTTCAGACAATGTGAAGTTAAACTAGCATGTAACATAGGAGTTCAAAAACTGAACCAAACAACAGCAAAGTAAACAATACTGAAAGGGACTTAATAGAATCTAGGGTTAATTCCACTTAAACCCCTTATCTATAGGACACTTATACATTCCTTCCTAAACTAAAAAAATTTGCAACCAACCCCCCAATTTCGATTTCAGTTATAATTAACACTTACTGTTTAAATCTAGGGTTATAAGTAACGGAGAAGTGGACACGTGACCACTACAAGCACCATTTGGCATGCCTAGAAAATGAAAAGACGATTGTACCCTTGATCAAGACCATTTTCTTTGAAGGACGGATGTTGTTGCTCTTTACCACATTATTTATTATGAAAATTTGGCATCTTTAGTTTAGGGAGGAATGTGTAAATACCTCATAGTTAAAGGGAGCTAAATGGAATTAACCATAGAATCTAATATGGTCACTAACCATAAACATAAATCATAACCATCAATCATTATCTCAATTATTTAGTGTTGACTGCATGAATCCTTCTGTCTAGGAGAACATTCACTGGTTGCCACAACATTCACTGGTTACCACAAATCTTTCCAAATCCTTTCTCACAAATTCTATCCATGTCAATATTTCGTCTTCTTTCCTTTTCTCTTGATGGGGATTATATAAGGTATTGCATATTTTTCAGAGAAAACAAAAATAAAGTTCTGTATCTATCAAGCATTGTCTCTTTCTTTGCATTCATGTGATTGGTTCAACTGGATAAAGAATAGGTCATTCCTCAACAGTCCTTAGGATCAAGATGTAACACTTTGCAGATACAGTCTTGAAAGTTGCTGGCATGCAAAAATCTCTGGCAACTGCCAAGAGAGTGCAAACAAAACTATGTTCTCAAAAAGGAAAAAAAGTCCATATCATATTCTCTGAATTCTGTAAATTTTATCAGAAGATTAAAGAATCTAAATATGACAGATACCAAATATATAAAATAGGGATGCAACAACAGTAGTACACTAACATTGCAAAGTCAATTTATTCTTAAGGCGAACAAGATATCATGGTACCTAACAATCAGAATACGAAGTTCAATTCTTACATTCAATAATTTATTTTAAAAGAAATATTACCCCTCTGTAGAATGGAACATTATATTTTCTTTTTGTATTAAAAAAATATTAAGCAGTGCAACGATAAGATGACAAAGACCACTTATTTACCATTCTTAAGAATTATGTGTTTATGCCTTTTAGCCGAGAGCGAGCATGCACACATCAAAACCAAAAACAGTGCAAAACAAGGCCACTCACAAAAGCAGTCCAGGACGCTTGCAGACGATGCATGCATTGACACCACTGTCCATTTGAATTTCCATTGAGGAATCCTTCAAGTAAGTGGAGCTAAGCTGCTCATTTGGAACACCTGTGCAATCACTGACTTCAGGTCTTGCCCTATCCTAATGCAAGCAATTAAAGAAAAGAAGGCAGCATCGATTAGCAGATAGCCCACTTAAAAAAAAAAAAAATGCAATAAGAAAATAAGGTGAAAGTAATTTCTGGCCAAACAAAAATTTAGTTACCCCATCCTCAAGAACAGTGACATGTATCGTATCAGCTGATGCTATCAAGCTTTGCCTTCTAAAATAAGAAAGATGTTAGGATAAATGGTACAAGTATACAATGTCTGAGGTGCCAGACATTCAGCAAAGTTACATAACCATGAAAATAAAGTGCAAACAAAGATACAATGTAGACAGTACATTGCAGATCCAGAAAACTGTTCTCTATTTTCTGGAACTGAATTTTCTTTTGCTTCAACCCCCCGGGAACACCCAGAAACAATGTCATCTTTCTGTGGATTTTCCAACATGACAGCTGTCTCAAAGACCTCCTGCAGAAAGAGGTGAACAATAAGCATATCATAAATATTTCAGCCGACAAAACAAAAGGATACTAACTTATGCTGCAAGTGCTGAAAGTCTGACCGAGATATTAAGCCGAGAGCATTAGATGTGAAGGTTAGAGATGACTTTGCTGACTAGAACAGCTATTACATTTTTCTAAGATGATATGAAAGGGAGTAGAAGCATAAGGCAAATGAACATGGTTGAATATATCATACAGCAGCTATGCACTACCAACTTCAATGATCAAAAACAGAATCCAAGAAAACAAACTACTAAAGTGAGGCAAATGGACAAGGTGAAATCCATTATGCGGAAGCAATGCACTACGAAGTTGAAATATCCAAGAAAAAGATAAAGGGAAAAAACTATACCATAAAACTCGCAGGGAAAAAACAGTGTGGTGATGGAAGGGTGTATCAGGTTATGACCACAAGAATCTGTATACCGTCCACAGTTCCACAATTTAGTCTATACTCCAACACATCTTATAACATGAAGACCACAACAAAGTATTGTTATTGTTAAAAATTAGTATGCTTAATATGCAAGCTTACTACCTACCTCGTCACCACACCAATTAAATTAATGAAACAAAAGGATTGTGATAAAAAGATTACAAGCAGCTATTGAAGAAAAAGGAACATACCTCATGCTCTCTTGTGTCTTTACAAGAACATAATTCCTGATCTTCAGAGTCTTGCACCCTGCCCAAAATACTAGTATACATCATGAGAATTATAATTTCATACTTTTGCACAAATCCATTCATGAAAATCAAAAATTAAAGACTTAGAATAAAGATCTTTGGGGAACAAAATCATTTGGCTCATCAAATATATTTTACCAATTAATGAAGAATGCCCATACACCATCAGTGAAGCATACAAAGAATATTTATCTCAAGGTCCAAATTCAGAATGGTTTAGGCCAGACTAAATGAAATTCAAATATGGCCCAGTGACTTCAGTTCATTTACGAGTTTCATCCTAAAGAAAATGCATAAAATTTTAAAAAAAAATCAAAACTATAAAAAGAATTAAAACAAATCAAGAATATGCATTAAGTATCGTTTTAGAGTAAATGCACCACTATCACCTTTGGGCATATAGTGTGTAATTTGGGCAATCTAGAAGATAATAAAAATTTAAAAGATTATTAAAAATAAAATAATTACAATATTTATTTAGAGATAAAAAAATACAAGTTAAAAGAGTAATTCTGACATCATTTTAAAATAGTTAACATCTTCATTAACCTACCAATAAGAAAAATAGTTTCCAAAGTCAACCTTCCTAGCATAAAAGCAAATTATTTTTTGATAATTTTGTGTCACAACTGAACACAATTGAGATGTGACAGAAATATATCAAAAAATCAATTTATTTTTATGATGTCACAAAAATATATCTTGATTTTATGCCAAGAAAATCAAATATAAAAGTCATTTTTCTTCTCATGAGATTAATGGAGAAGTATATTGGAAAGATACAAGATTTTTATGTGATTTTTATTGATTTAGAAAAGTATATGATAAAGTTCCTAAAAAAATCTTATGGTGAATATTAGAAGAGAAAGAAGTTTTCATTACATATATTACTATAATTATGGATCTATATGGTGGAGATACTACTAGCATGAGAACTAATGGTGATAATAACAAAGACTTTCCAATCACAATAGGTTTACACCAAGGATTTGTAAGTTCTTAACCTTTTTATGCTAGCTATTATGAATTGACATACTAGACATATGCAGGACAATATTCCTTGGTACATGCTATGTAGATGATTTAGACTTAATGGATAAAAACTAAGGTTGGAGATAATTGTAAGTTGGAATCATGGAGAAGTGTGCTAGAATTAAAATATTTTAGCTTAAAACCAATATAAGGTACATAAATGCAAACTTAGTAAAATTAGAAATAGAAATGAACGTAGAATGAAAATTAAGGACCATGAACTTTCTAAGAATGATCATTTTCAATATTTAGAATCAATTATTTATAAAGAAAATGACGCTGAAAAGGATGTTATCCATGAGATTAAAACAAAATGGATAAAATAGAGAAGTATAACTGGAATATTATTTGATCGTAAAATACTTGCTATGTTGAGAGAAAAATATTATTGGATGGCCATAAGGCCAACTATGTTTTATAACAAGGTTTTAAATCTCGTGGGTTAAAGGCGTTCTAATTTTTCTATAGAACAAAACACGGGGACAAGACACCCCGCATCCCATCCCATCTCGATCCCCGATTCGATCAAGCATCCCGGTACTTGCTTGGGATGCTTCTTTCTTGAAAAAAATATTTGTGAAGTTTTAATGTTTTATTTAATTTTTAAATATATTTGAATTTCTAAAGTTATATTTTTATGATAAATTAGATCTTTTTAAAATTGACACTATAATGTATTATGGTCAAGGCAGGATAGGGCAGGATAGTCGAGATCAATCTCGAAATCTCTCTACGACGAGATGGAATAGTCAAGATGGCCCTTGCCCCATTGAGACTTGAATCACTGCTTTATAGTACAGAATATTGAACAATTAGAAAATAATATGTGCACAAAATACATATAGCCAAAATGAGAATGTTGAAATATATGTATTGTGATACAAAAAAAAAATAGAATAAGAAATAAAGTCATTTGTCAAAAGGTAAAAATATTACTAATCAAGAATAAATTCAAGAGGATGACTTTGGTTGTTTGTACATATACAACATAGGCCAAGAGATGCACCTCTTCGAAAGAATGATTTGATACATACAAAAGGAAAGAAGAATAGTGGCAGACCCAAAAACACATGATAGAGAGTAGCTAGAAAGCCTCAACATCTCTACATCTTACAAAAAGTATGGCCCTAAATTGAGGAAAAGGATTTATATAGCCAACCCCAACTAGCTTACAATTAAATCTTAGCTGTTGTTATTATGGTGCTCATAGAATTAGAATATTTTCAGACATATTGTAGCAATTAATTTTTCCCAACAATTCTCTAAATTGTTTAGATGGCATTGTAAGTCACTTTTAAGCCAACTAGCTACTTGAGGAAAAGGAGCTTCCCATTTGTATAAAATACTAACTAGAGTTTTAGGTGACCTCCAAGATGCTTGAGCAATTAATTCCCTATCATCTTTCATATGACACATTTTAGCTTATCATTTTAAGGGCAAAAAGTCTACGAAGTATTTTCCATCAAATTAAGAAAAGGGAATGGTACCTAGAAATTGATAATTTGTGACAAGAAAACACACCATGAACAAGATTAGACAAGTTCGTTTCACAATAGTAAGATGTTGATGAGTCAAACTTATGTCTCCACAAAACATTGTTGAAATCATTGATAGCTACAGTCAGAAAGGTTGTTGTTGATACAAAAAGGTACAGTCTCAATTCAGAAAGACATAGGAGAAACACTTTCTAAAGATCTAGCAAGAGAAACAAGCCAACAGTCCAGGGTCTTATTCTATTCACGATAAACCTCACTAGAATAGAATAGAAAGCTAGATTCAGTTAACATTTATTCATTTTTGTCCCCTTAAAACACAGCACATTGATTTCCTTTCAATCCTGCTCTCGGATAAAATAGAGGAACTAGTTCTTCCATTCTTCAAAAAGGTATTTGAAGAAACCAATATTTTTGTCAGAGAAGCCAGAGATTCTTGTCTTATAGAAGAATAAATGCAACTTGTTAGGACAACAGGAAGAACAACAAGAGCTAGAACATTCTATAATGGTCACACATCAGTATTCTTTCTTTGTAGGACTTGTTGGGTTTTATTTTTATCACAGCCATACCAACCAAAGAGCTAGCAGATTAGAACTTAATGGTTCAATTCCAACCTGCTCGCACATCCTCAGAGAACAATCTTTCCAGGAAATATTTGCTTCCGTACTATAGATATTTGGATATTTGGAACCATTATTGGATATAAAGAATCAAGGGAACAAACAAATAAAACAAATACTGTCTTGGAAAATAAGGAGAATCAAAGTCAAGATTATGAAAGGAGAAGGGAAAAAAGTGATTTAAGGCATACCTTTGATGTTTAAGGCACACTGTGCATTGCTCCAAATTTTTCTTTTCAGTCACAGAAGGATATGAGGACATTGCATCTGCTGTAGAAGTTTCCAGAATGCAGATTTCTTTATTTGATGGTCTTAACAAAATGGCCCCACTTTCTGGATAAGGATCGCCAGCAAAGGTCTTGTCTCCAGAAGCAACCTCATCCAGTTCCGCAGTCCCTGGCTCCTCCCTATTAAAACCACATGCATTAATACTGCCATCTTTATCGCCATTCTCTCTCTGAGAATCACCACCACTATTCTCTTTGGCAGTGCTCCCAATTGGAGAAGATGGTAACAAAATGCCACTGCACTTTGATTGTGGCCAACTATCTTCAATTCTAGGCTCATTAGTGTCAAAAAATTCATGTTTCATGCTAGAACTAGGTGTCTTTCTTCCTCCCTCAGTTTGCAATGTCAACTCGAAATGATCTTTTGAGTCAGAACTAGATCCCTCCACAGCTTCTTCAAAATTTTCATTTGAACTTTTCCACCGAACCTTCTCTCCCTTTGTTTCACCACATTCATGTCCATCTTTTTGCACCTCCATAGAATCACTAGCGCCAAAATTAATTTTATCTCCTTGTGATGCATCACCTTCATTGTGCATTGTGGTGGCATCTAAAAGTCCAAAATCAGCAATAGGAAAATTAGAATGCATGCATTGCAAGTAAAGTCAAGCAGGATGCCAGAACAAACATAGCTAGAAGATAAGTTACTCGGTTTTTTTATAAAAAAAAAAAAAAACAGTTAGCATCATGCAGACATAAAGAGAACCATACACTGAAGCATGCAAGGGTTTCCTGCATGACAATGTTTTGTTCCAAACTGAATTAATAGACATATCTAACAATAAAATAACTTAGAGTTACTGTTTATGTAGTACCTGAACTTTTAGGTTTCTTTGCCTGTGGCTTAAGTAATGACCTGTAACTGCGTGCATCCAACTTCTTTCTCTTTTTCGATGATCCATCACTCTTAGCATCCAGCTTCTTGTCCTTGCTCTCTTCTTTGGTGCCTGATTCCACTGAACTTTCTTCATTTTTCACCTCCTTCACTTTCTTCTTCTTCATCAGTGGGCCAGAGCTTTTGTTGGACACTTTTGAACCAGATGAACTTGAAGCATTGTACTTCTCAATTCTCTCTGACCTTCTCAAAGGGCTTTGTGGCCTTTTCTTCTCGGTTCCTTCTGACTTCTTATCTGAAGAAGTTGGAGGATTTTCAGGCCTTCCAGATTTTTGCAAGCTAGAATTTGATGAACTCATTTTTTTCATAGGTGTTTCCCTGGTTGACCTTCTCAAGTTAGATGAATCCATTGCTGCAGTGCCCAAGGTGGTTGGACTTTTGATATCTTCTGAATTGATTTTACTAGTTCTGCTTTTTGATCTGTCATTTGTAGTCGAAGCAGAAGCAGTGGAATCTTTCATATCTTTCACTATTCCCCCAGGATTCCTAGTCTTTGAGTAGCCAGTGCCTTCATATTTATTGAGTCGCCCTGATCGGGTACCACCAACCATCTGTTCTCATTTGTAAGGCACTACAAAGCATAGATTCAGTATGTCCTGACCAAGTGCCCCAGAGAATTAATGGCTTCATATTATCAAAAGAATAGAAGTTTAGTTGATTTAGATTAGTAATGCTAGTGCTAAACCCTACACAACTCATAAGAGTAAAAAGAAACCATGGAAAAGAAAAGAACAATCCTTTGATATGTATTACAAGATAAGCCTACCATAAATACAACCAGATGGTCTTAATAAATAAAAGTTAGCGAACTCTTAACTTAAATCAAGAACAAACCAATGGTTTCCCTTTGAAAGGTATTCAGTGAACATAGCATCTATGTTTTAGGCCTGTCAACTAGCCTGTAAATTGCTTGTGCTTTATGATGCATAGGAATTTGCAGTGCATCTCCCTATGTGCGATATTCAGGTTTTCTACCTTTATAACTATTTAATAAATACACTAATTCCTAATCCATTCAAAAGATTAACAACTATTTCTTCAACCACAACTGAAAATTCCAATGAAAAATGATATTTACTCCACTTTCCAACCAAGGATTACCGTGATCAGAACCAATAGCAATATAAGCCCTCAGCTATATCAGTACACACTGCCTTGGAAATGCATTCAGGACATGCAACATGACAATTTACATTCCACTTCCGGTCAACCAAATTAATATCAACCAAAGAGAGAACTAAAATATCCAGAGGGAACCCCAAACTCAGAATCGCAGGTGTTTAGTTTCAAGAAAAGATAACAATCTAAAACCCGCGTATGGAATACCTTTACACAAGACTGCTTTGAATTCCGGAATGATAGATTGCGATGAAAAAGCAGTAATCTTGAACAGCAATAAACTAGATTCCAACAAATCCAAAGCAGTGATATTACACAAGCTCCAGGGCCGTTGCCGTGATAAAACCACCAATATCAACGAGACAAGAACCCTAGTTTCCGGGCATCTGGTATGCAACAATGCCGAAGCCCCGCAAAGGAAAACCTTTCCCGATCCCTCCTTTACCGCTGAAAACCTTAGAAAAACCCAAAGAAACAGCGAAAGGCACACAGAAAGACCGGGGGTCAGGCGAATCAATAACCCGGAATGGGTTCTTGATCTACAAAACATGAACAAGTTTCGGACGGAACCCAGGAACGAAAAGGAAATGACGGAAATCGAAAAGGAAAGAAATACTGACGTCGGCTACAGACTACGGGAAAGGAAAAGAAAACTACAAGGAAAAATAATTCTCGACAAATTTGGCGAGCAGATAGATGCATAGATGGAAGAAGGAGAGGATTAGGACTCTTACGATGGAGAGAAAGCGTCGATCCTGGCTCCGGCGACGCGGATGGAGAGAAAGGGCGTGGGCTATGGGGGAAGGGAGTGGGAACCGCGGAGAGCGCCTCGGAAAGAACGGAAGGAAATCTTGACGTAATTCTTCACAGGGACGTATGGTGACGCAGCCGGACTTGTTTATGGAATTCGGTTTGACGCCGACCATAACGCGCGTAAGGGCCGGACGGAGGGCAGCTGGATTTGAAGATTCGGATTTTGGAGCGTGTCTTCGTTACTATCCAATCGCAGCCGTCCGTCCGTCCGTCCGTCCGTCCGCCGGGACGTAGCGTTCTGCTCTGCTTGTGAGGCACCGGAAGAGAACCGCTTCCATAGATAGGCAATTGAAAATTCATACAGCTGTGTTCTTTTTTATTTTCTTTTCTTCATTAATTTTGCTGCTTGAGCAATCTTTTATAGCTCAAACTAGCAGTGCTTTTATTATGTTAAAATATGTAATTGACTCTTTTTCTAGCAGAAATAGAAATATATAGTAGATTCCAGCAAATATATATATATATATATATATAAAATAGATTTTTAATAAGCTGAGGTTTGGTTGCAAGTGTGACCAAAAGTTAAACCAAACTCTATTTGATATATATATATATATATATATCATATGTTAATCTTTTACCATGCTATCCTTCATCATGCAAAAGACTACTAAGCTAGAAAATTCAATTGGTTGAATAGGTATGATGAAAAAAAAAAAAAGAAAAGATATCAAATTTTAAAAGAAAGATATCTAAATAAAAGGAAGTGCTAGCTAATATACAGTGCGAATTGCTCATAAACATACAAATCTTATTATAGTCAATTATCTCTTATAATTTATCGTGAAGCAATATGCATCGAAATCTTATTATGCATGATTTAGTACCATATATGTCAAAATCATTGATTTTCATAGACTTTTATTATTATATTTATATTTATAAAATTAAATACTATTACCCCTTTATACAAAGCCTATGAATTAACCATGGATTGGTTCCAACAATTAAAACACTTTTATTAAAATTTAAAAATAGTAACCAACTAAAAACTTATAATTTAGAGGACATATATCATTTATACAAGCCATTTAAAAAATAATTACTAAAATTTAAGAGATTAATTAGTCACTAAAAATGCTTTATTTTAGAGGCATGTGTCACATCTTTTATATATATATATATATATACTTGCATCATACATGAAATGTTTTAGATATAATAATGACTTGGTGGACTTACTTTTGCTTTGTAGCTTCACCATACGATAAGAAGTTTTGTAAATCTTAAAAAGAAAGGGCTTGGTGCCTTAATTAAAAAATATAAAATTATGCATTTTTGCAAGTGAAGTCCACGGAATTAGTTTCATGTAAATTTAGAAGTAAAAGTGATGACATATATTGCACGACTCTATCAAGTAGTAGTATAATTAGTAGCAAATTAAAATTGTTTTTATATCATCTTAGTCATGAGCTTTATTTATTTTGCTTTATATGGTAAGATATTGTTTTTTAAAAAATAATATGAATAAAGTAAATAGCCATTTACAATATTGCAGCTACAAACTTGGCAAATTCCTACATTGACCTACTTATTTTAGATAACAATTCTTGATTCAATGCAAGATTACCAACAAAGGCAAAAATCTTTTTTGTAATTGCATTTGGAATGAGGTTTCTTCTTATAGGTATAACCTATATAAGAAGGTTGCATGAAAATGCTACAAGAAAATTAATAGATCACTACTTAGTTATTATCTTATATGTAGTCTCAATAACATATGTATATCACCAAAATAACTTATTATTTAGTTAATACAGGTGAATGGCTTGCTAATTCATTTTTGACTATAATACATAATCATGTCCTAATCCAATAAAGCGTCAACGAAATTTATATTAACGTTGTTATATTCTAAAGTGCACAATAATCCAATCAAATCTACTCAATCAATTATTTTGCTCACCCATTTAACTTCTAAAATACAACACAAGTGCAATATCACAACCTCACATAAACATGTCAACCAATTTTTGTACAACTATTTTCTCATCTTACATTTAAAACTCATATGCTAGACTCAAAGTAGCCAATCCACTATTATATTTTTTTTTTGAAAAAAAGACATAGAAAAGAAATAATAATAATAATAATAGTATTCGTAAAAAAGATAACTTTATCAATAGAATGAAATAAAGAAAGACGTGAAATGAAATGCTAGAGATGGACCAAAAAGAGAGAAATTACTCTACTATCAAATAAATTCAAAGCTCTTAATTTATGATTAATCCCACTTTTTACTTTATAAATGATATTTAAGCCTAATTTGGCTCTAGATATCTTCTGTTTAATTGAAGGTTATATGATTAACTAGCCAAACCACCACCAACACCCATCCCCCTTCCCAAAAAAAAAAAACCAAACTCCACTCCTCTTTTTTTTTTTTTTTTTTTTCCTTCATTTTACCATTCTCTTCTTCACTTTTTATCCTTTTTTTAATGCTATATCTTTGTCTATGTAATATAGAAGGTGAGGCACAATCTAAAGTCTTTTTCAACCAAATAAATTTTTTTCATGATAGCAAAAAGATTGGCTAAGTGGCAACTAAGTAACTATTTTCAGCTTTATTATTTAATTAGTTAGGTGATGGATACTAACAACAAAGATTACCCACTATTGGCTAGTAATATAAGAACTAAATTAGGTAACATTATACTGTTAGAGCACTAGCAAATAAGTTCATGCATTATATTTTTTTTAATGAGTATTTGCAAACCATTGTTATTAATTTAACTCTTTTACACTTTTAAAATTGTCATAAATATGTATTATGTGGTTTAGAAAGGAATAATGTTGATAAAAATTTATGTACTGCAAGTGAAATTATATAAGAATAATAAATATCTATAATACTATCATATACACCATGAATATATATAAGATCATGACTAACCTTTCTAAATTATTATCTAAATAATAAAATTTAGGTGCAGTTTGATATGTGCCATTAGATTTTCTATTTAAGGAATGACACGTGTACTTTTTTACACTGCATTAGACATTCAAAATTTATTAAAAAAATGATGCCAAATATAAGTTATTTGTTAAATATGATGGTTGTATATTTGTCACTTCTTAAATAGAGAATTTAATGGTAAACACCTAATGAACTGCACCTAAGTTTTACCTTTTTTTTGAATTAATATATTTAGTCTAGTCCATTGGGATTCAATTTTAGCATGTACACAATTGATGTCAATGAGTGGGTTCCATCATTTTACATCTTGATAAGAATCAAACCCATCTCCAATTTATCCCATCTTGCTACCATCATAGAAGGGCTAAGTTGATATGAGGGTCCATCTCAATTAATCATTTCGCATCAAAAAAAAAATTATGGAAAGCCCATTTGAGTCGCAAATATGTATGTATGTGTAAGAAAAAAAAGTCTAATAGGTAGTTTTTGTAGCCTTTATCTCTATATTCGCTTTCATGAAATCTTTATCATCCATTCATTTATTTATTTATCCATCCATCAGAATTTGAAATAGAAAACCCTCTCTCACCTCAATACAATTGTTATCGCTTTCATTATCATTAAAGAATTCTTCAAAAAGTAACTCGGCACTCTAATTCTCCCCTATCCAAGCATAGACATCTTTCATTAGTCTCTTTCCTCTAGTGGTTAACTTTTTTTTAGCCATAATTTCATGCTTAGGTCTTAGTTAATTTTCTCATCAACATTCATACTGCCTTTTAGCTTGTATAATTTTAATGACTAAGAGACTTGAGTAAATTAGAGATACTAGATTTTTGACACAAATCAATCTCTCAATAAAGTTGATTTTACTTGAATTTATATTGTTCCCGAAAACATTTTAAGATTTTGTAGTTCTTTCATTGATTTACTGTGAATGAGTTAACTTTACTATTTAATTGTCTACTAGTACAAAGTGCTTTGATTTTTTAAAAAAATCTAGTTTTTTTAATTTTACTAAAAAATAATAAATATGAAAAACTTATAACTAATTCTCTAGAATTCTTTTTTATTTCTATGGGGAAGTCTTAGCTTTTTTTTCCATTTTCCTTGATTTCCCTTGCAACATTATAGCAGTTCTTTTTCTTAAAAAGTTAAAGATCAAGTGTTAGTGCATGATTTCAAGAAGTCAAATAAGCTATTTTCATCTTTCTCCCTTATCAAATCAAGTTTTTTTTTTTTTTTTGCTTAATTGAAGCCTTTTAGGTTTTTTGTAATGTTTTTGAACACTAATATCTTTGCAAATTCGAGGGGATGTTGGTAAATATGAATCCTTTTTTTTTTATTTTTGGCGCTAAGGTCAAGCTTTTTAAACCTTCACGGGGGGTGGGGGGTGGTTAAAAAGAAATTTGGCCTTTTTTTTTTACTTTTTATTTCTAAGATTGGCTCTCGATGAAAATGAAATATTTTGAAATATGTTAAATTTGACCGTACATTAGCTTGTTTTATGTACAACAAATGATATTAAAACTTTTTTTGCACACAATAAGTTCCCAATAATGCCTTCCTTGAGAATATTGATGAGTTAACTTACAATCTTTTTTTTTTTTGTCTAAAAAAAATTACAACATAAAGAAGAAGTCATATCAGATAAATTATAGAAAAGAAAAAATAGATAAAATATTATATTGAACAAATAGCTCTGCCCTTCGGTGACTGCGCCCATCTTCCATGATTTCATGTTCAAAATTTGAGTGTTTTACGGTATAACAATAATTTTTTTATTATTTCTTTCAAGTAATGGGTCTTAACATACCTCCTATAGTTGGTTTGTAATCAGATCTTATCCCTCTATCTTTTTGACTAAAATACAATTTTATTTTGTCTACCCAAATTATAAAAGCCATAATACATCGTAGCCTTTGTAAATCAAGAGCTGGAACAATGCTATAGCACAAAACTGATAATATATTAAAATTTTTATGAAAGATGTAGTTATGCTACACTCTCCATATCGTACAACACATAAAATTAACAACTTTTCGGCACTCACTTCATTGAGAATTCAGCTAAAAAGGTTCTTGAATAGTTTTCTTTTCTTTTCTCTTTTTTGAGGGAATAGATTTTCTCATGAATAAATTTGTTTAAAATCAAAGGTATTAACAAAGGTGATGAAACAAAGATGGAAAGTAAACTATAAAAGTTTCTATCAGAGTCTAACTATTTTTTAGGCCAGAGCTTGCCCCATAAAGTGAAACTCGTAATAAAGATTCTTGAGTTTCTCTCATTTCATACATGCCACATATATGATATAATCAGTTAGTCTCAACATTTCCTTCCATTGATGAATACTTTCTTTCTTCACCACTTAGATCAAAGCTTATTGATGTTATAAGGTAATCTACTTAATCTAAGAAAGCTAGTTAAAAATTCTCAAATTGATCATGAGAAGAAGAATCTATTGAACAAGTTATCAACTAACTTCTAATTAGCTCATATAACATACACTTGGAGCTTGCTGATCATCCTTTTCTTATTAACACATCTTTTATATGTAATTGTACCTTATTTAAACTTAGCAAGGAGACAAATTCTTGGAGGACTCTTAGTTGTATCCTACTCTACTCTCTACTCGCTGATTTCTATTATTGTATTCTAAAACAAAATGTTTCAGTTTTTATTGTTGCATCAGTTAAATCATTTTGAATTGTTGATATTACAATTTGAAAACTTTCTGGCAAAGGTTTCTACCTAGTGAGCTCTTTCTACTAATTCTTAAATCAGGATGATACCTTTTAATCTATCATAAACTGATTTGGAAAGCTACTATTTTGAAAAAAAAGAATTAAGATTTTAACTTGGCTGGCTTTTGTAATCGACTTCATACACATAGCGTGTTTGTTAAAAACAAAAGGATGGATCATCAATTAATGTTGCTCATTTTGTAGTGCAGTTATGGGATAGCTCTCCATCTTCTATTAACTTGTTCTTTTATAAAAAAAAAATTATTAGATGCAAATTAATTGTCTTCACAGCTCTTTTTCATTACTATTTTCTCTTAATAACTAATTTCTCAACTCTTCTTTTCCCTTGTTCCTGTTCAAAAATAAAATATCCACCAATTCAAGTTGTTCCTTCTATTGTTTTACCTTGAGATGGATAGGTATGTACAACCTCAATAAAAGTAGCTATTGGCAAGTGCAATGATCTCAATAAAAGTAGCCATTGGTGAGTGCAACGTGCCTGGGATGTCAATTAGTAGCCCCATCCTGGGATGTCAATTAGTTCATTTTAACACGTGGATTTTTAATTTAGAAGTGTAAACCTTGTTTCTTGGATCAAGTATAATATGCATAGCAAACCTGAAATGGTTTTCCTTTCCTAATGGTATTAATTTCTTTCCCCTCTAATAATTTATAATTTATGTATTTTGCACTAACATTCTCTAGTACATCAGAGCAAATGACCTGATTTTTTTTTTTTTTTTCAGGTGTACTGATTTTTAATGTAACCTTTTTTTTTTTCTTTTTCTTCTCTAGGCGTATCATTACAATCATCAAACGGTCAAATAGGTTTTTTTTTTTTTTTTTTCATGTGTATTGATTTTTAATGTAACCTTTTTTTTTTTTTTCTTCTTCTTCTCTAGGCATATCATTACCGTCATCAAACGGTCAAATAGTGGTGAAGCAAAGTTCTAATTTAATCTATCCATACATAGCTATTAATTTAATTAAATTTTATATTTCTTTTTTAAAAATACTCTCATCTCATCTTTAGGTTGCGTTTGGTAGTCGGTAATCTATTCAGATTGTCGGCAATTTAAACTGGGCCCACCAGATAACTAGGTTTGGTATGTTTTTTTAATAGTAATCTATCTTGCAGTGGTAATCTGGATTATCTCTCATGAGGCAATCTAGATTGCTTGAGGGAGGAGTGGCTATCTAGATTATCGAAGATGTGGTAATCTGGTAATAATTTTTTTCGACAAAAATACCCCTGTCCCTTTCTTTTCTACGAAAATAAAACACATCCTTCCGTATGCTTTTCCCCTTTTACTGTGCTTACCCTACTCCCACTCCTCTTACGTCACCGGTGAGCTCTCCTCCCATCGCCTCCGAGAAGATCGCCACCTTCCATCGCCTCCGAGAAGATCGCCACCGGTGAAGCAATTCAGATTGCAGGTGTTTGTTTTTCCATAAAACAACACGAATAGTTCTACTGTGCTTACCCTACTCCCACTGCTCTTACATCGCCGGTGAGCTCCCCTCCCGTCGCCTCCGAGAAGATCACCATCGGTGAGGCAATTCAGATTGCAGTGGTATTTATTTTTCCATAAAACAACACGAATAGTTTTTTTTTTTTTTTTTTCGCTCCAAATCTCAAGCTTCTTTTATGGATGCATGCTGCATGTGACTGTACAAAGCTGTCTAATTTTATTTAGAAATGCTTTTCCTTTCTGAAACTTTGCTAATATTATGTTGATATTTAATTAATAAATAAAAAATATCAGATAAATTTTAAACATGTAATAATATATCAATTTTTAATAAATTTGACTTAAGGGTATTTTGGGAATTTAATGTTACAGTTGTCATACCAAATACAGTAATCAATATTATTGCAACATTACCTGTGTATACCAAATACAGTAATCAACATTACTGGCAATCTATCCAATAATAATTTATCTGCAATCCATATTATCTTTCAGGATTACTTGGCGATGCACCAAACGCTACGTTAGGTTTAAATAGAAAATTTGGTCTCTTTTTTGTAACTCAAAGATTAGATGGAACCGTCTTTATAAAAAAAAAAAAATTATTAATTGTACAGCTTAAACAACCCACGATACCCATGAAAATCTACTTATATTTAGTATAGAAATAACATATTTTAAATACTATTTCATACTATTATATAAAATATTATATTAATTTATAAAATTATCCATAAATAATATTTTTTAAATTTTTAAATTTTATTCTATTATTCTTTTAAATTTAAATTAAAGCATTGTTTTGGAGCATGTCTCTGGCTAAAATAGAGGTTACTATACATGACTTAAGCATTACTAAATTATATTTATGTGGTTTAAAAGGTTACACCTAATTGTTATATGCTTTAAATTTTATCAAATTATGCTTATGTTGTTGAACACTTGTTCTTATTAAGTATTTTAAATACTATCAAATTATATTTAGGTGAAAGTTTAAAAATATTAAGTAAAATTTGAATAATTTAAAATATATAAGTAGTTAAGTATAATATTTTAAATTATATGTATGCATAATTTGATAATATTTAAAATATATAATAATAAAATATAAATATTAAATTATATAAATATAAAATATAAAATATATGTTTATTAAATATAATAGTATAAAACCGCCTTGAAGTAGTTTGGTAATATGTTTTTCTTAAAAGAGAGAAAAGCTTATCAAAATTGGCTTGGCCACGGCATTCTATCGGTTATTTTGGGATGTCTTCACAGGACGCGTGCCGACTTCAACTTACAAGTCAGTTCAAACTTGGCAGCGGTGGAATATTCCATCCAAGCTGCAATGCTGTGATAAAAAGGAAAAAAAAAAAAAAAAATCTGGAAGACCGGAAGAGAGGGAGAGAGCGCGTCTCCTTCGAACTTCTCGAGAGGAAGAGGAGAGCAGAGTCTCTCCGAATTTTGTTAAGGGTTTAGGGTGATCCTCGACCGGATCTCCATCTTCCTTGCGGATCTCTCGAGGTGATCTTAGCTGACTCTTTCGAAATATGGTTTCTTGTTAGTTTTCGCTGATTTTATGAATAATTCTCTTGTTCATCTCTCAGGATGGGGCCGTCGGTTTTGAAGTTAGGGATTTTGGTGGTCCTTTTTGGGGCGTTGATGGCTGGCAAAAGTTGCTGGGCGAAGACGGACGAGGCCTACGTGACCCTTCTCTATGGGGATGAGTTCCTTCTCGGGGTCCGAGTTCTTGGGAAGTCGATCCGGGACACGGGGTCCAGCAAGGATATGGTTGTTCTGGTCTCCGATGGCGTCTCGAACTATGCCAAGAAGTTGCTACGGGTATTGATTACTTTCTTGCTCCAAAGAATTAAAAATTAGTTAGGGTTCGTGCTTTTTCTTTTTTCTTTTTTTTAGTTAGTACATCAGCACTTGAAATTTGATCACGATAGGAATTTTCGGATTTGTTGTTGTATTTCGTTGATTTTGATTTTTTTTGATTTTTTTGTTTAGAATTCTTGAGCATTGGCTGCCCCGTGGAATCACCTGATGCATTAGATTTACAAGAAATTCGTGGTTATTATTATGAATTAAGCTAACGATATGACTTGAAATCTTTCAAACGAGTAATTGCAGTCGGACTAATGCTTTTCCCATTTTTTTTCTTTATTTGGTCGATGTAGTTCCCTTATAGTTAACATCCATCAGTACATGGGATAGAATTGTTATGGTTATGGTTTTGTAGTGTTTTGGTGGTTTCTTTCTTGTCATATGGTAACATAATATGGATTTCCATGACTTTTGTTGGTTTCTTAAATCATGCATCATCAATATAAGTATGGACAATAAGCAAACAATCATCAAATTGAGGAAATAGGTACTTTATTTTTCAAGAAAAATAAAACCACAGTCTTAAATGTTAGAGGCAGTTGGTCTGACAGGTAGTTCATTGAGTTGACGTTTTTCATTTGATTGTTGCTAATCTTGAATTATTTACTGAAAGGAGAGGCGATCATCTATATAGTTATATTGGTTTGAAATAATAATTCATGAAATTGTTGTGGATGCAAGGTCAAGAATCCGTGAGACTTTGGTGGTCTAAGAAATGGCAGAGATCGGTGGCTTATAAGGATTTAAGTGAGATAAATCATATTAAAAGTCTGCTTTATGGTTTTCCATAGTGAGACGTTTTAATAGCTTGATTTGCATGGGATAAAACAAGTGCAAAATTTGTTTACTTGGAAATGGCTTATGGGCATTTAAGATTAGTAAATAACTAATGGTACAAATAAAAGGGTTTGTGGAGTGGCCTTCTGATTGGAGAAATTGAGAAATTAGGAGCTTAACTGAGACAATTAGATGTCTGAATATACTATTCCACTTTATGTTGGAGACTCTTGAGACAATTAGTGTTCATGGAGAATTAGGTTTTATCATTCTACCATTTCTCAGTGGAGATAGTTTGTTCCCATGCAGCGATCTTTGCAGTGTGAAGATCTTGTTTTTGATTGTGGATGTCGCAAACCTTTCCCCTAATATCTTGCATTTCTCCTTGTTTTCTTCATGATAACTGTTCTGTTCTCTTGCCACTTATCAACTCATTTCCTCCTAGAGTTTCCTTTGGCACTATTATTAGGGAAGAGTCAGATTAAATATAGAATATGAAATTGGTGTCGTGATTAACAATTTTTAACTCGTAATATTGTGCTAGAAGTTCTAGTATTAGTGCTTAAATGTTAGTACTTATTGCTGTTGTGTAACATTGCTCATATTACAAATAGAAATATAAGAATTAGGGGCTTCAATAAAATTAAATTTTCTCATGATAGCCATATTGCACACATGAAAATGTTAGTCCAGCCTGCCAATGTAGTTATAATACTCAGCCACGTTGAGGAGATATTATGTCAGAAGAGTAAGTTATAGGAACAAATAGATAGTAGAATTTTCTTGAAGGATGCCTTAGTGGACCAAATGGCTATTTGGCCAACATGATTAAGACGTTCTATAGGTGACAGCCAGCGCAAACACTTTTTAACCACTGGGATTATCTGCTAATAAGCTAAGTAGCATGCACTTTTGGACTATATCCATCAACAAAGTATATTAGGGAAAAATCTTCATATTTGTCTATTTCTTTCATCGCAAATTTTGGGACTTTTGGCTTAATATAAGTGAAGATATTCATGTTTCACTGAGTTATTGATTTGAGTACTAACTTGCAGTATTGGATGATCATTAGGCTGATGGTTGGATTGTAGAGCCTATTAGTCTGTTAACCAATCCAAATCAAGTGCGGCCAAAAAGGTTTTGGGGAGTCTACACCAAATTGAAAATATTCAACCTGACAAGGTATAGAAAAGGTAAGCTTATTTTTCAACACTATCATAGATGATACATGTATTCCACATTGTTAGTAAAATCTAATATATAACCAGTAATTAGAAAATATATGCTAGTGACAACAAGTTAGCAAAATATTCTTGTGCTTAAGTGCTTTGGTAATTTATCTTATTAATTATAGATCATACTCTTAAAAGAGAAATGACATTTTATTTTATTTTAAAATTTTAGTTATGTTAGAATTAGCAATTGCCAAATTTTAGTTAATTTAAAAATAAATAATAAGTGGGTTAAAAATATAAGGACTTGGTTTTTTGATAGATGTAATAGGAGAGTATTGATATGATGGGTAAATAGTAGTCATTAAGTAAAATTGCTCGTGCAACAGAAGATTTGCATGATGGTGAGATGGGGTAGATTTTGGGGTTGGGTGGGTAGGATTCGCATGACAAAAGGAATAGAAATTAATATATTTTCAACACAAATGGAGGATGCGGCATGTGGTGCAGGCAGTATAAAACATCTCCATTGGCCCCTCGACTATAGCGACAACCTCCTGCTTTGTGGGGTGAAGGAAGAGATTGAAGTCATGCTTGTGGGCGCAGGATGAAGGAGTTAGCGACGCACTTGAAGGCCACGACGGTGGTTGCAGTGGTGGAGGAGGATGAAGCATTGTTCTAGTGGAGGTTGAGGGCAAGGGTCTTATAGTGATGCCAAATGAAGGAGGGAGAAAGAAGAGTGGAAGGTGTAGGACCTTGTAATGATTGAAGGAGGCGACATGGAGGATCTTGAGGGTGGTGACCATATGTGAGATTCTATCGAATTCAGGATGGAGCTGAGGAGTGTGTACTTAAGGGCAAACTTGAGTAATGAAAACCGAAGCTTCTTCTCCGCTAAGGATTTTAGCTGAAGGGCCTTTGTCTCCCGATTGTCCAGTGTTAACACCTTCTGAGGCACTACATCCACTGCCTCTTCGAGTGGTGGCACCACCAATGGCGGCGGTGGCAGCAATGATGCAGTTGGTTCGATGTCCATGGCGGAGATAGAAATAGGAGAGAGGGAGAAGAAAGGCAACATCTTGCACACCTTCATCGAGGGTGGACTTAACGAGAGTTTGCATGGGAATGGCAATGGCTCCCAAGGGGTTGGGTTGGAATGTCAATCCCTCAAACGTGGGTTTGCCATGGAATTGCAATGGGAATGAAGACTTTGCAACCTAAACTCATGGAATGAGAATGGAGGGTCTTCATTTCTATTCCTTCATTGCCCTACCCATGAACCAAACACACCCTCACTAGAAATAGAGATGAACTTCTATTTATTTTCATGAAAATATCTTATAAAGATGCCTCTTTAAAAATCTAATGAAACCTAGAGTGATTTCTTTTCAATAAGTGGCATTATGACTTGCTAGAGTTTTTTTTTTTCTTTAACCATATTTTGTTTGTTATAAATGGTTTCACCTTTCTGAGTTGTCTGATGTTCTTCCAGTTGTTTACCTTGATGCTGATACAATTGTGCTGAAGAATATTGATGATCTTTTCAATTGTGGAAGATTTTGTGCAAACCTCAAACATTCTGAAAGATTGAATTCTGGAGTGATGGTTGTGGAGCCATCTGAAACTGTTTTCAAGGATATGATGAGCAAAGTTAACTCCTTACCTTCTTATACTGGAGGTCTCCCTATCTCTTACTATCATTTATTTCAGACTTGTTGAGTCCTAGTTTATTGGTCATTTTATTTCTTATGCAGGTAATTGGTTATATTCTTAAATATTCTTTTTTAATATCCGCAGGTGATCAGGGTTTTCTCAATTCATATTATTCTGATTTTGCCAATGCACATATATTTGAGCCTTATTTATCTTCAAATGTGACCAATAGTAGACCTGTACCTGAAATGGAACGGCTCTCTACTCTATATAATGCAGATGTTGGTCTTTACATGCTGGCCAATAAGGTAAACAGTGTTGGTAGTACAGAAGTGATGTTTTTTATATTTTCAGAACTTTGTTTCTGGTACCATTTCTGCGCCATATTGCTAGACATGATTGGCCATAAGAATTAAATAATTGCTTGACTCCCATCTGTTATCCTTGATATTTATGACAGAAAGTAATATATTTTACAGAAAATATTTACTTCATCTGGCCTATAATTCTTAATCACATAATCTGTTATAAAATCCATAATTCTATGTTGAAGTTTCCTTAATTTGCAGCAACCGACCATGTTGTGGAAGAAAGGGTATCTGTTGACCTGAAATCTGGATATTTATGGCACCATTATACCTTGCAGACACTTGGAAGTGTATTGTATGGATTTTGGTTGCTGTGAGAACAACTTCTTGAATCTCACTGCCTTAAGTAGGTTTACAGGGTTTTTTTTGTCTCCAAAAAAAAAAAATTCTTATGGTTCTGTGACTTTGAGCAAATTTTAGTTTTCAAACTTGTAATTTTTTTTTTTTTTTTTTCATCAGTTAAGATTTGTTTGTTCCGATGCAAGATAGCATTCAAACTGCACTTCCTGTGGAAGTGTGTGGTTCCAGGTGTTTGTTTTGGGTATAGAAGTCCAGTTCTAAGTTCAGCAAAAATACTGAAGTCAACTTCAGCCTGGGTTGCTTTGAAGTCAAGTTCTGCATGGGTGATGGGGCTTGTAATGCTGCTTAATGCCCTCCCACTTCCTTCCTGCTTACAATAGCCTCTTTAAGCAGTATTTTACTGATAATCCTCAATGATAATAATTACATTTTTCTGTACACCAACTTCCTCCAATCCAAAGAGCAGAACTCACGTTCTTTGAGTTCAGTTTCAAACACTTATAAAACTTATGTGCAAACAAACACACCCTTGTTCTTACTCCACCTTATAAGACCCAGGATTGCCTCCTGGAATTAATGATGCAAACTAAGTCGGAGCCTTAAGCTCCAAGACCACATACACTTGTCATCTCCAGCTATCTTGGCTGGCCTTTCTGAAGTCATGTTACGGTCAGTGTAACATATTTGCCTTTTTATCTTATCCAAAGCATTCCTACTTCCCTGTTACAGAAGTAAGATATCAAGAATAATAGGAAATTGCATCTCTGAAAAAAGAACAATACAATATTTTAGCTTTGACATGTATTTATTGAACGAGGCTTGTCTCCTAATAACCATCGTTGAATTTCATTTCCTGTCTTATGCAACTTCCTACTAAAAGGATTTTTAGATTAAGAGTTTCTCTTTTTTTGCTTGCTCAATTTCTTGTGTTTGTTTCCTTTCCTTGGTAAAAATGAATTCAACTGAATGATAATATAGGACACCTGAGTTGGTATTGTTCTGCATTTGTTTGAACACTTAGTTGACTTTTAAACTGCTTGTATTTTGCTTCCCACCTGCTGATCTCTTGCAGACATGTTTTATGTGCAGTGGATGGTTGATGAAAAGGAACTTAAAGTCATTCATTACACGCTTGGCCCACTTAAACCCTGGGACTGGTGGACAGCTTGGCTTGTAAAACCTGTAGATGTTTGGCAGGTGTTTGTCCTGTACAACTTTGGTTGTTACTTGTTATATCAATGTGTTATCTATTATTTTCTCCTAGCTCTTCGCACGTTGTTATAATCTTTTTATAATCGTGCATTGAATTAGTTAAGCAGTTGTTTTATGTGGTTGAAGTCAAAGGGTCGAACCACTTTGTTCATTATATAATTTACTCCAGTCAAATTATGATTTATCTTTGGTCTGGTTATGCTGCAGAACGTTCGGGAACAACTTGAAGAATCTCTTCCAGGAACTGGTGGTGGAAGAAACCCTGACGAGCAGCTGCTTCTCAAACTTCTGTTCATCATTCCCATATGTGCTTTACTGTTCTGTTACTATAGGTCCTGCGTTCAGGTTAGCAAGCAACAACTAATAGATGCTCGATGCCTCAAAAGTCTGAATACAGAACAAGACATGTGGCTTTGTAAAACAAGATCACTTATCTTAAAATTTAATTTCTTATTGCTGCAGATCAACAGGGACTTTTTGAGTTTATGTGATTATGCTAGACGTATTTATTACAGATTCAAATCTGGTGGTGGGCTTCCTACTTATTCTGGTGTTAGCATTGCTTCATCTTCTATCATTAACTCAAATCAACAGGTATGATCATTCCTAATGCAAAATCATATAAATTGTTTCGTATTTGTTTTCAATAGTTCTTTTGCTTATTGAACTTCACATTGGATCCATAAAACATCATTGATAACATGTTTACTTGATTTTGCTGTAAAAGATTAAGTTCAATATATTTCCTAATCTTCACAAACTGCCATTATTACAATATTTTATACTGCTTTCTCAGTTCCTTGAATAAGCCACTTCAAGGGCCCACCATTATGTGATTTATTCACAATTGGTACAAGCAATTCTTGAGAACTGGAATGCCCAGACTTTGTGATTTTTAAATGCAGTGAAATCTTTTCAATGTGCTCCATAGAAGAAAAGGGAGTGGGTTGAGATGAATGGAAAATGGAGCAAGTGTATTGTTATGTTGTTTTAATGTGTGTATCTGAAGCTAGTGCATTCCATCACTAGTTTTGTAATTTAAGATGACCGCCTTTCTTTTGGATGCAAAGGTGTTCCATCGGTTAATTTTTGTTCAAGATGATTTAGGTGGTGCCATATTTTGTGTTATAGTTACCCTATGACCTATGTAATGTGATAAAAGCGTTGCACATCAATACGAAAGTAGTGTTTTTTGATTTTTATCTTAATTTTTATTGGTAGCTTTTCTGTCTGCTGCAATTTTGAAATTGCTACCACAAACTCAATACTTCATATAATCAGAGGACTTCAGAGAAGACCTATGCAAATTAGGCCTGAGCTGCCTGAGCCTATTTTGGTCAGGCTTTGGCAGGGATTTTTGGCCTGTTGGGCCTGGTTGGGCTTAGAAATTCAAGGCCTGATGAAAATTCATGCAGGGTCTGGGCTTCCTAAATTTCATAAAGGCCCAACCCAGCCCAAAGTGCAATAAATAACAAAGATATCATGTCTTTTATTTCATGTACCAGTTTATATGTCTAATGTATTTTATTGAGCTGATAAATGAGAAATTGGGTCCTTTGGTTGACCCTGCTCAGCTTCTTGTTGAGAAGCTTGTTTTCACAATCTTTTGGATAGACCTTGAGAGATTGTTGTTCAGAATTTTGCTTTGTTTGATTGTATGTCTCATTCCCGTTAGATGATAGAACTATTTATATGCTGTCTTAACAGTTCTCAAATGGCGCACATTCCAAGCTACCTGCTTATCTGGGTGCAGTCTCTGTTGTTTTCTGCTTCATAGCTGCCATAGTATCCATTGTACTTGCATTTGCAGTTGTACCAAGGCAAGTGATGCCATGGACGGGTTTGCTGCTCATGTACGAGTGGACATTTACTGCTTTTTTTATCATATTTGGAAGTTATCTGCACTTGGTTTACCATTGGGGAAAGGCAACATCAAATCAAGCAGGAACCAATTTCACACATGGAGACTCTTCCAACTATAACTCGGGCAAAGGTTTTCTAAGATTTAAATATGCTGCCTCAGCTTGTGCATATCTTTGCTAACCTTTTCCTGATTTTTATTGGGCTTTACTGATGGTGCAGGTCACCAACGCCATGCATCTAACTGTGACATTGCCGCATGGTTTTATGGCACAGGGATGGCTCTGCTAGCTGTTGCTACCCCTGCAATACCATGCGTGCTAGGGGTCACTGCTCTTTTTGTAAGGTACTAGCTTCTAAAAGATTCTGAGATTGTCTCTATATTGCTAATCAGTATAGACCAGTCTGCATCATGTGATGATTAAGTTTGCCATTTGAGCTATTTCTCACCACCCCTTGTCATCATTCAATATGAAACTATCCTTTTTCTCTTCCTTACAAGTGCAATCTCCTTTACATGTATGATTCTTTTTCGGTTTTTCCTGTGGACGTTATTGTCACACTGAGCAAAGATTGTGCAACAATGTGCATTGTGGAACCCTCTGAGGAACAAATAATGTTCCTTGTTGCCAATGCGGAGCTTAGTTTGAGTGAAATGCTTATGATGGATTAACCAGAAGTAGCCTCCTCATAGTCTCTTAACTATAGAAGTAGCCTCCTCACAGTCTCTTACTATAATACCATTATAGTGAATGATCGAATTTAGAGTAGCCATGATTTTCCAATACAGGGTGCCTCAGCCACTCCATTGAAGAACTAGAAGTCATGATTTTCCAATTATATTTGACAAACATTCAAGAACTAATCGTTCTCCAAATAATATCCATTACCCTTTTCTCTTCTTTGCTTCTCTAGCTGTAGATAAAAGAATCTTTTTGCCAATATTACCAATTGACGTCAGTTGCTCTAACTAAATTAATTTTTCAAGCGTCCGCATGCTCATCATTTTATGCTCAACATATCTTGCTCAAGCTTCTCTAAATGCTCTTCGGAGTTTGTTCATTTCTTCTGTACACTAAACTCTGTGCTAGTTGAGTGAATATTATCACAATTCTTCATCCCATCCTGTCAAACAATTTCCTGATTTTAGCTCTAACCTAGTAGGAACAAGTGCTTTTTTGCTAGCAATCTGTTTTGAGTCTTCATCTGCATACATGAAATGCTGGAGAGGTAAAATATTCCATGGTATCCTTCAATCATTGATTCTATGCCTTTTTCTTTCACTTAACAGATTAGGTTTGATGGCAGCTGGAGGTCTCGTATTGGCATCGTTCATGACGTATGCTTCAGAGCATCTTGCTATCAGAGCCTTTATTAGAGGCCTCGATGATCGAGATCAACCAAGAACTAGAAGCATATGTTTATTGTGTTGACTGGGAAGCAGCAATAGCATGTAATTTATACCGTGATATCTCGTCATTTGATGTTGGGACATGTAGATAGGGCCTCAGCAATGAGGGACTTGGATATCTGACTGTTCTGTTTGGCTGGACAGATTTTGTTGGTTTTCATTTTGCTGTTCTTAGAATCTATGCTGTGACCTGACCCTGTAACAATTTCAAGATGCAGCAACTTTTGTGATCAGCCATTGTGATTACTGGATACCGGAGCTGCTCGTTGCATCTTACAGACCGGTCGGCTTGGCTAGTTTGTAGCTAACCAGGACGCATGATGGTTGACATGAGATTAGGCGTGCCAGTGTAAATTGGGATATATTTTATATCACAATGGAGTGGGTGTCATTTTCTTGGTTTGATGATCTATAAATTACGTTCTTATATGTGACATGATATAAGTACTTTATTTTGCAGTTGATGGCCATGCCAACGTTCTTCTTGTATTCATTGATCATTTTTGGAATTTGCCTGACGCTATGTTAATCACATATTTGCTGGGTTACCTGAAATGGTAGTTAAAAGCGCACTCTGGATTTCCCGTGCTTGTTATTCTCATTTGATTTTGTTTTTGCAACTCCATTTCTTTTCCTAATACCCCCAGTAATTTGGTAATATCTAACCTTTAAATAAATCAGGTGATCGATGTGCTGAAATTTCTGGGATTACCAATGATATAGGACCAGCTGCTTAGTCGCATGTCTGATCGATCAGTTGACATGAGTAGTTCTTATTTATTGATAAAAGTGTTGAATGTTATCGTTGACCTTGATCAGTTGACATGAGTAGTTCTTATTTATTGATAAGAGTGTTGAATGTTATCGTTGACCTTGAAAGAGAGAAGGTGGATGTCTTCAATGTTTGTCCTCTGCTATTTGCTGGCTTTTGTTGCTTATGCTGTTTCTTCTGTAGCAGGTGCGCCTTTTTTTCATCATTCTGCCGAGGAGTCTGGTGTACTCCTGTGGATTGTTGTTGACCATTCGTCTCTGCATGTGGTTGACCTTGTTGGGATGCTAATTGTCTCACGGAATGTCCATGTGAGGGGAATTGGTGCTACTGGCAAGAGGAAATCCATTTTGGGATCTGATTTGTTCTTCTGAATGCGATGTAATTGCGATGCAGGTAACTAAGCTTTCATCTCCCACTCAAACCAGCTCCGAATTGATGAGTGGGAACTCCAATGGTGCACCGCGTGGCATTGTCATTGTCTGGAATTCCCCTAAAGACTATTCGAGGGATGACTAACTGGCTGTTGAATTCATGTATGTGGCCTTGAATCTCTCTCCTGGTTCCTTTCAAGAACTGCGCTTTTTTTTTTTTTTAATGAAATCGTGGGTAGTGTTTTGCACCGATGGAAGAGGATGCTTGCAAAGCTCTGAAGATGGTCATTCTCTTGGACTTCATTCAAAAGCTTCAGCTCATTGGCACGGGTGGATATTTCTTCCCTTGCTGAGTCATCATTCACTGAGGAGATCGAGGGAGGGAGCAATTTTCAGACTCGGCAGTACCAAATCTCCTAGCCCAGATGGATTCATCATTGGCTTATTCCAAATATTCTGGGTTGAACTTGAGTTTATGCCTGAGGACTTTCTGACTGCTTACTCAACAGCAGTATTGAAATGGATACACTGTGAGAGAGGAGGAATTCGGCAAGGTGACCCCCCGACCCTTTTTCACCAGGCTTAGGCTTATTCATGCAAAGGTCCTCAAACAAATGCAGTTTGCTGATGACACGTTTCTTTTCTCACCTAAGCAGCCTTCGCAATTGCTGGCAGGCTGGCTATCAAGGCTATTCTTATTAGTTTCGAGAGCGCAAGGAAGTTTTCTTGTGTGCATGAGCATGGAGGAAGGCGATCAGGAGGCTGCGGCTCAGTGCATGAATTGTCAGCCAGACAACTTTCACTGTACTTGATTGGATTTTCATTCAGCAACAAGAAACGATTATTAGAGAAAATTCAAGAGAGAAAAGCTACCTGGAAGGAAGGAAGGAAGGAAGGAAGGTTCCCCATCCCTTTCTTTTGGAGGCTGCCTAACTCTTCCAAACACGTCTATTATATATATATATATATATATATATATGACCATTTTTAAATTGCCTAAATCGGTATTTGGTAGAATTGACGGTTGAAGGTGGTCTTTTCTTTGGAAGGACAAGGATAAAGACTAGTAGATTCAATTGCCTTGCAAACTAGAAGAGGGTTTGTTTGCAAAACCAAAAGTCTCACTGACTTGAACTCCTCTCTTCTAGTTAAAGGGGTCTGGAAATTTTTATTTTTTTTTGGAAGAATGATATATGAAGAAAAAGAATTTAGAAGAACGATATACGAAGAAAAAGAATTCGTGCAATCTGTTATTCTAGCTGGGAAAAGGTTGGGAATGAGAAGTAGATCTGTTGCCGGCTTATCCTCTATAGAAAGAGATTGATGGGAATATCTCGTGAGTTTTGGAACTGCCTTTCATATATGTGCTGGGTAATGGCTAGGGCATTCGGTTTGTGGAGGTGGCTGGTTAAATAAATAAATGATGTGCCATTGTGCTCAGCTCTCTCTTCGCTTGACAGACGTGCTGAGGAGCAAAGTCTCGATAGCTTCGCAATTGACATGGATAAAACTCTTTTTAACATGACATTTCTCCATAGCATTAGGGGAGAAACAGTGGTAAAGGAAAGAAACAGAATGTGCATGATTTTGATGTTAAGAATTCCCTCCTCCACAAGTACCTGAGAACTTTATTAGTGTCAGTTTTGTTCTTCCTGCTACCATCTTGTGCATTAGAATTTACATCAGGAAAACTAAAAAAAAAAAAAAAAGAGAAAATCTTGTGCGTTAGGAATAACGGTAACTCGTGATAGCAGCTGCGCTGGCAAACCACTGTCTTATGTGCTGAAATGGTACTCGAATCATCACATCCACATGCCATCAGTCACTATAAGTTGCTGTGCTGGGAGGATACAAGTCAAAAAAGAAAATGATAAATACAGTGAGTTTTGGATCAACGCTCGTGTCTCTCCCGAAAATATATATTATGAGGAGGTCAGACGGTAATGGGATCCGTGGAGGATCATGGCCCAAATAATTGAGGTACACCTTCCAACCCATCCACGTTATGTAAAAGGCCACGAGTCGGACGGTGGTGGTGCGTATGAGTCATTTGCGGGCGTGGGGCGGTCCATTTGGGTTGGTTAGCCCCACACGTTACCATCGTTCAAATCATTCCAGTCTACCTGCTTTAGCTTACGTGTGCGGGCCTACCATCGCGTTCATTCAACGCAGCATTTTTTTTTTTTTTTTTCTTCTTTCTTTTTTCCTTTTTTTTTAAAAAAAATATTTCAAAAATAAAACAGATAATAATCAAATTTAAAAAAAAAAAAAAAAGGTTGAGAGAGAGAGAGAGAGTGTGTGTGTTCGAGGGGAAGTGGATGTGTTGTATCTAGGAAGACACGTGGCTGTCGTCCAGACGGAAGGTCGGCTCGCCGATGTTGAGGACGTAGGTCCCCCCAGTCCCGCTAAAGCTTAAATCACCGACCACGGAGCATCCTCGATCGCCCGCCCATATGAGCGGTCCCGCAGCAAAGTGCTTTTCGAATCAGCTATGCCACTCAAAATGCGAAACACAAAATCCATCCAACACGCAGCCCAACATCTTCTCCGGGACGGGACCACCTACGATTTATTTACACCCGGCGGCTAATCATTTTCTAAACTAAATGTTTCGCGTTCGCCCTACGCTTGCTTGCCAGAAACACGATGCGACGCGGCGCCGCCCCCCCTTTACCTTCCGCCATCTCTCTACTTCCCTCCTCTAAACATTTTCTCTGTCCCTTTTTTTTTTCCTTTTGTTTTTTTTCTTTTCTTGTTTCCTTTATTGAAAAAAAAAATATATATATATATTTCCGAGAAAACAAAATATTCTCTGGTTCTCTTGTCCCCTTCTTTTTATTTTCTTGCTCACCTTTCCGACCAAATCACAGAGCCTTTTTAATCTCCCTGCCTCCCCCCATTCCTCTCTTCATTCATTGATTCATTCATTCATCTTTCTCTTTCTCCTGCCGCTGAGATTGAGAAGGGAACCATGTCGTTCCGAATGGTATTTTCTTGTGCTGCTCTTTCCTATTGGATTTTGTTTAGCGAACACTGGATTTGATCGGTTTGCTTTAAGATTTCTGGATTTTTTTTTGGAAATTGTGGTTAGATTCGTGTGAAAACAGCAGCATCTTATGGTGAATATCTTGATTCTTCCATGCTTGTGATGATCGGACTGCTCTCTCTTTCTGATTTCACTTGGAAATTGGGAAATCTTGATGGATTTCTTCATCTCGTCTTGATTTAGAGCAACGTTCATTTCATAGCAGAGATCTTTGTATGAGTCTGTATAGTGAATAAATACTTCATCTTTTAGAGATCGATCGTTTTCTTCGCTTCGTATTTGTAGATACTAAATTTCTTGCGTTCCTTCTTATAGCCTTTCATGATGGACAGCTTACAGTTGTAGATCAAGTTATGAGGCTCTTCTTTTCTTGAATCGAGGATAGCCTTTGCTTGGATATACTTATTCTTGATGTCTGATTGATCCTTCATATCTAAATTCCTTTGCTAGAATATTTTCACTGATCAGAATAGCTTGTATCTTATCATGGAAATCCTTCAATTTAGGCTGATTTTGATAGAAATGTTGCCTGCCTTGTGCAGATTGTGTTGCAGTGTACTCTCTGTTTCATATAAAGAATATCCTTCTTTTTTCTTCTTTTTTTTTTTTTTTTTTGGGGTAAAATATGATAGATTATGTGGGATCTTTTCCTAATTTGCAGCATAACTTGTCAGGAAACTTTGATGTTAAATAATTGAAGGTTGGTCCTTTTGAGTTCAGGCTTTTGTATGAGTGATGCATTAGTTTCAGTCTCTAGATTTTACTTTGTGTTCTATGAATTAACTTGTTAAAATGGAAGATAATCAAAGGTCATTTCTTTGAGTTCAGGCTTTTTTGTGAGTAATACTACTAGCGTCGGATTCTGGATTTTACATTTATATCCCATAAATGAACTTGCTACAAAGGTAGATATTTATGGGTTGGGATTGATGTGCAGTCAAGTTTATCTTCTGGGATGGGAGTATCTGACCACAGCAAGAATGCATTCCTTGAACTGAAAAGGAAGAAAGTGCATCGTTATGTGATATTTAAGATTGATGAAAAGAAAAAGGAGGTTGTTGTTGAGAAGACAGGAGCTCCAGGGGAGAGCTGTGATGATTTCGCTGCTGCATTGCCTGAGAATGATTGCCGATATGCCGTCTATGACTTTGATTTTGTGACTGATGAGAACTGCCAGAAGAGCAAGATATTTTTTATTGCATGGTTAGTCTCTTTCTATCTCCTAAATTATTATTAGCTTGGCAGTTTAGTATCGATACAATGTTGTCATTTTAACAACATCTCGAGATTTGGATGACACCTGACATTGTTTGTGTGGATGTTAATTATATACAAGTGATTTAAGAAAGTAGCGAACTTCATTAATCAGTTTTGGTATGCTATGTGAGCATGATGTATTCAAACTCTTGATTTCTGTGAGTTGATTTGTTATCTATCACTTAATCTGCCTTGTTAATAGTGAACAGGACCATGATGAGGCTGTGGCAAAGATTATAGGGGGACATTTGAGAGGGGAGAAAACGTTGCATATGCTCATGCAGGCATCTGTCTCATGATCATTTATCCCCCTACTTCGTGATAGCTGAAGAATCAACAATTACTCGGTATCCTAGGGCTAGCAGACCATCATAGAACTTTGTAGGTTTTTTAGTATTACTGTTGTTGAGGGAGACATCTCAACCCACAATCATCTGATGATTTGTATGTGGAGTAAGGGGTCAGCTGGGAAAAAAATATTACAGATATACTGATGATGTTTATTGCATTGTCATTTATTTTTCAGATGTTGAAATCTTGCTTCCGATGTTTATTTGTTTCCTTTTCTTCCATTTCTAGTGTTGTTAGAGTTTGTATTTTATGTTTCGGACTTATAAGAATTAATGTGTAATTGTATGAGGGTAATAACCACCGTATATATGAAAGAATGACTGAAAGGACTGCATTGTGAAATGTTTTAGAAATGTCTCTTGATCATGGTAATGTAAAATACATTATATTGCAAAGGAAATAATCAGTGGCCGTGGCTGATATTGATTGCTGTATATCTGTGATGGTTCATTTCATCCTTCTAGGTGGCGTCATCATTCAGCATGATATATTATGAAACTGATCCAGGACACAGAGTGCTCAATACTGGTTTTACTCATACATAAATTAATATGCTAGTTTCTTTCTTTATAAGCATTGCTCTTAATCTCTTAAGTGACAACCCTTTTTATGGTGTTGCTTACAAAGAGAAAATCATTTTGTGAACCCTGTTTGATAGCTATGTAGTGTCATTTGTAATGTTGATTTTATGGCATCTTGTATTTGAACATAACTTTACTATTTTAAAATGGTACTTTTGTCATTGTCCTCCATTCATCTAGCATTGTCTTAACTCATTGGACATCTAGTTCTTATTGTTACCCCTGTCTCTCCCGAGCCATCATTTTTCTTTTGTTAACTTAATGGGTAGAGCCTACCCAATCTCCTCACCCTATCAATGTTTTTACCCTTACTTTATTCTTCTCGTTAATTCTTGTAAAACAATTCTATGAGTATTCTTTCAATCTTCTGCTGGTTTCCCTAAGCAATCTCACTGCTTTCTTAGATACTACAACTCTGTTCTTTATGCATCTAATTCAACACCTTGATTTTCCTTAGTGTCTCTACCTTATAAGAATCTTGAAGAATGCATCATCAGACTTTCAAAAATTAGGACGGTAACAATTCTTGAGCTAATGGAGGTGGTAACCATTGTAATTTTGTGTTTACTTCCCATTATCTTCTTTGTCATTTACATAATTTGTAATATATTAAATTAATATTCTGCGGCCTTCCATTGATTTGTGCTCAGGTGAAGTTACCCTTTTTTGTTGTTTCCTGTCAGTGGTTGAAATGGTCAGGTCCAATTTCATGAGCTATTCTTCTGTCATATTTTTTTTTTTTTTTTTTAAAAAAAAGCAGCCAACATCAAGTGGTGCATAATGCTCCTCTCTATAATTTGTTGCAAGCATGTGCAATCTGATTTTCTGGCTACCAAAGTTACTCAATCGAAAAACAAAAGAACCAAAGAAAGAAAGAAATCCGTGCCCCATTTTTGTCATAGGCATACATCAAGTCTTTATAAATGTATGACCATCAACATCAGCTCTTACTACGTCTGAGAGCTATCTGGTGAAATCATCAAGAAAGTCCCTATCTTCTCCCTAATGTATCCAACCCTCAGCATGATTACCATACGTACTTATAGGCCTGAGTCGCTGCCCTGAGCATCATGTGCATACATTTTGTGCAAATTAGAGGCTCAAATTTATGATATGGGACAATGACAGTGCACATTGAATATGAAGTATTGGACTCTTTTAATACCAACCAACTTATTGCATTGAATTTTCTTGGCTTATGTTTTCGACTGTTGCAATGTATCTATAATTTCATGTTTGTATTAAGTGATTCATTGCAGCACTGGAGATGCATCCTAAAATCTTTCTAAATGCGATCCTCTGGTCAGAACATATAATGGGAGAGACAGCAAGGAGTTACAGGAGCAAATTGAAGTTGCTAATATAAGAATTATTTGCAGAGGCAGCATATTATGCTGCTTGAATCTGTTAGTCAATGTTAAAAGAACAATGAGCAGTGAGGAACCACAATGACTAGCATATATGTTTGCAACATCAAGCTTGGTGGAAATAATTTTAAATTTATACACATCCTTAGATTTGTGAATGAATTGGTGGATTGGGTCATAATTTAAGACAATGGCTGTGGTTGAAGCTTTTGTATGTCAAAGCCCAACCACCATGTCATGCGGGTGATAGAGGTGTAATTTGCCAAAATTTCTGCTATGCTTGGGGCTATGTTTCAGAACATGGTACGTCTGTTAGCTAGTCTGAATTAGTGATGCTTAACAAATTGTGCAATAACGTGTGAAGTCTACTAGGTGAAGTTGTCCACCTCCAAGGCACTCTGGAACATGATGGAAACCATTTTTAACCCTAAGAGTCTACTGCATCTGTTTGTTGTATGCAACCAAAGGTTTTCGTTAAGTACATTCAAATGATTTTATGTTCTTGCATGCAAAACACTCCAGGTGCCTTTGCCTTAGACATCCTATGAATGCGCCATGTTTGTTTTCATGTTGTACCAATATACTACTATCTATATGTACCAATATACTACGTACATACATATATACCTATGTATGTACATATTCAGTTAACATCAAGCTTAGTTTTGTTTATTCTGTTTCCTTACCTCATGCTTCATTTTAACCTTTGTGTCATGGTGATGACCTTATCACTACTGTGTGGCTTCTTTTAGTTCCATATTCATGCCTATTCTTTTGCTTGTAAGAATATCTTCACTCGAGTCTTCCAGTGCACTATCATTTTCTACGACACAGCTTTGCCTCTTTTATTGTTATTTCTCTACTCAGACGCCCTAAATGAGTGAGCATGGCTTGCTGATCATGATCATGCAAACTTCTATCTCATGTTCCAGTGGGTAACGCATTTTTCTCTCATTTTTTCTCCTGCAGCTTTTCCTATGATTAAATTGGAGGTTGTACCATTATCCTATCGAGTTCTCCATCCATCTAGAAAGAATTTTCTATGTTGAATTTGTCACATTTTACATGTCTTGCTTTATTGATATCGCTAAACCACTTACTTTTTGACTGTTGTATAGGTCTCCTGCAATCGCCCGTATCCGTGCTAAGATGCTGTATGCTACATCGAAGGATAGATTTCGACAGGAGCTTGATGGCGTCCATTACGAGATTCAGGCCACTGACCCAACAGAGATGGATTTGGATGTCCTCAGAGACCGTGCAAGCTAAGACTACCAAGTCGCACATACTTTTTGCCGGATCAGACAGCTTGATTTGGGCCTCCCGCCCCCAGGTGTAGTTGATTATGTGCTTTATCTGGTTCAATGCACAATGGGTTTTTTTGAATAAAATAGATGATCTCTACACCTGGAAGGGCTGATGGAAGAGCTCCCTTGTTTAGGTACATAATGTTATATATATATATATATATATATATATCTTAAAGTGTGTGCCACTCTGTTTGAAACTTTGTTTCTCAGTTAAGAGAGATGTCTTTGGTTATGTTTACTTTTAACGACTCGTGTTCACCTTTTGGTTTTAGAAGATATGGAAGTATCTGGAGACGATGTTGTACAACATTGCATGGTTACTGTGTTGCTGTGATGGTTTTTGCTTATTTAACTTCTTTCCTTCCACTCCCTCCCCCTCTCCTCTCCTCTCCTCTCCTCTCCTCTCAAGGTAATCGCCATTTGTTTCGACATTATGCTGCAGGAGGAGCAAGCACAGGGACATTGAATAATCTAATGCGGAAGAAATACGGTAGAAAGAACATGGCGCTGATATCTGAGGTTGGCATGACCAAGATCATGCAGAAATATCTAATGCTGGTTATAGAGTATCTTTGTCATCGCACTTGCTCCCCTTTTGTAGCCTTCATTGGTCCCGGTTAAGATGGATACAATGGGTGCATCATATGTCATGGATGCATCCGCATCATCATGGAGCAATGCATCGCGTAATTCATATATCCTAGTCCTACGGTTCGAGTTACTCTGGTGGTACGCACCAGAGTTATCGGATTCCGTTTAGATTTTCTCTTTTACATTATTATTATTATTTAGTTTTTGTTCTTGTTTGCTGGAATAAACTATCTATCCTCCAACATCTGAAGCCGCCGCTAGCGTGCACCATCCATCTCCCTGGTCTTCTACCCTCAATGGAGAGGACCTCGGCGGTCGGCACGCATTATCGGATCTGACCGGGCTTTGCTCTGGTTCGGTCTGGTGTCGGACAACGGAAGGCCGTCGCCAGACGTAATAGAAAAATAACCTTGTTCTCCTCTCTCCATCGGCATAATGCTTGGCCGCCGCCTCCTCCGCCGCTGCGGTGTCCTTTCTCTCTCTCTCTCTCTCTCTTTTCGAAGAATATGTTTCAGTCGCAAAATGCTCCCTTGTGGCTCTTAGGTGATCCTGATCCTGCTTTGCAAGCTCATACTTTTCAATGATAGAACTTTAAAAGCTCCTAGAGACGAACTTTTTGAATGAAACTCAACGTATCTTGCTTTATATTCCAACAACACTATAATAATATTCCCTCTATCCCTCTCCTTTTCATAGTCACTTCACCTTCATCTAAGCCTCAAGCGAAATATAAGCTACCACACCTTACATTCATTTGATGCTTATAAAAATTAAGAGAAAGATAAAAGAGAAAACTATAGAACTTGAATATAAAGCATTGCATTGAAGTTTTGTCCCTACTTTCTTGGCTTCCAAGGAGGATCGAAAAATGTCTTGCAGTTCAAAATTCAAGAAGCTGCCTAGCCAACTAATGCATTATCAATTATGTGTACTTTGAATAGTTATGATTTCTCTCTCACCCAGAAGCTGATAACTTTGTCAAACTTACAAGACGAAAACACTAAAGAACCATCAACAAACTACAGCAAATTGAACAGTGCATTACCAAGCAAAAAGAACCTCCACCATAGGTACATTTACTTGCCAACATTAGCTGCTATTTGTGAACTTGCATGTCACTGCTAAGTTAAATATTCGTGCTCAATCCGGCACTGAAATTAGTTGTTTTATATACTTGCCCGCAGGTAGTTTTGACTAGTTTTAATTTTTTTATATTAACCCTCCATTTTCGTACACGTGCGTCCACTATAAAATCTTTTTTTATTTTTTTAGTATTAATTTCATTTATTGGTTTTTCAATACGAGTATAGGCGCTTTGCTTTTGTTTTTTCTGTGCAAAGTCCACTATAAAACCGAATCTTGTGGCAAAATCTGAAAAGTGGAATGCCCAGTTAGCTTTCGCAGAACTTAACTTGGAAGTCATCATTAAAAACTTAGATATATTTCTATCATTTCTCCAAACATCAGCGTCTCCCTTTTTCCATAAGAAAGCTACGTTACTTTCTCTACCCGGGGAGACAGAGAGCAATAGCTTGCGAAGGCGGTGGTCAGTCGTCGTAGATTACAAATAAACAAATAAAAAGCATTTGTCAGACGCAATCGACGACAGGTTCCTTTTGTCCAAATTGGTGCCTCCATAAATCCGCCCTTTTGATTAGCTGAGAATATGCTTTGTATCACTCACATTGACATTTCGACCCGTATAAATCGTCCGCCTCCGAGTCCTCCTTTCATTTGGCCTTGATGCTGGCATCAGGCATCACGGCATTGAGGTCCCAAATGCGATTACAAAGTGTACGAGAAGGACCAGCACAAGACATTGTTGGGTTCCGTGTTCCAATTTTTGTTTATTATATTATTGTGCAATTAGCGAAATCTCTTTTTGCCTCTCTTACTCTATCTTTTTTTTTATATATATATATATATAATTTTGTAGCACGCAAGTTCAGTGCGTCGAGTTTTTGCATGCACCAACGTGAATCATGACGTAAGAGATGGCGATGCCAAGACCTTAAAACCAATCACCAATCAGCAAGGCAAGACGGAAGAAGAAGAAGAAGAAAAAGAAGAAACGTTTATCAGATGCCACTGCTGATTATAATGGCTTTATTGTTACGATATTTGATTAGGTCATGAAGGCTTGAGGACCTGTCAGTTGTCACTTCGTCCAACATATTTTAGAGACCAACGGTAGTCCACTTTACCTGTAATATTCCTCTCGGAATCCTTCCACCGAAGGAGATAAAATAATAAACATCACACATGAAGGATGGCGACATAGGGATCTTGAATCCATTTGCCGTTTCGCAACAAATAGGAAATGCTAACAAATGACGTGGAGGATGGAGGAGGTCGGCTGCCCTCCCTAATTGTTTACTGGTCAACCTCTTTGTCTTGCCTTTAGAAAGAAATATCCCTCCCCCCCCTAACATCCTTGTACTACTAGCCTTCTGGCCGTCAGAAAGTTTAGTCGCATCTTTGTACTCCGAACCTTCCGTTATGGCCAGAATTTTTTTTTTTTTTTTTCCCCTGAAAGAAACGAAAACGAAAGCAAAATCTTATGGCCAGAATCCAATTACGTCCTTATAACAAATGGATGCATCAAACGTGTGAAACCGGTCAGCTTCTCAGAAGGAGCAGCTGATCACAGAAAAGAGAAGGAAGACGGAAAGTTCCCTGGCCCCCTCAGAAATACTTTAAACGCGTTAAAATTCGACGAGCCGATCACGTCTCTGACTGGGAACAAAATTACCGGGATCATAGTCAGCAGTCACCACAAGGCCAGGCTGGTGGTCTCCTTGTTGATTCCAATTCCCCTTCTCTTGTCGATTCTTTTGCACGAGTGCAACAGCCTGATAATTTTTTGATCCATCCACCACTCAGGAGTTGTATTCCTTCCCGAGGAAAACCGTCGACGAGCGGCAACCAGCCAGTTTGGGCCTCCCCTCCAACCGTGACTTTATCGATCGATCATTAAAATAGTTTTAAGAACTCAAAATTATAACCTATGACACGGACTGGTTTGCTTTTTAAACGCTTGGAACAGGAATAAGAAGGACAATGTTTATGCTATAAAAAGTAATGTTCCAGCGCTCACGGTTTTTGTCTCAATTGGTGGGCGTTGTGCCTCGTGTCATAACATCATGGATCCAGATAGCCACCCCCACATGCTAATGTGTTTAAAATAATCATCATTTTTTTTATTAATAATAATAATAATAATAAAAAGGAGGAGGGTATCAGAAGTATTTTGTTTTGTCTTAAATTTTAATAAAAAGGATTGTTACAGATATTTTAATATTCACTATTGATTTGTCTTCCTGTCACAGTGAGTTGATTATAATATGGTAGAACGATAAAAGTGTTGCTAAATAACATGCTTCTTTTTTTGTTTTTGCGTGCAAAAATGGCTTTTAGAGTGAAACATGTTCTGAGAGTGAAAGTATCAATAACTTTTAAATACAAGAAATATATATTTTTTAAAAAAGAAAAGGTTCCCTCCAGCTAAGTACCAAGGACTATCAGATGAATTTTATCAATTTTTTTTTTTTAAAAAAAAAAATTTCATCCATCACAAATAAATCATGCGTCCAGACAAATGACAGTAGCTTAACAAGTGAAGCACTCTAGTTTTACGGTTGCATTTATTGCTCCATAACATTGGTGTGGGCCTGTCTTGAAAAAGAAGATCAGAAGCATATAACTCCACATTGCTGACTTTGATATTGTTTGCATTCAGTATTGCTGATTCTTCTTCAAATCACAGCAAATATATCTATAGCGTGGGAATGACAAAAAGATTAAGGATGGCTTCCGGACGGGAAGGAAGCCAAACAGAAGGCAGGAGGTGGTTTCCTTTCACCCCCGCAAGTATTAGCATTACGCCCACCGCCACACATCAGCAGCAGCCAGCCAGCCGATCAGGGCTCATTTGACGGTCAGATGTCAGACGTGGTCAAAAACCACGGAATTCCACGACGGTCGAATATTCCCCGCGCGGATCCCTGCTAACCAAACGGCTCCGGCGACTTTCACCTATTTATACTTCTCCTTTTTAGCCCTGCAAGCAACGCAGCGCAACGCGCACACCGAACACAAATTTTAGGAAAGAAAGAGAGAGAGAGAGAGAGCGAGCGAGCGAGGTATGAAGGAGGGTTTAAGACGGGACTACGAGATCGGCCCGGAGATCGGACGGGGGAGATTCGGCACCGTGTACCGCTGCACCTCTCTGGCCTCCGGCGAGGACTTCGCCGTGAAATCCATCGATAAGGCCCTCCTCTCCGACTCCCTCGACCGCGATCTCGCCCTCCGGGAGGCCAAAATCCACCAACTCGCCTCCACCGGCAACCCCCACGCCGTCCAGATCCACGCCGCCTACGAGGATGCCGACTCCCTCCACCTCGTGCTCGACCTCTGCCCGGGCTCCGACCTCTTCGCCCACATCTCCGGCCGCGCCCCGCTCCCCGAGCCCGAGGCCGCCGCCGTGATGGTCCCGCTCATGGAGGCGATCACCGCCTGCCACCGCCGGGGGATCGCCCACCGCGACGTGAAGCCGGAGAACGTCCTTTTCGACGGCCGGGGAGAGCTCAAGCTGGCGGACTTCGGGTCGGCGGAGTGGTTCTTTCTGGGCGATGAGGGGCGGCGGGCGATGAGGGGGCTGGTGGGGACGCCGTACTACGTGGCGC
This sequence comes from Metroxylon sagu, assembly GCA_017589505.3. Taxonomy (NCBI): domain Eukaryota; kingdom Viridiplantae; phylum Streptophyta; class Magnoliopsida; order Arecales; family Arecaceae; genus Metroxylon; species Metroxylon sagu. The sequence continues at coordinate 1,372,330 of JACVBY030000626.1, read as the reverse complement.
CGGAGGTGGCGGCGGGGCAGGAGTACGGGGAGAAGGTGGATGTGTGGAGCTGCGGGGTGATCCTGTACATGATGCTGGGGGGGATGGCGCCCTTCTTCGGGGAGTCGGCGGTGGAGATCTTGGAGGCGGTGCTCCGGGGGAATCTCCGCTTCCCACAGCGGATATTCCGCGGGGTGTCGCCGGCAGCCAAGGATCTCATGAGAAGGATGCTCTGCAAGGACGTCTCCAGAAGATTGTCCGCCGAACAGGTCCTAAGTAAGTAGTAATTAATTGATTGATTAATTAATTAATTATGCCTCTGGTTTTCATATCTCTTCCTCTAGTCCTCTGTTTTTTTTTTTTCTTAGAAAATAAATCATTTCTAATTTATTGGGCGTGATCTTCGGGTGATGCAGGGCATCCGTGGATGGCAAGTGGGGGAGAGCCCACCTCGGTGGACTGAGAGAGAAAGAGAGAGAGAGAGAGAGAGAGAGAGAGAAAGAAAACAGGATCAAATGTTCTCTTTTGTTTCTCCCCTTAAATTTCCGGCTTTTGTAAGTAGTAGTAATAGAAGAGTACATACTTTGTGAGAGAGAGAGAGAGAGACAGAGAGAGAGAGAGAGAGAGAACTCTGATGCATGCAACCAAGGAAGAATTGCATGCATGAGGCATTATAGGCTGTACAATTGCTGCACATGATGATGATAAACGGTTCAATAATTACCGTTTGTGGACCTTGCTTCGTCTTTAATCTCTACCATTTCCTCTGCTATGCCTGCTTCTGTTTATGTTTGATCATCTTGCTTGTTAATAAATAAGACAATGCTTTGAATGATCCCTCTCTACGCCTGAAAATCAGCTATAGGGCCAGGCCAGGCCAGTGAGATAAGCGTCGATTGGCCCATGCATGCCAAACTTCTTCGACATAAAAAGCCTCCTGACCCGGCCTGGCCTGCTCTGCTCTGCTCTGCTCTGCTCTGCAAACTAGGCCTCCGGAAAAATCTTGGCTGAGCGAAAGAGAGTGTTGGCAAGTATGGTGTTCCTTCCTTTTGCTTAAACACAGCATGGTACAGAATTAATTTTCATCACTTGCACTCCTCTGATCCCTCATATCTTTATTATAAAAATAAATAATAAATAATAATAATAATAATAATAATAATAATAATAATAATAATAATAATAATAATAATAATAATAATAATAATAATAATAATAATAATAAAAGAACCCCTACTTTGTTCTTTAACTCGTCCGGCTTTCTTTAAAACTAGTCTTCCAGAAAGGAACATGATTTCAGTGGCATTGGCTATGGCTCATCTCCTAGATGAATTACTCTTTGCTCCTTACGAGGCATGTTAACGTCTGAATCATTATGATTTCGGTCGTTAATCATTGTGCAAGATAAATCAGAGCAGCAGCGCAAGGATCAATATATCTAAGGAAGTCATTACCAACCATAACAAAAGAAGCCTTTGTCCCCAAGAAATTCTCAGAATGCACAAAATAGGATGAAGAACTTAAATCGATCAATGTGCGAAATCATCAGTCGCTGATCGATTGAAAGGTGAATGGTGTTTGGAATTGGGAGCAGAGGATGGTATTATTATCTTAGGGATGAAAAACTTAAACTTAAAAACAGGTGGGGGTTTGCTAATTCTGGATCACGTTTATTGGACAGAGTAGGCTGGGCCGACCTTAGAGGACGAAAGACAGATTGGGCTTACCATTCCACCATATCTCAACATAGACCCATGCCAACCTTCTTGGGTCCAGACTACAGAATAGAGTTACCCAAATTTGTATGGATCTTGCACCGCATCTGATCAAAAGGCATGTGCTCTGTCTGGTGATGTGGTCGGGATAACACTCTCAAGACCTCACCTCACCTCATGAACTCGAGGCTTGTGATCCCCCCCCCCCCCACCACGAATGAACTTAACGTTATTGCGAGGCATACCTGATCGCCTGTAATGGGTTTTCTTTTGGGGTTTTGCTTTGACATCTAATCTAACTTTCAGAAGGGATAAGTTATGTTTTTAAACCTATGACATCCCTTGTTAGTCGTATTTTTATAACCTTAATTTGTTCTACCCTCCCTTTTAATTCTTTCTTCTTTTTTTTTTTTTTTTTTTTTTTTTTTTTTTTTGTTGGCTTGATAATTTTATTCCTTCTCTGATATTATTGTACATAGATATGAACTACTTCTCAGTTTTTTATTGGTTTCCTTTATCAGAGATCTAATCAGCAGCAGCATGGAAATAAATCCACGTCAAGTCAGTAAAGATTTTTCTGATTTCATACAAACGTCATTAACTTAGGAACTGATAAGTAATGAAAGCCCAGCTAGAAATCTTTAAATAATTCCTTCATTAACATTTCCATATGCTAACCGTACGATGCCTTTGTTGCCACCACATGGATGGATGGATGAATGAATGAATGAATGAATGAATCATGTATGTCAGGGATTTATAAGTTCTTAAGGTTAGAAGACTCATTAAACAGGTATGTAGGAGTATGTAAGCAACTAATTATAAAGTCGGCTCGGCTGCTAAGCTTTAAGCTTTTAAGGGCGGGCTCATAGAACATTAAAAAGAACTCATTTCAGCCTCAGTGTCAGAAAGGGTGGTTAAATCCGTTGGTGGTCCCTTGTGAACGGTGCAGGCCTTACTATCAACCGTCAAATCTCGATCAAGTGCTGTCTGGTGAGTGAGTAGGCGAGATTGCAAGCATGGTTCATCAAACATAAAATTTACGCGCGGAAGCGAATCCGCATAGAAATACATTTACGGACATCCGCACAGGCGGAGGAGAGGAGAGTCTAAGAGCTCGGGCTCAGCTGGGTGAGCCTTTTCTTCTTCTTCTTCTTCTTCTTCTTCTTTTTCTTCTTCTTCTTCGTCCTCGTCTCCTCTCCCCAATTGCGGAGCCGATTCCGTGGTCCGGGGCGTTGCCTCTACGTGGGAGCAGCTATCAGCACTGAAAAATTCCACATAACTTGTGGAGATAACGAGGGGCCGAGAAAATCCGACTAAAACTATAGTGCACAGGGCATTAGCAATGATCTTTTCGAACGAGTCCTTAATTAACACGCAAGGCAACAATATGAATTCTAAAAGATAACACTTGGAAAATACGAGCAATTCAAAATTTAGTCAAACGTAGCATAGAGCTTCACTTTAGAAAAAAAGTTAAGAGGCTAGTTTTAGAAGTCAGAGAAAGTCGGCATGGACTATAAACCACCCAGCATTGCCGACGGTCTTTCAAAAAAATCTCTTGCTGCCACCCAAGACAAGAAGATTAGTGTTAAAAATAATGCAGGTAAAACTAGTCAAAAGATGGCTTTGAAAAATTGTTCGAGTCTGACATCCATCATTCCGTTTAAGCCACTGTCTGGGATAATAAGTTGGTCGATCAGTAAAGCTGTCGTTATACAAGGTTGCTACTTTTATAACCTTTCCATTTTAATGTTCTTTTCGTTCCTAGTCCGCTTATGCTTGCAAGTTAATTTAACTTCGACAGGGTGGTTAACTAGGGTTTTCTTGCAGAAGTGAATGATGCCTCAATAGCTTAGATAAGGTGTAGGCAGGGCCTACAATAACGAGATCATCTTTCTTCAGACCTATTTATTTTGATGTTAGATGTGCTTACTAAACTATTGAGACAGGTTAAAATCGTTAAATTAGTTAAAAGCATAGAGGCATCGCCCTAATTTTACAACATTAGAAGTCTTTATTTTGTTGATAATTTTCTCTTCTGTTCTATGAAGCGAGAAAGCTTGATTGCTATTAATGTTCTCTTTCTAATATTTGAAAATACATGTCATTTTAAAATTAACTTCCATAAGAGTTCGATGATCTACTTGAATGTTAAGAAAGATAGTGCCTCACCCTTCGCAACTCTTCTCAACTGCTAAAGGGGCTAGCTTCCATTTTCACCTATCTCAGGCTTCCACTATACCACTATATGCCAAAAGGATACGTATTCAAGGTTAGCAACCACTTATTGAAAAGGTAGAAAAGAGATTTTTCTCATAGAAACATAAGATGCTATTCATAAGGAGTCGACTTTGCCTTATAAATGTAATCCTTACAATGCTTCTATCTTGCTTCATCTCCAGTTTTGGATTGCCAAAGTAGGTAAGCAGCAGGATTGACAGGTTAAGAGAGCATTTCACTGGAAAGGTAAGGATTCAATTGATAAAAAAAAAGAAAGGCTTGGTATAACGAATCTGAAAAACTTAAACATAGCTTTATTGGCAAAATAAGCTTAGAAGTTCCTTAGTACACACCATGAAAAGACTGATGCTTAGAAAAAACTCATCTCCAAATCCTATTATTCAAAATGTTGCTTCATATTAGGGGGAAGAATGAGAGATGGAAAGATTCAATGATATGGAAGGATGTATGTATCGATTTAGATGCCTTTTGAAATTGTATGTTTTTCAAATTTAGTGGTGGTAAGAGTAAAGGATAGTTAAATTATTCTTACTCCTTTTGTTTACCTGTTTGAGAATCTTTATGCTTGAGCTACCAATAAGTATGATTCAGTAGCCTTAGTTTTGAACAGTAATATGCAGTAATGAAAAATTAGATTGTATGATTCTCTCTCAAGTTCTGACTTCATGCAATTTCAGTAGCTTTAGAGTCTCTTATCATCCATCTAACCATTAGTATTAATAGATGAGTAAACGTGGAAGACTAATAGAAATGGCAAATGCAAGGTAGATTCTTTCTACAAATTCATTAATTTCAGAAGAATCAAATGCCCATTCTACAACCCTATGCGAAGAGCTTTTGTCTTAAAAAAATTGAAGATATTTTTTTGACTGACCTTTTTGAACAAATTACATATAAGGAATGTCCTAGCAAAAAAAAGGGTGGCCCATGGCCTCTACTTATGTGTTGTGTGGGGCTAATTCAAATCAAGAGATCATCTATTCATTATTTGCACCTTAAGTCGATCAATTTAGGAGCACTTAGCCTGCTATTTTAGGACGTGTCGCAGACCTCCTAGCGTCATCTGCTTATGATTTATATGAAGGAAGAGGAGAGTGCTAGCTAAATCAAAGAAATGCTAAGGTAGAAAAATTTGAGAATCTTTAATAATAATATTTCATCTCCTTCCTTGATCATTTTCAAAGTTTTTAATAGCTTTTCTTTGTAGGAAAAGCTCTACCCTCTAAGGTGAATGGAGGCCCACAATAAATTTTGTAATTTAATTTCTTCTTTAGTTACATCCTCTCTGTAACTAGTTTTTTTTTTTATTTTTTCAACAAAAGGTAGCGGTGGATTATTATCCACTGTTCCCTTCCAAAATAAATAAATAAATAAATAATGTGGATATATAATTATATCTTTTCCGCTGCAAATGTCTGGCTACTTTTCCCCTGGGATTAGGAGAGAAATCTCACAGCAAGGAGACGAGAGAAATTTTCAAGGTACGGTGATCGTCCATCATCGATCAACGTTCAATGCACCAGAAAATGTGGAAGTTGATGATTAACTTAGTTGCTAAAGAGAGCCAGACTGTCATCACCGAAACTTTTACATAGCACCAATTTTTGAAAGCTACATCAGGATTGAACTGCATAGAGATCAGGTGGCTACGTTCTTTTAATCTTTCCTAAAGAGATACAATTGAAAAAATTGACATGAAAGTGATGGGAATCTGAGAAAGATGGCGAATAAGAGTATGTTTCCAAGAGTTTTCACTTATGTTTGACTTCTTTTTCTAAATCGTGAATCATGATTCAAATTTCAAACTGAATCGTGGGCATCCAAATTGTTGTGCCCATCTAAGATTCACAATCACCATTAAGAAATTTGCTCGAGTTCAACAACAAAGTTAGTGTACTGTTAAGTTTGTAATCATTCATTTTTCTTTATTGGTTTTAGGTGGCTATCCCATCCCTTAATTTTTTATTTTTTTTAAACTACAAATAGAGGAATGATCCCTTTAATTTATTGGGTGAAGAATTTACAAGAGAAGAAGAATGCACGGATTAAGAGGGGTAAATGAGAGATTATGGGATATTATGGATGCAAAAGCTTTTTTTTTTTTTTTTCTAATAAACTTTCTTAAAAATTAAAAGTGTAAAGAATTTTATAAGAATTAGTATGAAGTAAGGAGTTTTAAAAGAGAAGATTCTGAAGTTTCTCTTCCTTAAAATGTGACATTAAAGAGAAAGGATAAACTGATCTCAAGCCAAACATCATGATAAAATTATAAACCTTCTTCTCCATACCATTCTTATATGATATAAGTCTCTAGGCTTGGAAGAGATATGGGTGTTATCGATGATAAGAGACCAAAGCCTTTAGATAAAGGGGCAAGAAAGAAAAAAAAGGTGAGAAACGGTATATGTGGCTAGACCATTCTTAGAGTAATTCGTACTAATCGGCTAACCTTTTTTGGCAAGCATCTTCTCTGTTTATTACATAAGCGCATTAAATGCGTGATTGTTCTTATGCACAACTCTACATTCTGATATGATCATATGATTGATAGTACGCAACATAACCTAAAGGAGGGAAACACTTGTTTCTTAAATCTTTTTTACTTTTACATTCTTTGGCAGGCCATTATGATTCGATGTGATATCAATAGTTAGCCTAGTTTCGTGAAATCACTATATACTCTCTAGCGACACCAATGGATTCTTGTTAGAAAGAGGGAGAATTGGGAGAAAAAATGCATTTGCAACGTTGTGTGATGACTCTATGGAAAGAAATTAATATAAAAATTTTTGATTTCTTAAAACTAATTTGGATAGTTCTTATTGGATCTTTAGAATTAGAAATTAGATTTTTAGTATCACAAAATATAAGATTTGGCCTAATCCTTTATAGTAAGTTGCATATGAGTAAAGTTCTTATCACAAAATATAAGATTTGATCTAATCCTTTATAATAAGTTGCATATAAGTAAAGTTCTAATCAAAACAGAATAGCTAGTGAATACTGGATATGTGTTGCATGGGTCTTACCAAAATCGGCAAACTATCTATTTATCAACTATCCATTCTTAAGATTAATGCTTGAGTTCCTTGCCAACTGTATAGTTTTTGAAAAGGTTGCTTATGAGTATCTACAAGATGTAATCTGCTTGGAAAAAAATATCAATGGGTAGAAGGAAAGCATTGGCAAATAAGATGAAAGTTTAGGATCAAATTAGCGGATGGCTTTTATATAACATATGTGGAGGGAGAAAAATGTTGAAAATTTTTTTGAAGAAGAACACCTCCCAACCATGATTCTACATAAGATTTTGGTGAGTTTTAATTTGTGAAAAAATATTTACCTCAAAAAAGGGGTAGAACAACACTCACGGGTTTGTAATAGTCTAACTACTCGCTTCTCCCTCACCTTTTTCTTAAAAAAAAAAAAAAAGAAAAAGAAAAAGAAAAAATTGGCCTGAGGACCTGGCCTAGCTCATGTTAATCGGACATCTCCCATTCCATTCTCGGATGACAAAAAGATCTACTGAGGTCTTCTTTTTGTCCATCTGGAATTCCGGCCGGCCTACCTCTAAGATATTTCTCTGAATCTCGTGAATACTGGCCTGGTTCATATTATCCAAAGATTATCCAACAAACCTTTCATAGTGGCCGGTCCAGTCTGCTAGCGACGAGGAACACGCATAAGAAAGAAAAATATTTCAAGACTGGGTCTTATTGCGACGACAGCTTCCCAACAAGAGCTCAATCCACCATCTCATCCTTCCCAACAAACGGGAACCTCCTTCAACTCTCTTGACTCATCTGTTTTCTTGCTCGCTCCACAACCTTCTTTTTGTTTGCGTGTATAGATTTGTTATTTTGGTTTGACTGCTATTGTTTTCTCTTTTCTTCCTTCTCATGTCTAAGCTCTGCTCAGTTTTCCCTTCTTTTTCTTATCCCCTCCCCTCGTTTCTATTCCTTCATAAAATTTGTGGTGGTGGTTTCACAATTATTTTGCTTAAAAAAAAGAGAAAGGAACAAAATGATCCATTAAAAACAAACTAAGGTGACTATTTCTGTGAAGAAACCTCCTTTTTTTTTTAATATAATATATATATATATATATATATATATATATATATATATATATAAAGATGAAGTTAATTCAAAATCAAATTAAAACGACTAACATGAAAAACAGAGCCATGCTATAAATATCATGGACAGGGGAATGGGACTGCGTTTTTGGTTTTTAACGAAAAGGTACTTAAGTAACTCGTTCAATAATTAAGAAACTCGGTGAGTTTGAAACATTCTATGGTGCCCAACAAATTCAAGGCACGGCCAATCCAAACCGAGAAGCGGTCAGTTTAAGCGTCCTACCGTTCTTCCTTTCGGCCATAGAAGACAAACAAGAGAAGGCACGAGAATAGTCCAACTTCGTGCGCAAATATCCTATCACTTCAAGTGCTTAATTAAAATCAATCCATGAAACCCCAAGGTGAATGCTATTGCGCCATAGATCAGATTTTGTTTTGTTTTGTATTGTAGGTCGAAATGTGACAATCACTGCATCCAGATTTTTGGAGGCAATGCCACGTGTTGGTAGAAGCAGAGTGCAACCAGTGGTTGCACTGACCTGCTATGCATTCTTTCCTTTGACTGGCAGCTTATCTTCTCCAATGATTTGCTTCCTTTGGTTAGCTTCAAGTTGTCCGTGACATTAGCTGATGCACGACGGCTCATGAAGGGATGGACATTAGCTGATGCACGACGGCTCATGAAGGGGTATAACTCGCATCATTATTTTCCTTCCCAACGTTCTCTCCTATCTTGTAGCTCTCTTCCTCAGGCTCGCGTTTGTCGTCCACGGATTAGGAGACTTCACCATAGATATCCAAGAATGGTTGGTTGGATATCCTTTAGAGATGCGCTATCCCTTCCATGGGCTGCCTTGTTAAATTTTTTTTTCTTTCTTTTATCTTTTCTTCAATCATGCGAAATAGCATATCATCATTCTTTAATTAAAACTTAAAATTAAATGAATGCCAGATTAATGAAATAATTTAATGCAAACTCATCGTACTTGTACTTAGTAATCATCATTTATTTTATTAGATTATTTAATGCATCATGGACTTTTATGTTAACCATGAATTTTGTGAACTCATCCGGATCCTTTCTGGACGATCGATGATTCCTCTGGACCATCCACCAAGTTCCACACCATTTTTCGAATTTCTTGCTAGCTTATGCCAGCTGCTACTTTATACGCATCGTGAAATTAAAATCATTCATACAATGGTCGTCAGGGTCTCCAAAATCTTAACCAATGGAGTGGGTAGGAATCAGCCAGCCAGCCAGCCAGCCAGCCATTTGAATCATGATTCCAAGGCTAGATGTGGAGTGATTTTGAAGATTACTAGGAGCATGACATCGATCGATGACAAACTTTGTGGATGAGAGCCTTTTTCATTACAAAATGTTGGGCTATTCTCGTGTCGGAAAGGTTTGAGAGAAGAAAATCGAGCAGAAACTGACATGGACCCGCTCCTCCTTAATTATGCCCACTTACGCTAGCTGTCGCGCAGTAGTATTAGGGAAATGCTTTTCCTTCCTTCCTTCTTTCTTTCTTTCTTTCTTTCTTTATATTTGTTCACGTTCATTTAACCCATTTATCCTGTTAGCACTCGTTCGCTCAAGGCTGATTTGTGGCACTCAACCTAACATTATTAATTGTCGGCGGACCACATAATATAAACTTGGTAATAATTAAACTGTTTATCGTTAAATAATGCTAAACGTAATGTGACTACATGTCCCGCAGATGGACTGCAAAATATGCCGCGCTTCGCTTAACAAGATGATGGCATTGCCAATCAAAATGGTGAGCTCAAAGATCTCATCTAGAAATGATATACGACTTCGAGAGGACAGATGATTGTATTAATGGCTAATACCCTTCTTCTTTTTTTTTTTCTTTTTTCTTTTCTTTTTTTCTTTCATTTTATTATTGTTTCAATGAGAAAACTAGGCTCTGGCTGCTTGAATGTCAGCAACTGTTTCAAACAAGCCCTTATACTTCACAGTCTATGGTTAGTGTGTACACAGTGCGGTCTTGATTAAAATCTAGAAGCGCCTTAAATCAGAGCTGCATGGGTTTGTAAATCCAAAAGAAAAAGGTGGATGGTAAATGCCCATAAAAAGTAAAAGTAATATCCACTCAAGGCTCTTTCCGAGATCTTGCTGGCGTACGTCTGGGAGTAAGTGACGCCTCCCGGACCAATTTCCCCGCGTTGCCACTTGGAGCAACGCAATAAATAGCAAAGGGGTCTTCCAGCTTTTGCGTGCAGCCAGGCTTTGGATCGGTGAGCGAGCGAGCGAGAGAGAGCCAGAGAGCCAGAGAGAGAGAGACAAGAGAGGAAGAAAGGTGGTAGGGGCTCTTAAGCGACAGATAAAGATGGTGAGAGCTCCATGCTGTGAGAAGATGGGTCTGAAGAAGGGCCCTTGGACTCCGGAAGAAGACCAGATTCTGGTTTCCCACATCCAGAGGAATGGTCACGGCAACTGGCGTGCTCTCCCCAAACAAGCCGGTCAGTCACAGGTTCTTCTGATGGCTTTTCTTTCTTTTTTTTTTTTCGTTTTGTATATATGTGGGTTCTAACCTACGAACTCTAATAGTTCTTCTCTTAATACAGCGATCAGAAGTAACAGAGGGCAATTCGCTAAAAAACAAAAAAAAAAAAAAAAAAAAAATCTTAAACAGAGATTCTAAATATCTGAGTTTTGTAATATTAAATGAAAGCAATGGTTTTGAAAGATTTCTGCTTTTAGGTACCAGCAGCAATTAATCAGTCTCATGACTTTCATTGGTAACAGGAGTAAGACTTAAGTCTCCTTTCAGGTTGAGGCAGTCCTTTAACATTAATATGGTTCGAAGTTTGTTGGATCTTTTTCGTCGAATTTTTTTTTTTTTTTGACTCCAGAAGAGAGAGAGAGAGAGAGACTAATCGAATTTGATCATGCTAAATTGGTTGCAGAAGGGGTTTGAAGGTGGTGGTTATAATTGGAAGAGAAAATTAGCATTCTAACAATATTGGTGCTCTCCTCTTCTCTTCAGGTCTATTAAGGTGTGGGAAAAGTTGCAGGCTCCGATGGACGAACTACCTCCGACCGGGTATTAAACGAGGGAACTTCACCAAAGAAGAAGAAGAGGCTATTATCAAGATGCATCAAATGCTTGGAAATAGGTAACCCTTGGTCCATTTCTGATTCCAACAAGCCATTGTTTGCTGAAGAGTTAATTCAATCTTTCTTCCTTGTCGCTCATTCAAGGAAAAAAAAGAAAAAGTAATACCTCGTGATAGGATTTTTTTTTTTTTTTTTTTTTTTTTTTTTGAGGAATAGAGTGATAGCTTTCCTCAACAAAAAAATAAAAATAAAAATAAAAAAATTCAAATTCATGCTCCCAAAATTCATGCTCAAACTTCCCTTTAATTAATCGGATATTCCAAATTAATATCAAATTGATATGGAGGTACTAATAAGACCAAAAAGTGGAGGGTTGTGTTTGATCCTTCTCGCGGAATCTTGTCACCTTGCTATTCTTTTTTTTCTTTCTTTCTTTCTTTGATTTTTTTTTATTTTTTTCTCCCTATGTCCGCAACCTCTCCTTAAGCCCTGTCTTTTTCTCCTCACTCTCAGACAACATTACCTGAGGAGTTCAAAGCTTGCCTACTCTCTCTTTCTTCAATAATAATAAGACAGCGAAAACCTCCAAAAGATTCTCCTTTGTTTGGCTTCTATTCATCAACCATTATTATTATTATTGTTATTATTATTATTATTATAGACTTGCCAGCTGATCACAAGTATGAGTCACACTGTCCAACAACGTAAACTATTTTGTTTGTAGCATTGATTTTCTGAGTCAAGGATTTCCAATCTCAATACAAGATCAGAGCTGAGCTGATGGATGTTGATATATATATATATATATATATATATATAATCCAACATGATCTAAAATTTCAGTTATCGAGGACTAATTATTTTTATGTTATTTTTCCAACAAAGCACTTGATCAATATTATAAAACATTCGTCACTCCAGGTGGTCTGCAATCGCAGCGGAGCTACCTGGAAGAACAGACAATGAGATAAAGAACGTGTGGCACACCCACTTGAAGAAACGAGTGCATCCAAACCAGTCGCTCCAAAATTCTGAGCAGAAGGAGCAAAGTGATGCCAAGACTTCGATGGAAATTAGACCCACGAAGTTGCAAGAGACTCCCACTGCGGCCCACCCCAAGTTGGGAAATCCGAGCCCTGTTCCCGTGTCCCCATCACAGTCTTGGAGTGAAATCTCCTCGGCCACCAATTCATCTACCATTACAGGAGAAATTAACAATGCAGCTGTCAAAGAAGAGTGCATGGATTCTTCCGAGGAACTCCGGGACATAGACGACAGCTTCTGGTCGCAAGCTTTATCAATTGAAAATTGTGGCTCCCCAATGGATTATAGCGTCTTAGCCGGTCCTCCTAGTTTTCTTGGTGATTCCTTCACCTCATTTGGCCCATCCATTTCCCATAAAGATGACATAAATATTTGGACGAAGATCTTCATGGAAGCAGGGGATTTTCAGGAATTGCCTCATATCTGACAGTCATGACTCAGAGAGAGAGAGAGAGATAGGTAGTAGTAGTAGTAGTATTATGATGAATATTTCAAAGAGAAAAGAAGTTGGCCTTCTTTTTCCTAGAAGAAATGTGCAGATATTCTCTGGTTAGGCAAGTCAATTAGAGGGAGTAGAGACTAACAATATTATTGTACGATATTAGATGATCTAGTCTTGATTCTATGAGATTTGATCACATAGATGTATTATGCATGTCCTGTTCTCACAGCCAAACTGAGTACTTTAACAGAGTGTGCATGTAAGCGCGTTTGTCATTCTATTAGTGTGTAATGATGTAATTACCTGCTCGCTTACTCGTGATAGCATCTTTGAGAGACTTGTTTGGATCACTGATGGTATTGGAATGGTAGGGAACTGTCAATCCCATTCATTCCATGAGATTTCAAAAACTTTCAAAAAAAAAAGTGAAGGAATGGGCCCATACTATGCCAATCCAGTTTTACCCTTTCAAACGTAATCCAATTCAATCACAATTCCATCGGTGACTTAAACATGTGCCTTTAAACATAGAGCTTATGTAATTTGTTGGAATCTAGCTCCTCCCTTTTTTTTTTTTTTTTTTCTTTCTTTTTTGATTTTTTCCTTTCTGCTTTCATTCTTTTATTGGGAAAGCTACTTGACGTTATGTGGAACTCCTCGATTCAATGCAAGTTTGAATCACACAACCAACTTTAATTTTCAGTTGAGTCTACTTACGCCACCTATTTAATTTGAGATGTTAGCTTTTTGCCAACGAGGGCCCCCCAACTCTTTCAGACGTCAACTAAGTAGATCTTTCAAGATTTAAATGAAACCACGGTTTACTAGCAAAAGCGAGGAAACGACAAAAAAAAAGAAAGAAAAATTATATCTATCATTATGCTGTCATTCCTTGCGCGCATTAATATTTTGCAAGAACATTAAAACAAGGTGCTTGTATTTTGAGTTTTAATTTTAGAATTTATTTTTTACATTTGTAGGAAAATAAGCTTCTGAGGATTAGGTTGAAAGGCAAACTTTTCACATCTTTTCCGGATTTCGTGAACAACAACTTTAAGTCATTTCTTTGCCTAAGAAAGATAGATAGAATTCAGCTCGGCCACTTCTCAGGTTAATTTTCCTAGTTATTTGATTCTTGACTCCATAACTCCACTAATCAAGCAAGAAATGAAAGAAGGAAATTGCAGGGAAATAGGATCCCGACATATTATGTTGGTTGAAAAAAATTGAAGCTTGTAGACTTCGATGGTCATAGACATGGCGGATGTTTGGTAAATTCTAGGAAATATCTGAAGAGTAAAAAAGGAAGCCTGCACTTTCTTCGGAAATATTTGTTCTACATTCTGCTTTTTATTCCGTGCGGTGCCTTTCCAAATTTCCAGTTTCAAGATTTCTTTATCATTTCTTGTCACCATGACTAACCTAATTCACTGCATGACAAAGAATATTTCTAATGCAACAATCCAACCTATCCGGAGATGGGATCAAATCCTTTGATCAACTCCAAGCGGGATGCTACCAGATTGGTATCGGCTTTGTGCCTGCTCTATGATAGGAAAGACCTCGGCATCTCAGGATATTCTAGTTTTACGAAAGGAATAAAAGAGAAGAGGCTCTATTTTCAAACATGCTCGCTATTAACTATTATTTTTGATGTATTGATCCATCTGAAAGAAGAAATCAGATGGCTTTCTGAATATTATAAAGATGGGAGTTCAAAGTTCAAAAAAAGGGGGGGAAACGGTGACGTACCATCATCCTAAAGTAGGTCGAGCAGATGCATTCTGCACCACACATGAAGCCATAATGTCGCATGAGGACAATAACATCATGGGCTTAACTTTCCATTTCAAACATGTCACACTCAACCATAGGGCACTGGGATGAGCTACAGAGAAATTGAGCCTGTTTCTCCTTTTCTTTAACAATATCCCATCCCCCCTCCTCTTTCTCTCTCTCTCTCTCTCTCTCTCTCTCTCTCTCTCTCTCTCTCTCTCTCCCTTGGGGATTGACATTGATACTCCTTGTGATCATCTCACAGAAGGAATACGTGCTCAACACTTTTTAAGAAAACAGATGGCATGAAAGCAGCAAAAGCATCGCTAGATCAAAGGAGTGCGTTATTGCTGAAAATTCTAGGTAATGTCCGATTTATGTTATGGTCTCTCAGAAGAGAAGAGACTACTCTGCTTTCTTTCTTTGTTGATGTAATTGATAGGTGCAAAGAAGTTATTTAGTGCTTCGAGATGGTATGGTAGTCAATTAGAATCATCACGGCAGCAACTCTTTTACAGCCAAGTCTTTATTAATAAGTTTATAATGTCAGTGACAGCCAGTTCATTATAATTGTTAGCCATCGCTATCCCAGCTGCACACCATAGCGTTGGAGCGTGGTGACTATTTTCTAGCTTGACATTGACCGATTGCTTCAGGTACATATGTCGGTTATACATCTAATGTTATAGGTTTCACATAAAGACACGCTGGGCCAGAATTTTGTTGAATCTTCGAATGGTCGAACCACGCCCCTTGCGTGCAGTTGAAATTCTCTGGTTTTGACTCCCAAAGTGCGGTGGATTTTGTCAGAATATATGCATGGCAACTTTTGTCGGGCTGGAACAGAGTTGATTGATATTTTTGATGGAAGTGGGGACTGAAGATTATCTGAACGCTTAACAATGGATTGGATGCCATGCGTGTGATTGTATAGCGGTGCAAATGAACCAAGATGATTCATTCATGATCATGAACAAACAGCTTTGGCTCCATAGGAGAGCCGTCTAAAACGCTAAGACAACTTTTCGGACCAGTTCTGGATCAGGAAGGGAGAGGTTTAGAGATAAGAAAAGATGGAAAAGATACCTACCTGTTTGCGTGCGTGTGTGAGAGAAGGGAGACGGATTTTTTTGGCACCCACCAAGATGACCGAGCGTGCATTTGGATCTCGCCAATCCTGGCCCTTCTCTCTCTCTCTCTCTCTCTCTCTCTCTCTGTTGGTGGTTCCTCCTATGGAGAAAAGAAAGGGGTCTGCTCTCATCCCGTCCTATTTCAGCCAGGATTCCTCCTCCTCCTCCTATCCAAATTTTCAAAGAGAGAGAGAGAGAGAGAGAGAGAGAGAGAAATAGTACGGAGACCTAAAATTATAATCCAGAAAAAATAGGACTCGGTACAATCAATGAAGTTCTTAGCCCAGACCAGACCTCCTTTGGCGGATCACACCATCTGCAATATATATATATATATATATATATATATATATATATATTCAGTTATTTACCAAGCACATTGCAAGTATAAAATGAAATGGGATTCAGAATAGAAAAATCACCTGAAAAATGCTTGCAAACCTTCATTCCACCACTTGAAGCGCATGCCTAGCCGGAGCAAAATCAATCAAAATCAAGCCTCATGGCAACCCGTGCTTCCAAGGATTTAGAGCTCATAAAACCAAGAACCAGCTACGAGAGAGAGAGAGAGAGAGAGAGAGAGAGAGGGAGAGAGAGAGAGAGCAAACAAACATGAGTGCGTAAAAATCGATATCAGATTCAGGTTGGGTTTGGTTCCATAAAAGATCCGAACCCACCCACCCAGCTTGGTCCCCTTGGGAAGCTGCTATCGCTTGACCACCCCCTTGGGATATTATCAATTAGAAGAAGCAATTGACTGGTTTAAATTCCTCAAAACGCATCTAGTTTGGAGTGAGATCTGTTCGGCTAACGAGTTCGTTGCATTGATAAATTGCCTGCACAAGCTAACTAGCCCCCGGATAAAACAGCAAGAAAGCAACCGACATGATTTAATTGTTATCCCTGTATCCACATCATTTTGCTGTTTATTCTAAACACATAAAAACATTTGCTGCTCAAAGTAACAAATCAATACGTCAAATCTGTTTCCCTTTGCTTCCCAATGTTTCCATTTTTTATTAATAATTTCACTATGAACGAGCAAGAAAACCAGCAGCTGATGCAAAGAAATCTGATGTAAAACCACGAGCCGCACCAAAATGGCGACATCAAGAGAGAGAGAAATGGCAACTCCTATGTCGAAGTTAATACAGAAGCAAATTGATGTACTCATCAATATGCAAGAGCCTTCTCTTCTCCTCCCTCAGTTCCTGAGCTGTGGCACCCATTTTCTTCCTCGAGAACTCATCAATAGGAAGTCCTGTTGGAAAACTCTATCATCATCATCATCAGCAGCAGCTAGTTTTTTATTTCCTCACATATTAAGCTGCAGCCTTCGTAAAAAGTCATGCCAAAAGAACTACCCCAGAACAAATAGACATACCTTTGAACAATGGCCCACTTTCCATCACGACATGTGACGGGGGAAAAGAATAAATCAGCCCAGCAGGCACACCATAGGAGCCATCAGAGTAAAACACCCATGGAAACCCAAGCTCCCTGGAGCAGCATAAGTTTTTAAACATTTTTCAAGCAAAGAATTACCATTTGAGAGCCACCTGAATCCATGGTGAAGATCATTTACCTGAGGAGTCCCAAGGACCCAATCACGTATGTGATCATCAGAGCAGGCCCTTTGAATTCATCAATAGAACCCCTAACATAAATGGCAATTGACTTAATTGTGCCATCAAAAGAATACATACATATATACATACATACATATATATATATATATATTCATAAAAATACTGCATCCTTAATGTTCCTTACCTTACAGTCTGCAGGGGGCCTGAGATTTGTAGATGGAGACATTCTTTGACATCACATCTTTCCTTTCCATGCCCTCTTTCCTTGGAAAACCACCAACCATGACAGCTACATTGACCCCAGTGCATGCCTCGACAGCATCAGTCGTGGCAACAACCCCTGGTATGTCATTTGAGATTTTAATATATACTTTTAAGGTGAAAATAGATAGAGAAAGTCAAGAGATGCTAGGCTAACATTGTTAGATTGTATAATTTAACTTTCAAAGATGTCACCTTTAAGAAGAGGAAATAAATGCAGCTTCAACCAGTTCCATTTTAACTCCATTTTAGAGTCCAGACCAGCCTGTCATCTATTGAGATGAACTCAGAAATTTAGCCTATTAAAATTTTCTCAGAACAAAACAGTATTAAACAATCCTATGAAGAAGAAGACATCATCGAGTACAAGCTCACTGAAATCACCGTGAGGAAAATACATACTAGACAAGATAACAGAAGGTCTAATAAAACAAAAATATAAGGTGGATAAGTGAAGAAGAACAAGAAGAAGAAAACATGCATAAAGGGAAAGGAAGGGGTGAAAAAAATTAATCTCCAGTTACAATTCAAGATGCAAAGAAGAATGCCTGAGAACATGAAAACCATCAGACTCTAAAATGACAGAAAAGGTTTGATAGCCAGAAGAACCTAAAAAATGAAAATGCCTTTTCTGATCATCCCAAATTCTGACCAAAATTAAATCAAATAAAACTGAATCGAGCTTGGCATAACTTGTTTTGGGGTTGGGCTGAGCCTGAACGTACAGCAGGTCTAAACACTCGATCAGATTTAGCCCACCCATAATGCAGTCCAGCTCCAAGTGCAATATGAACAATATATGAGTTCGTACAGTGCTGGTAAGTCCTAACATATTATTAGATAGAAGAAATGTATCATGTCTTCAAAGAGCACATAGTTAACTGTACATAATATGATTGAGGCAAGTCTTTAACTTGCGTTGAAAGAAAATGAAAGGAAAGCAAGTAGAGATGATGTTCTGGAGGCAATGTGCAAAATTACCCACGTATCGTAATTCACAATCAAATATATGGATTCCATTTCGGTCTACCTAGATAACAACCAACACGATAGCCATGATGGTCTAAAATTATATTTTCACATCCTATCCCAAAAAAACTGATATAAGCCAGCTATTTGCAACACTATTGTAGATTGACTCATAGGAAATATATATATATATGTATCGAAATCCCATTAAGACCCTTGCCAAGTTTTCATAATTTAATGGAGCAGGATTTCTGAGAAGCAAGAGAAAAGATGAATAAAAAAAAAAATACTTCATGAAACACTAAAATTGAAACAAAATAAGCGCAATGCAACCAAAAAAACTGCTACAAATTGCCATCATAGCTGATTTCCTGAATGGGCGAATGGATGATACAAGTAAGTCTTTCATTTAGCCGAAAATAAAAAAAAACATCAAGTTAAAAATATGATAACATCATAATCAAATATGGCATTGGATTTCATATGTAAATTCCATCCATCATAGCAGAAGATGGTCAAGTTTAAAGTTATCAAAATTATTTCCACATTACATGATGGTAGCATTGATTTCACCGTTGCATGGAATGTGACGTGGGCTGTGTCCATGGAATCCGATTATTTAATAAAGTTTATTCGTAATACTTTACTTTGCAATATATATATATATATATATATATATATATATATATATATATATATTTCATCCTTAAAATTTTATTCAAAATTAATTTTATTTTTAAAATTTTTGATTATTATACTCTCCTTATGTTTTAAGAATATCATGTATTATTGATGTTTTGTTGTATAAATTTAGCTAAAATTAACGATATAACTGATATGCCATTTCAATACGAACATATATATATATATATATATATAGATTAATTGCAACTATAACATGTGGTAGAAGTTTTCAGAATCTATGGCATGATCTCTATTTTTACGGACATGATCGAGAAAGCAACCATACGCCCAGGTTGCAAGAGCCTCGTTCTTGATCTTGCTAAGTCATTTTGATGTTGGATGCAAGCTCGATTCCAGTTGAGGAGAGATTGGTGAATGTGCAGACATATCTAATTGGTCAGCCTAATTCGTCTACAAAGAAAAAGTAACAGCATCGGTTTGAATGCACAATTAATGGTGCTTACAATGAAATTTTAAAATCAAAATGATTCACTGGTGCAAGCATCAACGCGGTACTCTGGCGATAAAATAAAATGCTATATATTACCTTGAGTTCATACGAGCAAAACGCGCAATTTGTCCAAATATTAGAGCAATTCTTTGGCCACTCCACGCCAAGCGTCGTGCCATCGCACTTTTGCCGCGCTGGCGACGAAATGGAGATATAAACGGCGGCCCCATCGGATGAGCTATTTTTATAAATGAAGTAAAAAAATATATTTTTAATAAATTCAGGGTGGGAACGAAACTTTTTGCAAGAATTGTGTTAAAGTGAAAAACGCCACTTCAAATGATATTTTTTGAGCAAAAAAGTGGCCCCGTATCGGGTGGCGTTCAAAAGGCGCCACTCAGAGTGGCGTTTTTTAAAATGCCACTCAGAGTGGCATTTTTTGGAAAGCGTTTCTGAAAACGCCACAAGGGGTGGCATTTTCGGAGTCTGTAAACACCACATGGTGTGGCGTTTCTGAAAACGCCACATGGTGTGGCGTTTCTAACGAGCCCCCCGCTTCGCCTTCCTCCCCCACCCCCCCTCCCGCTCCCCCCGAGACCCCACACCACCCCTCCCCCGAGCCCCCCGGTCCCCCGAGACCCCACGCCAAACCCAACCCCCCCCCCCCCGTTCCCCGACCCCACACCCACCCCTCCCCGAGCCCCCCCCGGGACCCCACACCGCACCCACCCACCCCCGAGCCGCCCCCACCCGAGCGAAGCCCCCACACCCGCCGCCCCCCCCCCCCCCGTCCACACCCGAGCCCCCCCGGGACCCCACTCCACACGCCCCCCCCCCCCCCGAGCCCCCTCGGGACCCCACACCACACGCCCACCCCCCACCCCCCGAGGGAAGCCCCCACACCCGCGCCCTCCCCGCACCCGAGCCCACCCCCCCCCCCCCCGCCCTCCCTCTTTCTCATGCACACCCGAGCCCCCCGTGCTCCCTCTCTCTTGCGCGCACCCAAGCACCCGGTCCCCCTGCTCCCTCTTTCTCGTGCGACCCACCCGGTCCCCCCTCTCCCTCTCTCCCGCACTCGAGCAGTCCCCCCTGCTCCCTCTCTCTCGCGGCCCATCTGAGGCTCGTCTCGCGGCCCGTCCCCCTTCCTCTCTCGAGCCGGTGGTTCCCCAAGGTAATTTTTTTTAATTCAATTAAATTATAAAAAATTAAATATGCTTTGTTGCTAGTTGCTTCACATTCATCTTTATGATAAAGAAATTGATAATTGAAACAATGATATTTTTAGTTCAAGTACATCAGTTAATCACGATAGAAAAATTTAAAAATCAGTAAATTTATGTATCGGCAAAAATAAGTAAAGGTTAGTCAGCTTTTTGTAAAAAAATTACATTGTTTGATGAGTAAAAAAAATTCAATGAGCATGAAAAAATTAAATGAGCATAATCTATGTTATCAGTCATGATGAGCAACATTGACACACTTGATATGCTAATATGTCTTGTTTTAATAATAATAATTAAAAAAAATGAATGCTTTGGATGTGTTGCTCGTATGATGCAAGAGGAAAATAAGGCCAGTCATAGAGACATCCTTCTTTAAGAACAACAACATAACAAGCTTCATCAACACTGCCACATTTAGCATACATATCAACTAAATAGCCTCTCTTGTAACATCAGGTTTAAAAAAATCTTATATTTTCTAGACCACGACACCATTCTTTTAAAATGCATGGCATTTTCGCAAAATTACTTGAATCATAAATTACTTATGTAAATACATTCTCAGTTTCAGGCAAATATAATTTATTTTAAAATTAAATTATATTTGAGCTATTGCCTTAGTTGTTTACTGCTGTTGGATTAACATTCATTGGAATAATTCTATTGAAAATTATTCTAATAAAAATTATTTTATTAAAAATTTCATTGTACATCATCATGCTTTCTATCTTATTATTATTGTAGTTATGCTTTTTTGTTCAAATAAATCAAACTTGTTTTTACTTGTTATTATCAGTGAAATTTTTTTTTTTCTTATGTGATGTTTTTACTTGTTTTGACAGAGTAGTACGAGATGGCTCATAATGTTTGATATCCAGGGCCTTACGATCCTAATGTTCTCACTCTGCAAGCCTCGCATAAATCAACCAAAATATTTGAGGGCGAGGTATGCATTATTGATCGATGATTCTTAATTAGTTAGCATGCATTTATGTTATTGATATGTATTATTGCAATGAATTTATTGCAGGAATTACCGGTGTTTAGATGCCGTCGACATGACATGCAGATATGGAAGGAGACACCGAGCATGGCACACCTACGAGTGCAATATTATTTGGAGCAGGTTGGCATGTATGACATATATCGGATAGGCCAGATTCGACTCGATGTCGGCCTTATTTCTGCATTTGTTGAGAGGTGGCAGCAGGAGACCAATACATTTCATCTTCTATTTGGCGAGGCGACAGTCACACTACAGGATGTCGGTATTCTGAGTGGTCTACGGATTGATGGGTTAGCGGTTACTGGGCTTGATCCGCGTTATATATTAGAGCAGTGGCAGGATATATTTGTGAGGTTGTTTGGGGTTGAACCCTCTGCCGAAGCATTTTCTAAAGGCCGTTTCCGCTTATCATTCTTTGATCAGTTCTACCGAGACTTCCACTTGGATAATAATGTAGATGATGAGGTTGTCCAGCAGTTTGTGAGGGGGCAACTTCTCCGAATTATAGGTGGAGTCATCCTTCCAGATACATTCGGATATTTAGTGAAGTTGATGTATGTGCCTCTTTTAGAAGACCTGGGAGCATTTGCTGCATATAGCTGGGGTTCTACTACACTTGCCGGTTTGTATCGGGCACTTTGTCGCGGAACGAGCCCTACTCAGACAGAGATAGGAGGATACTTGCCCTTGCTACAGGTAAACAGTTGATTATATCGAATGAGTTTGGATTTTTTTCTTTTGTATTGTTTACTAATATTGAGCATTATTCGAACATTCAGATATGGGCATGGGAACGATTACCTGTTTTTCGTCCCATCAGACTTGAGACTCCGGAGGCTAGACCTGCTGATGCAGATGATGCTTGGCACTTAGGTGCACCGTGGGGGCATAGATGGAATGTGAGATTGAACCAAAAGAATGTTCCAACTCATACACTGCATGCCTATAGAGACCAGTTCGACGTATTGGATGATAGTTCCCAATGGATATGACATTATTAAATTTCAAATATATTTCCAATGTTATTTTTTTATTTTATGTAGGTAGGTTGTAGATTGATGGTTTTTTTACATGCAGTTCATATGGTGTCCGTATACGCCCGAGATTTTTTCTATTTTGCCTCCAAGCTGCTTATTCGGTTCGGATATTTGGATGGCACGAACCCCACTTATTTGTTTTGATTTAGTGGAGTGGCATTTTTCGGACCGAGTGCTTCGGCGATTTGGTTGCCGCCAGTCGATCCCATCACCATGCGATACGTCACTTCAGCTTCATCAGATAGATCGACGAGGGAGGGCACATGCCACGTGGGATGTCATACACGCCACACATATTTCTACATAAAATGAGCGGCGTGAAAACATCATTATTGGAGAGCCTATTGCTGAGGGAGTCTCATTTACTCCTAAGTACATGGAATGGTGTAGGAGTATAACACGTATATGCGTTAGCCGTTCCGAGTATCCTACTGCGAGCTACGAAGGAGAAGAAGCTTCATTTGAATTCATGGTATTATTATAAAATAATTATTTAATATCATTTATTTTAGAGTTATTATCTTTTGTTTATGATATTATATTGTCATAAACATGCAGCATGAGAGGTTTCAAGAGTTGTCCTTGAACTTGGATCGAGTTATGTCTTCGACATCGGAGGCCGAGCTGCAAAAGATTCATAAGGACATGAGGGCGATTTTAGACAACACTTTTTTCTATAATTGGCCATCAGCATGTGAGGAGTACACCTGCCGCGGCACGAGTTCATGAGGAACCGGCGATGGCACACGCATATGAGGATCCTGGGGCGAGTAGATTTCATTATACACCATCGCCTTCTTACATGCCGTCGCCATATGCATACGATTTTTCACACATGGGGCATGCAGGTGAGGGTACGTCTGGTAGTCATAATCAGAGGGCATTGCTGATTGCTGACATTGCTGATATGGAAATCACCGAGGTCGGCGAGGATGTCTCTCACTATTTGAGTGACATTGATATGACAGATACGATCCCCGCGCAAGAGGGGGTCTTTCATGTGGTTGATGAGGGCCCTCGACCGATCGCGACATATGCGCGACGCTCTAGACGAGTTCGACGACCTCTTAGACGGGGCTGTGGTACTTAAGCTATGTAAATAAACTAATTGTTGTAAAGACCTTTTTGTTTAATGTATTAAATATGTTCCATCCATTGAGTTATTTCTTGTATTGCTCAGATATTGTGATGGTTTCTGACTTATTGAAGCGTTATTAAATTGTTACCTTGAACAGTTTAGTTATATGGTAACTAAGTGACTTAATTTGAAAGTAACAAGTAGGAACCGCTTGGAATATTTAAAGCAAGAGTTTTGACTTCATGCTAACTAAGTGATATTCTAAATGTTCTCTTGTATATGCGTCTTAGGTAACAAGGCTATTGTGATGGCTGAGATCTCGCATGGAAGGGCTCTGACACATTTGCCAGATCATGACAGTAAGGGTATGCCAGGTCCTGTCTTTCATCATAATGGTATAGGAAATATTCTTCATTTCATTCCCATAAAAAATCTAATATTTGGCATAATGCATGCAACAAGTATAATGCTTCAAATAATGAATGTGTTTATCTTCGATGCACAAAAGAAACTTCTGAACTATAAAAATTATTTGTTGTTCTTTCATCATAATCTTATCTTTCTTCATATTCTTTTTATCCATGTAAAATATCCACTATAGCTGTTGCTAAAAGAGAGAAAAATGCATGCCTTTCATTGGAATTCTCTTTAAAGTTGAGTTTTTGAACACTGGCCATTGTTCTGTATTTAACAAGAAAAAAAGAAGAGCAGGTTTTAGCTGTTTACTATTATCAGTATCAGAGAGTTTGTTCTGATAAAGTTGAGTCCATATTGGGTAACAGTGGATTTCGACAAGTATTGATGGTTGCGACAGTTCACAAGTCTGAAGATATCTTTATCAACCTGGTAAGGTAGTGATTGGAAGAACTAGCAACTACTACAGGGCCTTAGGATCAAGAAATCTGAACATAATCAAAACTGTGTATGTATTTATAATTCTCTATCTCTGTTCATGCATGCGATTGAGCAGTTGCATGTCCATTCAAAGAGGCGTGCTACAAAAATGGGTCAAGTTTCTCAGGTATTGCCTAATCTTCCAACAAGAAGGCTGAGTCTCAAAAGTGATTTAGGGGAAAATTTAATTTGGTGATTTATTATGAATCAACTTCGGTAGAGTTTTGAGAAGACCAAATTTCAGGTAGTTTCTAGTCAGTAGTTACTTATGGTTTCTCTGTACAATCCCTCTCCAGGCAGTATTTGAGTCAAGATTGAAAGATCAAAGCATGGCTGTTCCACTGATGTGCGGTGCGGAGACATGCTCTGTCCCATCCAGGAATCAAGTGGTGTTGGTTGGAGGTAAAACATCAGCAGAATTCAATGACATGCTCAGCGTTGTTTTTGCATCATATGATCCTAACAGAACTGTGAGTGTCGTCATTTTATCCTACTACTTTCTTTCCTCCATTATTTTTTGATTGAAGGAGGTTGTATTTTGAAGTACATTTTATTATGCTCATTGGTATAAGATACTATCCAGTAGCATACTGCAAGGCTAAGTTCATGAACAATCTCTCTCTTATGCATTCTCATAGGCTTTATGGTGTTTTTGGTGCATAATTATAGGTGATCCAAATAGACCCTAGCAACAGAGAAGAGATGAAATTCTGGGAAAGTCGTAACCAAAACATGTTTCAAATGGCAACGAATAGCCCAGCGGACAAGTTACCTATAGCTCATGTCTGCCAAAATTTTGTGTGCAGCGCACCTGTCAGTAGTCCAGATGCTCTGAGCACCTTGTTAAATAAGATGGCCTTTACAGCGTCATCTGCTTGATACCTGTCTTTTAAGAGCCTGATAAATGAATTATAGGGCCCCTTGTAATTTGGGTTATGTTTTCATTCTTATTATGTGATGCTTGGTATAATTGGTTTCTTGTGTGTGGTGCTGGCGGATGATGGTTGTAAATGAGTGGGAAATGCTGTCACATTGTTGACACTACAGGAGATTTTGTAAGAGTTGGCAGGGCTATATAGATTCCAAGATGAAGAAGGTTGGTGATCATATGTTCATCCTGGTGGACAATGTAACAGCAAAGCTCTTCAGGCAGTGGTGATCATTGATAGTGTTGATGGGGTTCTGAATAGTATTGGCAAGCAAAATTGTGTCCTTTATATAAACGGTTGTCGCTGTAATGAAAATGATGTTTTCTTCAAAAGACTCTTCATGAGGTTGCAAACCTTGGTATTTCAGGAAGCTAACAAACAAAATGCCTGTATTAGTACTAGACTTCGGGAACTTGTAAAATCTCTCGACTAAACTAAACCGTGTAAAGCCAATCAGGAAACTTCATTTGCAAAAGGTCAAGCTTAATATCTTGAAAATTTTTACCCATCTTAACTCTGTACTCAGCTCCATCCCATACTTAAAATTGTCTTCCAACACTCTTTACCAACTACTTCAGTGTTATTTGCATGAGCAACTATTTCCCCAAAAAAATCACAAATGTGGTAAGATGAAACTGCTTCCACTGAAGTTGTGTGGTATCTCCAGGCCAGAAATTTTGGTTGGAGCATCACATTCATCTCTCTATATCTGTTAAAATTGCACCGTATATACTCTGGCATTTATTTGAAAAGCTACAGAATTATATTGAAAGTGAAAAATAATCCAAGATAACTCTAGGTGGGCCTATGGGCAGGGTTGAGAATATAATGATAACTGGGAACACAAAAAAGTCTATCAATACAATTTCTAGCAAAAATATCTTGCTAAAAGTTTTTTTTTTTAAGTGCACAAAAAAGGTTGAAATGATCCACTATATGATAAATAACACTCTTCATGGCCTCCTTAGGATAAATATTAGAATTATGCATCCTTCTAACTTAGAACAATTTATATATCATGAAATATCATTTCATTCAAAGTCTTTAACATTTTAACTTGTGCCTATGGTATAAAAGCACAAGGCATTGAAAATGCTCATCTTCATGATGAACTGAACCGAGATTTTTCTTGATTGGGTGACCATATGCAACCACATCTCTTGGTACCTATTGGCAAGGCAAGGAAAGTTTGTTTTCCTAGTGAAACTTAAAGGAGCTGACCACTTTAGGTGGAATTGGTCAGTACAATATGCGTATTTCCAAAAAATTCTGCTAAATGTAAGTATAACTTTCATAAAACATTCAAAATAGCTAAAAATAGCTAACAAATTTAGAACTCTTTGAAACTCTTATGAAACTCTTCTAAAACTCTTTTGATATACTTCTGAATATTTTTAAAAGTGTTTTAGAAGAGTTTCAGAAAAGTTTCATAAAAGTTTAAGAAGTGCATCAAAAGAGTATCAGATGAGTTTCAAACTGAATAAAAAGCACATACATGAACAGGAGTATAAGCACAAGAAATGTAAAAATACTAGTGATCCATAATTTTACATGCAGTTGTTTCATACATAAAACATATATTAATTCATAGATAATACAATTTAGGATCCTGAAGGTCCAACATTTATATTAAGGCAACGACGTCGAGAATGATCCGTTTGCTTACAAATACTACAACGACTTTTACTTCTTGGCTGCACCTCATCCATTTCATTATGAATGCGTGATGACTTATGCTTACCTTTTTTCTTCGGTCTGAGACGGTTGTGATCAGGAATGCATGTGAATGTGTCCATCCAGTAGTCTTCGTGGGGTAACGGATTAAACTCACCTCCCCATGCATTTATATAAGAGCCAATTGTGTATATTTCATCAACAAGAGGGGTTGTATCCATGGCAATTTCGTGGCATACGGCTAAGACATGTAAACATGGATACTTATAAATTGTCCACTTTCCACAACAACAATTTCTATCTATGAGTGACACATTCTGAACGTTGCCTCCACCCCTAAGAGCTTCACTTGACCTTCTTGTAATGACTTCATAGGTGGCTCTCTGCATGTTGTATCTAAACACTCTGTGCTCATTAACTTTGGCTTGACTTTCAACAAGCTTAATTGTCACATAAGGAGTGAAAAAAGTATTTCGATTATCCTGCACATATCTCACGGCTTCCGTGCATCTCGTATTGAAATACTTAACAAGACGGTAAAAATCATCTGAACACAGGCCGTTATCAGCACATTTCTAGCTCCCTTCAGTACACTATTAAAAACTTCTGAGAGATTTGTTGTTAAAATACCATAGTGGAAGCCCCCATCATGTGCCAATGTCCACTTCTCTGGCTCCAACTCTGATAGCCAAGTCCAAGCCTCTGCATTAACTGTCTTGATCCGCTCCATGATAAAGTTAAACTTTCGAAGCTGATGTTCGCTCCCTGCTTTCCATACAGCTTTTTTTAATTGAACATCAGAGAATCTTGAGTTGAAATTACTGCACATATGTCTCAAGCAGTAGCGATGATAAGCTAGAGGTGGAGCCCATTCATTACTGTCATCTGCTATGGCACTTAGTATACCTGGATGTCGGTCTGAAATAAAACAAATGTCATTTCTGTCTTTCACAACATGCCTCCTGAGATTCCACAAAAACCAACTCCAGCTAGCAGTGCACTCTTCATCCACAATTGCGTAGGCCAGTGGAAATATTCTGTTGTCAGCATCAATGCTTGTTGCAATGAGCATCTTTCCCTTGTACTTTCCATAAAGATGTGTTCCATCAATAGAAATGACTGGGCAACAATACTGAAACCCCTTGATGGATCGATGAAATGCCCAGAAAACATAATTCAGGACACGCACATTAGATGTCCCTGCATTGTAGAAATCCCAACAGACCACCGTTCCAGGGTTTACATTCTGAAGTGCAAGCATGTATTTAGGTAACTTAGCATATGAGGGTTCCCATTCACCAAATACATCAATCAATGCCTTCTGCTTCCCACGTCATGCTTTGGAGTATGACACAGTATAATGAAATTGTTTTGCCACAGTTGCAATAATGGCTTCAATATTCACACTTGGATCTTTCTCCACAATATGTCGAACCGCATGACTGATAACTCGTGAACTTATGTGTTTGTGATCCCGAGTTACATGACTGAATAAACAAGAGTGTGGCCCCTCGTACCTTGTGATCTCAAAAAATCCATGCTTCTTCAACTTGTAGCACATAACCTCCAATGACAACTCTGTGCAGAACTTGAAGATGCACATTTCACAGACCAGAATGCTTTCTTTGACTCCACAACATTATATATGCGATGCTTCTTGATGTGATAAATTTCACATGCTTTTTTCAGTTCATCTTTGCTAGTAAACAACAATCCTGTAGCAAACTCAGTCATTGATGAATCCCAAAATTGAGAATTAAATGGTAATTGTCTTTGAGTGCTAACACAACCACCATCCTGCAAATTCAAGTCATGATAAAACTTTGGTCTTTGGTATTTGACTATGTGCAAAGACTTGATGCTCATAGACCTGACTAGGAACAATTTCTGGATGAGTAGATATAGGAACAGAACTACAGCCAGTTTCATGAACTACATCATCTCCATGTGAGTCTTCATCCTCATCTCGCTCTTCGTCAGAGTCATCATATTCAGACCAATAGTTATCATCTGCACTATTGTCTGACTCAAGTCCCCGACTATCAACACTCTGATTGTTTGCCACATCAATACTCTGCACTACTAGCATAACTCCTTCCATCATCGGGAAATCCACTGGAGTTCTGATCTGCTGTTGGGCAATAGGAGAACCTGAATATCCTCTGTATGATCAACATTGTATGGAGCTGGAGCATCTTCTTTGAAAACATATAATTCAATATAGCGATAATCTGAAAATTTGGAAGGAAATGTCAACATTTCCTCCACATCGTCATCCTCCTCGATTGGATGAAGCACATATTTCTGATGCAATGTTGGAGATCTCCACATCAATCTCAAAATATATTGCTGCACTGGAATTTTAAGCACACTATAAACCCGCTCAATCAACTCAACATAACGGGTTCCCATGCTCAATCTAAAACTTTTACGAGGAGGTTGATTATACTGTATTCCATTTAAGCCATGTTCAACTGATCCATCACAATAAAGCAGCAATCGAACAGTATCGGTGCTCATCTGAAAAATAACATTCAAAATAAATCTAGCATCAATACATAATATTGTATCATCAAGCATAAACTGAAATAAGTATAAATTTTCTACTGATTAACCGCAAACAAACTAATAATGGAATATACACGTATTTCATAAGCATTTAACATTTAAATAATAGATACGTACCCTGTTAAATATTTGATATTAACTTATTTATTTTCTGTGTGTTTGTTGTATGGTAAAAATGAGACAATATCAGATACTTAACATCCAAAGCATTTATTTTTTTTAATTATTATTATTAAAATAAGATATATTGGCATATCAAGTTGTCAAAGTTGCTCATCATGACTGATAATATAGATCATGCTCATTGAATTTTTTTACTCATCAAACAATGTAATTTTTCCACAAGAAGCTAACTAACCTTTACTTATTTCTATCGATACATAAATTTTTTTATTTTTTAGTTTTTCTGTCGCGATTAATTGATGTAATTAAACTAAAAATATTATTGTTTCAGTTATCAATTTCTTTATTATAAAAATGAATGTGAAGCTGTTAGTAATAAAGCATATTTAAATTTTTATAATTTAATTAAATTTAAAAAAATTTATCTTGAAAGACTACTTGCCTGAGAGAGAAAGGGGTGGGTCGCGAGACGGGCCACGGATGGGCCGCGAGAGAGGGGACCGGCTGTTCCGGTGCGAGAGAGAGAGAGAGAGAGAGAGAGGGGCCTACACGCTCGGAAGTGCACGAGTGAGGGAGCCGGAAGGGAAGAGGGGACTGGGGGCTCGGGAGGGGGGCAGAAGCACTGACGTTTTTTCAAACGTCATTCGAAAAACATCACTTTGAGTGGACTTTGGTGGCGTTTGAAATGATATTTTTTATTTTAACATTATTCTTATAAAAAAAAATTTCATTCTCATTCTGAATTTATTAAAAACATATTTTTTTTTACCTCATTTATAAAAACAGCTCCCCGTCGGATAGCCAACGATAAAAGCGAGTGCTTGCGCGTCCGCGGCAAGGATTCACGTGGTCCGTTACCCAGGGTTGGCTCCCTTCCTCATCTCTTCGCCTCCAATTGGAAAGCTCTTCGGGAACTCCACCACCCATTTTCTCTCCTACGCTCTCCTCTCTCTCTCTCTCTCTCTCTCTCTCTCTCTCTCTGAAACCCTGCGCCATCTCCGCTCAAGAACTCCAGACGCCCGCCCTCCGCCGATCGCGATCGCCACCGATCGATGGAAGCCTTGGGGAATGCCACCGCTGCTGTGGCTTCTCCTCTCCGTCTCCTTCACCTCCCGTGTCCCTCCCGGCGGCATCTCAGAGGTCGCCTCTGCTTCTGTGTGGGGTAAGCAATTACGGTCTTCACTTCAATGGCTTCGTTTGTTTCTTGCGTTCATTCCTTAACCGTAGCTTGATGTTCCCCATTGGTCTGTGGCTTTCGATATCTTAAGAGTTTCTTTCCTTTAAATAGTTAGGGATTCTAGCTTGCTGGTGATGATTTCAAGATTCGGCTAGGCGTTGAGAGATTTTGAAATCTTGGTTTTAGTAGTATTCAAGTTACTTCTTTCAAAGTATTTGATCTAGATAATCTCAAGGTTCTTGAAACTTGGACATATTTCCTTTAACTTGAATACTCGGGGATCTTTGGTTCTTAGTGCGGATTCGAATTTCGTCTGGTGATTGTAAGGCTGAGCTTTTAGTTGGTGGATTTTAAAGATTTCGCGGATTCTGGTCACATCATATGCAAACTTCAAAGGCAATGAGGTTTATCACCTTAGAAGTAATTATAGGTGGTCTCGGTATCCTTATAAAGTGCTTCAGTTTTTTTTTTTTTTTTTTTTCTCCAAAGATTTTCATGAGGATCGTATCATTGGCTTTAGAATTTGTGATAAGGTGACCCTCAGGGATCTTGAAACTCTGTGATTGCATCTATGAGAATAGTCTGAGGACAATCTCAAATTTATGCAGTTGGTTAATTAAACTTTGGCCGCAGGATTTAGAGGGCCAGAAAAAAGGGTATTCCCCATTTTGATTTGAAGAACCCTAAAAAATGGATGTTCTGAGTTGAGTAATTCATTGTAATGGTGACACGGCTTTAATTTATAAGGTCTTTTCACATATGCTATTAAGCTCTGATTGCTCAAGTCCTATGATTTGATGTACTACTCAAACAAAAGCAGATTGCAGGGTATTGAAGCAAGATTTAGGATCACCTGACATGTATTTAAGTTTTTCCTCATATATTGTATAAATTATTTAATTTAGTTAGTTTTGCATGCAACTTTGGGACAAGCAATAAACTGCAATGCGTGTGTATGAAGCACTAAGTGACGGTTCCAGCACAATAATTATGTAATCAAACAACTAAGAAGTCCTGCCTCATCAAAGTAAAATTACATTGTTAAAATTTTGATGTGTTATATTGTTATGGGAAATTTATGCAAAAATGGGGAGAAAAGATAATGGAGCCTTAGATGAGAAGGGCCATAGAAGTAGACAACAAAGACCAAAGAAATCTGAAGACTGAGCTACTTGTTGTGATACCCCAACCCACTCTTGGGCTGGGCCTGTGACATGGCCACATTTCTCCTATAGTATGATCTCAGAGAACATACAAGGTCTAAAATTTAATAGTTTCTTATATATCATTATTAATTTAATAACTAAAAGGTTTTTAATAATAGTAAAATCATTCAATTATAATTTCTTTGTTTATACAGTATCATAAATAATCTAACTACTCAACTTTTCACTTGAAACCCAATTATAGCCTGATAGTATGTGTTTATTGGCTCTAAAAGAGAAGTAAAATGCATCATGAGCTAATAGCTTAGCAAGAATCTTTCATACACACATGCATGCATAAATAATCACAAATATTTAGCAATGAATATTAAGATATAAATAATCACAAATATTTAGCCATAAATAATCACAATCATAGACATGTGATAATCATTATATGCACATTTCAATATAATTAAAATTTATATCTATATGTCAATTACTCAACAAAATTGATGTATCACATACCATCATAAGAGTCAATCCAACAAAAAATCATTTCAAGTACAATTTGTCACGATCAGTTTGTTGCAATTGGATTCAACATACACAAGTGTTCAAAGGAAATCATGTCATCCTTTTAGGTTTGAGCTAGTCATGGTCATATTCCTCACTCATGACAGGACTATTGATAATGCCACATCTTCTGTCTATGATGAGAGAATTGATAGCATTATGTTTCTCGCTTGTGACAAGTTAATTGATAATGCTATATTTCTACGACAAAATAATCGATAGTGTCATGTTTCTCATTTGTAATGGTGAAATCAATAGTGTTATATTTCCTACCCATGATGGGATAATGATAGCATCACATTTTTTGCTTGTGATGGGGCAATTTATATTTTATAGTGTCACATTTCCCATTTGCAATGGGACAATTAGTAGTGTCATGCTTTATTCCATGTCTAGCAATCTAGAGTGTCACACTGTAGCCCATAACTAGCAATCCACTTTAAGGAGGCTAGTCCAAATACTTCTTACTTAACAATTTTGATATACATGCTTCAATTTTAATTATGTTTCAAGTTTAATTAATTTTCACTTTTAAGTGGAATCTATTCTCACATTTTATGCCATTGTATGTCGAACTATCCCAAGCTAGGATAGTTCATCCTCTCGAGTCGGTACGGTATGAAGGGCGAACCGATCCTGAACAAAACCAAACTGTCCCGAATTAGACGAAGTTGGGTTGGGGCCTTTTGGTTCACCTGATCAGTACACCATCAGTTCGGTACGGTATGCTCCGTACTGGTTGGATATCGAAACATTATCAGTTTTCGATATGACATCTTATTTTATGCATAATCAAATAAACAGATCCAAACCATACTAAATCATCATTAAAATGATCAACTAACATCTATTTATGAGATCATGCAAGGAAATTCATATCATGCTCATAATATTAAAATGTCAAATATTATTATAATCTATATTCAGTCATGCTTATCTATATTATAATATACATGCATACAATGGGAATTGCACATTCATATAAATAAGCGTGCAAGAGGATTCTTACCTTTATCAGAAATAAAATCCAATCGAGCATGCCGATTCAGTTTGTAGGTACACTTGATGCACCATTTAGTTTGGAAATAATATTTTACATAACAAAATCTAGAAACCAACTTCCTCATCAATTATAAATAATTAATTACTAATTTTTTAATTTTTTAGATTTAAAAAAATTGGCTATTCAATCCTAACTTCAATTCTAAGTTTCTACAATCTAACTCAATCATTGAATTAAAAAAATAGAGGATTTGAATTTTATCGCAGTTAATGGACTGAAGAGAGACTCCGCACTAATCTTCTCTGGATCTAGATTGTGGCTCACTAACATAAGATTAATTTACTCTGCTTAGGAAAATAATCTAAGATAAAAGAGGATATTAATGATGTGAATCATAGTATATGGCAAGGTTCACAAAATCGTTACCGAGATCCATATTGATATATTACCAGTTCAGTATGATACGGATCGGTATGCATCTTGTATTGAAATAGGGTGCCATACCTTTTTCACTCTTAACCATAGGTACTGGATGGTACAAGGTGATACTAGGCAGTTTGGAGAGGTACCGAGTGGTATGGGTTAGTTTAGACTGGTTCTATTCATACCAAATTGAAACTCAATACTGTACCGGTATCTTATTAGTATGGTACGGTCGGTATGGGTCAATATGCTAGACCTTAGTATATAGAGCAGTCTGGCTTAAGAGAAACAATAAGAAAAGTGGTCTCGATCTACAATCCACGGGGTAATAGAAATAGAGGTGGGCTACAGCCTACTACCTTAGGTAGTGAGCTTTGGCCCACTCTTCAAGAGAGAGGGAGAATGAAAGAAAAGATAAGAGAAAGAGGGAGGAAACTCGATGAGAGGGACTCAAAGAAAACATAGGAAAGAGAAGGAGAAACAAAGAGAGAGGTAGAGGAAGACTTCGACTGGGATATGGTCAGGTCAGCGTCTTGCTAGTTGGGAACTTTGATGGAAGATCAGTGAGGCCAAGGTGACGTCCTTGGCCAGCCCTTGCAGCCACGAAAAAGGGGGATAGGGACTTAATATGGAAGAGAAAAAACGAAGGATCGAAGGGTCTAAACAGTCGGATGGTGTTCTCAGCAGTTGATCAGCCCTATCTCTCATGTCTGGCAACCAACTCGGGGTGGCAACAGGGAAGAATGGATTGGTGGAGGTGAAACAGGTAGCTGCTAAGTTGGATGACAATGAAACATAGAAGAGAAAATTAGAGAGTAAATTGGTCACCTACAATTTGACTAGTTTAGGGTGGCTAGCTCTCATGTGTATCCATGGGATCTGGCAATATAGGTAGAGAATGGAGAGATGATGTAACTAACAAGGTAGGCGAGGAAACATGTGTTTCATTTCAATGGTAGTTGATGGTGATGGTGGAGGTCAGCTTGAGATTGACCATAAAGATGGGGTAGTTGACGGCATATGGTGGTTCACGGCATATGGTGGTTCAAGATAGAGGGAAAAGAGGATTCAGGATCGATGACAATTGTCCATTGAAATAGGGAATGACCACTGTGAAGAAAATTTCAGGGAAGAAGAAGAGATTTGATTGAAGAGGGATTAGGGTGGAATCCAGCTCTCCTACCCTTGGAGTTCTTCGGATGTTAGACTCCTCCCCTATTTTGGTAAGAGCTTGGTATCTCTTTCCTTTTATGATCGGTATCCTAACTCAGCTCTACTTGAGTCGACTCGGGCCAAGTCTCTTGCTTGTGTTAATCATGAACCTTGAGAATGATGGATTACACATCTGACTTTTTTAATATTCTAGGGATGAAAGATACATCTGTTAAGATTTTAAGGCCCAAATTCCTTTGACGTATGACAAGTAACCATGAAAAGCAGTGCAAACTTTTATTATTATTATTATTTTTCGCTTAACAGAGTGAATCACTCCCAAATGTGATCATAGGAGACCACATCTGTATAAAGTGATTGGTCATACTTTAAGCTTATTCCTTATTTGGCCTTTTTTTCTTATGAATCAAAATTTACAATATGAATGGGCTAAGTATCCAAAAGGGCATCCTAGCGTATGAGACTCTTGCCGCTACAGGGTCTGTAGTGGGTTAACTATTTTTGATGTTAAATTGGGAGGAAGGCGGTGGGTCAAATGTACAGAACCTTACCCTGTATGTGGAGAGGCTTTTTCTATCTTTTGAATCCATGATACCTAGGTTACAATGGAGCAACCTTACTGTTGTGCCAAAGGCCTGCCCACTGAATGGGGTATGTATCATATCATGTAAATCAAATTGCTGATTTATGTCCTCGGTTCTTGAAGTTGTTTCTTAGTAGAACTTTATGTTCTCTGTTGACCTTTTCTGTGTTACTGCATCACAAAGGGATCCATTTATTCCAACAGTCATGTTTCCAGATCTATTGCAATAGATATGATTGATCTAATTTGGTCACAACTCACTAGTAAATAACTAAATCTGTTGTTTTCCTTGCACTGATCATAAAACAAAAGAGTGCTTTCCCTAACTAACTGGTTATTAAGTTTTATGCATACTTGGATGTTGTTGTTTGTGCTTACTGATAGGTATATGTGGTGAACCTGTGTAGCGATAACATATGATGTGATACACACACATGTATGCTCTTGCTGGTTTTATTGACTAGCTTAACAATTTCCTTAGGAAGGATGATAATGCCAATGACCTGTTTCCTGGACCTCAGCAAATTGAGTGAGTGTACAAATCATACATCAAATGCATTTTCTTCTGAAGAACCTCTAATATAGCTGCTTTTTTGATGTATTTTAGGCTGGAAGGACATAACATGGACATCCTTGAGGTATGCAACAACATTCTGAAAGATTTCGTTAATTTCCTCTCGTCCCCTTCCCCTCAAACATGTAGATTTGCTTTAAATTGTTTCAGGAGTCATTTCCACCATCCAAGAGAAGATTAGAAATGAATAATACCGACATCTGGAAACTCTTCAATGATGCTCAGCGAAGTGTGGCCTCAGTGAAGTTGTTATTATTTCTTCCAAAGAATCATGCATTTCAATTTACCCTTGTTGACAAATTTATGTAAACATGATTGCAGTTATGATTCTTTAACTTAGAGCTAAGGTTTTCCTTGGTTATCAACAATGAAATTCTGAGATAAACATCCAAAGTGAATACTTTCGAGAAATATATTTTCTTCCATTTCTGTTTTGAATGGCTACCATCCGGGCTGCATAGGCAGCTACATAGGCTAGGTGGTTCAAACTTCTTCAGGTCTAACTGCCTAAATGGACCCTCTCACCTGGCACCCAGTGGATGTCCAAGCAACCTGCCTAGGGCTTGAGTAGACAGATCTGGGCTATCATTTGTAGAGGGGTATGTATTAGGCAGTGTGGGTTAGATTATAATCCCTGCTGGATGGGTGGATTCTAGTGCTCTCAATCTTTATCACTGTGCCTAAACAATTTGCATACAAGCACTAAGTTTCATGTGATGTGGTACATGGTTTAATTGATTGTTGCATTAACTTGAATTATCCAGCCTTTTTAAGCACGATCAATTTGTATAATTGAATTTTTTTGTAGGTAAAAAAAAAAGAAAGTGTGATTAACATTGTGTTGTTACAGTAAAATGCATATTCAACTAAGTGTAACATTCTTCAAATTCCATTTTGTTTCCTCATATTTACTATGTTTTATTTTAATTTTCTAGAAAATATTTATTAATGCTAATTTCTTTTGCTTTTATAATACAATCTGCTTAGGCATTCACTTAAGCATCCATCTTCTGCCTAAGCATTATGCTGTCTTATAACCAGCGGAATATTGCAACTGCTTTTTAAGACATCGGCTTTCAGTTTAGTGGTTAAAATGTGCCAAGTTTAATTTTTTTTCAGATTGATAGACATGCTAATTATAAATGTCATATATGTCCTTTGCACGTTCAAGTGGCACATAGTTCCATAAATTAACTTTTCAGCTTGGTTTTAGAAAATTTATATTTTAGAATTCAACAGTTACTATTTGGTTTCAATATGTTCACGCTTGTGTGATTTTGTGATTGTATGCTTCTGAGTGGCATGCTAACATTTAGTCTAATAGTGCCTGCCATATTTGGTCACTTCTGGATCACTGCATTTTGATGCACGATGTCAAAGCTTCTAAAATAGTCTTACTTTCCAATGAATTGTTAGATATTGTGTACCTGAACAAACAACGGCTGGTTGCTGTGGAGGGGCTGAAGAAATTACAAAGTGAAAAACAGTTGCTGTTGAAGAGGATAGAACAGCTGGAAGCAGGAGAGCAGATGAATGTAGTGGAAGGTGATGTGGAAAGTGTCTTATTATACAAAGCGATTTTTGATTGTTTTATATCAAATCATGATTCAGTCTGTATAAACGTTCACTATATTGATATGATAATAGTCCTTGTTAGGTACCGTCGCTAAGCCAGTGCTGCCCTCAAGTTTCTCTCAATTGCTACTGCGGATAGATTCAATGGTTCTTTCAGGTATGATTGGTACAAGGGAAGCATCTGATATCAGGAAGAAGGTTATGAAAAGTAAAGATGATATACATGATATCTTTCATGACATCCAATGGAAAACGGATGTGGAATTGCTGTCAGAACTTCATCAATTTTCAGAGAGAACAATGCGGTATGCCAACCTGTAGCTAAAAATGCTAGAGAGGAGGCAGTTAACTTGGTTGTTTCTTTATTTTATCTCACCTGACCCTTGCAATAAAGCATATTAGCTCTTCTGAACTCTAAGAATGACACATAATTGTATTTATGATTTTGACATGCTAGAGAGAAAAAGGCCTTCTAATTACCCTTGTTACTTTACTGTAATGCTAGGATTTTATCATGTTAACTGCCAGCACTGAAAGCCTACAATGATTTTTGTTCAAGCGTTTCACTTGTAAGCATGCTTTGAGGCAAATTGCTTTTCCAGAAATTCTCAGATTAGTAGTGCTAGTCTGCTAGATGTAAAGCCATTATAATATGAGGCTATGCTTTATTTTGTACTTATATAAGGAATAAATATACTTAAGAATATCAACTTTAGATGCAAATTCATTCTCTAAAGTCTGATTGAGTTTTTTAATTTGTTTTCTATAAGCAAATCACTCTCACATACTCTGGTTCTGAATGGCAGAAAAGCTTTGCACATCGTGCACATATGCAGTGAAATGGAGCCAGTTGTTTCATTTGGATCCTTAGCATCATATGTGACAGGTTTGTCTTGTGCACTGCAAAGGCAAGGCAATTTGGTGGAGGTTATTTTACCTAAGTATGTAGCTTTCTTTGTAACTTAAAAATTCCTTCTTGCATATACGCTTATGAGCTCTTTCTCATATAATTAGTTATTACTATTCTTGTTCGTTGTCAAACTGACTTGATTTGTAAGTTGGCAACCTAAATGCTTGCATAGGAACTTCTAGCATATGCACAAACTTGGATGATAATAGTAGGCATGATGGCTGAGAGTAATGTTTATCATGTTAGCTGGATCCATATAATGGGAATCATGATAAGGCAAAGAGAATTTTGACTAGGACCCATTGCCACATATGTATTTATAAAATACATATATGGCACTTAGTAGTCTACATCGTTAAACCAAAACTGGTGTGAATAGATGCAAGTTCTTTGCTTACATCCACCAATATTTTTACTTATGGCTGCTATTATGTCCTTTCTGGGTTGCAAGCAACAGATATGTTCAAAGAAGCTTTTTTTTTTTAAAGTCCTTGTTACAGATATCTGATGATGATGCTTGCAATTTGAGTATGAAATCGTAACTTGTATTTGGGTTTTTTTGTTTAATTTCATTTCACAATCCTATAATGAAAAGGTCACTGCCCAAGATCTGTCACTAGCAGCATGTTGATATTGCTAATTAAAATTTTATATGCAGCAATGCTGATAATAAAAAGGGGGTGGCACACTGTAGGAGATTTCAGTGCTTTTGAAACTACATTTTCTTTTTGGTAGGGATATTTGTATCCTCAGGATGGTTGGAGATATTTGTGTACCATCTCTTATCTTCTGTAAGATTTATATTGATTGGTCGAGTTACTTCTG
Organism: Metroxylon sagu; assembly: GCA_017589505.3. Classification (NCBI taxonomy): domain Eukaryota; kingdom Viridiplantae; phylum Streptophyta; class Magnoliopsida; order Arecales; family Arecaceae; genus Metroxylon; species Metroxylon sagu. The sequence continues at coordinate 1,332,378 of JACVBY030000626.1, read as the reverse complement.
GTGGTGCATAATACATCTTGGCATGCTATATGCATAACCATTACATCAAATGCAGTGTATTCACGTATGAATGCATGCCAAATTTATGGATTCAAGGACTTGATTTATTATATAGCTGTCATGCTTACCTTGAATCCACTATGCTTTGCGTCATTGTTTGGCATCATATTTTAGGGCCGTTGTGGACATCAAAACCATTGTGAAAATGGTGAACAGGAGCACCACTGAATAAGCTCTAGCAATCGGATTGTGGAACGTTTACTTGTATTCTCCATGGCCATCTACATGATTTTTACATCTGTTGCCTGGAGGAACAACTTTAAGAAAAACCAATATTCCTAGGTTTTGTTTGGTTTAGCTGTTGGCCAACAGTTATCTCATATAGCTGCTGGAAAACGGTCACTTAAAGGCATTTCAGCAGCCAATCCAAACAGGGTTAAGTAGTGGAATTAAGCTCCCGACTAGATATTGATGTCCATTCCATATGGAGAACAGTTATTTATTATTTTGATTTGTTTATCAGAAAATGAATGTGATTGATTATTGGATACTGATGCATGAATCTATTTCTTCCTTTGTTGTCTTTTCTCATTCATTTTCTTCTTTGGAGTCCATGATAATTTTGACATTATTAACTTGATTGTAGAATGGAAGTTCCATGCTTTATTACTTTGATAATTCTTTGACATAAACAGGTATGCAAGCATGGACCTAGATGCTATCCAAGGATTAAGGAAAATGGAAGCAGAATTTGATTCTTATTTTAGTGGTCATTGGCATAAAAACAAAGTATGGATAGGGTGAGATATGTTAAGCTCAATGCTTATCTATGTTATATTGGTCCTAATGTGACCATTATCTTTCATTTTATCCTTATTAAGTTACTAAAAAGAAATAGGAGCACAAATTTTGCACTTCAATGTCCCATAAACTAGACAAACACACATCAATGCACTCTTGCTTCTTTTATATTCTTATGTTGCCCTTATGCTGATTCACTTATCTTTGTCTGATCCAGTGTTTCTGGTGGGATTGGTCTTACACTAATTGAACCTCTTTACCATTCAACCTTTTTCAACCGTGACAGAATTTATGGCTACTCCGATGATTTTGAGCGGTTAGTGTTTAGTTCTAGAATTAAAACTCTCATCAGGATTGTCTAGTTTGAAGAATCAAGGATAATCATGCTTGGATATTTGAGAAATACATGATATTATTTTATTTTATAAATAAATAGGCACTTTAGTCTTATGATTTATAATTTTTATAGAAAAGTAGTGTTGAAACTCATGGAGTTATAATTTTTATAGTTTTTATAATTTTATGCTTACTTGTTTTGAAATCTGTGGTAGCTACATCTGAAGAAGTTTGTCTCAACTTTACATTTAGCGGATGTGATCTTCATTGCTTTAAGTGTATGTTATTTTGCACTGACCATGAATTTGAACCTTTTAGTCCTCCCTTCGATTTCTCTATTAGATTCATGTTCATAGGGTGACAAATTTATTTAATAAGATTATAGAAACTAAAAGAATGTTTAATAAATAGAACAAGAGCACTATAGTATCAATGTATAAGAATAAAGGAGATATTCAAAACTGCTCTAGCTATCGTGGTGTCAAGCTCGTGAGTCATATTATGAAACTTTGGGAGAGAGTAATTGAACATCGATTGAGATGTATTATAAAAATATCAGAAAATCAATTTGATTTTACACCAGGAAGGTCAACTATAGAAGTTATTTTCCTCCTTAAAAAATTAATAGAGAAGTATAGAGAAAAGAGATAAATTCTTTATATAGTTTCTATTGATTTAGAGAAAGCATATAATAGAGTCCCTAAAAAATTCTTATGGTGGATGCTAGAAAAGTAAAGGAGTATTTGTTAGATGTATTAACATAACAAAAGATATGTATGATGGAGCAGTTATTAGTTTAAGAACTATTGGTAGCAATACTAGTGAATTTTCTATTATAGTAGATTTACACCAGGGATTTGCTCTTAATCTCTATCTTTTTACTTTAGTTATAAATGAGCTTACTAGACATATTCAGAATAATATTTTATGGTGCATGTTATTTGTATATGATATAGTACTAGTAGATGAAACTAACATTGAGATTAATCGTAAGTTAGAATTATAAAGAAATGCATTAGAATCTAAAAGTTTTAGGTTAAGTAAGATAAAGATAGAATACATCGAATGTAATTTTAGTACAATTAGAAATGGAGATGAATGTAGAGTAAAAATTGAGATCATGTTACTAAATGTGATCATTTTCGATATGGAGGATCGATTATTTATAAGGAAGGTAAGATTGAGGATGATGTTGTTTATAGGATTAAAGCAGGTTAAATGAAATGGAGAAGTGCAACTGAAATATTATGTGATCGTAAAGTACCTACTAAGTTGAAGGAAAAATTTTATAGGAAAGCTATAAGACCAACTATGCTTTATGGTACAGAATGTTAGGCAGTTAAAAAAATATATGTACATAAGATGAATGCGGTGGAAATGAGAATGCTAAGATGGATGTATGGTAATATAAGCAGAATGTTAATGGTAACTTCAATCGAGGATAGATTAAGGAAAGGATTACTCAAATGCCTTGGATATGTGTAATGTAAATCTAGCGATGCATCTGTGCGAGCGAGTAACTTGAGTAACTTGATACATGTAAAAGAAAAAAGAAGTAGAGGTAAACTGAAAATTACATGGGAGGAAGTGATAAAGAAAGGCTTAAAATTTTTACATCTTACAAAAAATATGACTCAAAATTGAGTTGGATGGAAAAAAATAATTCATGTAGCTGATCCCAACTAGTTTTGGAGTGAGGCTTTGTTGTTGTTGTTACTGTTGCTATTGTAGTCCACCCTTTAAGAAAGTTAAAAAAATGGTAAGTATTGAACTGAAAGTGTGTCTTCAGAGGAAAAAGACATACATATAGTCATAAGACAATCACTCTACGAAGAGGACAATTCCTAAAGGCTGCATATAGAGTCTATTTACGTTCCTATTGCAGCTTCCCCTTTACAAAAGTATAGGAAATGCCAATAGAATATCTATGTGCTATAATGTACAGGCAAAGCTACATGCTACCACTATATATTTCTCTAAATGAATTGACTACCCCAAAAAGAGGCCCAAGTATCATGCACTTGCAGGACATAGAAGGCATAAACAAGAGCATTAGACTTTAAGCTATAGTTACATGGATTTCAATGGGAATGGGGGCATATCTGTGTTGTGAGCATGGAAGTTTAGTCCTTAAAAATTTTTTATTAGCAATATTGACATAGAAGTGTGGATAGGTATGGTATTATTATTAAATCATCTATATGTTTTGATGATTAACATGGTTAGTTGGTACACATTGAAGGAAGCTAGAAGCATCTTAATGAAAAAGAGTGACCAAAATTCATAGAGAACAATCAATATTTTGAGAGATTAGACACTTTTTAGAAGTGCAAAAGGGCCCTAGAAACTTTTAAAAACTTCAAGAAAACAATGAAGGGGCTGTAGCAGTTCAAACTCCAAAGGAGGGAACCCTATATAATGATCTGAAGCTTTATGTTCCAATACAGAAGCACAAGTGGAGGCCGTAAAATGGCTAGGATTTTTTTTCTTTTTTTGCTTTGGCATGTGATTATGAAACAAATAGAGCGGAAATCTAAGAAAAATAAAGATGTCAATTCTGCAATGCAGGAAATGAAAGTGCATGCTATCAATGTTTCCAAAGTCCTGCTCCCTGGTTCACTCCTGATGTGCCATGCAATGGATGACCTTATACTTTGTCAATCACCAGCACATGCTTTTGAACTTTTCTACTACAAATACTTTGATATTTCCTCATACATGGTATCATACCTTGCAAGTTATCAGGCTTTATAAATATTTCATTTTATCATGCTTTATAAATTTTAGAAGTTGTTCTTTGATACATCTCTCATGTCATATCAGATTTACCTATTTTTCCCGTGCTTCCATGGATTATTTGGTGAAGACTGGAAAGCAGCCAGATATTTTGCATATACATAATTGGGAAACTGCCATCATTGGACCACTTTTTTGGGATATTTTTGTTCATCAGGTTGGTATTCTCTGCAATCTCTTCATTTACATATCACCTATTATTAGCCTTAGCTGCTGTATTGAAGTGAGTTTTATAAAAACTTTGTAGACCAGTGCGGCATTATTTTAACCAAAAGGTTCTTGCTTGTTATATCATGACGAAACCTTGGGAGTACTTTTTTTCCCAATTTCTTTCTTTGAGAGTCATACAATTTGATTTCTTATTGAAATCATGCAATGATTTAATCTATTTCTAGTCCATACACATTCACAATTGTCACTAGTTTTTTCATGTTGTTCAATTAATAACAAAAGCATATGCTTGAAATAATGTTCAATACTGAGTTTGTTGAAGAATGTGAAAAGAGGAGAGAGACCAATGGAAGTGAGAAAAAAATATGCAAAAGCTTATAATAGGATCAAAGATAGATCTCAATAGAAATTCTTGGTCAATGAGGATTCAAAAAGTTGACTCCAAATAGTAGGTACTATGGTTCATGGTTCTATACTAATTTGAGGTTTTGAACATGGTTTTCTGACTATTTCTAATATTTCCATACGCGATGCATGCTCTAGGTTTTGTCTGACACTGAGAAAGCAATATGTTTTCCATCTTTGTCAAAAGAATTAAATAATGCAATTGAAAATGACAATTCTATAACCATAACCATAGATCTTCATTGTATATGGCCATCTCATCTTGATTGATCTTCCATTACTTTGTTTGTGCAACTCCTAAAACTTCTCTGATATAATTATTTCTTATTTTATCTCTTCTAGTTTTACCTCGCATTTTCTCTTAATATTCACTTTTCTGCCATTCTTCACCTTTTTTTTTTTGTGTACTTTCTTTATTACTCCACACTGAGCTATACAACATGGCATGCCATACTGTTGTATAAAGCTTTTCTTTAAGTCTCCAAGGTATACACCTATTACATGATATTCTAAATGAACCTCTCTACTTCATCCAACCAGGTCTAATTATATTACATATATATTCATTTATTTCCTCATTATTTTATATAATAGATCCTAGTAACAAAAATGATAAATTTGTAGTATCCCTTTGTCATCAAACTTTATTTGTATTATAACTTCATTTCCATTATTGCTGAATTTATATTCTTTATACTTTATTCTTATTCTACTAATCTTTAAGTCCTTGTCCTTTAATATCTTTCTCTTCACATTCAATCTAGTATTTAATTTAGTTCTCATGTCACAAGGGGATGCCTTAACATTTATGTGTATCAATTAGAATCTATTTCAGAGAATTTATATATATTTTTTGTTAGATCGACTATCAACTTGACGTCATCCCTCCACCTTTCTCATCCAAGATTAGGTTTGACCATGGCAGTGTACTGTGTCATTTGTATACTATTTCTAAGAATTTAAGGTTTTTTTTGGTCTAGCATGTTCTACAAGCTTTAATTCCAACAAATGATTAGAATTATTTTGAGCAAAATATGCTGCCTAACTTCGAAATTATTTCTTTCAGGGACTTGGTGGTACTCGAGTATTGTTCACATGTCATGACTTAAATTCTCAAGTGAGTGGGCTACTTCTATGCAGCCTTTTGATTTGGCAAAAGCAAGCTTTCTTCCACAATTGAAGCTCATAAACAAATATAAGTTACCAATATTGACACATTTATCCGGGATAATGTTTTAAATCGCACATTGTCACTCTCTAATAATTAAGGCTAGAACTAATAACTAATTGCATGCGCCAAATCCATGAATAGGCATGTCAGAAAACTTTCTACTCTCATCTTTTAATCCAATGTTGGCACTTACCATATCACTTCCAGCATACAATCTATGTTAACTTTCTCTGCCTCACTTCACCAGCCTCAAGCTAGCTTACAATCTTCTACCACCAGCACCATTTCTAGACATGCAGCCAGCATATGGTTGGATTGATGAGGTTCAACCTTTATAACCTGTTCTCTTGCAAGAAATATATTTTCCTGGGAAAGTTCAATTTCCTAGGAAATAAATTTCAAGGGAAATGTTTGATGGGAAATTAAAATTTTCCATATTCTCTTGTGCCTGGAAAACATTGAGTAGGAAAGTGAAAAAGACGACTTTCCCATGCTCTTTTGCAATTTTATTTCCAAGGAAAGTAGCTAATTTTCCATTTATACACTTAAGGCCTTAGCTAATTATCCTAAATTTATATTTTTTATTTGATAAGATGCTTCTTATTTCTTCATGGCTGAGGTCCATAGAGTTCCAATGATGGTGTTGGTGGCATAGTGGCAATTCAGGGAGCTTTTCAAAGATTGAAGGTCACTATGAGAATTTTACTAAGATGAAAGAGTGAAGGCCCTTATGCATTATTATTATGAGGGTATTTTTATTATTATAAAACTATGTCTGGGTTATACATGTTTTAAAATTATGGACAACTTTTCTCTCATAATGAAAAAGTCACTCCCTACTTTTGAGATGGGAAAAATATCATCATTCGTAGGAAAATATTTTTACCAAAAAATATTTTTTCCTCTTTTTCCCACAAGAACACGGAAAAGTTGACCCACTTTCCCACCCATCCTTGCCACAAAAGGATAGGGTGTTACATATTAATTCTATGGTGATTGCTGAAGAGTCTGGCAAAATTACTTCCATATATCTCCTTCAAGGAATTCTTTTAGATGGATGTTCTGATCAAAATAGGTACTTGTACACTTAACATCATATTAGTGGAAGACTAGTAGACATTGCATCTATTAGATTTTTAAACATTGAAGACCTAAAAATAAATAATGTGATCTATACTTGGAAAACAAACTAGGTTATCAGAAATGAGTATCTTTTCTTTTTCAAAAGTACATCCCCATATTTAAAAGTATGTAGTATTTATTGTCATTGAGAATAAGTTTTTTTTAACTGATGAGACCCTTATTATTTGTAGTGTCTTGAGCAGCCAGATAAGCTAGGGCTTTGTGGGCTTGATCCCCATCGGCTTCATCGTTCGGATCGGTTACAAGACAATAATAATACACATCTTGCCAATATTTTGAAGGTTAATCTTCTTTTCACACCAAAAGATTGCTTTACTATTTATGCAAGCTCTGGAACATGGATGATGCACTCTCTTTATTCAATGTCAAACTCCTACATGTAAAGGCAAAACCATTGGTTTGCCGGTACTCATACTTCAATAAGGTCTCATGTCTGACAATAATACAGATCCACCATATGGAAACAGCACCAAGTGTATCAGGGCTTCTTATAGCTAAACATTCGATTTGTGATTCATTGACGAATACATGTCCATTGATATTGGTCATCTTTGATATAAAATTGGCTTTTTTTTGATATATCTTTGCAGGGTGGAATTGTTTACTCCAATAAAGTAGTTATGATGTCATCAGTTCATTCAAAAGAAAGAATTATCCACAGTTTAAGCCATGGGTTGGAGCCAACATTAGCAATCCATAAGTGAGTGTAGTGCTTTTTTTTCTTTTTTCTTTTTTTTTTGTGAAAAAAACATTTCCACCATTGGATCAAATATTATACGATCAAATATTATACAACTAACATGCACGTGATGTTTTGTTGGTTTGACATATCATTTGGAAATGACAATTTGTAGTTTGTTTAAAATCTTTTTCCTTTGCTAGGGACAAATTATTGATAGCTCCTTATGGATTTGATGGCACAAAGTGGGATCCTTCCAGAGACAAGCTTCTTCCAGCAAATTATTCTGCAGATGATATTGGAGGAAAAGCTCTTTGCAAAGTTGCACTTAGACAACACCTTGGGTTCTCTGGATGTTCTTCTGCAATTGTACGTGTTTTATATGCTTTCATTATATGTCCTAAGTTTTTTTTTTCCCCTTTATGACAATTCTTTAAGTGCTTTGCCAATATTAGTTATCTCAAATTACAAACTAGAAATACTAGTCTTTTCTTATCAGATTTCTTTATATCTAAAGAACATCCAACGTCTCACAACTAGTGTGGATTGGCAATGTCTTTTGATTGATATCTGGTAATTAGTAACCAAGTCTTATAATTGATTCACATATTTCTTTTATGTAAGAAGAACTATGAAAAAGTTAGGAATAGGCTATTGTAATTCAGAAATATTTATCCTATATTTTTTCCTTGATTTTCCACAATGTTTTTAATCTGCCTTTTGGGCATGTGAAGAGGATGCAAATTTGTGTTCTCTTCGGGTCTTTCATAAGCTGACTTAATATTTGTCAACTTGGAAGTGTTGTAAACAATATTCAACAGTCTTCTGTATCCATCTCTCAAGTTGGATTTTCAATTTAAAAAATTGCTTGTGCAGTGGTCAGGTCAAACATGCCATTAATAAATTATTGTTCTACTGATTTGTTGAAGTAACAATCAGTTCACTAATTTCTGATAGCATTTGAGGATTGCTCTCCCAAAGAGCTTTCCATTTTGGTAAATTAGGAATCCATAAGTTGAGATTGTTGCTAGAGTGGTTGGTTCCAAGATGCCAACTGCCTCCTTTTGTAAGGGAGACCCAACATGAAAGCAAATTGGACAAAATGTGTGAGTGATTTGAGCTCTTATTGCATTACATTTAGCCTATAGAATTGTGACCCAAAGAGAACCTTGCTTCATAAGGAAATGCTAGCTGAGTTTCATGATAAGTGCTTCATGAAAGATGGCCACATTTCTAATCATTTGTCCACCTTCCTCCTTGGGATGTTCGAATTGGTCCTAAGCTACAAGGTAGAAGCGCTTTATCCCTTTATAAATCCTTGTAAAAAATCTCTGATACTCAACTTAAACTAAGCTTTAATCCTAAAGTAGTTGGGGTTGGCTGCCAAAACTCTCTAATAAGATTAGTAGTTTGAGTGCACAAACTTTTTGAAGACTCAAGGTTGCCATTTGGTGGACCAAAAGTGCAGAAAGTATTGACTTGGTCATGACTCTTGACAATATGTCTAGCATGTGAAAACAAAGCTTAACTTCCATCCTTAAAGTTTCCCCTGGAGCTTGCCAATAATAAATTTATGCCTGACTTTTCAATCTACTCATAGAAACAAGGCTGAAGATAATTTCTAAAGGACGCATCTCTTTCTCACCCAGGCTGGTAGAAATGAGTTCTTAGTGCCTGCAACAGACATTTGTACTAGGTCAGATTGCTGATTGTTCAGAGTTCACTACTAGTTCTGTGCACCTGTCATCATCAAGAACGCAATCTTTTAAGTTGTCCCCTTTAGTGACAGTTTCTCTTCCAAATAAGAGCAAATCAACCATGATCATAAGACAAAAGATGGGAGGAGCATGCCTAGCAGCCTTAAGGCTGTTGCAGCGGGTGCACAACAGGGAAGAAGAAATTAACAAAGAAAGAAAAAGAAAAATACCAAAGAAAAACCGACAGGGATTTACGGTGCTTTGGTCAGATCATCCACCCCAGCAAAGATGGGAATAATTCTATAAACAGTAAACTAGAGATTTATAAGATTCTCTTACAAAATCCTAGACCCTCATACACCCAACAGAACCTTCTCCTAGATCTTTCAATAGCCTTTGGGTTTCTCTAAAGATCAAGGCTTCATTTGCTTATATAAACGAGCGATCTATAGTATTTTACATGGACTAGGATTTGTATTCTCCACATCTATGAAAACATATTAAGCTATGTCTATATTAGGCTCCACATCATGTCAGGCCCCATGTTAGGTCATGTCCATTTAGGACTATATCCATATCAGGCTTATGGACCTCAAGTCAAACTCTAAAGAAGGCCATATATATCTTTCCTTCCATGTTCTACTCCAAGATGCACATGTCTCCAAAATGATGACAAGAAGATAGGGGGAAAATGGAAGACATTGTCAGGGTCCTTTTTAGGGTTTGAAGAAGCCGTCACGTGCTCCATTAATCACCACTCAATTGGAAACTGTGGAGGTGGATTCTCTTATATTAGCAAGTTACCTTATGCCCATCAATTATATTGCATGAGGGATTTAATGTAAATGTGAACATATTGTTGTTTTATGACTTGTAAAATAAGATTGAGTGAGATGGGCAACTAGATCTATATTGATCAAATCTATATTGATCTTTACCTCCTCTTTTGAAAGAAATGTTGTTCATTATCTCATGATTGTGTGGTTATATAATTGGATTAAATAAAAGAATGAGTCTACATGGATGACACCTGCACATATAGTTTTGTACTATGTGTAACCTCAGAGTGGTGTCGTACATATTAGGTGTGAGTATCGTGATTGTATATGTTGTCTTCAGGCCTGATGAAAATATGTATTATCTCCTGGCTCCCAGTTCCCAACACTCAGTGAAAGTAAGAGTAGATGTTTGTCTGATTGTAACTGAAGCTGTGGCTTGGTAGGGGACAAAAAAAATGGTCCATCCAGTGGATGTTGGATAATGAAAGAAAGACCTGTTTTGGTGGCTAACAAAGCGGTAATGGATCCAGATATGCTTTACCCAAATTATTGGATTTGTTATTGTCTCCAGATATGCTTTTGTAATTTGATTCAGTTGGGATGCCTGTTAATTAGTGGTTCAATTTTCTTAGTTCACTGAGCAAGAATGCCATTAAGTCACCGAGCTTAAGGTGCTAAATTGTTGTCTTTTTCTGTATGCTCTAAGATACTAGTTATCATCTACAATCACGTATTGGACATATACTCTTAAACTTTAATTGATATTGTTATCTCTATTTTGTTATCCTTATCACCAATCATCATTTTGCATTTCTGGTTCTTGAAATCTACTAAAATAATCCTTATCAGGTTGGGTGCATCTACTCTGGCATATTAGACGTTGATATGGATAATCTAAAACTAACAATTCAGGATGCTTTGAGAAAGCGTGTTCAGGTTGTTAACCATATATTTGACATTATTTTGAAATTTGAAGTAAAGTTCTATTGAGAGTTTATATGCCCTTATAGTGCTATGAGATATAACTATTCTTATGATTGTATGCAGTTCGTGTTCATGGGGCTGAAAGCATCACAGAGCACTACCATGCAAGCACTACAAGATGAAATTAAGGTTAGTATCTTGCTTTCCAATGATTTTTCTTTTGATAGTTCATGCAAATATCTAGATGTTTTTGAGTCCCAAGTTGTTATTTTTGTTCCAAATTTTGTTATACTTTATTACTATATTGTTTGAATTCTATTGGCCATTCTTGTAGTTAGAAGACTCTACCATATTGCTCCAGAGAAAGAGGACATATGGAAGTTTTTTACAACCTTCATCTATTAGAAAGAATCCTCTACTCTAAAAGGAATGTCAATTTCGTTGTGTAGACTATAGATCTCGACTAGCGCACACCAAAAGAAAAATGCTTAGAAGAGTGATTGCAGAACTCTTGCACACATCCAAGAAAAAGTTTGGACTTTCAATCTTTGCCTTTATATTCCTTTTTACTATATATTGGATGCATGCATATATGCATAAGTTTTATATTTATATAAGTTGAACTAGTATTCTTTCAGTAGAATTGAACCCTCAATCCTACAGATGCCAAGCTGATGATGGGCATTTTAAATTGAGGACTTACACAGTTGATCGTTATTTACAATATACTAAATGCCAAAAATTGAAAAAAAAAAATGTCTGGGAAGGCCCTTACCTATTAATCAAATAAAAACAGAACGAATAGTACCCATGGAGCCAGTGTGCCAAAATATATCTTGAGGTTTTTGGGGTCATATAACTATTGATCTTGATGTAGATATCTGAAAACACATAAAAACTGAAGTTCAGTTAACTTGGTTGCCTCCAAACCATAAATTAAATCAAAACATTGCATCGTGTGGTACAATTTTTTATCTGATGACCTGTGAATGCCTGAGAAAAGATTCCCCAAAATTATTAATTTCTGAGCTCTGGGCATTGTAAAATCATGTTTGGTGTTGTGCATTTTCAGTTTGAATGTTTCATTACCAACTTTGCATCAGTAGGTTTTGATCTTCAATTCTATCAGAAGGTTATCAGCTCAACAATATGTTTGTGTATGCACGTACAGATATACAGCTATCAGAAATAATAAGTATTTTAAAATTGTTAAATGGTTCATAAATTATTCTAATAAACTCTGAACAAATTCTTATTCACAAAATTAAAAAGAAACTTCAGAAAATAAAATTGAGAATGATCTGATTAATTAGTTCACAGAGCTTTTAGACTGTTTGGCATACTGGTGGCTTCTCTTTCTTTCTTTTTTTCTTTTTTTTGGTAGTAGGCTTATCTCTTTTCCATCTGATATCTTGTGTATGCCATGTTTGCAGGATATAAATATAAGATTCATAAACAAGCATGATGAAGCCTTGTTACACCTAATTCTTGCAGGTTCTGATATAATCTTATGTTCTTCCTTCGATGATCCACTGTTACAGATACCAGTAAGTCAAGAATGATAAAATCTCTCAAGCTAGAATACAAATTTCTGTTATCTAGCATCGTGTGAAACTGTCTTCCTTAAGATAAGGCAATCTTTAGCTTTTATAGGATGCTTATTTTGAAATAAATAATGCTGTTCAATAGGTCATATCATGTTCCATCTGAATTTGCTTTGCTGCAGTATTCTTGTTTAAGTTAAAGATAAGTTGCGAATGTTTATTCAAATTGAAGATCATGCTTAGCGCTAAAGTAAGATCTATATTTTCATTAATTTTAATAAAATGGATAAGGACATGACTACTGGAGACCAATTTTGGCTCCTGATTTTTTTTCTTTTCCTTTTTTTTTTGTTTTTTGTTTTTTGGTAGATGGAATTCCATTCCATTGAAAACAAAGAAATCTAAATTATGCAAGGTTCTTTTCATGTTTCATGAAAGAAATTAACAGCCAGCAGAGCCAAAACACTTTCACCTCCCTTTTTACCTCATCCACATTAGCAGCAGTACCGTGACATGTAGCTTGACTCAGAGTGTTCCCACCAAATGCACATAACTGTAACATTGCATCTCTTTCTCAACTTAACCAGCTTATGAATGAAATTTGATAATCCTTTTAATTTTGAGGTTAATATCTATTCACATAAATTATAATTCTATTGTACAGCAGCAAAAGGAATAAATTTAAAGGTATCATATTTCAGATTGCTATTCACAAGCATGATGACAATAAAGTTGTCAAAATGGCTAACCATCTTCTGTGTTTAAACAGTCTGAATATCTTGGTTGAGTTGATAAAATGAGCACAGGATTTGAACCTATGGTCCTTTGTACCCCAAATGGATGCACCAATCAGACTGCATTGCACCTTGTCTCCCCCGTGGAACATATAGAGCCACCTGATCGATAAAACTTGAGCAAAACTCACTTCCCTCTCTGACTGGTGTGTGTTAAGCAAGCTGCTGGCATCCATCCTGAGCCAGGAATGATCTCTCTATGAGATTCATGGTTGTATTAAAGCTTCCTTGTTCATAGATAAAGCTGATCCAGAATTGTCTTAACGTGGAGCACTTGATACTTTGATTCAGGCATTCTGTAGTTAACAACAGAAATGCGAAATTATGGGTTGTCTTTTGCTGGTGATCAAATTTGAGGATTGATGCGTGCAATTAACACAAAGATCTCAAAAATAATTAGGCTTGTTTGGATGAGTACTTAATGTCTAGGTCACTCATTTGTGACCAAGCTTATGATATTACAACAAGCAAAGTGAGTGCACCAGAAACTATAATATTTGAAGCCTTTTATGAGGAGAAATGGTCTGTGTTTTGTCTATGGTTTGTTTTGTTCCATTTTGCTTTCCAAGTCAACGCCCACAATGTCCTTTAATGATGCATTTTAAGGGTCTGTATTATTTTTAATACTGTATATTCTTCATGATGTTAACAGCTTAAAGCCATCAAGTATGGGTCATCTCCGATATCATTAAACTTTAGAAATGATGCATTAAGGTAAATGCTTTTATTTATCATTGAAAATTCTGATGAACAAGCTGAAGGGCTCACTTACATTGACAGGCAATTTGAGGGGCATGACTTCAGAAGCATCTCCAGAGAAGAAGGGTTCAGGTAAATATTTCTGTTCAATTCCATGTAGTTATTAACAGATGAAGGTAGGCATCAAACATTCAGTCTTCTCTTGAAATAATAAGCAGGCAATTTGGGTGGCGCAGTGTTGGAAGCACAATGTCAATGCAATACATCATCTCTACGTTTGGAAATATGTCTCTCTGCCAAGCCCTTGATGAATTTGTAAGTTCAATATGATCATTTTTCTCTCTTGAAGTTGTTTTACCATCAACTAGCAGAAAATGATCCAATGTTCCAATGTACTTCCAAACTGAGATAGGCCTGCTTTCATTTACAACTATCAGATCTGATGAGAGATGCCTCTCAAGTTCTCGCAGAATGAGAGGCACAACTATCAGATCCGAAAATATACTTACAAAGGACATGACTATGAGTTACTAGGTCAAGCTTATGATTGCTAGCAAATCCTGATGCAATGGGTTGGACAGACTCCAATTTACAGACCATTGTTTGTTTATGAACCTGTACCTTTTTCTCCATACTGTTGCATCATAGAAGTATGTATTTCACTTGAATCTGCAGAAGAATAATCAATCCCGCTGGACTTGGAGGATTAAAGATGGGATGTCGAAAGACTTTTCATGGGATGCTGAGTGCCTTGACATACATTGGGCTGCATACACCTTCATAAAAAATTTATGAATGCCTATTCTACTGCAGTTTTTCAATGTGTGAATTGCAAATGCACGTGTGTAGTTATTCTTTCCCCCAAGTGTATATCTCTATTCTGAAGCTGCATAATGTAGGCAGATGATGGATGAAATGTCTATTCCCATATGAAATTGTGAAATGCTGCAAAATGGTTGTATATTGTTCATGATGAAAATGTCAAATGCAGCACAGCAAGTGAATTTTTTTCTTCATTGTTGTATCTTTAGCATTGAGAATGTAACCGAAACTGCATGAAGGTATGAAGATGATGGATGAAATGTCCATTCCCAGGCAAGGTTTTGAAATGCTGTAAAAAGATCAGTATATTTCTGACGGTGAGAATGCCGATTCTACTCCTTATTTAATATATTTGGGGGAAGCGTCTTATTGCCTTGTTACTCAGAAAAACAAGATGATGAGAATGTAAGTATGGTATGGCAAGAAAAAGAAGAGAGAAAAAAAGAAAAAAAAAAGGAACATTTCCCCTTGGTGTTGTATTTTTAACAAGGTGAAAGTGAAATGCAAATCATGAGTGTAGGTTTAATATTCCATAGGGCCTCATAGGAGTTGGTGGATCATCTGTTCATGAAATATCCCTTCTTATGAAATATTTTGGAGTCTATGGCTAACTGCCTTGGTTGAAGTAGATTACCAATTAGCATACTCAAATTCAGGTTCAAGCATAAAAAGAAGATTATACTTATAAAGGAAAGGAAAGCTTGTGATCGATCATGGAGAGAAATTCTAAATTTTTTTTTTAAGGCATAAGGCATCATCAACCTCGTTATTGAAAACATTATTGTTACTTTTATTTTGTGGGTTAACCTTTGGCCTGATAAATAGAGAGAATTTTATGTAACTTTCTTTCTTCTCTCTTTGCCTTCTCTTCCTTGTATATTGGTTTAAATAATTTTAATGCAATTTAGTGGGGGAACTCCCTTCCTTCACTATTTCTAAGGAAAAAAAAAAAGAAAGGTGAAATGCAAGTCATTGTGTTGCTAAGTGGTAGTTTTTGAGTGAATAAATTTTTGATTGAATACATAGATTTGGTATGTAGCTGGAATAAATTGTTCAAGCACATGAAAGCTTTTGATTTTCAATACTTCAGGCTATCTTCTCCGTGGGGCAAAAGGCTGTACTAAAATTTACAGCAGTTCATAGGATATTTTGGATTCTAATCTCTAAGTAGTGCTTGTTCGTAGTCTCCTCTTGCAGAGGATTTTACTGCCCCTCTCTCGATCGATCGATCGATCGATCGATCTACTCGCGAAGGCCACGTCCATCGAATCATCAAAATAGCTCTTCTACCGGCTTAGGCCAATCAGAAATGTGGAGGCCATCGGGGGGATTATCCCTGCTCTCGTGCATGTGCGACCTGATCGAATAGACGGATAAAAGATCACGATGATGTCGCGTGCCAAAGATCTAACCCAATAGCACAAACTCAATTACTCCTCTATCAGAATTCAGATGCAAGGAACCACAGGGAACAGATAGATAGAGACGGGGTCATCGGGATCTGTCGTTCGAACGGTTCAGATCACCCGACCTGATCAGAATCATCAAAGTCAGCAATATCTGCCGACTACCGTCCGCCAGTAGTATACGAACCCGAATCACACGGTGCTCGCTCGCCGTCAATCCCATCCCCGAAGAAATGGCCCATCGGCGACGACCGGAGTTGCCTGCGTCGAGGACGACGGATCCCAAGCTCCGCGAAGGAGAAGAAGCAGACAGAAAGGGAAAGACGACGTCGTCGCGGTCTTCGAGTGGGATCTTCTCGTCGGAGAGGAGGATATGGGCGTTCTCACTTGCCTTCCGAGCCGCCAATTCGCTGCTGGTCCAGACCTACTTCAACCCGGACGAGCATTGGCAGTCCCTCGAGGTCGCCCACCGCATCGTCTTCGGGTATCCTTTCCTCCCTCCCAAGAACGAGCTCCCGCATCATTTGATTTCGTTCGTTCGTTCGTTCGTTCGTTCGTTCGTTCGGTTCGGTTCGATTTGATTTGATTCGATTCGATTCGCATTCATACTGATATCAGGTATGGGCATCTGACCTGGGAGTGGAAGAGGGGGATCCGCAGCTATCTCCATCCTCTGCTATTCGCTCTGCTCTACAAGATCATGGCTTTCCTTCGCTTGGACACCCCTTGCTTCATGGTATATCTAGTCTGTGCCTCTTGCCTTTTTCATTGTTAATTTTCCCCCTAAAATAGACTGGACGGATCGTCTTGGCAAATGGGGATGAAAAGAGGTTTCTTGATGGATTTCAAGAAAAAGAGTTTTCGACTGATGGATTAAATTCCTAGGGCGTCCTTGTGTCAAGCAGATCATTTCAAGACTTCCTGTGTTATTTCTTGTTTTTCCTTGAAATGGGCAGTGAAGATTGTTTCCACAAATGGGGACGAAGAGTAGTGTTAAAGTAAGTGTGTGACATGTGGTGCTTTGCTGATTATTTCTTCTTAGGTGAAGGCTCCACGGCTTCTGCAATCCTTTTTTGCATCCTTTGGCGATTTGTACCTGTACAAACTTTCTAAGCTCGTGTTTAACGAACATGTGGCACGATGGGCAGTATCCTTTTCAATTTATCATATATATTCCCTTTTTTTAGGGCATCAAGTGCCATGGTAAATGCTGATAACTTATTTGGTAAAGATAGTGTCCTTAACTCTATTGCACAGTTCTTTTGTCAGTTGGCTAACTGGTTCATGTTCTTCTGTATTACTCGGACATTGTCAAATAGCTTGGAGACAGTGCTGACTGTGATGGGACTATTCTATTGGCTCTCAGCCAGTGCTCCTTCGAAAGAATCTTCTGCTGCTTCAAGGAAGTTGGGTTTGCTTATTGCAGCATTAGCTTGTGCCATTCGGCCAACGAGTGCTATTACATGGCTGTATGTTGGCCTGCTGGATTTAATTGGACTGCAATCAAGATTGGGATTCCTCTTTCTTGAGGTAATCCCTATAGGGTAGGTAATTAATTTCTGTTAGAACGTCCTTGCATTACTTGCCATCTTCTCTTAACTCAAAACTTGAAGGATTTGCAATTTGTAAAGTTGTTCCTTACATTACTTTTAATTCATAGCACAAGGAAACTTGCAAGCAATGCATGCATAATGCAACTCAAAATGAAACTGTGCCTGCACTTGGTCAAGTCGTTTAGTTTTTAATATCAGAAATTGCATTATGATAATAAGGTGATTTAGGTTTGCTACCTGCTTCACCATTGATAGATTGAAAAAGATTGAAAAAAGGAATCTGAACCTCTGCTTATTAACTAAATTCATGGTGCAATGCATAGTTTTAAGAGCACAACCCATTCTGTAAGTAATATAATGCCGTTAAATTAGTAATATCCAAGGTATAATGCCTTTGCAGAAATGATACCCTCAAAAGTCTGGTTGATCCAATAACTTGTCAAATGGACTACAAGATGCAGAAAGATAGTTCTAGGACTCAAACTGCAACATAAAAATGCAAGGAAAATGCAAGAGCAGAGTAGACATGTCACAGAAAATGGACTGTGCATGATCATGCTGATCCTAAGTTCATTTTAGATTGATTAAATTAATAATGGCTACAGAATCTAGGGAGGACTTGCTTTTGAGGCTACCTAAAGAAAGATAACAGTTGTAGATGTTGGAAACAATCCATTTTAGATTTTTTGGATCTTAACTAGTTATAGATAATAACCTATTGCCCTTGAAGAGTAAGCTTGATTAGGTACATAACATGTGCAAACGTGAGACTAGAATTCTGAATGTAATGAGAGACAAGGGTTATAAATTATAAGCATCCAGGATAGTCTTTAGAATGCAAACTGTGAAAATTTAAATGAATATAATGTCTCAATCACAACTTATGGCCAATAAATAAACTAAGGAGATTAGTTGTGCTATCTTGGAGTTATTGCACAGAAAAGTATAGGTAAATAAATAATGGTGTGCCGAGCAGAGCATTAATGGGATAGTCAAATGTTGCATGCAGGAAATACTTGAGGGAAAGTATTATAAGACAATAGATTGTTGGTAAAGTTGAACTATTAGGATATGACAGTAAATATGGTGCAGGTGCGTAGGTTGAGTACCCCATGTATAAATACCAAAAGGTGGTAATTTTAGAGTTTGAGCATTAGAACTAGCTAGCCAATGTCACCACTTGAGATTGAAGTGATGGTGAACTGATTGAGATGTGATGAACATGATTTATGGTGAAAGAGAAATTGGGCAAGAGGAGAATTTAAAAAAGTATACATCAGTAGGGAAACAAGAGTGGATGGACCTAACAAAACATGTATGATCAATGACTTTGTATTTCCTATGTGTCAGGTATTCATAAAATGAAGAACAGAAAAAATGAAGCTTTTAGGTTATGATTAAACTTTTAAAGAGTATACCAACTAGGATGATTGCCATTAGACTGGAAGTGCGATTAACTGGACAACAGCTGACTCTATTTCTTGTGTATTACTTTTTTACATTTGCTGATATGCAGTCCTCTTTTTTTGTTATTATAATTTATCCTTCTCTTTCTTTACTAATTTTCTGACATTAACAGGGTTTCAGTGGTTGCGGTTACATTTTTATTTGACTGGTGGATGCACGGGTCATGGATATTTGTGCCTCTGAATTTTCTTAAGTTTAATTTCCTTTCTTCTGGAGGGGACTACTATGGAACTCACAAATGGCATTGGTACTTCACTCAGGGGTTTTCAGCCATGCTGTTGACTTTCTTGCCATTTTCAATTGTTGGCATCTTTAAGTCAAAGGAATGGAGGCTTTCAGGTCTAATTGCTTGGGTTCTAGGGGTTTTTAGTATTCTTGGTCACAAAGAATTCAGGTATTTTCTAATAATTTAGTTTCAGAATGTATTGTTCAGGTTATATTGATCCCACATCCTTTACCTTGAGTTTTTTTCTCATTACTTGATTGATAACAAAAGTTGGGCATTACAGGTTTGTGCTGCCAGTCCTTCCAATAGCTTTGATGTTCGCTGGATATTCATTAGCGGTTATGTCAAAACCACATCTTTCAGATCCCAAAAAACAACCCAAATTGTGCAGTAAATACCCCTCAAGAGTGCATATGGCTGTTCTCTTTCTTATTTTGAGCAATGTTCCGATGGCATTATATATGAGTTTAATCCATCAGGTAACACAATGCTCATTAATATTTATGAAAGTTTTTTGGTTGACCTTTTCATTTTCCTTGTTTCCCATTCTCTAAAATTGTCTAAACAGATTCTATTGCTTCATATCATAAAAGTGGAGAACGAAACTATTATTGATATTTTGAATAGAGCATATTTCTCTTTTGTCATTGTTGGCTCAGTTTGGTTAGGGTTTAAATGTTTTGTTTTGATTCTTACATTGCAAATTTGCCAGCCAGAGAGGAAGCGAAGATGTTATGTTCTATCTGTCTAAAGAAGCCCGTGATGGAAAAGTGAAGAGCATTCTATTCCTTATGCCCTGCCATTCAACACCTTATTACTCTACTCTGCATCATAACCTGCCAATGCGCATCCTGGATTGTACCCCAAGGTGATTTCATTTTGAGCATTTTGTCAACATTTCACACACATGCACGTGCGCATGCACGCATACACATTCCACTGTTTTAAGTAACGGCATTATAACTCTTATAATGGCTGTTATACCCCTGTTATGTTATTGAGATAAATAACATGGAGAAATATAATATCTGTTGTTTTCCATTATTTCCTGTTATAATGGACAGTGATACCCTGCTGTTACTTTCGCTTGTAACTTCTTTTAAATAAAATAATATTCTTTTCAAAATTCAAATCCTTTTGCTTCAAAATTCCCTCAGAGTCCCTAAAATATTATTGTTTTATCTAATGAATAGTGAAGAGAAAGGTAACAGCATAATTTTTCCTGTATTGCCCATTATTTCTTGTTAGAACACTGTTATAACAGCCATTATTTCGGTGATCATTTTAATATCAAAAATTTGAAAAGTTGCTTTTTGAGACAAATAATGGCTGTTATAATTGTCATTATGGTTAATAACTGTTTTGGTGGGGGTCCTTTATGATGGGGTAACACATTATTCAGAGCCTTGATATATTTGGTCAGAAATACTCGAACATCAATATGAAAGTCTAGCACTGATTCAGATTTTCATTCTCCAGTGACAGCAAGGGGATCCCAGATGAGTCTGATCGTTTCATGATGGATCCAGTTGGCTTTGTGACTGACATGTTTAGAAATTCATCTCTACCCAGTCACATAGTACTATATAGTTCTGAAGAAGGACATTTAAGGGAGTTTCTAATTTCACATTCCTTTAGAGAGGTAAGATTACCGTTTGGACGTCATGCAGATAAAGTAAATATGATAGTCTAATATGCTTTTTTTTGTGGCAAAAATATGCTTAAATCTTACTAAATGAGTTAATTGTTTTTTCTGCCAAAACATGTTGATTAACTGGAATAGATTATGTGCTACTCTTTAATAGTCAATTACAGACATCCATTATTGTGCAAGTAATGGAATTCCACTTGGACGGTCAATTGCCAATATTTGTTTAAAGCTCAACCTAGTGCTGCACTGTTAATTAACCAGTTGCATCACGGGGTATGCTGAAACCATTTGTTGATTATTGTTTACTGTATTTCTTTTTGAATTATTTTTTGTATAAAGTTGCTAGTGTTTTTCGTAATTGCAGTGTTTTCTTTTTTGCCTTATATTGTGAAGATGATATAAATATATAATTTCTTTCCTTGCTGAACCTGAAATTAGTAGTACTAACCAATCTCAAAGAGAAATTTTAAACAAGTATGGTCCTTGAAGTTGCAATATCCAGACAAACTGAAATACCCGTGTTGCCTTTTTTTTTATTTTTTTAATAGTTTTATAGCAAATAATTTTTTCCTTTTTTCTCACAAATAACTATTTCTTGAGGCGCTGAGGCGCTGCTTTTGATCAGTCTAGATCAACAAACCTTCATGGCTTTGGTATCGCTATTCCTGTACATCTTTTCCTTGTACTGCTTCTTGTTGTTTCATACTCGTTGGTGATGATTCCGGCATGCTGGGCACTTACTGTTTGCTAGATTCTGTTTCTCTGTTGCCATTGATAAACCGCTCGAAGATGAATACTGGTTATTCTGTTTGGATTTTGCCCCTTGTTTAGCAACCATTTCTTTTGCTTTCTCTTTGTTTATGTTAGTGCTAATTATCATCAAGTAGATGACCTGTTGGCTGCTTATTTAAATGATAAATAAGTGAGAAAAGAAAAGAATATAGCGACAAAACTCAAGTTGAACAATCTTGCAATGTAGGCTGGTTAGTCCCTTAGCCATCCACATCAGGAATGAAGGGGCCCTTTTCCTGGGGCAAGGTTTTTCTGTGCTCATTACAAAGTTTTAAGTCGGTCTTCTTCCCCGATATCTTATGCTCTTTCTTCCTCTCTTTGGGGTGGTTGACAGGTGGCAAGGTTTTTCCATGCTCATTTCAAAGTGGACCGCGATCTCCAAGCATCCGTTACTGTATATGCACTCACTGATCTTTGATGATTTGGATCTCCATGAACATATGCTCGTCTTGACTCTTCTGACCTTTTTATCTGTCTCTGTTCAATCATTAGGTACTCCGGCAAGCTGCTTATTTTGATTTTTGAAGTCGGACATCTTGCTGAAATTTTATGAAATTTCAAAATGTTACGTATTGGTTATTTGATTTAATATGATATTTTATAATTAGTTATCTTTTTATTTATATAAAGCATTTAAATGTTACGTATTGGTTACTTGATTGTAAAATAGGGCGCATTTAGTTGTTACTTAAAAAACATGAGGACAAAAGATAGAGAAACGCCGATGAAGTATTGATGCAGTGGCATGTGAACCCCAGTACCGCAAGTATTTTTTTTTTTTGAGGTAAAAAGAGGAGCTACAAGCCCCTCCTGTATTTTTACTAAAGAAACTGAAGCAAAGGATACAGATATACTAAAGGAGATAAAAGTAAAGAGAGAAGTTACCAAGAAATGAAATTCAAGTTATTGGCACTGTGGCACGAACAAGGCGATGAGTTCCAGATTTTTTTTTTCTTTTCTTTGACCAACTAGCACTTTGGATGGTCAAGCATTTCCAAAGCTGAAAAGAATAGAGAATCTTGTGAACAACAGAATAAATAGAGTTTTTTTTTTCCTCCTAAAAGAAATTATAAATTTTCTTTGTTGCCAAATATGCCAACTCATTAAAAATTGGTAGTGGATTCCAAGCTTTTCTCTACGAATCATAAAACTTTTTGCGTCTCCAAGAGGTTCAAGGAGACTGCAGATTAGATAACAAACTCCTCAGGTTAGGAGATATATCGATGGTAAACAAAATGATCTTGGAGAAGGAACATCTAAGAAGCAAGTAAGATATATGGTTTCCATTCTTAACCCATCAAGTAAGCTGTAACATTTCAAACCGACAGCCAGTTCGCGGCTATTTACCTATTTTCAGGGTAGAGGGAACTAGTTGGCGAGAAACGTGTGTTTTTAAGCCCCAAATTATAACACGAGTGCAGATGCATCAACTGTAGATGTTCAAGATGAGGCTCGTTGGTGTTTGTTTGTTAGCCATTCATTCACTGAGGCACTCATGCATATTATTTGTACAGGGTACAGGAGATCAAGTCCCCGAGCTCAGGCCCCGTCTGTTCCATGAAAGATGATGGGTCAAGTCTTATCTGGATTGGCCAATCCAAAGAAGCTGCATGAATTGCAGAGCATGCTTGGCAGTGATCTACCCAACAACTCTTAAGCATCAAGTCATCCAACTTCTTGACGAAGAGTTGGGGAGCCCGCCGTCAAATCCACTTAAAAGGTGTTTTAGACATGAGAGTCGGGCAGCTAACCACCAGAGTCACTGCGATGTTATCATTGCTAGCTCTAGTCAGTTTTTTTTAAGTTGGAAGTATAGAGAGAGTCTTTTCTTTCTCTCTTTCTTTCTTCCTTTCTTCTTCTTGCGTTTTTTTTTTTTTTTTTGCCCTTTTTCTTTTCCCCTCATGAATTGGTCACAAATACAGACTTGGCAGATTGTAAGCAAAAGCATTTTATCTATTACTCTCCGATTCATTTTAATAAGATCTCGTTGGCCTTCTTCGACATGTTATTGATGATCAAACAACTATTCATTTCTTTCAGTTAATACTTTGAACAAACACCAGGTTCCACGTAACAGGAGTCCATGTGTGGGATGAATTGATGACTAGCGTTGATTGGCTTGGTTCGGTCGGTGAAAGTTAGAATAGCATGCTTAATGCGGCCCTTAAGCCAGCCCGTCTCTATCTTGAGATTTGAGATCCCTTGCACCGAGTCTTTTGTTTGAAGTTCCTCAAGGAGATTGCAGTGTTCATTCTATAAGCCTTTTGCTTGCATGGCTCCTGCTAGCTAATAGGCTCCATTGGACTTAGCAAATCCAAATTTCTTTAAATGGGAGTGGCCCAACTTTGCATAAATTCTGCCCATGGGCTGGCCCATTAGCAGCAGCCTTGCTGGTTGGTAATCGTGCAGTCAATTCGACAAAAACCATGAGAAGGGACAACTTTTTTACGTTGTAAAATGGAAACATAATCATTTTAAATTATGACCATAAATTACTTTTAGGAGAAAGAGAAAAAGCATAAATGCTGGTTTAGTGTTTAATAACTAATTGTCTCAAGCACAGTGCAGGTCCGAGCATGGTTTTTTAAGGTGAGTTGGCTGAAAGACCATCTTATTATCTTGTCATGGAGAGGCAAACCAGAGAGGCTAATGCGATGGATAGGCCAAGTCTCATACTGTAAGTTCCTCCGTCATGAGATCTCCATTCCATTCACAGCACACATGCTGCAAGCCTCCATTTACTCTGAGGAAAGGTTGCTGCTGTTTGTCTGTCTGTGTCTGTGTCTGTGTCTGTGTCTGTGCCTGTGTCTGTCTGTCTGTCTGTGGATCATCGCTCTATCTATTGCTTGCTCAATTAATTATTTTTCTCGTGTGGTGTGAAAATTGAGGACTGATAAAGGTAAGGTACAGGAGATAGAGATGGGCATCCGCATCATATAATGAGAGTGGGTCTATTTACTTGGGTACCGTCCCATATTCGCACAGGAAATAGAGGAGGGCTGTTCGATCGTACTTCTCTTCCAACACTGCTATTAATGAACCATGATTAATTAATTTCTTGTCTTTATATGGTAGTTGGTAATTGGTACAATGTATTAGAGTAGGTGGGCGTCGTGTCAGGAACGTCCACTTATTAAACATGTACTAGTCGTGCATCTGGACCTCTCTCTCTCTCTCTCTCTTTTTCCCCTCAGAAGATAAGTAAGGAAATAAAACTACATTGAATTTTTTTTTTTTGGTCTTAAAATGAAACAATTTATATAAAAACTTCATCTTTTTAAGAAATAAAAAAAATAAAAAAAGAAAAGAAAAGAAAATTCATGTTCGATGAATATATATATATATATATATATATATTTGCTCAGGCCAGAAGCTGATGATATGGTGATGCTGGGCAAAGCAAAGCAAAGGCCAGTGAAGGTGCATCGCCGAAGACTGGCTGTGAGCCGTCCGGCGATCAATCTAACCTAACCTAACCTAACCTAACCTAACCTAGCCTAAATCCACCGGTGTTCTGCCCCCGGTGCAGGCCTCTTGGCCCAAGTGGGCGGTCTCGATCCCATGGACTCCACCATCTGCAGCACACTGTACTTGGAACATCATCACGGAGATGACTTGCGGACGTAAACGGATAGACATTGGAGGAGGGGTCGAGGGCCTGCCCGTGCGGTCAGGTCAAAAGCACGGAGACATACAAAAATTATAGATGGGAATGGGTCCCACTGGTGCCTACAACCCTAGACACGGAAACCAGTTACCAGTTTATTATTTTGACCAAATAGCTGATACCGTCACCCCCTCGTTATGCCACTTTTCTTTTTCTTTTTTTTTTCTTTTCTTTTCTTTTCTTTTCTTTTCACCCTCGTCCTTTTAGAAAATAAAATACGTCAGGAAGAACTTGTCTGTTAATAATAATATTATTATATCTTAAAATTATAGCTACTCTTGTTTGAGATGAGAAATTTGATAGTAAAATGAATATTTATCATGATATTGATGGCACAAGGCCTGCGCCTGGAGTGATCGATTCCACATAATAATCGTACGCATAATGAGAAAGCTGGGGTGGGAGAAAAAAAAGAAAAAGAAGAAGAAGAAGAAGAAGAAGAAGAGAAAGTGAGAGGAGTGAGAGCGTCGAATCCCCACGGGGAGCACTGAGAGAATGGGCTGTGACGGGCAGGAGCTCAGTCACGCGGTGGTGTCCCGATGCCTTGACGCGACGTAAGCGACTCCTTTTGCCGTACACAGTACGACTCCTCTCAATTGACGCCACGTGGCCGGAGGGTATGCCGGTGCCGGAGGCTGCGCCGACACTCAGGACGCCAGGCCACGTGGGATGGCACCATTCTCTGCGGATAGGCCCCGCCTTGGATTGGGATGTGGGTGGGGTCACATCACCTGTCCATTTTTTTTTTATTTCTTATCTATTATTATTATTATTTATTTATTTATTTATTTATTTATTTGAAAAAAATATCATCGAAACGAGTGACGGAAAGGAGACCGGTGGAGGGGGAAACGAGCCATGCGTGTTACCTAATATAATATAATATAATAGGATTTTATAATAATCTAAATGGTGTGATGAATGAAAAGATGGAATGGACTTCCAAAATAATGGTCACGAAATGGGACCGGGAGGTCGCGGGATCTCGTACGGTGCTTTCATATTCTCCCAGAAAAAGAGAGAGAGAGAGAGAGAGGGGCCTTCCTTCTCTCTTTCTCTTTCTCTCCTCCCATTTCCCGCCGAATAAAAGATAAAGATAAAGGCCCCAAAAATTAAAAAAAAAAACTGATTGGCGGGAAGAATCTGACTTTCCTGAATGGAGCTAACGTCACATCCAACCCACTCGCTTCGTATTTCCTCAACTAACTATTTAATAATATATATATATATATATATATATATATATATATATTTAAAAAAAAAGAAAAATCTCACGGCTCTTCTCGCTCATCTGAAATGGGTAGTCGTTATTCGATCAACTTTCCGGCGAGCCTCGAGAATTCGACGAATTCCCTCGTCCTACGTTCCCATGAAAAAGTCGTTATTCGATCAACTTTCCGGCGAGCCTCGAGAATTCGACGAATTCCCTCGTCCTACGTTCCCATGAAATAATAATAATAATAATAACAATAATAATAATAAACAACACGAGTCAATGAGCCGCCGTGGCAAAGCCTAAAGCATATCCAGAATCATGACAAATTTATTATTATTATTATTATTTTTTTCCGTGATGGAGTGAGTTTATACGTGAGAACCAGGGGGTCATACAAAGCAAAGCAAAGCAAATCAAAGCAAAACAAAGCCAAGAAATTTCAACGTCCAAGCTCAGAATGAAACCATTCTATACGTAAATGTTACGCAATTAAACCAAAACAGACAGTTTTATAATTTGGAGAATATGAGAAAGCCATAGCCAATCTAGTTTCGTCATTTTATTGGGACTAGCCAGCCTACTGGCGAAGTCTCGCAGAAGTTGCATGAAACTTGGGCTAGAATTCCCACTTTTTTTTTTTTTTTTCATCAAGATTAAAGGGTTTGTCTACCTAGGGGTACGTTAATTGTACGGCACATCGAGTAGGGACATCTTTCAAGGAAGTCTTACGCTTTAAATTGAAGCTTCTACATTTGCACCACGACTGGTTAATTAGTGGAATGCAGGATAGGTTTCATTTCGAACCATGACACAATGTTTCCAGTTGAACGCGACAACAGCGTAACACCACATGCACGCAGAGAGAGAGAGAGAGAGAGAGAGAGAGAGAGAGAGAGAGTTCCATTTAGTATAAGTTTTTCTGCATATGGGACCCCATCAAACGAGTCGGAGCCCACCGGCAAATAGACAGCATTACACTTCCTTTTAGGGTTTAAATCTCTTTGGGTTTGTGTCAATTTTTAAACTCTTCTTGGTATTCCTTTCTTCCTGTCGCCTAGAACTAGAAGCATCGGTAAGATCTGGATTTTGGTAATGAGAAGAATCTATCAGCCTCTACGTGTCCAAGATTTTCTATCTAACCACATGGTGCGTTTAGGGAATGGTTGGACGCATTTCTTCACCATGCCTATTGAGCAATGCTCCACAGGCAACGCAATTTCTTCAATACCTTAAGGCATGCCAACTTTAAGAATAAAATATCTTTCTTTTCTTTATATGCTCGAAGATTTGTCTTCATTGTCTAATGATGTTATTCCGAGGGATTTCTTCTATTTTGGCTATTGGGTTGGAATGCCCTTATCGATATTGGAGCAGAGCTGTCGATCTCCTAATCTAAGACATGAAGCATGTGATGCAATATGAACACACTAATTGTATCCATGACAACGATAAATGATGCCGGAATTGTTGACAGCGAGATGACGGTGATGACAGAGTTGATAACGCTGTTACTGGATTATAGCTATAATTTAAAGTTTGGTGTTCTCACGAGAAAGAGCGCGCTCTCTCTCTCTCTCTCTCTCTCTCTCCATCCTTGTTCTCTCGCCATCTGAACGAAGCAAATGAACAGTTTTTAAATGGGTCATGACAGGTCATGTGGACTGCCGCTTCAATATATGCAGTTGAAAGTTCATTTTATTTGAAAACTTCCAGTAGATTGGAAGCTAGGGACTGAGGATTCATAAATGTAGTGGTTTGGAGTGAAGATATTTTTCATGAGTTGGATGGACGGGTCAATCAACTCACGAGGGTAACAGTTATATGGTTCCATGGATTTGATGGACCAGTCATCCATTATCTATCGGTGGGTTTCTTAGCTCTTCAGGTGGTCGCTTTGACTAGTTCACCAACAAATTTAACCTGCGAGTTCGGGGACCAGTGCCTCTGCTCCAGTTTTAGCATCCATGTCTTTCATATCACACTGCAGTCTACAATGCAAGAGCAGCAGAAAGAATATCACTCTATGGAAAAATTAAAACCATACGGTTTCCGCTTCGGTTCCGTGTTTTCTCAAGCTTCCGGAAACGAAGGAGATGCAAGAGCAGCACAAAGAACTCAACAATGGCAAAACTACAAGGTGGGGTGATATTGTACTACAAGTTTAAAAATATAAATCACAAAAGTTTAGACATTAAGAGATAATAACAACTTCTATTTGCCTCGAATCAGAGCAAATAAACTATATGGAGGAGCAGTAAGTTACCGGCTCAATATGAAAAGCTTTTATTTCTTTCTAAGGAAGTTAAGGTATTTTTAGGACTACTCTTATTAAAAAGCTGCATCTTGTGAGAGAAGAGCTGCCAATGAACGCTTGATGCATGACATAGGAAGCCAGTCAGGAATGCTGGAATTTTCTTTAAAATGAATATTTTTCAGCCTTTGGCTCTCCACGAGCTTCAACTTATGGAAAAATTTATGTCCTGAGAAGTGAGCGGAATCTTATAGAAATGATTGTACTTCTTAGAATCTTATAGGAATGATTGTCCATTTTTTTCACTTTGAAATCGATCCCTGCCGGTTGTGGCTTTGACAAAGCCTTGCCGGAGAATTTGTAGAAGTCTAATGGTACTAAAATCTTTCTTGTTATGGATATGGTTTGCTAATCCTAAAGCCAATAGATAATTACATAATAAATGATTAGAAGCGACAAATCATGTTAATGAGTTATAAATGGATCGAATCAACTTTGAAGTATAATAAGAAATGGATCAATTTAAATTCGATTTATTTATTTATCGGATCAAAAATTTAAATTCGAATCCGATCTATATATTACATAGGCCATATGATATGACCTATAAAACACATATGACAATTGACCCAGGTAACTCGTATAATTTGTGCAACCTATATATACTAATTCAATCAGGCAATAATTATATATTCAAAAATATAACTCTAAAGTAATTATATATCCAGTCAATATAATTTTAATTATTCCTAATCCATTTCTATCTAACCATTAGATCCTATTTGATGATAAAATAATAAGTAATTAAAGAGTGATATTAACTTAAATAAACATGTATAACGGGCTATATTCGGATTAGTGGGTTGGGTTACACGAATTGATCCATTTAATAAATAAGTAGACAATTTCGATTAGCGATCGTTCAATCCAAGACTCAACTTATTTATTAATTATATTTAATAAATTAATTTGATTCTAATGCGAATCCGTTTATGTTCAACTCAAATCTGTTAACTTCGCAACGGATTCGAGTCGTATTCACATATCATGTCTAAAATTGTCACCCTTATAAGTAATCCCATGTTAGATGGGCAAGTGACATTGGTTCCATCTTCTGTATGCCTTGGCAGTAATCTTTTTGTAGTGAAGCACGGTCCTTCAAGTTCTTTCTTCTTTTTATAGAAAAATGATAGTCTTGAGTTAATTTTTGGATTCAGCAAATCAAAATTTCCTATGTTGGAGACAGTAAAAATGTTGTAGTCGCTTGCTAAGCTTTTCCTTGGTTAATTAGGAGTCATTGTGAAGAACGTGTGTACCATTATGGTGAATGGCATGGAGCAAGCGAAGCCAGGGCCCTAATTATATATTATATCCTCTTTTATTTTATTTTATGTGGTGGTTGTATGGGATGGGGAGGGGAAGGGGAAGGGGGAGGGGGAGGGGATCGGAATTATTAGATCCATTATTGATTGGGACCTTAGATATCGGCTGAATCATCGTAGAGGTAAAATATTGTTCATATGGTGCTTAGTTCTGCAATGCCTATGATGATGAGGTTGCCAGGGATAAAAGCAAAGAGGAATAAAAGAATTAATATGATTTGCCATCTATAATAATATTAAGTTAGAACTGGATGAATATGATATTGTATCATCCACGTAATGAATTCTCAGTAGGAATGGAATGCTCTTGAAGTTTGCAACATATTGGTTAGCAGTCACAATAGAACAATTGGAAGAAAGAAATTTTGCATAAAGAATGACATAGCGAGATTCTCCTAGCAGCGAACAACATGTCAAGTAGCCCTGATTCTATCAGAATCAGATACATGTTGAGTTTAATTAAGAATCATATAGTCAAACTGCTTGTCTTGGGATTCTCAAAACCTTAATCCACTGACAGCTGCTTCTTAAAAGCATACCAGGAATTGCACCTCACTTTCCCGTTTACATTTTGCATTATTAATTCTTTATTGTACTCTCCTAACACTCATGGTTAATCTTTTTATACAAGCAGTTGATTTGGTGAATTTTATTATGCATGGACTCAATTGTTATCATTTTTGTTCGTTTAAGGCAATTGACGATGACGTAGTAGGGACCAACGCTAAACAAAGGAAAAGGTGACTTAGGATCGCAAAGTTATGACAGTGCTAAAGATGAATATTTATTTTAGAAAAATGTGGATCGTAGTACAGAATTTTATTGATAAGGACCGAGTAGTTTATAACCTAGGAGGAGGACGGACATTCTGCCTGACCGCATGGTAAAGCAACCCCTACCTCCATGCAGAA
Organism: Metroxylon sagu; assembly: GCA_017589505.3. Taxonomy (NCBI): domain Eukaryota; kingdom Viridiplantae; phylum Streptophyta; class Magnoliopsida; order Arecales; family Arecaceae; genus Metroxylon; species Metroxylon sagu. Next base: position 1,301,095 of record JACVBY030000626.1, on the reverse strand, counting down.
TGCAGCAGAGTCCTCCAATTCACAAGGATGGTGGCACCTAGATTTTCCCGGACCTTCGAGCATAAAGGAGTAAAACATAAAAGGATGGTGCCAAAATATAAGACCATGACTTGATGAAATATAGAAAAAGGCAAAAGTAACAAAAGCTCATTTAATATCAAATTTTGAAATCCAAAATCTTGTCACATGTTTATAGAAATAGAGTAATAAAGGAGGGAAGCATATCTCACCCCCCCCCCCCCCCCCCAAAAAAAAAAAAAAAAAAGAGAGAGAGAAGTAATACTTGCATAGGCCCTAAGAAAACTTAAAATTTCTGCATACCCACTCAACTTTATAAATTTGAGATGGATTATTTTACTATGATATCTCAAAACTCTGCTGGTAAAGCAATTTTATTTGGTTTTATTTAAAGTATTGTTTGATTTACCAACGGTTGGCGAGTTCGGATTATGGTGGGAACCGGACTTTGCTCAATCGATTGACGCCCGTCTCCGCACTGCAGAGTCTGGTGTACGATCGAACATAATGCACACCATTAACCATACAAAGAAGAATAATTGATGGCTTCATGTGCGTTGGAGCGAACGCATGTGCAAACAAACATATGTAACACGATTTATTATAAAATAAGATGCCAATAAACCGAATAAATTCCGTGTCTAACTTGGACTAAAATAAGGTACCTTGTATCTTCTCTTCTTCAGCAATAAATCAATCAGGGTGGTCCCACAATCTCCCACTCATTCAAAAAAATAAAAAATATGGCTAAAATGCTCTTAATTGACGGTATATGAAAACTTATATTAATGATGGCATTTCTAACAAATATTAGAAACGATGTGTTCTACTTTTTACCGCCAACTACTGGGATTATTCTCTCCGATCTTAACGCACCCGTTGCTTATTTTCAAATTTAAATGATAACAGCTGTATTCTCCCTTCAATCTACCAGGTTCAAATGTAAACGGTTTGGAAGCATTCTGTCTCCTAACCACCAAGTCTACACGTCCTCCTTTTTTGTTTTTTTTTTTTGTTTTTTAATTGGGGGAGGGGAAGGAGGGGGAAAAGAATTCCCCCTCCATATAATATTGACAAGTCCATACGTCTTAATCACACTTTTGTTTTGTTCATTGACATCATTGCAGTTGCCTGGATTGCTAGTATGTATGAGAAATTTCACATCATAAATTATAATTCAACCATTCATTCCTATTGGAGTAGCTGCATCCTAAGTCATTACAACATCTTAAACTCTCTAAGAAATTTCCATCTGATTTATTTAAGTTGAATGCCGATCCTCTTCCTAAAACTCGGTACACATTTTGGCCTCTTTTCATTCTAGGACTTTCAAGTTGCTTTGTCATTATTTATGCCAATATGAAGTTAGCTGCGTTCTCTACTATTTTGTTCTTAGATAGTGCAACTGTTACCATAAGCAGATCCCTAACTCTTTCTTGATTTTTTTTTTTTTCCCTGAAATTTTAACATCTGCCAGATTGGCATCTTTCCGATTCCGATGATATGTGTTTGAACATGTTTTGGATTATACATTGTTGCAGTCAAAACTATTCCTCAAGCCTCAAAAGGCATGTTCCAATTACGGGACAACACTCAAAAAACCTTATTACTTCAGCCACTTAGATTCTATGGGATATATAATCTTCTGACTTCCTGTATAGCTAGATCTAACATGCTAATAATGATGTCCAATGGTATGAACTAAATGAGTCAGAAGATGTACCTAATTGTATAAAATGTCTTAAATGAAGAAAATATCTGTCACGACCCAATCCTTAATTGGATTGAGTGCATGACATGGCCTTGCATAACTCCTAAGTTACACCAAGGGGTTATGTGGCCATGTCATGCACTCAATCCAATTAAGGATTGGGTTGTGATAATATCATGAAGTATGATAGCTCTTAAGCAGTTGTCTAGGAATGTATAATGTTGAGGATATGCGCCAGTAAGAATTAGGAGGATAATATAGATACTACGCATTCAGAGTACTTCATAAAGTTCATGGTGAAAATTTCTTCGGAGGCTTTTATGATATGCCACAAGAATCACAATACTGAATGAAAAAGAAAATGCATATATAAACTTGAATAACTTGAACATCCTTATATATATATATATATATATATTCAAAAAATATATATAACTTCTATTTTACTGCACAAGTCAATCTCTCTCTCTCTCTCTCTCTCTCTCTCTCTCTCTCTTTGTGTGTGTGTGTCTGTCTCTCTGCCTCACTGGATTAAGGAAAATAATTCTTCAAACTCCACAAACAGGAATAGAGGATGGGTCTATTGGCTTGATCCATTTTTGAGTCAGGAAGAATGGAAGACGAAAGGAAAAGAAAAAAATCCCAAACTTTTACAGGTACACTACATATACATAATATTATTTGAGCATACTAAACCCAATATTTATGTGAAAGGGTATTGGAAAGATACCATGCAAATCTAATTTGCAGATTCTAGAGCTGTCTGGCAAATGACAAGTCTCATAGTAAGCTTACATAAAAATCTCTAGTATTTTTGTCTGATCGAACACTGTTTATTAGGTAAAAATTTGATGCTAAGAATCAATTTAATTACAAAATAGAAGACATGCTAGAAGTTAATATAATAAAGCACCATGTTGTCAACATTTAGGAGCATTAATAAAATTCAGTTAATTCATCCATGACTCTCTCTCTATCATCAAGATCAACATACGTATCACTAGGTAAAGTATAGGATGAACTATCTCAAAATATGCTTTCCAAATGAGCATTCAATTTAATGGTTGATCTTTTTTTTTTTTTCTTTTTTTTTTTAATGCCTTGATGAAAGTAATGGTTAAATTTAATGGCTCTTATTTTCAATATTAAGTCATAATTATTCATTATGGACCCTTTTAGTAGATTTATACATTTCCTCTGGTGCATTGTACAAGAATAATTTGCCATGTTAATTGGTGCAATAAAATTCTCGATAAGGATGTCAGCATTTCCCTAGAAGATCTTCTATGCATACAATAGCACTAAAGCAAAACACAGTTAAGACATGCAGCAGGTAAAGAAAAAGGAACAAAGGAAGCATGACAACTTAGAACGGCAAAGAACAAGAGGTATTCTAACAGCATCAAAGGGCAACAAAAGAATGCGATCACAATCCAAAAGGGGAACCAAACATCCCCCCGTCATATGAACCGACCTTTTAGCCACAAATATTTCTTGTCGGGCAAATTGGCTTTGAAATGTGAGGGCCTATCAAATCCCATTGCACCTTTTAGTCCTTGGATCATTGCATATTTAAACAAAGATTTATTGCCCAGCATGCATTTATTACGTGCATAATATATTTTCCACAGCTTATTTCTAGGAAATGAATAGGAAGTCTTTTGTCTGCATCTGGAATCTAAAGATCTTCCACTACATCATTATAATCATCCAAGTATTTGAATGCAGTTCTGCTAATTGAAGAGCTCTCTATCCAAGCATGTGGATGCCCCCTGAATTGGATTCGTTTCTTGAACACGCAAAGATTAGTGGATGGAACTAGTGACTGAGAGGACCGGGAACAAAATCCCCCACTCGCTATCTTGCGAGGAATACATACAAAGGAATGAGAAGAATTTCATAGCCTCCCAGTCTGGTCACTTCCATATCAACATAATTGCTAGAACCAAACAACTCTGATAGGACACCTGTGGCAAGACTTTCCTTTGGAGGCCCAGTCCTTTTCCCTTCCATAAGAAGTAAAGAATTCCAAAGAGAAGGAAAATCCCAACAACTCCCAGATGGATCAGAGCAGAAAGTAAAGGAGCGAAATGGAAACAGAAGGAAAAGGTTGCTGAACCAAAAAAAGGTCTGCCCAATTGAAGCACGAAGATGTGGATGATAGGCAATCTCTTCACCGACTCGCGATCTCAAGATAGATAGCTTCTACCACTACTTTAATTCCATAAAAAGAAACAAACAGAAAGGAATTGACCCATGATGTTCAAAAATCTAGCACCTGCCATACATGAGATCTCAAGTACATTTCTGTAAGAAATGAAATATCAGTTCCAAAGTACAGTAACTCCATCCTTCCTCTACCACTACTTCTACAACAGTTGCTACTAATAGCACTACTACGACGACGACGACGACGACGACGGCGTCTACTACTACTACTACCTTCACCACTACAACTACTATTCAATGCTAATGTAGTTGCAGCAGCAGCAGCAGCAGCAGCAGCAGCAACTCGTGCTACAATTTCTACTGCTACAACTGCTACCACTAACAACAGCAACTCTCAAAAGTTTCGCAGCAGTAATTTAAAGAGCAAGATACTACTACTGAGCAACAATCTTGTGCAGATAGACATACCAATATGTGTGAGTGAGTGAGTGACAAACCAAAGGAAGTCAAGGCCCTCGAACTCATCGAATGATCAGGCTGTTGCACCGGTGGCCGGCGGGGGGCTATGGGGATGGTCCGATGGGCCGGCGCCTGGGTGGCCACCATGATGCGCCTGTGGAGGCGGCTTCTTGCGCTTCTTCTTTTCATAGCTGATGCCGCGAGCCTTGGCCTGCATCTCGCGCACCTCGCGGAGGTAGAGACGGACAGCGCGGGCGCCGAAGGGGTTGGCTTCTGGCTTGCCGCCGTTCTCCTCGTAGGCAGCGCGGAGACGGCCGATGAGGGCGTCGAGGGATCCCCAGGCCTGGCGGAGCGGGCACGAGCAGGGCGCCGGCGGGTTGGGATGGCCGAAGAAGGGGCACATCTGAGTGTGGACCTTGGTCTTGCCGAACTGGTCCAGATAGCGGAGGAACTCGAGCACGTGGGCGCCGCTGCATCGCGAGAGGCTGAGAGGCGGCCGGTGGTTCTTGAGGTATTGGCCGAAGGTGTTCCAGTCGCGGCGCTTCTGGGACTCGTAGCGGCTCGGAGAGGGACCCGAGGTGGAGGAGGATGGATTGGAGGCGGCGGAGGAGGAGGCGGCGTTGGGGCTGGTGGTGAAGCCTTCTGAAGACGGGCTATCTGGGTTTGGTACCATTTCCATGGTCTTATATATGGAAGCAACCAGACTTACCTCCTTCGTAGCTCTTCTTGCTCTTCTTTCTGGGGTGGGGGGCTATATATCTGATAAGATAAAAGAGTAGTTATTGCTTATATAAATACAAATATAAATATATATATATATTTATATGTTTGTATAAATGTTAGTTTTGTTGCTGATGATGATAATGAAATAATGATGATTGATCTGGGATTTGGTGCATGCTGTTGGATTTTTTTTTTTTTTTTTTTTCCCTTTTACTCGCGCGTGCGCACACAGAGAGAAAACCAGATTAATATATATTGATATAATTCAAGTTGATAGTGGGCATGGCTGCTGGTTGAAGCTCTCTTGGCTCTTTAGGGTGATGGTGGTATGGATGGGGTGAGATGGCTGTGATCTGCTGACAGATTTAGAGGGGTTAGAATGATCGGATGGGGGTCCGTAGGGTGATCGGATGGGGATTGAATTTTATTTCGGGCTTCAGGGAAAGATTTGAGGGGTGGAATGTGGAATCTTACTCTTTTTTGGCTTCCTTTGATGAAGTGGGAAGTTCGCCTGCGGTTGCGCTGGTCACTGCTGCTGCGAGAGAACACGAGGGGTTCTGGGACCGATGGATTTCATGCTTTTGGTCTCCGGAGTTCTGAAGGTGATGGATAGATTTTTTGGCCTAATGGGGTGGGGAGATGAGGCTCGAAAATTTCTATTCTTCTTTTTTTCCGTCGGGGGGGGGAGAGAGAGAGAGAGAGAGAGAGAGAGAGAGAGAGAGAAGGGGAGGATGGGAGCACAGGATTCCGTGTTTTTGGACGAGAGGTTTGACAGTGTGTTGAAAGATGATGGCGACTGGGAAAAAAGTGTGGGGAGGGGGTAAAGAATCAGTGGAATAACTATTAGATGCAATGAACACAGCTACCTTCCAGAAATGACCAAAGTGCCTTGCCTAATTTCCACGGCTTCTTTGCGTTACGCTATTAAGTACAGGATTTTTTTTTATATATAATAAAGGATAGGAACTTTAAGTTGGTCGATAGCACTTTTAATTATTTTTAAGGAACAACCCATTTAGGATTCAAATGTAGTACCAATATATATATATATATTTTTTTTTAAAAAAAAAAAATCTTTACTTTATCTTATTTTATAGTATATAATGCTATAAATTCAAAAATAATATTATGAAAATGATGATTTCATCAAATAGCAACATTATTTCTTTTTGATATAACATGTTTTTCTTGAGATATTTTTATAACATATTGTAATTAAAATTATAATGGTAATTGATGTGGATAGTTTTGGTTGGCTAATCTTATGAGGACACATGGTAGAATTAAATGCTAAAATAAAGAGAAAAAAATTCTAATGAGAAAAAATTTCATTTTGTAACTACTGATATACTTTAGTCTAATTGGGACTCTCCTTATAGGGAATAGGGCCAATCCAAGAAGTTATCTAATTTGTTATGAAAATATTCCTTCATAGCTACAACTTTCTTTGAAATTTGGATTATTCAGAGCTGTCCGATACAAGAGTTCGGATCAAAATCTAACTACTCTATATGTATATAAAAGCAATTCTAATCATGCTAAATAAACAAGATCTCTTCTTTTGCTTAAGTCTTAGGTTTCTAGGTAACTCATCCAAGAGTCTTTGGACCTCCTCCTAATCCACTTTCAGCTGACTTGTATGTCAAAGGATTTTTCTTAAAGGAAAACTTCGAGCCCTAATGCTTTTTTTTTTTGGGCATAGGAAGGCAAACGAATCAACATGGAAAGGTGCTCTATCATGCATGAGACCTCTTATTTGTTGACATGTGAAGATTAGATTTGGACATCAACAGATTGATGCTATATGTGGAAAGCGATGAGTAAAAGCACCTAACCATATAGCTGAAGTATCAAGATTGATTATATTTAGATGGAGGGAATATTATATTGATCGAGTTTGGTGTGATGTCTTTCCGATAAACATAAGCCACATCCTATTGGTCATCCATGAATTTATGATAAAGATCTTATTCATCGAGAAAGGGATCATACATATTTTTAGGATAATTAGGATAGATCTCAAATTGAGTCCCCAAACGGAGCTACTTAGCCTTAACAAGCACAAAGCCGATCAAGAAATTAAGCATAAAGATGATTAGGATATAGAAAATTTAAAAGAGGATAAAAAGAGAAATGGATATTGATGTCTCAACTCCAGCAGCACAAGAGTTTGTTTCTGGTTCAAAGAATGCTAATAGGAAATTAGAAAGGTAGATAATTAGAGAGCTAGATGAATCAAAGAGTACAACAGTGAAGGAGAGAATATCTTTACTTGGTATAATTAAGGATAAACAATTAGAGCCAACTAAAAGCATGGAAAATAGTGGTGCTGGCAATTTAAAGAATGAAGCAACATATTCAAAAGAAAATCTTAACACCAAAATACTTGGTGATAGAGAAGGTCTTGAAAGAATAAAATGTGAATAGTTATAAGGTCCATTCATCTGATTCATAAAGAGAAGATATGGTCTAGACAATGGTAAAATTGCTACCAACCATACTTTTATTAAGAAGAGAAATACTGAATCTAAGAAAGTTTCTTACATTCCTCATCAGTTAATTCAATTTTCAAATCGCGGGAAAAGAAACCAACAAGCCTTATGCAAATGCAGAAATTTGAAAAATATAACTTAGTATCCTTCCAAAACAAACTTGTCAAATAAAGTTGGCATCAGCTAAGTAGGTAAATTAATTGATTTTAATACTAAGAAGTAAAAATTCAAATAAAAGGAGAAGTATGGAATTTTTGGCTGCTATTCCATTAGAAGTGATTTTATTAAGAAAAGGCAAGAAAAAATTAAATAAAGAGTAAAAGAAAGGTTGATTAAAATGATTTTGTAGTAAGTAAGAAAAGAAGATCATATGCTTTTAAAGGCTCACATTATGCTTTAAAATGTTGTATGTAGATTCCCTGCAAAGACTTAACCTAGATCTCTATAAATGGTAAAACATTCATCAAGAGTCAAATCTTCAACCTTGGGGGAGTTGATGCAACCAGAAAAAGCAAGAATAAAAGAAGTTTTGATTTTTAAGGAAACTCCATTAAATATCTCTTTACGAATCTTATTTTTTAGAAAATTTGTCTTATTTTCTTTAGAAGTCTTATTTTTATCAACATTGAATAAGTCTATGGTTCTAACTTTTATTTTTGGAAGTATTTTGATTCTATTCATTTTTTTAATCATTTTTATTCTATAAATAGGCCTCTAATATACCTCATTAAATCAATGAATTAAATAACAAAATTATGAAATTTTTTTTCTTTTTTTAACTTGGAGTAATTCCTTGCTTAAGTTGTGCGAAGCCACAAATTCCTCAAAGTGATTGGAGATGCTGGATCGAAGGCTTTTAAGGAGCTGGTGTGAGATCAGTAGTTATTCTTGCTAAGTTTGCCTATATTACATTCAATATCAGAGCCAAATTTGCATGTATTAGATTTGGTAACATAACCAAATTTACCTGCATTTAAGAGTGAGCAATAGATTATGATAACCCGAGAACCAATACCAACCCAACTTAATTGGGTTATGTTAGTTCGGTTTTGAGTGTTCATAGGGTTTGTTATGAGTCCAAAATCTTTAATTCTAACTTGAGAATTGATTATAATTTTTTTCAACAAAATAAAGTGCCCTTAGAAATCAAATTAGGGACCTTAGTTATACTTTATAAATCATCTACTATCTCTATTAAAAATATTTAGTATTAAATTAATTAACAAATATTATATGCATCTTTTTCAATTAGCACAACTAAAAAAAAAATTAGCCATTAGATATTAGACAAGTGTCATCCAAAGAAAAAGAAAAAAATTAAATAATATTGATCAATATTGTGAGTTTTTGTAGCATTTTTATGATGACTCTTATCCTCTTATCCAACTTCTATAATTAAAAAAAGAACATTCAATATATTAAAAATGGTAAAAAAAGTAAAAAAAATAAGATTGAAGCTAACGCAAAAAAAGAAAAATAAGTTCTACCCTCAAATTGATCTGAAACCGATCCAATCAATTGGGTTGGTTTTGAGTTGGTTCCAAGATAAGAACGGTTCGGTTCTAGGTCAAAAATTCTGAAACTGATCTTGATTGGGTTGATTCTTGGTTTTAGCTTAGAACCAATCTAATCTGATCCATGCTCACCCCTACCTATATCAACATCCACAACTACCAAGTTAGGACCTGTATATAGATCGATCCTCCAATAGTACAAGGAGTGGAGCCAAGCTAATTTTAATTGGCTCGAAAAAGGATCGAGCTCCTATGCATTAAAATTTAGATTCAAAATTTTCAACAATGAAGCTGAGTATGAGGCATTAATTGTTGGTCTAAAGTTGGCTAAGGAACTTGGGATAGCTCGATTAAAGGCATATAACGACTCACAGTTGGTCATTAGTCAAGTCTAAGGTGAATACGAAGCCAAAGAGCCAAATATACAAAAGTACCTAAATAAGGTAAAGAGCCTAACTCCAACCTTTGAGCATTTCAATATTCAAGCTATTCCTTAAGCGAAGAATAGTCAGATTGATGCCTTGTCAAAACTTGCCTTTATAAGTCCCACATCTTAGGGAACTATCTTTTTGAAAGAGTTGGCTAATCCTAACATTGAAAAAAGCAAAGTTTGATTGGTTAAACTCAAGCCAAGCTCAACGGACCCAATCACCTCTTACCTTAAGGAAGGCCTACTCCCCCAAGAGAAGAATGAAGCTAGAAGAATTATTCGAAGAACAACCAGGTACACCTTGATTAATGGTATACTCTACAAGAGGTCATCACATTGTCATACCTAAGTTGTTTTAGACCCATGGAAGTTGGCTATGTGCTTTGTGAAGTCCACAAGGGTATTTGTAGAGCAATTGCTTAGGGGTAGAACATTAACTTACAAGATATTGTGGTAAAACTACTATTAGCCAACCATAAAAGAAAATGCTACCCAATTTTCGAGTCTTCCCAAGATTCAAATGCCAACTTGAAGGGCTTCCACCCTACAATATTTTTCTTTCTTCTGAAGATACACTTGAGCTATAGGTTTGACATCAATGAGGTCATCTCCGGCTAGCACCCATAGGGCCTTGAGCTTAGCCACACCTATATAAGTCAACTAGATTGGTCAACACTGGTAATGCTAAAGACAAATCAAAAAGAAGCAACTCGATATCTCAATCTTGCAAAAGAAGATTCATAAGCCTAAGATAGATCAATCATACAAGAATTCAAGCTACTTTCATAATTTGAGTACGAACTTAAGTTTAGCTACCGAAAGAAGGGAGCAAATGATGTGGTTAGATTTAGTTGGTTAATCTTATGCCAATACATAGCAAAGTTGGATATTAAAATAAAGAAAAAAACCTTAATAAGTGAGAATTCCCTTTTTGTGACTATTGATTTATCCTAGTTTGATCAGGACTCTTCTTACAAGGAATAATGCTAATCTAAGGAGTTACCCGATTTGTTATGGGAATATTTCTTCATAGCTACAACTTGCTCTAGGATTCGGATTACCTAAAGTCATATGATACAAGGTCCGGCTCAAAATATAATTCCTCCAATCATCTATAGAAGTAGTCCTAATCACCCCCAAATAAACAAGATCTCTCTTTTGCTTAAATGCTAGGTAGATCATCCAAGAGTTGTAGAACCTTTTTCTTGTCCCTTTTTGGCTAATTTGAGCATCAAAGGGTTTTTTCTGGAGAAAAACTCTAGAGCACCATAACGCTCTTCTTTTTGAGTGCAAGAAGGCAAGCTAATATGGAGCACACTAACGCTCTTTTTTTTGGGTGTAAGAAGGCAAGCTAATCAGCTGGAAAGGTATTCTATCATGCATTAAAAGATACATCTTATCTCTTAGTATGTGAAGACCAAATTCAAATATCAACAATAATAAATTATTGTTATAGAAATATTATTATCTTTAAAAAAAATCTGAAACAAAGATTAGGTTAAGCAAAAGATATCTATTATTTCTATTTCAATAACCAAAGATAATAAACCTGAATGCAATCATAAGTCAGTAACAAAATAATAATATAAAACAAAAGAGGGTTATTCTTCTCTCTCTCTCTCTCTCTCTCTCTCTCTCTCTCTCTCTCTCTCTCTCTCTCTCTCCTAGGTTGATCAATAGAATATGTCAAGAACATGGCTTCAACTAATAGCATTATTATTGTCCTCACCAACTAGAGTAGGTACTTTCGAGGATCATAAGTAACATGCAAAAGACAAACTAGATCTCATGAAATAAATCATATGTACTCATGGTACAATAAGTCTTTTTATACTAAATGAGGGCAACATGCTCACAAGATGAATTCTAGTTACCAACCCTCGGGGGAAAAGAATTTCACGGGTAACATGTTATTTAATATAAAGCAAGCTATTTTATGATAAACTTGACCATGAATCGGTTATTGGAAAAGATATAGTTCATTTAACTCATTGATTTTCTCATTGTCTAGCATCACAACTTGTGGTGCATTTGATTTATAGTAGTAAAAGTTTAGTCATAATTAACAATATCGGCAACATGTTTATATTAATTAATTTATTGTAATTATGGAATGTGAAAATGCAACACATTGAATGCCTCCTTTAACTAGATGCAGTTAGTTTGTTGTTAAGAAATCTATAAGATCATGCACAATGTATTGTCATCAGACATGAAAACATGCAACTATATATATTATTCCATCAATGATTTGTTGGTGAAAAGTCCACATCTATCAGGGTCAACACCCCTCCCTCACCATACACATACACGTACACACACATATATATATATATAATGATAGACTTGGCTATATTCAAATATAACCAAGTTTATGACCCAATTATCTACCTATCCTTAGATCCAAACGGATCTCAAGCCACACCATTTTTTTTTTAACTTTTTTTATTTTTAGGATTCAATGAACTGTATGAATCTAAAAGTGAGGAAGATGATCGAATTTAAGCTTAACTATATTCGAATGTAATCAAGCATGTGTGTGTGTATATATATATATTTTCTTTAATGAAAAAAGAGGCAAGACCACTCAAAGAAAAATTTATTAAGAAGAGAAATAGGCCCATGAACAATGTTATCGCTAAACTATCATGCAACTTGGTAGTTTTTGATATTCTCAAAATAAAAAAGTTTGTAAATAATTAGAAGCACATAAAGTAAGAGAACGCCGATGAGAAGTGTAAGATCATCTGAAAGTAACAATCAGAAACCCCAAAGGAACTCATATACATGGGAGATAAAATCTGGCATCTAATGCCCAAATTTCCTACGGGTTAACAACCATGATAAAACTAAATCAGGGAAAGCAATAGAAGCATTTTTGGATCCAGGCCAGAGTACTCCACAGAGATGCTTGTGCCTCCTTCATGGTACAAAGCGAACTAGTATAAGATTCCCACCTTGCAAAGTAGAACGAGCGGGTGAGAATATGAATAGGGCATCCAGTGAAAAGTTAAAAGCACTGCAGTAAAAACAAGGTAGGAACACGAATAGGTATCACGCTGAAGAAGGTCACACCCACGACGAGTCTCTGAATGGCCCGACCACAAAGTACAGATTTCAAGCCCAGATGCGTTCTCACAGTAAAAATTAAAATTGCAGCAAAAATTTACTGGAGGCAGCAACTCCATTAAATGGGTTAATTGTGGCAGTGGGCCAACCTCCCTGGTTCTGATAGCATCCGATGTGTACGCGCCATACTTACGGCATAGCAATTTATATTATATTTGATACAGACATTGCAGTGGGCTGGCATATGGCGTGCCAGTTAATTTGATGGTAGCTGTCTCCCAATCTAAAGCCTAGCTCGCATACTTTTTTTTAAAGCAAATTTTAAAAACTTGTAAAATTTACTGGACCTCGACATGAACATTATAACGTTAACTAAAATAATATCAGTAGAAGCTAAATTTCATAAATCTTAAAGCGTTATCATAAAGTCATCATACTAGAACATATATGTCTAAATGTCATTTTACATGTTAAAGTATCTACATCAATATCAGATAATGCAGAAAACTGAACACTAATCTCACTCTTAATGCCTTTCGCCTAAGTTTGAATCTAATAGGTAAGCATCATCATCATCCTCCGAAATATGATTAGGAAAGGAGGAGAGGTAATGAGCTAAAAGTCCAATAAAAATTATACACATACCATCATGAAAATTCATAACGAATTGTATATTAAAATAAATTTTTATATAAAGTAATATAATACATTTATGAAACCAGCTGCAAAATCATAAAACAACCAAATACCAATATAAACTATACTAAATACCAAAATTATCAATAATACCATATGTCACATCATCCGCTTACTGAAGATACATACTGACAAATCTCATGCCAATAATTGATATCTGACAACCTAACCTGGTGTTATATGCACACTCAGATTGGTTCCCATACTAGTGCCTAGCGTTTTAAACTTAGCAAATAAACCATGACTAGTTTTACACTGACCTCTCTTGGCCTTCAGCCTTCTCCTGATGCCATCGATTTAGGCCAATCTTGTCAGAACTAGCACCATATATCAACAGTAAATATCAGATCCATAATCTCAACCATCCATGGCATTCGACTAAGTCACTCTTATACATATCAGCATACTAAAGATATATATTGATAAACCTCATGTCAGTAATTTATGTCGAACAACCTAACCTGACGATATACGCATGTACAAGTTGATTCTCATACCAATGCCTAGCATTTTAAACTCAGCCAACAAACTATGACTGATTCTATACCGGCCTCTCTCAACCTTTAGCCCTCTGTCGATGCCACCGATGTTAGCTAATCTTATTAGAACTAGTACCACTTATTAATAGTAAATCATCAATATCTGGTGTCTCAAACCTAGCCTGTCATATCCACAAACCATGACTGGTTTTACATCAGCTTCTCTTGACAACCTGCCTTCACCGATGCTACCACTACTATATCTCAATGATTAGTCCATATGCCTACATCATCACATCATATATCCATCAAAGTCATAACCATACCATAATCAAAACAACATTGCATAACATATCATACTCATATATCTCAAGTCAAAATCAAAACTATTTGATAACCAAAATATTATACCACAACATGTATATCAACTCCACAAATAAATCATCGTGCATAATTTAAACAAGCTGAGGAATCCAACAATAAATCCATGATGCATTCAGGTATGCAAGACATGAAACATATTGCATAATAATAAGTATAGAATTCCTATTACGGATCACTAATCCAAATTAATCTTCTCCGTCAAATTAATCAGTCAATGATCACCTATAATTAAACATAAATAATTAATTTACTAAAATTTATAATTTTAAAAATTATCATTATGTTCTTCTAGCCCAAATATTAAAAATTATCACTTTATCCCTCTATCTCAATGATTGCTAACCCATGCTTAACTATCTTTATTTAAGATTTATTTATTTTCTAATATTATGAGTTACTATCAATTTAAATAAAATTATGAAAATATCCTTGTTAAGCTTGCTTAAGTTATATTTATGCCTAAGCTTAAGTAAACTTAATTTAAGGTTGAATCAATTCTTAATTAAATTAATAACCTCCAACCTAAGTTTATCACTCATTTAATAAGCCTTAATTAACTTTTCATTATTTTAATTAGGTTAACTGTAGCCTAAATAGGTTACCCAGTTCTCTTAACTAGGGTTTAATTAAACTAAACCCATCATAAATTCACTCAAACCCACATCAACTAATATTAATTCAGCAAACTGATTCACTGATTCACCTTGAATTGGGTTCTGGTTCAATGAACCAGACTCAATCGGCTCTAATTAATGTTCTTGGTTTAGTAATTTGGATCAAATAGGTGACTGGTTCACTGATTTAGTGCTAAGAATACAATTTGGTTCACTGGTTTGAACCTAATCTGGTTCTAGTTCAAGGCAATTATTCAGATTAATTCTAAGATGAGTGGGATTCATAAGACTACATGTGGTTTAGCCTCTGGTTCAGCTGATTTGAACAGGAGAACATTCTTGGGTTCAGCTCAAGCTATGGAATCAACCTATAAGCTAAAGCTAGTTGCTTAAGCTCCTTCTTTTATCTGGCATCTCATTTTGAACGGGATGTGAACCTGGAATATGACAAAGTTTCCTTCACAATCTGCTTTATTTTTCTTTTCTTTATATATATTTATTTATTTATTTTAATTTCCGTCAAATATTTCTCTGAATCGGCACATTGTCGGGTAGCCTGCCAAAATAAGAGTCAGGAGGAATCTCTCCATACCGACAACCGTGTGCCGGAAGAAGGGCTGCAGCTGAGCCAAGCACGTCTTCAACCAACGAGAGGTGTGAAATCTTAAATTTTGACCTGGGAAGATATGGAAAATTTAACTTCTATTTTAAAAATATCGTTCAATTATAATAGTTACTGCTTGCTTGCTTGCTTGCTAGCTATCATAGTGGCATATCGTGTTCTATAACAGTGTTATGAACATTGTAGGTACGCTGTCCAAATCTTAAAATTATCGTTACGCACATATATATATATATATATATATAGAGAGAGAGAGAGAGAGAGAGAGAAAGAGAGAGAGAGAGAGAGAGAGAGATCTGCATGAAAAATTGGAAAAATAAAATTACAACTGTGGTGGCAACAGTCCATCTTCGAACGAAGTCATAACAATCATTTACTGATATAAAACCCAAGATATGGAGAACGTCTTCGCTTGTCTCTGGGTCTCCTCCTCCTCCTCCTCCTCCTGTTTTACACGAGCTTCCTTTCAAAAGTTAGATGGATCACTGAAAACTCCTTTTATCTCTTCAGTGGGATGCCATGATGAAACCAACCATTGCGCGGTTGCTGGTTTCATTATGATCCAGAGGACGAAAAGACATAGCAGTCTATTTTGGAACGAATCTTAGCACCAACTTGCGCGACATCAATCATCAATTCAAGTTGCATTCTTGCCGACTGTAGTTTTCGACGACAATATCTGGACTCGGAATCTTATGGCTCCTGCCAGTGATCCAGCTGGGCATCAGTCCATGAGTAGATTTTATTATATATATATATATATATATATATAATAAAATAATAATTTGTCACCAGATGAACCATCCAGTCCGGTGATCTGAGACAAAAGGAAGTCGATCTCAACTCGAGCAACAAAATGGGCATTCATCTCCCGGGACTGAGAAAATGGAGCATGTGTGTGTTCCTACGTGCAATAAGGCAGCAGGCAGCCTCCTCACCACTGAATTTAAAAGATGGCTCCAAAAGAAAAAGAAAAAAAAAACCATCACTAATATTTTATTTTTTATTTTATTTTATTTTTACTTTTTGCGGTTCCCTCCATGATGGACCTGTTATGTGTCGGCTTTCGCTGCCGCAGAGATCCCTTGCCTGCAGTCGGTCTAAGGCTTCTCCATGTGCTGGCGACTTCTACAGTAGGCTGCTCACATGGCCCACAGTAAAATTAAAGTTAGCTCCCAGGCCAGGCTTAGTTCCTCATTGTCTCGATTGGTCATCTCCATCCTAATTTGCTGCAACTGGAGCAGGTGGGTCGTCTGTTCCCTGCACCTTCCCCCCCACTACTCTTTCCTCCACCTTCTCTCTCTCTCTCTCTCTCTCTCTCCAATCCCCACCAAGTGCTGAAATATTGACCGAGATTCGTCCACTCACGACTCTGAAAGAAGCTTAAGACCTTAGGTGGATGACCAAAATATCCATTGTTTAGACCAAAATCAAGACAAGGAAATATACAACCATCCAAAATATTGTGAACCAGCTATCAAGAATGGATTCATTCGGTTAGAATTGAAGACAATAAATCCCTAGCCTTGTGTTGATGGAACCTCTACATAGCAACAATAGAATAAACTAAATTTTTTTTTTTTAAAAAAAAAGGGTATACTTGAGAATCCTATGTGCTCCAGTTCAAGTAAAGTGTTGCGTCAGATTGGACATCAGAATGTCCATCCACGTAGCCAACAACACACACACACACACACATACATACATTTCTAAATATCGTATCACACACCGCGGCAATAAGACCACCTGTCTGAATGGTTCTAACCAGGACTGATATTCCCCACTACGGAGGTCCATATTTCGATAAAGTCGAACCTTAAGCCAGGATCACCTTGCATGCAAAAGAGCTGGTTGGCGTTAACGCCAAGCTATGAAAAGAACTACAGAAGCGTCCAATGTGAGAGGATTATTGAAGGAGGGTAAAGAAATGCTTGCCACTTAACGATTATGACCATATGAGCACGCAAAGATGAATAAGAACAATTAGAATTTATAACACCAGCTTTGATTGTTCTTTCAGAATGTCAGATCACATTAGCTCAACCAAAAACGCATAAAACCCGGAAAAGTCAAGTCCATGATTACAGCAGAGTTGATGTGTGGCCACTGACCACCGAACTTTGGAGCCATCAGCCTTTTTGAGCATAGCATCAATATGACAACATCCAGCTCTCAATAATAACAACGCATGGCTGCAACAAGCCAAAAGTAGTTGCTCAATTTTCCACATTAACAAAAATAGCTGCTTTGTCCAACAAAATCTCAAAAGACCCATCTAGGACGGAATATCTGAAAACTCCAGTGATCCTCCTGGCTAAATCAAGGAAAACATTCAAGTTACCAGTTTCAATAATATTAAGTTCAATATGGAAGGCACCACAGTCCCAAGCAATCCTTATTCCTCACATTTCTTAAAGCCTCCATCAGCTATCAAAATTTTAATCCTGTCCTTGAAGAATCTACAGGTGGCAATGCTTGCACACTAACTGATCATTGTGGGTAGCAATATAACTTCTCCTGCCTCCACTGAGAACTGCAGTCCCATCACACAACTCAATCTCATTGCGTCCATCGAGTTATCCTAACTTAGGACATTAATGTTGCCGATGGTTCCACTGTTCCACCATATAATACAGTAAGACAGACCTGTTCATCTGGACTGTTTCAACCATCCATAGTGGTGAAACAACCGCCATTTCAAATCTGGACTGCATACAAGGTCCATGGCTTTCTCCAACATGTTTTTCCACAACCATTCAATTGCATGAATCACCATCAATTTGCTCAACCAACCGAGGATCAGTTTTCACAGATTCAACAAGAGCAACAAAATCCAACTAGCCCAACATCTCACCTGAATAAACCACCACCATATTCTCCAAGTCAGTTGAATATGGAGCAGCTAAGTGATAGCAGAAACCACCAGTTGACAAGAAAATGGAGTAGTCAGAAACTTCCTCATATTTTATTTATTAAAATATTGATAAATGTACAAGAGAATAGAGGAGAAGTGATGAAGGAAGGGGAAAAAATAAGAAGACATATTAACCGGCACCCAGGACCTGTCCAAAGTGCAGCTAAACTCGCCAGGCGGTCCTCCTAAGAGGAGAGGGGGGGGGGGTTTAAGAGCTTGCAGAAGTAGGTGGTAGCACCCTAAAGCAGCCTTAGAAGGACCAAGATTCACCTACTCCTGGAATGCATGGGGAGCTCTAAGGAGAACAGATGAGCCAGACGATCGTTTTTAGAGAAAAATTATGGAGTTTTTTTCAATCCATATTTGCTGACAAACCGCACCCACAAGCTAGTCCAAGGTTAGTTCAGACATTTCTTTTTCTTCAATTTAGCCATAATTCATTGAAGTTTGCAGGCCATCTTCGAAGGTTTAGTCTGTCTTTAATTGAGAGCCAAACTCCTTTTGTGAAGGGACAACTTAAGAATAAATGATTGCTTGTTTCCAAAGAAGAATCACAGAGAACAACCACTGACAAACCAGATCAAAGGAAACAGACTGATCCATTGCTTTTGGGATATATATGATGGTAAAATTGGTACACCGGCTGCCTGGCTATCCGAATAGGTAATTTTTGTTCGTCCATGCCACCCAAATCTCACCTGCAAACATCAACAAATTATTGTCCAAATACTCCTTTTTTTTCAATTCTTCATCCAGAGTGCTACAATCTCTCACCATTTCTTCCTCAAGGGTACAATACCTTGCTGCAATTTCTTCCTGTCCCCATAGCATCCATGGAGGCTCTGCTCAAGCGCCTTCTGTTTGGTGACTTCTTCTATCAAGCTACCGATATGTATGAACGCCTAAAAGTTCCCATTTTTATATATCTAGAAAGCATCAAGTTTCACAGCAGCATCAAGTTTAAGAGCTTGCAGAAGTAGGTGGTAGCACCCTAAAGCAGCCTTAGAAGGACCAAGATTCACCTACTCCTGGAATGCATGGGGAGCTCTAAGGAGAACAGATGAGCCAGACGATCGTTTTTAGAGAAAAATTATGGAGTTTTTTTCAATCCATATTTGCTGACAAACCGCACCCACAAGCTAGTCCAAGGTTAGTTCAGACATTTCTTTTTCTTCAATTTAGCCATAATTCATTGAAGTTTGCAGGCCATCTTCGAAGGTTTAGTCTGTCTTTAATTGAGAGCCAAACTCCTTTTGTGAAGGGACAACTTAAGAATAAATGATTGCTTGTTTCCAAAGAAGAATCACAGAGAACAACCACTGACAAACCAGATCAAAGGAAACAGACTGATCCATTGCTTTTGGGATATATATGATGGTAAAATTGGTACACCGGCTGCCTGGCTATCCGAATAGGTAATTTTTGTTCGTCCATGCCACCCAAATCTCACCTGCAAACATCAACAAATTATTGTCCAAATACTCCTTTTTTTTCAATTCTTCATCCAGAGTGCTACAATCTCTCACCATTTCTTCCTCAAGGGTACAATACCTTGCTGCAATTTCTTCCTGTCCCCATAGCATCCATGGAGGCTCTGCTCAAGCGCCTTCTGTTTGGTGACTTCTTCTATCAAGCTACCGATATGTATGAACGCCTAAAAGTTCCCATTTTTATATATCTAGAAAGCATCAAGTTTCACAGCAGCTGTGTCCGTTTGCTGATAATGTGGACTCTACCTGTGACCATAATTTTCCAGCCATTGTCTGCTGATCCAAATGAAAACCAGATTAAAATCACATGAGACAGATAACAAGGAGAGTGCAAAAGCTCAAGCATGAAGAGGGGAAGGAAAAACAAAAGAAGGGAACTAATCGGCAACAAGGTAATTAGCCGACCGCAAATGTGGGATAAAAAGAAGCCACTGTTTTACAAGCATAAGTATCCAATAAACTTTCATTATCCTAGTGATGTTTTTTTTAAAACATAGATGGAATATAACTTGACAAATAAAGCCAGCGCATGTAGAAAACCAAGCAAAAGGTATCCAAGTCAAACTGTAACGTCAGGAGGACACAAAGCCACAGCATCAACTTACCTGGTATCCATGTCTGAGAATTTTAAACTTCCGTTCAAAATGTGTTGCCTTTTTTTGGTTCATCATTCATTGTTTTCTTCATGATCTCAATTTCATTTTGTAAAGCACCAAGTTTCCACTGTTGCCGTCCACGCTAGCAAGACCATGGCTGTAATGATCACGGAAGTACATAAAGATCTTCCTGGCATGCATCATGTCCTTTGACGATATTATTAAGGGTCTCATCCCTGTGCCCTACTACCACCCAAAGAAACTCAATCTCTTCCTCGGTCAAAGGAATCAGCCTCTCCGTGTGTGTGTGTGTGTGTGTGTGTGTGTGAGAGAGAGAGAGAGAGAGAGAGAAACTAGATTGTGGTTCTTTACTGATGTCAAGGCTACCGAAACATATAAAGCATGCATTAAAGACTTAAAGTCTGTGCGATGAGACTATGAGCTTTATTTTCTTTTCGTTATGTTTTGGTGCGAGCACTGAAAGGCATCTGGAGACGACATCAGACACATTTAAAATGAGCCTCTACCACCCGCCAAAAAGCAAAAATGCGACTTATTGGCTTACAAAATGCAGAAACTTATACTTCTCCTATTCCAAATTCTTAAGCATTTTCTTCAGTTGGCAATCATGCAACACCAGCTACTGTTATTATACCACCATACATGTCATTTCAATAAAACAAATTATTAGTTCAAAAAAGCAGCTACTAAAAATCCCAAGGTTTCCAACTAACAAGTCAACCTAAATTTTTGGTGGGCGACTTTTTCCCTTATATTCTTTACAAGCACCAAACTCTGAGAGTTATATCTTCAACAATACTTTTACCATCAGAATAGGAGCCCATCGATTTGGAAAATGTTCTTTTAAGTAGTATGTACAAGATTGACAGAAGACTCTTTCAGCAATACCACTCTAGTCATCCAAGTTTATCTATCTATTATCCTTCTGCCCGTATATCATTTCCATGTAGGTGCTTGTCAATAGTTCAGAAACATCTTGGCCACAGATGAACTTCATGCATTCATGATTTAGGGCAGGGCATCAATTTAAAGTCACAAAAACACCGCCTTTCTTCCACTAAGCGATTTCTAGAGTGCCATTCATCAATCAAAAAAAAAAAAAAAATTCTTTTTTTTTTTTTGAAAGAAACGCAAAAGATAGATGGGCAGAGAACAAGAAAACCACTCACTATTTTCTTGAGTGGAGGGAACGAGCCGGCGGTGATTCCCGTATTCCATCAACGCCACCTTGAGGATACCATCCTCCGCATTCTTCCAAGCGCTTTCCTTTACCATGAACCTCATCATGCCCCCACTACTTCTTCTTCCGCCTCCTCCTCCTCCTCCTCCCTCCGCCCGGTCTCGGGTTTCAGGCTATATCCAGGGATCTTCTTAGATCGCCCTGGTGTTTTGATTCCGTGGCAGAACGAGGAGGAATCCTCCGCCTGGGGTTCGAGCTCCTTCCCGCTTGTCTTCCACCGAATTCTAGGGTGCTAGGCCCCTAGGGTTCCAGCGATCTCGCAGTCCAACTCCGAGGGGAGAGAGCGATCAGCCTAGGGAGGCGGTTCAGGGGCCTTTTATTGAACCGTGGGGTTAACCATCTCCGGACCGGATTGTGGTGCCCCGGTTCGGTTCGGTTCGGTTCGGTTGAGTTACTAATTGCTACAGTCCACAGCTTATTACATACAGCTCAGCTCCTCTTAAGCCCAATATGGTCCAATTTGGGATCGGCCCAACAATGCGACAACAGGCGGCCGGGCAGCAATGGCGGCTTTGCGTCGAGTTATTGAGCCCAGAATCGAATATTCAGACAACAACATGTGATCTTAAAATCGTGCTTGATGCTCCAAAACTCTGCTTATGGCCAAGAAAAAGGTTTACCTCGTATTCTCGTTGACGACAGTTGACCATTACAGATGAGCTAAATGATCTAAAGTGCCCAAAGAAGATAATCGCTCAAGAGCATAGAGATGTCGGTGGGTGTGCAGTTAAAAGAGTTCAGAGCAATAATTTACTGCGAGTTTTCGAAGGGCACTTGGAAATGCAGCAATACATCACTCCATGACGAAAGTATAACAAACAACTGCAGCTAGATGTTTTTGAAGAGAAACCTCGAACCACTGCCTTCCCAAAGGTTATTAGCTTACATCAACATTTTCCACAATAATTTACTTTCTATGCTTATCCTTGAAAACAAACTCAAACAGATCTTCATTACGTATTCCGGAGACATCGGTAGGTCTTCCAGCATCTTTTCCAATGCTGCTATTGCTCCAACGTTTCATCCACTCATTTCCAAAATAAAACGAATGCTTCCCACCTTCACTAGATATCAGATTCAGCATTCCTTTTGTCTCTGCGCACATGTACATGCGATATCATTTTTATTACACCAAAGCAAGAAAAAACAGGCAGGCAAATACATGTACAAAAGGATCCAGAACCAATGTTCCACCAAAAGAATGGTACCAATACAAGGTATAGGTTGCACTACTGCAAGCTATACGACATATATTTACATACTACACTAAAATTTGGGAGTAAATTGCAATAATCTTATTGCCAACAATGCTCTACATCCGTTCAGGTTCCTCCTCTATGCTCGCATTATCAGCTCCGTCCTGGGTGTGAATCATAAACCGCAAACCTCAAGGGATCAACAAAGTACAGTATATTGTCAATCTGGCATACGAAGTCTCATTGTGATACTGAGTGCCAAGGGAATGCCATCCATTTCCAAGTTCGTTAGAATTTTAAGTGGAAGCCAAATAGCAGAAAGAAGAAATCAAGACTTTGGTTTTCGCATCATCCCTTCTCGCTGACTTCGGAAGTGACCAAGGATCTGTTGTGCCTGCACAAGCCAAATTGTCAGGCTTTTTCCTCCATGACCAACAAACAAAAAGATTTCTAAGGAAGTTAAAAAAAGACCATAAAGGAATTGCAGTCATATCAACATCATTTTCTGTTTCAAAAATAAAGCAGCATCAGATGCCAGAAGAAAGCTTTGCCTCCTGTTAATAGTACGAGTGTGAATGACCATTGAAAAATAAACAATAAGCATACCTTTTCTTTGGCTCTGGGTGTTCCAAATTGAGACAATGCAATAAGAGGTGGCACAGCTCCTTCTTGCAAGACCAGACTGCAGAATTTATGGTTGTTGAGGCACAGTTGCAACAAAGCAGATGCCGCATTTTCCTTACCTCTTTGAGAACCTGTCTCGACAATCTCAACTAGCTGGGGAATGCCACCTTCTTGGCTGATAGCCAAGCGGCCCTCAGGAACTGTAGAAAGATTAGCCAAAAGCGCGACTGATTTGTCCACCATTCCTGTGCTCGGGTCCATCAGCTCAACAAGATACCTAACTGCACCAGCTTGGACTATCCGTGCCTTGTTCTCATGGAAGATTGACAGATTGAATAAGGCAGTAGCAGCATCTTTCCTTCCTCGAAGGCTTCCAGAGCCTAAAAGATTAACTAATGCCCTAATCGCTCCAGAACGTCCAATCTTGACTTTGTACTCCTCCAAAGTTGAGAGGCTGAACAAAGCTGCCGCAGAGTTCTCTTTGGCCTCTGTGCTTCCATGCTCCAGAACATGGATAAGTGGTTCAATAGCTCCTGCCTCTGCTATGGAAACCTTATTATTATCATTAATGGATAAATTCAGCAGAGCAGTAACGGCAATTTCCTGTACCTTGTTTAACTTGGAATGTAGCAAGGAAACTAGAGGAGTGATAGCCCCACATTTTGCAATCAGAACACGGTTTTCCATATTGTTCTTTGCAAGAAGTCTCAGCTCTGATGCAGCCGCTGTCTGCACTTCAGGAGCTTGACTCTTCAGATCCTCCACAAGTTTCTGAACATAGGAAGAGGTGGTAAGATCATCTGATCCTGACCTAGGGAGTGATAACTGACTCGCAATATTATTCATATGTCCATTCCTCAAGCCAGAAAGTTGGGATGGGGAAAACCATGAGGAAAATCCCAGATCTTTATTCGGTGGAGAAGATGAAGAACGCGGGATTTCTCCCAAAAGACTAACTTTTTCATTGAACTTACTCGATATATCAGTGCTGGAAACAACACTTGAGATGGATTCACTGTGACTATGACAGCTACTCTGCTGTTCATGTGACACACTGCCTTGCAACATAACCTTACCTGCCAATTTCTGATGGTGGCTAATAAGGGAAGACTCTTCACCACATCCAGATAACACCTCAGTAGTTTGCTGTTCTGTTTGATTCACACATTCAAAAGAGGGTGTGGAGGTTGAATATCTGTGCAGTGAACCATGTAAATTATTCTCAGGCCTGAAGTCTTTCAGCATTGCATTAGATAAGAAGGGATTTGAGATACAATCAAATTGAACAGAATCGCTTAGTCTTATGTTGTTGTCTTCACACCAATTTGCAATCAATGCCTTGACCGTGAAATTTGGTATAAGATTTGTATGGGAAAGGACTTGACGGGTCTTGGGACAAATTCTCAGGCCACTATCCAGCCACTTCTGTATAAAAGATCTTT
The DNA here is from genome assembly GCA_017589505.3 of Metroxylon sagu. Taxonomy (NCBI): domain Eukaryota; kingdom Viridiplantae; phylum Streptophyta; class Magnoliopsida; order Arecales; family Arecaceae; genus Metroxylon; species Metroxylon sagu. The sequence goes on along the minus strand of JACVBY030000626.1, from coordinate 1,276,192 downwards.
CATATGTTTGACCTGAGGCCACGATTACTGGATCCAGCATGAGTTGCAAAGAGAGAGGGCAGCGAAAATGTGAAGGGACAGGTAGCCCATTTATGAACCCAAACTGTTCAAGTTTTGCCACGCAATAACACATGTGAGTGACTAGTGCAATAATCTGACTTATGTGGTCTGCATCCTCTGTCTTTTCCTTGAGCTCAGCCTTTGCTCTCTCCTTCTCCAAAGCTATATTTTCCATCAGGAGTTCCTCGTTTGATGCCAAACCAAGTGTATCCATGATCTTTATAATATCTTCTAGACTAGGTATGACATATTCTCTTTGGTCTTTCAGAGCATTTTCAATGAGTTCAGATGTTAGATCCTGCTCTACACATTGAAGTTCTTGCAAGCAGTGCTGGAAGGCCATTTCTAGTTGTTAGTTTCACACTCCATGAGATTAATATGAAAACAACTTACGTGTCTTCGATGGATTGAAAAAGAAGCGATAGCAAGACTGTTGGCATAAAATAAAATGATCATCGGTCACCAAATAAGTACCTTGATGCTTGCTAAATGAGAAGTATCATGAGATGATTGTAACAATTTGCTCAAGACATAGCATATCTCTATAGATGACTTCTGGACCTTCAACACCATTGGCTCACTTTGCAAAACCTGCACAGTGAAAATAAACCAAAGAAGATGAAGAGTGACTTATGGTCCAAACTACTGGTATTCATACTCAAAATCACAAATATAGAAGGATGCTATTTTCCTTCTATGTCTACATATATCCAATCTGCCCCTTTAAGGGTAAAGGCAGTTCATGCTTAATGACATGAGCTGTTTGCATTTGAAACCCACCAAACACATCAGGAAAAGAGTAGTGCTTAAAGTATTTCATATCCACTATTTTTACATCATTAGGAATCAATTAAAATGCAGAATTTCCGTCACGCATGCACAAACACTATGATTTCCGCATGATTATGGGAATTGTAATGGTAGGCAATGACAAGTTTAGTGTGGATGGCTATTGAAAATAACTACCTTGAGATGTACATTAAGGTGCTCAATGCTTTGATTTGCTATCATGAGAATGAAGATCACAGCAGCCAATATCCAACTATAGCAAGCTGGCTGAGAGGCAGACTACAATATGGAGGAGTTACAGACTCCAAATATGTGTGACTTTTTCGATATATGAACCATATAAGAAGCTGATTTTAGAGATTGGGGTGAAATGCAACCACTAGGAGAGACAAGCATGGTATGAACAAAAACCTTAGGCCATAGTCCCAACGTGTTATGGAAGTACAGCCCAATCAACAACAAGAGATTCAGTCTTTTATGAGATTAAACAGGTGCAGTCAGACTGGTTAAACTAGTCCAATTGATCATTGAATCATCTTATAGCCCCATGTTGTACAAGGTTAACTTTTAAACTAATGATTTTTTTTTATTTTTTTTTATTTTTTTTACTTTCTAGTACTTGCCAAGAACTAACGGAGCAGAAAACAAAAGCTGACTTGTTTTCAGCTAAGACTGAGTGTCACCAATTGAATCCATCCAAAACTCATCAACCAACTGGTTGAATATTGTGGCTATATTTTCATGAATTAATTTTTTTCCCCCAATTTTAACATTTTTTTTTGGATTCAGCAAAGTGAGGAAGGTTAAGAAATTGGAATTTTAGAATTTAGCTCATGCCTAAATTAATCGCAGTGAATAAGATATGAATAGGGGCTTGTTTTCAGGACAAACTCTTTACGTCCAACATCAACAATATGGAATTTTTTTGGAGGTGTTCAAACTTTGCTATATACTTTCTGACCCTTTCCACCTTCTAATGGAGTCTTTCATGCACAGATATCTAGTTTGGAAGGGTCTCAACTTTCTACTTCCCACTCTAAGACAGCATAACTTTATGTAAGAGATACAATCAACTGGTCCACATTCTAATGGTTCTGCCACTCTTAGATATTTTGAATATATCCTGCAAAATCAATGAAAGCAATGAAGTAATATATGAAGATGGCAAAGACAATCCTTTTGAAATGAATCAATTCTAGTTTGATACTGGCCTTCAATCCCAAGGTTGAGAAAATTCTGTGAGCTTAAACACAGGTCTAGCCACAACCTCCCAACCACCAACCCCCCCCCCCCCCCCCCCCCTCCCCCCGGCGCGGCCCGCGGCAACCAAAAAAAAAAAAAAAAAAAAGTTCCAAGGTCTGCCATTGATTGTTGACAGTAAAAAAAGGAAGAATCAAAACAAAAAGGATAAACATTTAGCAAGCAGAGACCGATTATGTTGTTTTGAGAGAATATCAATAGTAAATTACCACTCACATTGTATATCTTGCTCATCATCTGGTGTTGCTTCCCTATAAATTCTCTGGCCTCATTGACAGCTGCATCTAATTCCTCAAATGCTCTTATGAGTTGTTCATCTGAAGGTATTTGAGAATCAAATGCTTCGTCAAGTATGGGCTTCAAGAGCTTCAATATGCCAGCTATACTTTTGAAGTCTTTTAGAACCATAGTTTTTGTTGTCTGGCAACCAACAAGATGGATGAATCGAGAAATGCTGTTGATCAAGCCTCCAAAAACTTTTCCATCCATTGCTCCTGAATTGGAGAAAAATGAACACACTATGAGCATGATACCTATTAGAATAGGAATGACAAAATAAAAAACAGAAACAGCTATATAGAAGTTCTACAATATAGTATGTCAAGGCTTCTTTGGATAGCTTTCTTTGAAAAAACAAATGCATGTCATATAAATCCAGCTTTGGCAAAAAGGCAGAGAACTAAGCTAAAATGTGATGCAATGAACCCATAAGCTAACTGTTGGTCCTTTTCTTTTTAAGCATGATATTGATGTTATGGACAACCTGAATGAAAAAGATTGAGAATGTTTCAGCAATCGACCAGCAGTATCACTGAGTAGAAAGAAGCAGTTTCAAGTGGCAGTCACCATTCATGTTAAAAGTTATTTATCAATAAAATGAAAAGAAGGTTACAAGGGAAACAACACGGAAATATAAAGGAAGGTGTCTCCTTATCATGGTGCCCAGGAGACAACAGATGCAGAAAAGGATTGACAACCTGAAATAACATAATTCTGAAACCAAAATGAATAGTCATCCAAGAACAAATGCAACTACATCGACGAAAGCTCCAGACATTATTTGTTTTCTTTTAATGCGAGGAAATTAATAGAAGAGAACTAATGGCTAGAATGCCTCTAACAGAAGAAGAAAGCCAGGATGAACTCTTTATTATTATTTTTATTATTATTATTTTTCTTCGCAAAACACCAATAATTTTATCTAGTAACCATTTCAATACACCAGCAGATAGGAAAACCCTCGGGTTCTCCATTGCACTTTAGTCAGATAGAAAGTCATTTACAGTAAATTTCATTCCACAACCATATTCTCAATTGATCCAAGTTCAACCAAAAGATCCACAACACAGATGAATTGGATTAATCAGCATACTAAGCACCGATATAAATCAAAATAGAAAGCCCCTCCTGATTCAATCTCCTACTCTTTTGCCAGAAACACATGGATCAGTCAAAAACCCCTAAAGCCATCTCAATCATCTCCCACTCATTAGCAGAGGTAAAATGACTCCCATTGACCCTTCCCCGAAAAAAAAGAGCAAAGCAGCCATACCTCCGTTCGTGTGGATGCTGCCAGCTGCTGGATTCCTCTGCATCACCACCAACCCTCTCCTAAAATCCTTGCTGAAAACCCTAAAAGTTCCCAGAGCTCCACAGAGAGAGAGAGAGAGAGAGAGAGAGAGAGAGAGGAAAAGGTGTTAAAAGGTCCCACCTTTGTTTTTATTTTAGTGCTTTTTTTTTTTTTTTTTTTTATCATATTGTGGGTTTGTTGTCCCTGCGGGTGAACCAGGTGACGTTAAAAAGGGTGATTAAAACAAGGCCAGCCTTTTTCCCGTGTAGGGCAGAGGAAGTAGGGATTCTCCTCCAAGGGGTGATATAAAAAGTAAGAGAGTAGGACGAATTAATTAAATAGTTTAAGTCAATATTATGCGATGATCATGAAGGTAGGCTTGGGTTGGGTTGGGTTGGCAGTCTGCTTAAAATATGCATGCAGTGCACGTCATGCATTTGATGAGAACGATCCAGATCATTCCACGTATGGGGATCCTATTGGGGTTTGGGGGAGTTACTTGGATGAGGTCAGCATGGCGCTGTCAATCCACAAGGTTGGTTCATATCATAATAGCGAAAAAGTGGAGCTCGTAAGTTGATTTAGAAAATTGTTAAAATATATAAAAAGTAATGTTGCATGGCTCAACGTGGTTGGTTCCCTTCTCTATTCCCGTATGATGTGTTGCAACCTAAATAATAATAATAATAAAAGACAGAATTCTAGAGAGAGAGAGAGAGAGAGAGAGAAGCGTGATTCATGGAGGAGAGATGGACAAAATCACACGGGTGCCATCAACCGTGTCAGTAGGCCTGGCTTTTCTTTTGGATGAACGAAGGTCCCGCACCCGCATCCATTGATGTTGGCAGGCAACCTAACTGATAAAGCAATGTATGTATGAAGTGTTAGGACTCCCAACTTCTTTCAAACACCTTGATGAAGAATATGGTGTGCTGCTGGCATGATGTCCCCAAATCCCAACCATAACTACCCATCAGGTTACCTTCCTTCGACGTATTTTTATAGATGGAAGCCATGTCTTTATTCGCTTTACCATATCATTTTTTCTTGTTCTGTTGACCCGTGTTGTCTACGCTGCAGCATTGCATACCTATCATGACATATTCAAGCCCTATCCATGATGAAATTGTTTTAGTTTATGATAGAAATACATCCCGCACATTATGTGGAGGCATTTTTTTTTTATCCATATTCTTAAAGCAAAAGCTGGGAAGGAACAAGAAAAACAAGGTTTGTCCCCCTAGTTAAAAAGCGCACCATGAGAGACCAAGAAAAATCACTATCCATCTCCTCATGATAAATACAATTGACACATTGAAATATCACATCCATACACCTTCACTGTTGTCTTTTCAGTTGCCTGATTGGAGTTTTATGAGGCAGGGGAGGAGGTGGTCCATTCTAGATAACGCAATGCTTCCATCCAGCTTTTGTCATGGAGCGCTGCTCTCATATATATATATATATATATGAGCATATGTTGTTACGTGCCCAACCCAACCTCCCTTTCTCTTTTAGATCTAAAGGGGCCGATGGGGCTGTTTTGTTGGCAGGCGAGCGAGCCGCAGTCGATTGGATATCATCATGCATGAGAGGGGTCACGGACCATTGGCCGATTCCCCTTGCAATGGGGCATTATCAAAGTGCATATCGCCATTAATAAATTAATTTAAATGCCAAGATGAAGACGACCTTTTGAGCTTGTAACACGTTACACCTACCCTGGTTGTTGCCGCGTGTCGTCCTCTGCCTGCCAGCTTAGGGGATGCTCTAAAATCGGGTATGAATTCTGAGGCTTTTATCAGACAAAGGAAGCTAATATATAGGAATGATTCAAAGGATCATGAAACCAGCCTCAGCCTCAGGAAAAGAACACGCGCCAGTGTTAAATATATCATCTCAACCAAAGCACCTCTAGAAAACAACACTTATGGTTCAACATCAAAGAAACAAGGAATCCATTTAAAGTTAAAAGCCCTGCAGGGATTGTCTCATTTCTAATTATCACGCCATACAAATCAGAAAATCATGATGAAACGTTTGAATCCTTCTCGGGGGAAGAGGGGAAAAAAAAATAAAAAAGAAAATTTGCTGGAGATCTTGATCAATGATAAATCTGGACTAATAGTTACCTAGAATGCGGCTTATTTGGGAAATTTTCGCCGAAATCATTCCATGCATATGCATTTAGATCATATACATGCAATTTGATCTTATGAACTATCAAATGCATGACTTCCAGAATCTATTTAATTTCAAAATTTAACTAGACTGCGTCCTTTATACCCAAAAGCTCATAGAGTGCCAGATATCTGATGTGGAATATGTAGCACCCCCTCATAGACTTTAGCCAACAGAAGAAAATTGCAAACCGATCACCGTCTCATCCAGCAAAACGTCAAAGGAGTTTCCCTTCTCTTCCTTCAAAAGAAACAACAGCACCCAGATAAAAGAGGCCATTTGGATATTACAGAATCGGTGGATCCTACAACATGTCCTACGTTTTTGTACTCTTCGCCATCTCATCAACATCCAACTCCACTGCCAACACTGATGAATCTTGATTCATTGCCGAACGACTGGACACACGTAATGCACAAAACTTTTAGATTCTTGTGAGAACTTTTTTTTTTTTAAAAAAAAAGGAAATTGATAGAAACAGATACAGAAATAAAATAAAAATAATTTATTGTTCTATTGTACCTGTTCTGTACTGGACCATGATCGACAGCTGACTGCAAAGCATATATTACTCTACCAACAATGTTAGTCATAGGAACAGGACCAAACAAACGACTGTCCCTGGCTTCCTGCCACCAAAGGAACATGAAAATGAGACTGCATGCAGGTTAACAGATATTAAGGCCACAAAAACTGGTGCTCAAGAAGGCTGAAATAGTGAAAACTTGTGCAACCACAAAGGAATGAAATAAGAGTTGTTGTTCATACATTACAAAATTTTAGTAAGCCCAATTGCAAACATGATGGCCATTTAGATGCATATTTAATTTCGATAACCATGGCTTCCCAAACCAATAATAAATGTACCTTTGCCTTTAAAGATTCATTGTCTGACAGCACCCAACACTGCTCCTTCTCTAAAACAAATGGTGTATCTTTCTCATCAGTGGATGCCATCTCATACCCTTCTGTAGCAGCCAATCGTCTAACAAGATAATCATCAGGTTTCTCAGGATCTTTTAACAAGACAACATCTCCCACAAAGACTTGCCTGTGACAATACAAATAAATAAATAAATACATCAAAAAGTAAAGCATTTACAAATAAGAATATCAGCAGGAGGGAAGTAGGAAAGCTTCATGAATAGAAGCATAAAGACCACTAACTCAACATCATAATACCGATAAATAATAACATCATACATTGTACAGCATCTACTGCTAAAATCATTTTTTGTATTGAAGATTAAGGATACATTAATACAAGTATTCTGGCCTATTGGGCTTTCTCTTTTCCTCACCTTTTTTTCTTGAGTAAACTCTTTTTCTCACTTAAAAAAAAAGAAAAAAAGAACACACAAAAGCACAAGGGTCGATAAAACTATGAATAAAGATGAAAGTTGCAACAACAGCAATTCCCTTCTACTTCAACTCAAAAGTTCTTGTTTATCCATACCACAACCACACCTTAACCATAACCATCTAGCCTTTTCTCTATTATTTAAGGATGCCTTTATGGATCCTCATTAATTAAACATTCCGACTTAGAGCCATCTTTAATATACTTTCTCCAAATCCTTCCTCACAACCTCCATCCATATTACTATAGGCCTTCCTCTCCTTTTCTTTCAACCTTCAACAAGAACCCCTCTTTACTAGAGCCTTGTCAGCTGTTTGTTGTATATGTCCACACCATCTCAATCAATTTTCTATCACTTTATCATTATTTTATCCAACTCCTACAACTCCCCTAATATATTCATTTCCCTATCCGACCCTTTTAGTTTCACTACACATCAATCTTTTAACATCTTCATTTTTGCCGCACTCAACCTATTTTTCATGTACAATTTTTATTGCTTAGCACTCTGAATCATGCATATTGTTGACCTTAATGTTGTTCTATAAAATCTTCCTCAGGTCTCCAAGATATACACCTAGTATATAATATTCCACATGCACTTCACTCCATCCAAGCAACTCTAATTCTATTACACACATCTTCATCTATCTCCCCACTATTTTACATAACAGATTCTAGATAATAAAATCAATAACTCTATGATATCTCATATCCATCAATCTTAATCATATTTTCATTTTCATTCACTAAATTTATATTCCATGTACTCTGCCTTTGTTCTGCTAATTTTTGAGTCCTCATCCTCTAAAATTTCACCCATAAGTCCAATTTAATATTTAATCTATGTATCTTTTCATCAATCAACAATAATAACATCCACAAATAGCATACATCTTGTTACATCTTGAATATTAATGGTAAGTTCATCCATAATTACTATAAAAAGATATTGGACTTTATATCAATTTTGATGCAAATATATTGTGACAGGAATACACTTGTGCCATGGCACCTCCTAATGCTTGCCAATGTTCCAGCATAAATGTCCTCAATTATTTAAATATATTGTTTATGGACACCATTCTTTTTAAAAACCTAGCAAATTAATTTTTCTTGGTACACTATTATAAGCTTTCTCTAAGTCAATAAATACCATATGTATACTTTATCCCTTTTCTCTATATTATTCTATCAATTGCCTAAGTACTAAGATAGCCTCCATTTTTAATCTTTCAAGCATAAATTCAAAGGGGTTATCTAAGACTAGAAAATTCTAGCTTATCTATTCAAATAAAATATGTAAGGTAGCATCTCTACGTAACAAATTCTGCAATTGGAGCAATCCTAACCCTTAAACATATCATAGATAAGCTATAGAACAGAATAATGCTATGAACCAATCATGGGGAATGCATATCAGAAAACTATGAAATAAAACCTGTGAGCTTGCTAATTTTAGCATTATAGAGACGTTGAAAACCAAATGGCCCCATTGTGGATCTTTCAAATTATTAAATGCTCTTGATAAATATAGAACTCAACTGAAAAATGGTTTACTACAAAATACACATGATATAAGATTATTACATTTCAAAGCAGTCAAGCAGGAAACCTACAAGCCAAAAACATAAAACTGAAATCACATATTTATCTATGAAACAAGATTCTCAAAACAATACAAATATCATTTTTTTATATAAATATGTTTGGCGGCCATATGATGCAATATTTATTACTTAAAGATTTACCATCATGATTATCATTAATAAATTCCATTATCTACGGTAAACTTCAGCATTGGCAAGCAATATATGATCCATGTTACAGACATTTTCACATTATTTTCTACCACAAAGATAATATCTGATGATAAATCCCAATAAAGGTGGTGACTTATGAGAAGGACATCGTGCTCCCAAAACTAATATGCACATCTCAGAACCCTTTTCAGTGCATGCTACCTTATCGGTACATGCTACTCCTGGGTCAATGCTAATCTACATGGTTTGTTGCAAGCCCCGAGCCAACTTGAGTCGAGTGCTGTAGAAGGCTTTTGTGTTCTTTCATTTATTTGTTTAGAACATAGAACTCTGGAACAAAAACAGGGAGACGAAAGAAGAGATGAACTAAATAAAACATTTGCAGAGGACAAGACTAGAAAAAGAGAACTACAGGTATCTGAACTGTGTTTCTTTATCCTGCTCAGTCTTAGGTAGCTTTTGCACTGATAATTAGTGTTGTCATGAAATGGATCCATGCTTCATTTGAGATTTTGAAATGAGTGCAAATTGGGGTGGCAAACATATTGAGGTGCATGATCCCATTCCAAGATTAAATCAAGATACCATCTGATAATGGGCTTCAACTTATCCCACTTAATGAGTGAGAAATCAAGTGCATGAAGCATCCTTAGGGCATGCCACTCTTTATCCCTACGCCATATTTACATGCAAAGGATAAAACAGAAAATGTGGGGAAAATGAAAAACACAGAGGAATAAAGATGTTTTTAAAGAACAAATCAGAAGCACTTGAATAAAATTAATCACATGTTCATAGTCAGTGCATCACCAATGTAATGTCTATGCATGCCTCTATAATGCATTGAAGCAATCAATATGTGTAAAGTGCCCATTGCACTCCATGACAGGTACCGCATATAACCTACATAGCTTATTCCAATTCTGCTAAAAGACTTGCTGTTCTAATATTGACAACCACCATCTCAAGAAATAGTAAGTATTACAAAACAGCTTATCAATAAGCAACTCCAATTGAAATTCTGTTCTTTCATATCTACAGGCATCAATATAAGTTACTTTCATTATCCACCACAGTATCAGAATGATCCAAGTCTTAGATGGCATGAATATATTGGAATTATGGATCTAACATATATGGCGGACTATAATTTAACTAAAAAATAACAAAAAGGGAAAAACATAAAGATGAGTAGACATATTCTAAGTTATATTATCTCGAATATTTTAAGAATATATTGTTATTAGTTTGTTGCACTTGACTGATCAAAAATAATCCTATATTGACACCGCTACTCAACTGAGAGAACTAAAAACATTCTATTGTAACAGCTGAAGATCACTGGATTGTATTCACTTAAAAGTTTTCACTTAATAACTCTCAACTTCAAGTTATATAAGACCCACTCAATACTAATATTCAAAAAGGTCATATTAATATGAGATTTACAGACAAAACCTCATATATTTTGAATATTACCTTTTTAACATTTATGCATGCACAACTGAAAATCAAATCGAGTGTGGTTTCAACATGTAATACAAACAACCATTTCCTCAGATGCTACTAGCTCCACTGTCTGTCTCCACCTTCCAAATGGATTATTGGATATAGTTCCAACACGTTTGAATGTAAGGGTGAATCCCAATTTGTCCACAAAACACTCTTACTCTCAACAAATTTACAGAAAAGGAAAAAAAGAACAAAAGCTGAGATGTTGTGAGCTTTCTTAACATTCAACCAAAATCCCAATTCGTTAAGTAGTTTTTTCCAATTCTGGCTCATAAAAACAAGCTTGATAAAAAATTTAATGTTCAATAACTGAAGCCAACTTTTTTCTGTAGAGACCAATGTGTTCATTTAGTAATAACCTGCAGGAACAGATCCCAAAAAAAAAAAAAAAAAACAAAAAAACATTGATTTTCATTGATTAGGGTGGATGTTGTCATATCAGCCAGGCAAATGCCAACAGCTCAAATGCCCAGGCAAGCCCATGCAAGCTAGTCCAAAAGCCAATCATCATTCCGCTCATCAATTTCATTTATGTAATCAGGTTTTAAACTATTTTCATTTAATATGCCTAAAGGTGTACACGGTTAATGCTCTGAGTGGTACTCATTAACAATTAAAAACACTATAAAGACATAAAGAAAATGAGCAGAACCTTCATTCATGACTTTCAATGCACAAAAAGAACAAGAAGTCTAGAACAGGTATCAAGAGGGACAGATGATGATCAAAAGTGAGAATCTGGCAATCAAGAGTGAGAATCTAGGAAAATGAGAAACCTTTTAGCCTTTTGGACAACAAACTAGTCATTCTCTGAGCAATTCTTAATTAGTTTTAGAAAGCCATGCAAATTCAAAAATTTCCAACATGCAGGTAGCAATAGATGACCAGGCCTTGAAATCAGGAGGCTCATCATGGTATCTTCGTCCATAAAACTAGTTCTAAACTATCATGCCCAATCACATAAATATCCCTATTTCAATTTACTAACAAAAAAGGGTAGACAAACAAATGGAATCATAGACTTCCATATAAGTCATAAAAATCATTCTGAAACTGCAATATAGTGAAATGAAGGGATATATTGAAACCTCCAGCTTACAGAAGCATGGCCAAGTAAACTGATACATGGGAAAATTGTTACATGCATACATTTATAATGTAAATAACCATACCAGAATAATTCTAACTGTGCAAAAACAGTAAAGTTGCATGATTACACGCATGAAATGCCATCCCATAAATTATGTTAAAACCTTATGGTGCACATTTTGCAATAAAGTTTTCCTTATAATAAGATAATTGAAAACAAAGAAATAACAAGAGTATCAAATCTTATAGCTCATGGAAATATTAACATACAAGTTAATAAAATGAAAGTGTCACAGAATTATAGAGTACCCTAATGTAACATGCTACTACTACCACCACCACTACTACTACAATAAATCGTTTGCAAGATGAAGATCGAAAAATAACCTGAAATACAAGGAGAAACTAGTAAATTACTACATGAAAATATTTTTCTAAGAATGTCACGCAAATGCAGAATGTCTTATCAAAAAATTTGTTTTCCATCAAATTGTAAAATAACAATGAAGAGCTCGAGGACCAATAGTCAAGAAAGAAAATGAACGCGGAGAGGTGGAAATACGTTGGAGCTGGAAAAGGCAGTTTTCTGACAAGAAGAGTCCCCCCATCTCCATCTATAGTAGGTGCCATTTCTTTTCCTTTATTCCAATGTAAGAAGGTCAGCTTGCCTTGAAAAAAATTCTTCCAGATGGTATCACTTAACTCTCTTCCATTGATTTGACCTACATTGTACTTCTGCATTATAACAGAAATAAATAAATAAAGGCCCACCCTTCTTAGAACAGTAAGTACCATTTTTTAACTTGCAAAACCAAAATTACATTATAGACAAATTAAGAGCAAAAGCATCAACATGAAGCAATAATATGAAAACAAAATCACAAAACAGTAATCAGAACTGAATTTGTACTTTGGCTTCAATGCATAGTACTAGACACAGGCAGAGTAAGCACCTGTCATGTTCCAGTATATGCAGGAAAATAAATACAATACTGAAGCAACTAGCATCGAGCATGACATCAACCACACTAGAATGATCTATGGATGGCCCTATATGTCTAAAAATATGCGTATAAATACTAGCATATCAAACCAATAATCACATGTACATAAATGCATGCATCTATATATATATATAAAAGAAAAAATTCAGAGTTATTGTGAATCCATTCCAATCAAAGTTGAAGGAAGAATCAGATATTCAATGATCAAATCATTCATTCCAGAGTTTAATAGATTTTTTAAAGAGAGAGTTCAGCTCTACATGTCAATACAGATAACAACGAAATTTATAGTAAGAGGAAAATCCATCAACTTTAGAAATCATGACGGTTCAAGTCCCTCTATCCCCATTAAAAAGCCCATTTTACTTCCCAACAATTTAGCCTTTTTTTTTTTTTTTGCAGCAGTGGTTCAAACAAAATTCACTATCTTTCTCCTACACTCTACTTTTTCAAAAATGGATTCCCAAAGAAATCTTTGGATCTTATCCTAATTTGGATAGATACAATATCCAAATTGAAGGGTTGCATCAAGTCAGTATGTTTACAATGTCATACGCATAGTTAGCACATTCATCCTACTTAGCAGCTCCAAATCAAGGTCATCATCGATATCAATATAGCCGATAGGATAACCTTTAGGCTTGTCATTCAAGAACTTGTTCAGAAATACCAAAATGAACGGAAGATAGGAGTTTGTTGTCAGTAATTTGACCAAACAGGATTGTCCAGTTTCTACGGAACCCTAAAAGGGGATTGGGCTAAGTGGTGCAAAAAGGATTTTCCATGTGATGGGAATGAAAACTATTAACTCCAATATGAGATTTGTGGTAAGTGATTGTCTAAGCAAGGAATGTCCATCTTTCTGCTAACAAATGAGTTAGCTTATTCACAACAACAAAACAAAAAAAAAAAAGTTTTTTTTGGAAGATCTATCACATGTCTGGTATTACAGGGTTCCAGTCTGCAATAGCTCCCAATTATTCTCTTGAAGTCCATCCTCTTTATGATAAATGATTCACTTGCCATGAAATAACCTGATTGATAATGAAATCCCAACCTGGTGGGCCTTTCGATACCATCAAATTGATTGTTGCAAAGGCACCATGTTCTAGGACCCCAAACCATATGATTGAATAAATCCTCCTCTATCTGTTATGGGTGAACAGCTCCTTCCCCTTCTCCAAACTCTGGTTCATATTTTTCATATATAAACCACTTATCAACAATAGAACAAGGGGCCTTGCCCTAGGGCTTATGAAAGTTTTAGGCCTCAATTAATCAAAGAGTATAAGCTATAGAGCAGACCTCTTGACTAAAATATAAATATATGGACATTATTATGATTTACCTCTATTAACATAAAAAACACATTTACTTTAAAGTACATGCACATAAGAATCTGACTAGAAGCATGCTGAAATTGCAATAAGGTCCCATCCACATGGGAGGCAATACAACCATGTAAGGAGCAATTAAGAAAGAAAACTAGTTTAAGTGACTTAACATTGCCTACAAGAACTATTCTGATTTATCCCTTCCTGACTTCCCATATCGAGGTATTTCAAACCACACCCCACAACATTTGGTACCTTTATAAGGAGTGCAAAAACAATTATTCCAATTTATATGGAACCATGGGATTGCAAACTAATAAAGAGGAGATCAACCATACAGAGTGTTCCTTATGCTCTTATGGTTATTGATCTCTAGAATCTTTCAATAGGCCTGCTAGATGGGATTTCCATTGTCTTATGTGGGAAAAAGGGAGCTCTTGTGATGTGAACTTTGAGTTATTACAAGGCTGTCAACATATATATAACAAGCAAAAATGAATAGCTACTTATTTCATACCCCAATCAAAATTTCAATGAGATCTGGAAATTGAGATTTAGGCATGCCATTCAAGATCATCAAGTTCCTTATAATTTATTTTAAATGTGAATCCAATAGCCCTTTATTAGGTCACAAATAAAGCCTCAAGGTTGGAAAACACAATGAGTCAACTATGACTCAGCTGAATCGAGTTAAAAACTAAGCCTACTGAGTCAAAAGTCAAGATGATTTGGTTAGCATTAAAAACAGAGCACAACCTGACTGAATCTTTCATCACTAAATTATATTGGTGAGTCAAAAAAAAAAAAACAGCTGATTCACATTTTAATTTATGTTTGTTCAAGACCTTAGCTCATCCTAGTTAGACTAAGTCATTGCAGAGTCAAACCAAATCATTGTTGAGTTTATGGGAGTTGAAGGCAAGAAAGTAATGTGTAAGCAAGATCACACGCCATCGACAATGATTACAGATGGTCATGACCTTTTGTGTATGTATAAAAGGCCAGTGTAATCACAAGAGACGTGCAAGAAGATAAAAACTTTTGTGATCCTTCTTCATTGTACTTTGGAGTTCGCAAATTTTATAGGCTGAATAGCTGATTGATTTTGATAACCTGAGGTGATGGATGATCATTTTAGTAATGCTATACTTTCATCTAATTTTGGATCTAGTTGCTACTGTTGAGTCTATGTATGTATCTATCTATCCTTCTTCATTATTCTTAGAATATTAGAGCATACTATATTCAAATTATTTATCGATGTTCAGATCAGTCAAACATTTTTTTTAGCACTTTATAGAAGCATATATACATACATACACATATTGTGTGCATGTGAGAAATCAGCTAAGTCACCAAGTTGACTTCATCCAAGCCAAAAGAAAATTGGTAGAGGAAAATTTGAGTCCAAGTCACAAGTTTTCTAACCTTGATAAGCCTTCTAGAATTAGTCATCCACTATTCCCAAAATATTAAGCATCCTCCAACTCATATGCTATGCTCCATCCATAATACCATAAGGGGGCATTTGGTTCATGGATTGCAAGATTCCATCCTACAATCATATTACTAGGCATGTGATTCCTGAAATTCAAATGCCTAGCCATGTAAGATATCTATGTTCGGTTCACACAATAATCAGAAGGTAGATTGTTGGGTATCTTGCATTGATATGTTTAGTTGACAAATCAGATTATCAAGAATCTAAATGAAAAACATGTTAAAATTTTAAAAATACCCTTGTTTTCTAGATTGAAAAAAAAACCAAAGCAAAGCAATAATTTCAAGTATAATTATATATTATATAAAATATATAATTAACACAATAATAGAATATATTATATATATATATATAATATAAATATTATAATTATATATTATATAAAAATCATATAATATTATATTTTAATATAAATAATTATTTATATTAAAATATAATAAACATAATATTATTATAAGTAAATAATTATTATAACTATTTAATACAATTAAATATTGCAAAATATTATTATTAATAATATTAATAATACTACATATAGTATAATAATTAATATGATATTATTATTATTATTATTATAACTATACATATTTATTATATTAAAAAATATAAATACATTTCTAATATGAAATATATATTATATTCATAATATATACTATTTATTATATTATAAAATAATAATATAATATTGCCACAATAATAATAATTTAATAATACAATTAAATTATTATTGTATAAAAAAGATTTTATATGGTAAATTTAATATTTTATTATATATTATATTACACAATATTAAATTTTATTAATACATTAGTATACAAAAAATCTATAATAATTATATAAATATAATTATGTTGAAATAATTAATTATTATATATAATTTAACATAACATTTTTGTATTATTTATATTAATATGTAATAAAAAATAATTAAAATTTTAATATGATATATTATATTAATATTTAAATTACTCATTTATTCCTTGAACGTGTTTGCAGCTGATGCATTTTGTGGGAGATTTGTTGCCTTCCATGCATTTAGGTCCGAGTATCAGATAAAAATATCGCACATTTTTCTCTCTAACGCTACTGTTGCACCCACTCCCACGTAGATTCCTTCAGAGTGAATGGTGTCTGCCATTTTACCTCCTCCAAAATGTTCCAGTCTTTCAGCATCAGATGGTCATTCCATGCGAAAGGGACTGGTATTACTTTGCTCCTTAAAATAACGCACCGTTTTATTCTGTTTACCTTTTTACATCAATTGTGATTGTTACTTCTCGCAGCTTCCTATAAAGACTTGTTTGGTTCATAAAAAGTAATTTTTAAATAGATATAAAATATTTAAAAATTAAATTTTTAATCATAAAATGTCTAAACTATCACGTTTAGTTGATCATAAACAACATACATTTTTTTGAAAAAGAATAAAGCTGTCACGTTTGATTGAATAGTTTCTTTTGCAGGAAAGTAGTGCAGAATATCAATTATACCCTTTATTTTTTAAAACCTTTTTTTATGATCTAATTTTTTTAACTTTTATATGAGGTTATAAAAAATAGTTAAGAAATTAAGATACCAAAATTTTGCAACTCTCTAAAAAAAATATGCTAAAAAAAAATACAACAGCAAAAAAAATAACAACAAGCATCAATCTGTAGAAAAGATCTCAACTAATTCTTGCCTCGCATTTCTTCTCTCCTTCTCTCATCCGTTGATTTGGAAAAAAAGATATACGACAAGAAAGAAGGATATGTTGGAAAGAAAAAGGAAACACACTGCAGTGAAAAAATAAATCTCATAGTATCGATGAAATTTTATTTTTCATAAAATATAAAAATTTAAATTATATAAAAATAAAATATTTTCATAAATAAATTTCAAAAGTGTGAATCAAATATTTTAATTTATAAAAAATAAAATTTTGTAAAAAACGACAGCTCGGTTTATCTTTTTACATTTTTACGCGGTCAAAGAAAACCTCAACCCTGAGTTATTCATGTCAGGTGCAAAATAGTTCAACTAAAGAGAAAAGGAATGGAAATAAATCTCAAAGATAATTTAGCATCACTGTCAGAACCTGCATGGTACCTGAGTTGCCTTGGTGAACGGCCTGCACCCGTGAGCGTCGGACTGATAGCTGCATCCAGCTAGCTCCTTTGATTTCCTGTAAGATACGCCTCAACCACTTAGATATTTATAAAAATTTATTAATTTTGATTTGTAAGAATTGAGAGAGAGTTCACTCTGGCAATAAGTTTGACCTATTATAATAATACTAAAAATAATTTTATGAATTATTATTTTTTGCAATTTTTAAGCTATCTTGAAATATTTGAATGAGAAAATTCATATTGGAAGATTTTTAATAAATAATATTTTTATTTTTATATTTTATATTAGTTTAAATTATTTTTTTATGTACCTCTTTTCTCTTGCTGAGTAAAATATTTGGACACGTGTTCAATTGTGATTTGTTCATGCAAGATCTTAAGCGGAATGGCATCCCACAAAGAGAGGCGGGGATGCTCGTCCACTCTCGCCATGCTTAATTTGTTTTCGATTTTTCCTTGGCTTGCCTGCTTGCATGGGACAATGGGATGAGGCCAAACAGCTGAGCTACATGTGATATTTTGTCACACTTTTTTGGGCAGAGTTCTCTCATTGAGAGGTGGGACAGCTCTCTAAATATCTCATTTGGGGAATCTGAGGTGTGGTGAGCCTCTCGGATTAATCTTCACTTTTTATCATACTCCTATCAATTGAAAAGTGTATTATTATCCTTCGATTAATTTATATTTTATTTTTGGCAGCCATTTAAGAATGGCTCGACTACTTGACTATTTTATTTGCCACAAACTGTGGTCTTCTCTTTTGGATTAACCACCAGCATTTCATGCCTAGCTCTTCCCGAGTGAAATTTTTGTTTTCATCCTTGATTATTTTACATCTATTTTATTGGCTTTCTTCCACATTTTCTTATATGAAGAGCTACCAACTTAGCCCGGGGAAATGGCAATCAGTAATCAATGATCCAACCAATTCCATGTCATTACTCAAATAGTTTAGTCAGCTATAAGTTATAAATACATGTATTTGATTATGAACGTAGGAACATGCTTTGCTTTTCTCAAAAAAAAAAAAAAAAAAACCAGTTCTACCAAATTCAATATTAATATTTGGATATTCAAATCATCAAAGACCCACACTATGTATTAATTATGACACTTATATCTGTAAAAATATTTAGAAATAAAAAAAAAATCATATACTCTAGTAGTCTTTAACCTATACATCAAGTAGACAAAAAAAATATAAATAAATTTTATTATTCTAATATGCTAAGATACATAATAATCTACTTTATTGATCATGACCTACAAAATCAATATATCTTAATTTTTAGATAATAGCATGGCCTTATGTCATTTAAATTATCCATTTTGGTATCTACTTAATCTGCAGGTTAGGCCATCAAAAATATTATCTTTAGCTTCTTAGATCTTTTTAATAGTATGTATAGTTGTTTTATTATTGATTTTAGATATGAAAGGAGTAGGTGTCCTGTCCTTTTAAAACCATTCTATTAAATGGTGCTAAGATCAAACCTTCTGCTATAAGTGAAAGCAACGTGTTAACGTGTATCATGGTTTGGCTTGGCTCAAGATTTCGGTCTATTCTAAGGGGTCGACCACATAATAGTTTAGCCAACTGCTAATCCAATATGGACCGTGAAATATTACGCAAAAGACAAAAAAACTTTGCATGGTTGATCCTTTCGGCGATGGACATTGAATAGAATTCCCAGCCAAATCCAAGGCCTGCAAGATAGGTGATTAAAGGTTGCCGTTTCCCAAAGCTTATCAGGTCACCCTCCATCTACTGCCTTTCGATATAGAAGTACTTGAGTAGAAGTTAATTGGTATAAGAAAAATTTGAGTTTTAAGCACTTTAACTTTTTTTTCTCATTCAACATGAATGAATTTATTTTTTAAAATCATGCTAGGCTCTAATTCAACAATATAAAATCAAATCATAAATAGCTTCTCTTTTGAGAAAATTTCTTCATTTCTACTCTTCTTTGAATATGCTAAAATTATAGCCCTCACCACCACCGAGGTCCTATAGTAGAAACCAAGTCTTTTGATAAACATCAATTGAAAAGGCCTTTCATTTGACCAACAAAGCCTTGAATATTAATTCAAACAATGTTTCAAGCATTTAGACAAAATACTTCGGGATTAAAAGACTAAGTGAACCATAAGCTTTCAAATAAAACTTCATACTATGAGATCAAATTTACCCAAATGATACATCTCTATCCAATAACAAATGTACCACTTACATATGATTCTTCAAAACTAAAGGACAATAAATATATGCCCTAAGAAAATCATTATCTTAAAAATTAAAACTTCTATCATGCCAATAGAACTACCAAAATAGAAAAAAAAAAGTCAATTATAATACAGCAATCATTAATAGCTAAGCAAATACTCACATTTTCTTCATCACAGATCTTTGTCTGTTAACTATTTATATAAACAACAAATAGTTATTATTTTCATCAAGATTGCAAACGTTTGCTAGCTAATTTCATCAAGAGGTCTTATTTTCCCTTTTTTAATTTAAAAAAAGGGTCAAGATTGCTATGCACTTATGCATGCATACAGTGGTCATTGATTGAAAATTTACATTTTAAACATCTGGAACTGTGGGACGAGTCTTAATTAGGTGTTCATGCAACTGCTGTTGCCAGCCACTGACACGTCCAAGATTCACCGAAAGGATGACATGCCAAGAGACGTGAGCTTCTTTTTTCTTTTCAAAAACGAGGGTGAACGCACCAAGCTACCAAAGATTACCTCGAGATTTTGGAGTGGTGTTGCAACCGCTGCTCTACATGCATGCTAGCTCGTCATGCAGAAACCTCAGCACATCATAAGCACCAGCGCATAGAAAGGTAGCTGGGGGTGGTTATTCCACCTGAGGCTATTCCAGATAGAGCCTCCACATATTTGGTTGTGGTCGAGGACATGAGACCGAAACCAAAGCCTGCCATACTGAAAAAATAAGAACATATACAAGTTTAAGGATACTCATCCACGGAGAGCCACCAGCTTAGCCTGGGAAAATGGCAATCAGTATTCAATTATCCTGCTGACCACGGAATCGATGGAAATCCAATTGGATGTTCATTGATGGAGAGCTACCAGCTTAGCTTGGAAAAATGGCAACCAATAATCAATTATCCTGCGGACCACGGAATTGACGGACATCTAATTGGATGTTCATTGCAAGAAATGTCAGCCACGCATAGTGTAAACCCCCGTCAGGCAATTTTTTTTATATAATTTAAGCGGCGTGGGTGCGCGACACGCGGCGCGCTGCATGCGCGCCAGAGCGCGCGCGCCCACACGCGCGCACATGGGGGTGCAGGGGAGGGCTCAGCCCTCCCCTCGCTAAAAAAAAAAAAAGGAAAATAGTTGGGAAGAGGACTGAAGCCCCCTCCCCCTGTCTTCTTCCTTCCTCCTGCTCTTCGCAAGCATCTGCCACTGTGTCGCCCTCCGCTCGTCCCCGACACCTCGCCGCCGTCCGGTAAGCCCCCCCCTTCACCGGCGAGGAGAGGGAGAGAGAGAGCGTGAGAGAGAGGGAGAGGGCCGCAGGAGGCCCTCTCCTGACGCGGGAGCCAAGCGGGCTCCCGCGCTTGGTTCGGGCCCGGCGGCGTGCCCGCCGGCTCGCCGGCCCCGTCCTCGGGCGAGCCCCCACCGCGCCGGGGCGGCGTCGGTGGGGTCCGCGGCCGGCCCGGTGGCCGGCCGCCCGCCGCGGAAGAAGAAGGGGGAGGGCCGCCCACTCGCCCTCCTTCACCGTGGGTTCGAGGCCGGCGGCGTGCCCGGCGGCGCGGGCCTTGAGCCTCGGTCGGCGACCCCGCGCCGCGGCGTCGTGAGCTGTCGTCCCACGGCCCGGCCGGCGGTCAGCGGCATCACCGGCAGGTAAACGAGGCGAAGAGGAGGGCGAATGGCCCTCCTGCCGCCGCTGGAGCCCCGGCCCTCCGCGCTCACCGCGTTGAGTCGGCCGCCCTCGACGCCGAGCCGGAGCTCGGCTGGCGGCCCCCTCACCCCGGCGGCCGGGCGGCGTCCGTGAGGTCCGGCCCGCTCATCGGCCAATGGTGGCCGGGCCGTGCCGGGGCCGCACGGTGACGAAAGAGGGAAGAAAAGGAAGAAGAAGAAGAAGAAGAAGAGAAGAAAGAGAAGAGAAGAAGAGGGCGGCGGCCGGGCCCGGCCGGTGCACCGCATCGTCTGGGCGGCCGGTCGTCGGCCGGGAGGCCACCGGTCCGGGGAGGGCGGCGGCGGCCCTAGAGCCGCGCCGGCCACCGACCACCCCTGGTTCGGGTGAACTAGGCCCGAAACAGGGTGAAAGCGAGAAGAAGAGAAAAAAAAAAAACCGGGCCGGCCCGGTTCGAACGATCCTGGGCTAGCCCCTTTGGGCTGAATTTTTAGGCCCCAATTTGGGCTCGGCCCAATAAAAGAAAAATATGGCCTGGATCAACATGGATCCTAGTTTGTTCGGAGAATTTTTATTTCCCCATTTGGGCTTCTATATTTGGAGATATTCAAGCCCCAAGTTGGGCCCAGGATTAGATTGGGTTAAGTGTAGAGTCGGTTTGACATCCAAAAATTAAAATTTAAAAATCTGAAAATTATGTTGTAGGTACCCGCAGATCCCTATAGTTGATTTACGCTTTTGGATTAGCGTTGTGAGGTAAGTAAACCAGTTATAATGATTTTTCTTAAATCATTATTAAATTATGCCATTATTGAAATAATGAATTGATTTATAGTATTATTTGAAAAAAATGATAGTTGTGGTACCACATTTTTGTAAATGAATATTTGACTTGATTATTGTTAATTTTGGTAAATTAAATTGGCATTTGATACATGCATCTGGTTATTACATGATTATGAAAAATTACCAAATTTGGTAAAACATGAAAAGTAAATTGATATATGTTTGCTATTATGCGAATAAATGCTATTTGTGATTGTGATATTATATGTCGTCATGGTCCACACTACATGTTACATGACTCCGGGACCCACCTCTACAGGGGGAATATGTGGAGAGCACACATCCTAGGGATGTGCTGTGACAGGATATAGCATTAGATGCTAATTGACTCCGACACCCTTCCTCCACTAGGGGCGTACAGGGAGGTTACATCCTTGGGATGTTATTACGTAGACGTGGGACATTAGTATGAAATGAGATTTACAGTGATTTGAAATTGAAATGGTATTTTGAAATATTATTTCATATTAATTGCTTCCAATTAATTTGAATATAAGATTTATACAATTTTATAATATGATGAAATGTTTTTAAATTTGGAAGCATGACTTGTATTTGACTTGATAAAAAAAAAAAATTCTTATTTGGCTATAATATGTAATAGTAGGCTTACTTACTGAGTGTAAGCTCATTAAATCTTACAATGTTTTTCTAGAGCCACAGAATTATCAGGGGCAACAACAGGGGTAATTGGGAGTTTCTTGATATAAATTGATTTTATTTTATTATATGTAACCCCATTTGGAATTATTTTGGAACTTTGGTTTGTTGCCCAACATTACTTAATTTGTATATGAAGGATTAAACTTTGTATATTATATAGTTGTTAACCCTCCTTATTTATAATTGATATTGTACTGGATGCCTTGCATGCCTGGCATGCGGCGGCTGTCACACACAGGCCACCACCGAGCCGGGCCGGGCGTGACGGCAGTAGTGGTATCGGAAGCAAGGTTTGACATTAGGGCCAAACACATGATTTACATTAGGCCAAATATTGACATGACATCAGGAGGGTAATAACACTAGAAAAATTCAAGTGACTTGTTTAAATAAATGCTTGAGATTTGATGATTTATTATGATATTGATTGGAATTTAACCATGGCAGATTTTATAATGCATCGTCGCACCAGTGGTCAGCGACATGAGGGGGACTCTCAGGCTGGTGACCCTGACCAGTAGGGAGGCCCGAAAGCCTCACCAGATGCGGGTTCCGTTGCCCCAGTTGGCAACGACCCACAGCAGCTGCAGGCCGAGTTACTCCGGGCATTCTTGAGGGTGACTCGGGCGGTTCGGGCCATGCGACGGCGGATTCGGCGGAATCTTTGCTATATACGGCTCCTGCTATTCCGCGGACTCCGTCGCCCCTCCTACTCCTCGGACCCGGCCCGGCCCGGCTCGATCGGTCTACTCGAAGCCCGCTCCATCTCGGCCACGGCGAGGAAGGGTCGTAGCTTCTCTGAGTTTAAGAGCTTGGCCCCTCCTCCCTTCTCTGGATCCACCAACCCACTTGATGCGGAGAGGTGGATAAGAGAGATTGAGAAGGCCTTTACGGCCCTTGGTAGCCCGGAGGAGGAGCGGATCAGATTTGCCGCCTACCTCCTTCAGGGGGAGGCATACGATTGGTGGCTGATGTTGGAGCAGCACTCTGGAGGTCGGGCCATCTCTTGGGAACAGTTTAAGGAGGCTTTTTATCGCCAGTATTTTTCCAAGAGTGTTCAGAGACAGATGGAGTCTGAGTTTATGAGGTTAGAGCAGAGGAACCTTTCTGTGGCCCAGTATGAAGCCGAGTTCAGACAATTGGCCAGATTTGCCCCAGATTTTGTTATGACTGAGAGAGCCAAGATCACCAAATTCACTGAGGGACTGCACCCCAGGCTGAGGCAGGTAGTCAATGCATTTGAGCTCCCCACTTACAGTGAAGTGGTGAGCAAGGCTCTAGTCATTGAGAGGGACATGACTGCCATTCAGCAGATGAGAGAGCAGCAGATGAAAAGGAGAGGACCTCCTTCTGGCCAGTCTTCAGGGCAAGCTAAGAAGAAGAAGGGTTTCCTTCAGGCTCCCTCAGGACAGAAGGATAAGGAGACCCGTTGTCCTCATTGCGGGAAGGCCCATCAGGGCAAGCGATTACGGCGCGAGTCGATCGGTGCACTCGCTTTATTTGTGGGAAGATGGACCATAAAATGGCCACCTGTCCCCTTTGGAAGGATCAACAGCCCCCTCCAGATCAGGGGAAGAGCCAGCAGCAGCCCAGGACCCAAGGGAGGGTCTTTTCCCTCACTCGGCAGGGACGCCGCCTGCTTGTGACGGGTATGTACGTTAAATTAAATTATTTCTTTAAAAATTATTGCATTCATACCTGGTATAATGCATGGATTATGGTAGTAGATAGAGGAAAAACATATGATGCTGCATGACATCTAAGTTAAGTTAATCTTTATGACAGGTATGTTTAAAGTAGGCAACACTTATGCTCAAACTTTAATTGATCCCGGTACCATACATTCATTTATATCTGATAGTTTTCTTGCCAAGAATGCATCATTGACACCCGTTCCTCTAGAGCAAGAGTTGCATATTGCATTTCCTAATGGAGATGTCATGATGGTAGACTCAGTGTGTAAATCTTGCCTGATTGACATGGAAGATAGGAGGTTGAACGCTGATCTGATAGTCCTCCCACTGAAATTCTTTGATGTAATCCTAGGGATGGACTGGTTGGCCTCCTATCATGCTTCTATTGATCTGTTTCAGGGAAAAGGGTAATCTTTAAAATTCCTAATCTTCACCGAATTCGGTTTAGTGGGAGTCGGGAACATACGGCTTCGGTATTAGTGTCGGCTACGCAAGCCGGGAAATACTTGAGAAAAAGGTGGTCGGGGGTTTCTTGCTATGGTTAGGGACCTTCCGCGGGATGAACACCGGTTGGAAAGATATTCCGGTGGCTCGAGAGTTTCCCGATGTCTTTCGGAGGAATTGACGGAATTACCCGGATCGTGAAGTCGAGTTCACTTTGTTGATTTAGCCCCCGGCACTTTGGACCTATATCCAAAGCTCTTTACCGTATGGCTCTACCGAGTTAAAAGAGTTAAAATGTCAGTTGCAGGAGCTTCTGGATCGAGGATTTATTAGACCTAGTGTCTCTCCTTGGGGTGCTCCAGTATTATTTGTTAAAAAGAAGGATGGCAGTCTTCGGCTATGCATTGATTACCGAGAAATTAATAAGGTAACAGTGCGGAACAAGTACCCTTTGTCGAGGATTGATGATCTATTTGATCAGCTTTAAGGAGCTCAGGTATTCTCAAAAATTGATCTTCGATCAGGGTACCATCAGCTCAAGATAAAGGCTGAGGATGTTTCTAAGACTGCATTCAGAACCAGGTACGGCCATTATGAGTTCTTGGTGATGCCGTTTGGGTTGACTAATGCCCCGGTAGCATTCATGGATTTGATGCACAGAATCTTCAAACCATACCTGGATTAGTTTATAGTGGTCTTTATTGATGATATCTTGATTTATTCTAAAAGTCATATGGAGCATGAAAACTACTTAAGGATTGTTCTGCAGACTCTTCGGGAAAAGAAACTTTATGTCAAGCTGCAGAAATGTGACTTCTGGATGAGCTAAATATCCTTCTTGGGTCATATCGTATCTAAAGACGGTATATCAGTAGACCCTAAGAAGATTGAGGCCGTCGTGAACTGGTGTCGGCCTTCCAATGTATCAGAAGTCGAAGCTTCTTGGGCCGGATTATTATCGCAGATTCGTGGAAGGCTTCTTTCGCATTGCTTTGCCTCTGACTCGCTTAACTCAAAAGTGAGTAAAGTTTGTTTGGTCAGAGGAGTGTGAGGGAAGTTTCCAGGAACTCAAGCAGCGCCTGGTGTCAGCCCCTATCCTTACTCTTCCATCTATATCGGAGGATATACTTTATTCATCGACGCCTCTCGAAAGGGATTGGGAGGTGTTACGATGCGAGGAAGGGAAGGTGATAGCCTATACCTCCAGGCAGCTGAAGCCTTATGAGCAGAACTATCGTACTCATGACCTGGAGTTAGCCGCCATAATCTTTGCACTGAAAATTTGGCGGCATTATCTGTATGGGGGGGCTTGTGATGTGTATATAGACCATCAAAGTCTGAAATACATTTTCACCCAAAAGGAGCTAAACTTGAGGCGAGAGGAGGTGGTGGAGCTATTAAAGGATTATGACCCGAACTGCATTATCATCCGGGGAAGGCCAATGTGGTAGGCGATGCCTTGCGTAAAAAGTCCTCCTCGCAGTTAGCTTCCATAATTACTTCTCGCCTCACATTCGCAGAGACCTTGAAAAATTGGAGGTTGGTTTTGCGAGTACGGCGATACCGATGGGCTTCTTGCAACACTTGTACTTTCACCAACCCTGATTGATAGGATTAAGTCTTCCCAGAAAGAAGACTTGGAACTACAAAAGATAAAGGCAGCTGTGCAATCAGGGGTTCAGAATGAATTCAGAATAAATGAGGATGGATCCCTGAGATTTAATACTAGGCTCTGTGTGCCAAATATGGAAGATCGAAGGGCTGAAATTTTGAGGGAGGCTCATTATTCTCCCTATACTGTTCACCCAGGAGGCACCAAAATGTACAGAGACCTACGAGAAAATTTCTGGTAGAAAGGAATGAAAAGAGAAATTGCTCAATATATGGCCAAGTGCTTAGTGTGCCAACAAGTGAAGGCCGAACATCAAAGACCTGCGGGACCTCTTCAGTCTCTAATGATCCCTCAGTGGAAATGGGAGAAGATCACTATGGATTTTGTAACTAGTTTACCCAAAACTCCCAGAAGCAATGATGCGGTCTGGGTTATTATTGATAGATTGACCAAGTCAGCCCATTTTCTGCCATTCAGAGTTCGGGTCTCAAGCGAGAGATTGGCCACCATGTACATTGAGCAGATAGTGAGACTTCATGGTGTCCCCGAGTCGATTGTGTCAGATCGGGATACCAGGTTTATGTCCCAGTTTTGGAAGAGTCTTCATAGGGCTCTGGGGACCAAACTGAATTTCAAAGGCACTGACTTTTCACCCCGTACGGATGGACAATCCGAGAGGACCATACTGAGATCTTAGAGGACATGTTGCGAGCCCGTGTAATGGACTTGGGTGGTGCTTGGGACAACCACCTACCTTTGGTGGAGTTTGCTTACAATAACGGTTACCAAGCCGGCATCAAAATGGCTCCATTTGAAGCTCATGTATGGTAGAAAATGCAGATCTCCCTTGTGTTGGAATGATGTGGGGAAAAAAATTGTTGGGCCCCGAGTCGATTCGGCGAACAGTAGAAAAAGTGCTTGATTAAGGAAAGACTCCGAGTAGCTCGTAGCCGACAGAAAAGTTATGCTGATGTTAGAAGAAGGGAGCTGGAATTTTAGGTTGGGGACCATGTCTTTTTAAGGGTTTCACCAACCAAAGATGTGATGAGGTTTGGGCTTAAAAGAAAATTGAGTCCACGATACGTTGGTCCATTTGAGATCTTGAGCAGAGTGGGGGAAGTGGCTTATAGCCTCGCACTACCTCCTGCACTCTCTAGGGTATATAATGTATTCCATGTCTCTATGTTGAGGAAATACATTTCTGACCCCAGTCATGTCATAGAAGCGGAGCCCATTTTGCTAAAGAAGAATTTGACATACGAAGAGCATCCGATACATATTGTGGACCATAAAGACCAAGTTCTGAGACGACGTAGCATTCCCTATGTTAAGGTTCAGTGGAGTAATCATTCTGAACGGGAGGCTACATGGGAACTTGAAGAGAAGGTGAAAAAGAAATATCCTCATCTATTTGTATCTCAATAGATATTTGTATATAAGCACAAAAGTGTAATTACTGTTGTATTTTGACCAGAAAGATAGATAAATATAGCTAGTATTTTTTATTTCGGGCCTCAAAAATTTTATTCGTGTTGTACATTAATTTCGAGGCCGAAATTTTTATAAGGAGGGGAGGATGTAAACCCCCCGTCAGGCAATTTTTTTTTATAATTTAAGCGGCGTGGGTGCGCGACACGCGGCGCGCTGCATGCGCGCCAGCGCGCGCGCGCGCACATGGGGGTGCAGGGGAGGGCTCAGCCCTCCCCTCGCTAAAAAAAGAAAATAGCTGGGGAGAGGACTGAAGCCCCCTCCCCCTGTCTTCTTCCTCCCTCCTGCTCTTCGCAAGCTCCTGCCACCGTGCCGCCCTCCGCTCGTCCCCGACACCTCGCCGCCGTCCGGTAAGCCCCCCCTTCACCGGCGAGGAGAGGGAGAGAGAGAGCGTGGAGAGAGAGGGAGAGGGCCGCAGGAGGCCCTCCCCTGACGCGGGAGCCAAGCGGGCTCCCGCGCTTGGTTCGGGCCCGGCGGCGTGCCGGCCGGCTCGTCGGGCCGGTCCTCGGGCGGCAGCCCCCACCGGCGCCGGGCGGCGTCCGTGGGGTCCGCCCGGCCGAGGTGGCCGGCCGTGCTGCCAGCAAGGAAGAAGTGGGGATGGCCGTTCCACGCCCCCCCCTTCACTGTGGGTCCAGGCCCGGCGGCGTGCCGCCGGCCCGTCGGGGCTCGAACCTTGGTCGGCGACCCCCGCCGGCGCGGGCGAGCCGGCGTCCGGCGGGGTCCCGGCCGTGGCGGTGGCCGGCCGGGTCGCCGGCCGGTGCAGACGAAACGAAGGGAGAGGGCCGAATGGCCCCTCCTGCCCGCGGAGCCGGTTTGGCTCCCGCGTTGGTCCGGGCCGGCCCGGCGTGCCCCGGCTCGCCGAGCCGGAAGACTCTGGTCGGCGGCCCTCACCGTGGCCGGGGCGGCGTCCGTGAGGTCCGGCGGCCAACGGTGGCCGGCCGTGCCCGCCAGCACAATGACGAAGGAGGAGAAGAAAGGGAAGAAGAAGAAGAGAAAGAAGAGGAAAGAGAAGAGGAAGGGGCTGGCCGCAAGCGGCGGCCGGCCTGGGGCCGATCGTCGGCAGCCAGCCGACCCCGGGGAGGGCCAGCGGTGGCCTTAGGCCGCCGGCCACCAGCCACCCGGGGTTCGGGGGAAGCGGGGGTGAAGCAAGGGAAGAGAAAAAAAAAAGGGAAAAAGGGAAAAACCGGGACTGGGCCGGGTTCGGCCCAGTCCAGTTAGCCCCTTTGGGCTGAATTTTCGGGCCCCAATTTGGGCTCGGCCCAATAAAAAAAAAATATGGTCGGGATCAGCATAGATCCTAGTTTGTCGGGGAATTTTTATTTCCCAATTTGGACTTCTATATTTGGAGATATTCAAGCCCCAAGTTGGGCCTAGGATTAGATTGGGTTAAGTGTAGGAGTCAGTTTGACATCCAAAAATTAAAATTTAAAAATCTGGAAAATTATGTTGTAGGTACCCAGAGATCTCTACAGCTGATTTACGCTTTTGGATTAGCGTTGTGAGGTAAGTAAGCCAATTATAATGATTTTTCTTAAATCATTATTAAATTATGCCATTATTGAAATAATGAATTGATTTATAGTATTATTTGAAAAAAATGATAGTTGTGGTACCATATTTTTGTAAATGAATATTTGACTTGATTATTGTTAATTTTGGTAAATTAAATTGGCATTTGATACATGCATCTGGTTATTACATGATTATGAAAAATTACCAAATTTTGGTAAAACATGAAAAGTAAATTGATGTATATTTACTATTACGTGAATAAATGCTATTTGTGATTGTGATATTATATGTCGTCACGGTCCACACTACATGTTACATGACTCCGGGACCCACCTTCACAGGGGGAATATGTGGAGAACACACATCCTAGGGATGTGCTGTGACAGGATATAGTATTAGATGCTAATTGACTTCGGCACCCTTCCTCCACTGGGGGCGTACAGGGAGGTTACATGCTTGGGATGTTATTACGTGGACGTGGGACATTAGTATGAAATGAGATTTACAGTGATTTGAAATTGAAATGGTATTTTGAAATATTATTTCATATTAATTGCTTCCAATTTATTCGAATATGAGATTTATACAATTTTATAATATGATGAAATGTTTTTAAATTTGGAAGCATGACTTGTATTTGACTTGATAAAAAAAATAAATAAATTCTTATTTGGCTATAATATGTAATAGTAGGCTTACTTACTGAGTGTAAACTCATTAAATCTTAATGTTTTTCCAGAGCCACAGAATTATCAGGGGCAACAACAGGGGTAATTGGGAGTTTCTTGATGTAAATTGATTTTATTTTATTATATGTAACCCCATTTGGAATTATTTTGGAACTTTGGTTTGTTGCCCAACATTACTTAATTTGTATATGAAGGATTAAACTTTGTATATTATATAGTTGTTAACCCTCCTTGTTTATAATTGATATTGTACTGGATGCCTTGCATGCCTAAGATGGTATCGGGTCGTCATTTTGTGCCACCACCTACCGCCCCGGGGCGTGACAAAGTGGGAACGAGTTGCAGAGCCACTGGAGATCGATATCCAAGAACATATGGAAAAGGCCGGACAACGAGCGAAGAGAATGCTGTGCCTCTTCTTGATTTTGTATAAATTATTGCGAACCTTTTCGCTATGTGATGCATGATCCAACGCATGATCCAACTACGCTGCCGCCAACTTGTTATAGCATCAACCTTAAACCAGGTGATCGCAGTGGGCTTAAGGCCCAATATGCTGACTTGGGCCATTGATGACCTTATTTCTTTCAAGAAGGGAGGCATTGGCCCATACCATCTTCGCTGATACCATCTTGAATCCTTGCGAGCTTAGTTATGACGAAGAAAGTGATCAGTTATCCGTTGGATTCAAACTTTTTCTGGCTGATACTAATCTTGAAGCCTTGTTTGCTTTATTATGAGCAAGTGAGGGATCCATTGCAGGTCCAAATATTTGTTTGCTCGCTCTGGATTCCGAACGAACTTGATATGATTTCTATGCTAAAACTGCTTTAATTAATTAATTAATTGAGAGCAAAGGCAATTCCAAACTCTTGATTCATTCATTTGGTGACTTGGTTCAATGAACGGTTTAGTGTGCGAATTAGATGTGGATATCAGTTAGAATTCTTGTAGCTAGCATCATGTTCTGCTAACTACCCAATAGGAATATGTTCTTCTTTGCAGCACTAAAGAGCTTGGATCCCCTAGTTCTAGATATATTCAGTTCCATGACCCACCAACGAATTCAGGACCTCAGTGCATTGTTTGATAACTTTGTGAAATAAGCCAAGATATTATATAGGGAGGTAAGGGATTCTTCAAAAAAAGGGACTTGCCAAGATGCTGTGAGAAGTTAGAATACTAATTCCGAGCACTGCTATTCAATGTTTCAGATAGGGACTTAACAATGTAGTTTCTGTCACATTGAGAAGGAGAGGCTTAGCATAGTTTCTCCATATTTAAAAGGGAAGGCCAATTCAGTTAACATGGGTATTTGAATTATTTGTTTCTCCAGAATAGTTTGATTATTTCTATCTCAATCAGTCAAATTGTTGGCTTGGAGGCAGAGGTTTTGAACATAGTTTCTCCACTTGGAGAAGGGGAGGCTAGTTTAATTTACATGGCTGAGTAACTGACTTGTAATTACTATATATAATAAATATAAATAATAATATATTATTAATAATATATTTTATATATATATATTATATATATTCTACTATTAATTTTTATTATTATTATTATTATGGTACAATATTATAATATATTATATATTATATATTATAAAATAATAATACAATACAGTGGCTGTTAAACATGTTTTTGTTATTAAAAAAATGTAAAAAAAAAATTAAAAAAATAATAACGATGCCAAAGGCAATCTTATTGTTCTCAAATCAAATTTTGTCTACTATCAGATTTTCATTTATCATATTTTATTTGGATGCGTTCTCTGCCGGTCTTCAATCTTCTTTTCTTTCAGCTGTTTGCTTAGAAACTCGGATAATCTGTGCATCTAAAAAGATGAGCAAGATACTAATACTTCATGAATATTTTCAACAAGTGGATGGATTTTTTTTTTTTTTTTTTTCCTTCTAATAAATAGAAAGAAGAAATAGATGGAAGGGTTGATGCCGTGTAAGACGCGACAAGTAATGGAATAGAGAAAGAGAAATTCTCCTGTTGATGAAATGGAAACCTGCAACGTTTTTATCCTTTCTGAAGAAAGGTGGGGTGTAACTTCGGACCCACTCACATGCACATACAATCACTTTTTGGAACCTCTTTTTGATTGTTTACATTAACTCGAATGGCCGTTTGACTGTTCACACTGGGGGACGGAAGTGTTTTTTTTTTTTTTTTTTCTTTCAAAAAGCCCCAGTCAAAAGTGATGACAGAAGATCTTTTTTTCAAAGCAGTCAGTCTAGTGAAATTGTGAAGCAGAAGCGTCTGCCATGGCCTTAACGTACAATAGCAGTTGATGACAAGCTGAGGGATCCTTCCTCTGTCTTCCGTTGTTCCAAAACATTACCATCGGTCAATTGCTTTCCGACCAGATAAACTTGGCGTACGTTGCGGATGTCAACAGCCGAGAGGATGCCTGGCCTTCCCAGAGTTGGTGGCAGAAGATTGGCAACCTTATCAAACATTTTAAAAATAAGCTTGAAAGAAAGAAAGAAAGAAAGAAAGAAAGAAAGAAATGTGATCCAAAGTTTTTAGTATAAATATAGAGAATGCAGTTGGTGTGTGCTAATTTATGCAAATCATTGGCATGGTAAGGTTTAGAGTAGTTATTTTTTAGGGTTGTGCAGGCTACTGCCGTAGTAAAATGAAGTGGGGGAGGGAGATTTTTATTTCACCTTTTAAAGTTAATGATTTGTGCCGATTTTTTTTTTTTTTTTTTTTTTGTCATTTGCGCCGACTTGTGTCGATACGTTAGACCGGCCTGGCCGTCTCAATGACTTGGAGAGGATTCGTGCCGACTTGATGGAAGGTCCATCCAAATGTGGGGTTCAAAAAAAAAAAAAAAAAAAAGGAGAGTATCATGGTATGTTCACTGCTTCACAAAGCATCCTAATTGGACGAGTTGAGCATTGGACACGCATCTTCCGTTCGGAATATCCTCTGAAATGAAATGAAACGATTCTTGCTTCAAGAGCATGATAAAAAGTGCATATTTGAAGGCCAATAATAATGCATGTTTGTAAATAAATTAGAAGGCGTACATGATGCATTCATTGGAGAAAATCCAAGTTGTCCCACTTTAGGAAGTTGAGTGTATCGAATCACAATGTCAGATTGATAGAGAGAGAGAAAGAGATGGGCCAAGTTCAAGATTTGGCTTTTCTTTTTATCTTTAAATTTATATATTTTTAAATTCAAAATTATATCATTTTTTTTAATTTTTTTATCTTTAAAATTTATAATTGATATGGATACAAAGTAGAAAACATGATTAAATCTGAACTTGATTCGATCCCAACGAAGTCCAGCTACATATATACATATATATTTATAATATTATAGAGAAAAAAAAGGAAGAAAATTGTATGATAGTGCAGTCCTTAATATCTTTGAATCTATATGATCATTTGATTCTAATTAAGTTCAACTCTTTCTATATATATATATAAAATATTATAGAGAAAGGAAGAAGGAGAAGGGTACCATAGTATAAGCGAAGAATTTGTATCTTTCTTTAAATTATTATTCCTTCTCCTTCGAGATATATATATATATATATATATATATATATATATATGAATCTCTGGGTTGGCATTAAAAAGTCAATTTAAAAACCAGTTTTAGACGTCAATGGGTGCATATATGAACATGAACGCAACAGAAACGTACACAAAAGTGGACAAGAAAACATGGCTGCCGTGCAAGATGGAACAAAGATAGTTGTTGGATGGATAAGAAAGTACCTCCTTTGCTGAAGAATGCTGATTGAGCTCCATGGACAAGAGAAGCTTTGCTTAGGGGTCACTGAGTCGCCCCAGGAATGGGCTCACTTAATTGCTCTCTGAACTTTTTTTTTTTTTGTGACAAATTGATGCATTGGTACCACCTGTCTCGCAGTGATTGATGGAGCTTTTTGGAATGAGAAAATTTGTCAAAAGGGACACCCATTTTTTCATCAAGCAACATGGATGGAAGAGAAGCTGCTGCAACCCAAAAGTAGTGCCACCTTTAACTTTGCTTTCCCTGTCCAAAGGCTGAAACCTATACAAAAAAGAGAGAAAGAAAAAGGACATGAATGGACCAATGAAGGACGGACCGAGGCCATGGCCTCATTGTCATGTCACATTGCTTGTCCCATTAGCCTGGCTATGTCCAAATTATGGGGCCATAAGTAAACCTTCTTCATTTCTTTAAGAAATGATCCTCCTCAGCCACTTTCACACCCCTTCCCCTGTCCGTTGATGTCCATTGATGTCATGCCACAAAGATTTCAGTGTAGCTCGCCCTGCTACCGCCATGAGAACTGCTACCAATCATGGCTTGTTGCAACGCAAATCACAAGCCATGTTCCATGTTGATGGCCATCCAAGGGTTGCTATCAAGCGTGACACCTGAACTGCAGCAAACCAGTCAAGGATGTGATTCATGTGGGACCACTAGATGCCTATGAACAGAAGAGACATGCATCACGGTTGCTTGCAACTCCGGATCGACACAACGCAAGGCTTGTTCACTGAAATCACATAATGGATATAGCTTAGACTTGCGAATGGGTTTAGTCTGCCTAAACCTCCTGCAGCTTGGGTTTAACATATTCGAACAGGCCTTTTAGTAGCTAATATCATCAAGATCAATGTATAATTAATCTGAAAAAAACTTGATGGTGATGTTAATGGCTATCCATCGTTACCAATCTAAAAAGGAAACAGAAAAAGAGAAGCAACTCAGAGAGAGAGAGAGAGAGAGGAGAGGCGGTGCAAGGAACAGCAGATTGGAAAGAGAGAGGATGAAAGAATAATGGGGAAAAGAATATCATGATATATTGTAATCTCCCGAGCATGTTAGGAGAAGGGACGTTCGTTCTTGAAAGAATTTAAAACTTCATCAGATTTAAAGCTTCGAAGGTTGGCCGGCATTTTTTTACACCAGATTCTGCAGAGGAAACAAAAGGACGGCAATAGGAATTGATTAAGAGGTTGGTCACCCTCTCACGATGAAAGTGGTCCTGCCAAAACGCTCTTGGCATCTTTATTCTAATCTGTATTCTTTTATTCATTAAAAAAAAAAAAAGAAAAGAAAGCAAAGTCTGATTTTTTTAAAAAGAACAAAGGATTCAGTTAGGATAATTTTTTTTATAATTTTTAAAAAAAATTAAACTATTCATTAAAGAGTCTCATTCAATGTCTTTTAACTTTTTATACCACCCTTTTATATTTTAAAGCTTACCTTTGTTTACGACGTCTTTCGCATATCTACTGTAGGATTTGCTTTTTGAAAAGCTTAATGATGAGTGCAATAAGATGAAAGGATAAGCAAATGAGGTATATTATGGTGAATATAGTCTTTATTTGAGAAACCTTTTATATAGCATGAGAAAAATTAAAATTTTCAAAATTCTTTGGGCCTTTTTACTTCTCAACTAAAATTCACTTTAAACTCTCAAAAAAGATTTGTTAATGCGAGAGATAAGAGTAGAAGAAACATGATGGCGCACTGAAGTTTTTTTATTTTTTTAGCATCATAATGTTGTCCTGTTTAGTCTAAGGATTTTGAGTGGTGGAATGAAAGGAAGGAATGCCAACGGAGTAATTTTATAGGGAAGAAGAAAATCAAAATTCAAGCTATGTTATCAACTAACTAAATATAATAAGCTGGGCCATTTATCAAAGCTCAATCATGAGAGATAGCTTCTGTGGACTTCGTAACACTTCCAAATAATGTCCTGTTCCAATAAAAGAAGGAAGGAAGGAATAATTGCCAATGTGAAAATGTTCCTAAGAAAAGTTAGCGTAAGGACCCTTTTACCACGTCCCCAAAACATTGAAAAAAAATTCCAAAAAAATATTATTTAATTTTTTTAATCTTATATAAATAATCCAAGTTACTCACATACATAATTAATAAGCAATTAAACATGAACGCACAGAATCCTTAAAAAAATCCAAACTCTGTCGCATAAGTTACAACCAATTCTACTTTGTTGCTATTTGTAATAATATAAAATTTTATCAAAGGAAAATAAAGTCAAAAGGAAGTCATTTGAAATCTAATTTTATTTTATTGCAAACTGCATGGCTCAAAAAATATACCTTTTGTTGACACATATAAATACAAACTATACACTAACAATATAGCATCTTCTATTCATAGCTACGTTGTATCATTTTAATTTCTTCTTCAATTATAGTTATAAACTCTAATTGGTTGAGAAATTTGGTGACCTGTTAAAATATTTACAAACTATTAAATAATTTATAGATTTCTCTAAGTACCTATTAATTTTTTAAGAGATTATTGCATGCTTCTTATGATTTCTTAGATTATTGCATGCTTTTTATGATTTCTTGTAATTACTCTTCCCATCCATTGCCCTTTTAATATGAGTTCTTGTATGCTCCCTGCAATCAGACATTAATAACATCCCAAGGGGTGTTTGTGTGTCCGATTTGTCTTCCAGACATACCCTGAAACATTTTGAGAACCTAGCAAGTTCTGCAAAAATGGAAGGCTTTACACCAATTTATTTATGGATAGCAATTCTGCAACCATAATATTGTGCAGATTAGGAGAGGGACCATATGTCATAAAACAATAGCCAACAAAAATAAATAAATAAAAGAGAGAAAGAAAGAAAGAAAAAAAATCCAATGCCATCTGAACTTAATAATTTAATCTTCTTAAAATTTCTACGACGTCTACTGTGTTATGTACAAATAATATCATGGACCTTTCAAATCAACAATCACAGCATCTATACATGGCCATCTCTATCACTCTTCAATCCTAATCAATAGACATGTCGAGATATGTAAAACACTAGAGCAAAAGCTGATCTTTGCCTCCTTGAAACTTCATTCCCCCGTATTTGCCACCCCTCCCCCCACCAAGCCATGGTCTTCTTCCATGCCAGCGTCCAGCAGCATCCCAAAATCATCCTCACCACCTTTTGAGTCCACTCCCATGATGCTTGTGCCGTCCACCTCCGCTGGGAAATCAAGGAAGTTGTAGTGCAACACTGCCAAATTAATGAAGGTGTCTGAGCTGTTGCCCTCCTGATGTGGGACGGTAGGGAACGACAAGCCCATTTGCTCATAGAACCCATCTGGCATGGGATGGCAATTCAAAGGGGATGACTCCAAATGTGATGAGGAGCAGCCAATGTTGCTGTCCTGATCATTCTCCAGGCTGTAATTCACTGAATCCCCTTTCTTCTTGTGAAAAACTCTGCACAGCACCCAGTCTTCCTGCCACAAGAAATTATACAGTACGCCTAAATGAGCGCAAACATTGGAGCTATATTCAAAGATCTTCATGGAAGGGGACCAAAAACAAAAAAAAAAAAAAAAAAAGGGTTCAAAGTATGTAGGTTGCCAAGATGTCACAGTAACATGTATGTCTGCATGTGGATAGATGGATTCGGAATTTTAGCACTGTAGATACCTCAAACTAATATTTTATTTCAAGTTTATCATTGGGTGGTGTGAGTTCATGCAATTTTTTTATTTTATTTTATTTTATTTTGGCTAATTTGCTCCATCAAATTTGGGTGGATCAGAGACAAAAATGGAGCTCAGAGAAGCAAAAGAACCTACAAAAATGAGCGGACTAATAATACCTTAGGGGGTGTATGCGGATTTTCTAGCCGGAACTCGTGCATGACCCAACTAGTCTTTATCCCATTCGGAGCTCTTCCACGATAGAAGACCAGTGTCTTCCTCATCCCCACGATCGCATGGGTCGTGGTATCATAGACTGTGCGATCTTTCCCCGTCGCCTTCCAGTATCCAGACTTCGTTGCTCGGTTTGTGCGTAACCCAGTGGCATATTTACGGTCACGGAAGCTGAAGAAATACCACTCGTTTGCACTCAGCTTAGCCACCTCTGCAGCCATGCAAAGATGGTCAATTAGATTTTTTTTTTTTTTTTTAAAAAAAAAGCAGACTCACAATATTTATGCATACCTTCAGTGATTGAATCCAGTAAAACTCCCATTTGACTGAGAGCAAAATGTAGTTTTGAAAGATTTCTACCATTCGGTAATCCATGTGTGACAGCACAACAGTGTCATTGATACCTTACAAATTGATTGGATTGGATTACAGCTCAAAAGATGAGACAAACCCTTGGAGTATTGTACTGTTAAGAAACTAATATATTACTTTGGTTGATATATCTTACAAAGGCTATAGCTACATGGCTTAGTCACTTAGAATTATACATGGACAAAGTGCATGATTTATGCTGTTAACGTAGAAAAATCAGATAATATCTTTTAAATATCCATAAACATCTTAATTCCTCAAGCTAGATTATTGTTGATCTGTTGTTAACATAAAAAAAAAAAATCAGGTGCAGCCATGGATAATCTTGCAACTTGTAATGCAACAATTTCCTCAGCATACACTTGAACCAAATGTATTTATCTACAAATTCCTAAGTACTGTACTGATGGTATCATGGAGGCATTGCTTGGATGTATGCATGAGAACAGTATTATCATCATTGCTCATTTCATTTCTCAATGAAATGTGTAGTGGATCTTCAACTTTTTCTCTTTTTTCTTTTTTGTTTTTTGTTTGTGGTTGGAGGGTTGTTCTTATAAGGTGTTTAGATTCTCTCTCTCTCTCTCTCTCTCTCTCTTTGAGAAAAAGGTGTTTAGATTCTCTTCCCGTCAAAGAGCGATATTTCTAAGAACCCACACACCTGCACTCATATCCTTGCAAATTAAGTTTGTTCTTATTTGTTAAAGTGCAACAGTGACTTCAAGGCTCCAAGTTATATGAGAAAAATCATATTTGAAATAAAAAAATAATATAAACAAGAAACGATGCGAATAGAATGAACAACAACGTATACTAAAAGATGAAGACGATTCACCAGGAAGTTCCCATGGCTCGCGAGTATGCAAGTTCACCTCCACCATGGTTCCTCCAGAGACACTTTCATTGGCAACCTTCTTGTGGAGATAGTGGCAGACCAGCTCCTCATCACTTGGGTTGAACCTAAACCCCGGTGGGAGAGTGGACTCTATGTCCCTGAGACCCATGATCGTCTACAGCGGGAGGAGGGAAGGAAGGATGGCAAAGGCGTACGTAGGACTTGAGAGAGTTGGGTGGTGATAAAATTAATAAAAATATATTGTCAAGGTTCGTTGGTTGGTTGGTTGGCTGGCTGGCTGTGAAATTCTGAGGATGGCTTCAATTCTTGTAGCCAGAGGCATGGATACTTATAGAGGTGAAGCCATCAAAATGTGAGATGGTTAGGTCATGAAAGCTACTCTCACTATTTAAATAATTAT
Organism: Metroxylon sagu; assembly: GCA_017589505.3. Lineage (NCBI taxonomy): Eukaryota > Viridiplantae > Streptophyta > Magnoliopsida > Arecales > Arecaceae > Metroxylon > Metroxylon sagu. Next base: position 1,236,514 of record JACVBY030000626.1, on the reverse strand, counting down.
CCCTGTCATATCGGGGAAAGAGGCGTGCGCACCTGTCACCATCTCCGGGAAAATGCTATGGGCCTCATGCTTGTACTACAAGAAGTTTGAGAAGACCCATGGTCGCAAGAAATCTCCCGATAACCCCACCTTATTGCGTCGTTTAAAGTATATATATATATATATATATATTAATTAGATATTCAGAAGATTTTGATAAATAGGCTTCGAGAAATAATACTTTCAAAAAAGTTAGCCATGGGATAAAGTTTTTGAGATGACGTGGGCACTCGTGCAATGCTCGGGGGAAAAAAATATATTGTAGAAAATGGGATAATTAATCAACATAATCATGAAATTTTTATGCATGCACCATGTATCAACTGACACCATTAACAACAATACAAGCAACATGACCATATGTCTTCTTTTTTCTTTTTTTTTTTGAAAAAAAAAAAAAAAAAAAGATGGCTGTGATCCGTACATGTTTCGACGTTAGCTTTTTCATAGATTAAAAATAATAAAAGGCAACCGGCTGGCAACTGGTTGTTTGCTAATTTTTTATACATCCTTTCTTCATCCATTAAGGGTTAAGATTCACCCAAGTCAATAAAATACAGCAAACTTTACCAGAGCCAAACCCTTTTCGTTTTCATTTTGTTTCTTCTCTTCTTCTCTACGTTGCTGCTGCTGCTGCTGCTGCTGCTGTTGTCGTCGTCCTTGTCGTGTTTATTTTTCTCATTCTTTTATCGACAAAATTCTGTTGTTTTTAAGTTGGTTAAGATGGAGAGACAATTCACTCATTTTGTTATCTCGAAAGAAGAAAGAGCGAGGCTTCATGGCAAGAAGAGACGCTTAAATTATTAGCCAGTCTTTTCACTGTAGCTTGGTGATCAACTTCCTTGCTCTCTAAGATAACAGAGGATCATTGAATAAGATAAATCCAAGGCCATCGATTCTGTTGTCGGCATGTGTATGAATTCTCTGTTGATAATGTAGATAACGATGATTGTTGCCTTGATTGAGACATATGTAATATTTATGCATCATGAATAAGAGAGGATGAGACTACTGTGAAATGTCCAAAATAGCACCAACAATTAGTTGGTGTGGTTCCCAGAAGAAGGAAGGAAGGAAGGAAGGAAGGAAGAAAAGTGCCATCCGCGCATGCTGAATTCGATTCATAGATTTTAGGGGGGGGGGGGGGAGAGAAAAAAATAAAAAAAATAAACCGAGAGAATTTTGGAAAAATATTTCTTAGAAAACGAATAAGCTTGGGTCAGGAGGATTTCTGAGACATTGGTAATTTGTGTAGGAGGAAATAAATCAAATTTAATCATCCAATGTAACACACAAGAATAGGTTAATTGGGGAGGTACCTTTGTTATTCTACCGTTGGCTTCGACGATGGACATCTTGTGATCAGGGGATACGGGGGGGGGCACGGCAACCTTGAAAAGAAGGTGGCCAATCTCCATCACCGTGTAGAGCGGAAGACAAATCGCCCCATGCTTGATGGGCCAAGCTTATGGAGGCCACAAGGCCGATTTGGGGAACCCACCCCATAGTGGCCGAATGTTTCTTCTTTGTCACAACAACCCTCTGCTCCATAGGTGAGGGCTGTAGCCAGAGGACCAAAATTATGTGGTGCGAGATCGCGCGCAAGTCGTAGGCAAAAGCAGTAGAGAATCCAAGAAAGAAAGATGGGAGGCCATTAAGGTTCCTCCTCTTTTTGGGACTTGGGAGAGTGCAGCCTCCATCCTCTCCTTTCTTCCAGCAACCGTATCTCTCTCTAGAATCAGAGCCATAATCCTATTATAATTTGTACCCAGTGACATGTGGCTCTGCCGAAGAACTCCCGTCCCCTTCCTTCTATTGAACCATCATAATCATGATCTTCACAATCATTGCATGAAAATATTATGAGCAAAAATTTCATGGTGAATAAATTTTCCACGTGGAGTTGGTCTGCACCATGTTTGATGGCTTTTCTATTAATCAATATGTATGGTGGTGACCGGTGAACAAGAGGACCATTGGGATTGCGTTGCCACCAGCAGCAGCAGCATCATCACTGCAGCAAAACAATTAGCATCGAATAATAGAGTAACTTTTGCCAGTCCAACGAACGAAAAATCTTAAAAGATTATACAATAGTAAAATGTCAAACCGCCATGCTGATAGGGAAAAAATCAAGATTTTATTATTATTATTATTATTATTATTATTTGTATATTTCTGTCGCACGTTCTTCTTTTTTTTTTAAACACCATAATAATCGGAATGCCCAGCTCTTGAAATTAAAAAGAAAAAACGAAAAAGAGGAAAGAAACAAAAATAAGAGAACGCATCTCTAGCATCTAACGCTGAATAGTAAATTTTATTCGTGCTTTTAAAATATGACAGCTAAAGCAAACTGGCGAGTGCGAGGATCTCGCTCGGCATCTTTGTGACTTGTCCAAGGATCACACAAAGTTATACGCACGTATCCAAGGCGTCAACCGTTCTACAAAGATTTCATGATACAGTTTTGGTCTCTATTAACAACAAGTGTTCACAAAGTGCTACTTAAATCAACCCAGTCTGGATCCACTTTTCATTAACCGTTGAATTTTGCGTCATGAAAGCCTATACATTGTTTGCCGCTAGCTATCCTATTATGCGTGGAGAATATATTGGAAAGCGAAAGGATGATTTCGTATGAGCGATTCTGGGGCGAAAAAAAAAAAAAGAATGAATGAATTTGGTACTGTTTTTATGACAAGCATTCATCACAACTAAGCATCCACATTCAATAATACGTAATGTTCTTCGGCTCTCACTCGCAGAACAGCCTCTTCCATAATGATGTGAGGTCCCAGTGAGCGTCGTTAGTTTGTGAAGAGATGGATATATAACTTTGCTCCTTCGCACCCATCAATCCTCTAACGATGGTTCCAAGTTATATACATCTGTTGATCGGATAGTTGAGTTCTTCCATCAAGGGACCTACCTACCTACCTGTCTTGTTGGTGGTTTTCTATTAAAGGATGTTGCCCTCCGATGCATGCACTAATTTGGATGAAAGCCCAGCTGACTCAGAATGCCTTCGATCTTATCTAATAATCGTAACGTCTCTTCTCCTCTCTTCTCTTCTCTTCTCTTCTAATATGGCTGTGAAACACAGGCTCAAGATATGGCATGGGAATAATTGAATAAACCAGCAGACAAATCCCGAATAATCGACAACTAAGCCAATGATAAAACTTGAATTGAGTTGATTTCGAATTACTGATGGCTACCCCATCCCCTAACGTTTTATCTCCGGAAAAAATTCCATGGTCAAGCCTGCCACATCCTTATTTTTGCAAACCACTGGGGAGGACATCATATTCTTCTAATTGAATTGTCATGGTTCGTCATTTCATTCTCTAAGATGGCGATCGGCCATGGTGTCAGATGAAAAGAAAAAAGAAAAAAAAAAACTCTTCCCTAGCTGGTTAGCGTTGCATTTAGCAGTGGAGGGACTCTTTCTGATGGCTTGGATAGGTGGGAAATGGTTGCCCACAAGCATTCTTTAGGACAGATACTGACCGGATTCTTGAGAGGGAAGCATGAAAGATGGAAGCACCAATAATTAGCTATATTATGTCGTACCAGAATAGACTAAGCATAGAGTCAGATAAACAACAACGAAATAATAGGCGCATCAAACCCTTGGCTTACCAATCTTTGAGGTCACGGGTTCATACTGCCAGGTAAACGCACAAGTGCCACGTGGGTGGTGGCGCTGTGGGTGCATTAGATCAGAGCTCTTATCAGTTCACAAGGAAAGAAGAGACAAGAACAAGATGATGGAAGTTACGGGGGAAGAAAAAGAAGCAAGATATGTCGTCACATTAAACATCTCCATGGCAACAAAACAGAGGATTTTACCATTAACATCCGATTTAATGCTTCAAAAGTTGTACCAGGTCCAAGATCAAATCTTCATATCTATTAAAGAAGATAAGAGACTAGAGATGCAAACTCAAGTTTAGAAGGTGATAATAATAGTAGTTTATGCACTGGGACAATCAAATGAACTGAAGTTTAGAAACCTAAAATAAAGACAAGAATTTAATATCCTGCATTCGAGTTGCAGCAGCCGGGCTCGTGAGAACAAGATTATGGACTCATATAGGATTAGATGACTCTGATCCTGCTTGTGCATTATAAAAACAAAAGGGCAGTGAGGGAGAAGGATGAAGTGCGTGATGATTGCAGAAGAAATAAGGATGAATGAAGAAAGTGATGGCGGCTGCAATGGTAATAGCCGCCAATGTAGAGAGACACCTCTGGCCATACAAGTGTCAATTCTAACATCCATGCTGTTGCTCATGATTGGATAAATGCAATTACAAACACCCTTAATTAACACCAACAAGCATACAAAACGTGCAGGTCCATACTGAAATAATTGAAAGGCATCAGCTTATCACAGCGGTCCACTGACAATGACTTATCAAGCAGATTCTACAGGCAAGATTTCAATAAAATGCCCTATATATATGGAGACAAAGAGCGAGGAAATACCAAGGTAGCCTGTGCCTTCACAGTCTTATCTTCTGTGCAAGTACAGGATCGTAAGGGACTTAACTGTCAATTAGAGGAGAGACACTATTCTGATCTTTCCTCAAACCAACTTCTGTGAGTTATCAAGAAACATCTATGATAAGTCAGGGCCAGATCCTAAAGTTGATTGCTAATGATAAAGAAAGCAAGTTCAAGGACATTGGCTGCATGCATGCCACCATGAAGGCCAGGAAGGCTTTAACAACAAGGACATGGGCTCTACCACCCAAACTACGTGTAAGAAATAAAAGTTACAGGGTAGGATATGGTGAGCTTCTTTATTTTTCAAAGTTGCCTTGCACTGCAAAATATTTGGAAACTTCAATCAAGTCAATAAGCATAGAGCTCAATCACCTGGTCTTTTGTCCCCTGATGGTTTCTCCTTCATTTATTTACCAGATTGACAAAAAATAGATTACATATGTTGTCCTAGACAATCACCCCACAGATGCAAACCTAATGGACATGTAATCTGAAACTTTTCATCTGAATTGCTTCGAGAAAAATGCAAGATCACAGGCACATAAAGCACAAAACATTGTAAGATCTGTGAATGTATGATTAGAAAGCTGTAAATTGGAAGTGTGGAAACACAAGAATTTTCACAGGCATTATAATGAATGCATAGAAGGCAGAATCGTTGGATGGTATAGACTATCAGAGGTGCTCTGGGTATTTCATTGTGAGATAACACCAAAAACTTCCAGACAAAACTTTTAAGACAGGTAGGTTCTTTTCAGATCACCTGTAACTCCTAGACTAGCATCAAAATAACTAGTTCATGTTCTCTCTTTTCAGAGAAGGCTAGCTGAACAATCAATTGTGATAAAATTTAGGGCAGATATAAATGCAGTTTAGGTATTATTCAAATGATTCTGTTCAAATTTTGATATAAAATCACCTGTTAGGGATAATTGCAGGAAACTTAAGCATGATAATGCAAAAGAAATGTCAAATTGTCATGTGTCACTTAAAGAACATATGGATAACACCCACGTTAGCATCTTGAAAGGTCCAAACTATACTACGCATTATAGAACACTGTTCTCTGTGAAGCTGTACTGGCAGGAAAAATTTGAAGCTCAAGGGTATCTGAGCCAATGTAAAGAAATATTACCTGAACATCATATTACTGCAGTATAGAGCATTGTTCTCTGTGAAAATGTTCTGGTATGAATAATTTGAGGGTCAAGGATATCTGAGCCAATATAAAGAAATATTCCCTGAACACTGCAACATGTTCAATAATGAAGCTGGTGCAGGAATAGAGAGGGCAGTCAATTGAGTAAATCATTCTGAACAGCTGGACTTCAGATTAGCACATATGCTTCATTCACTTTTGCTTTTATGAGTTCATAATTTCAAAGGAATCAAACATTGCCGAAGTAAGAAGTTGTCAAGATAAGAATTAAATGCATCTAACATGCACAGGAGTATAAAAGATAAGCTGATGTTTGATTTATAAGACCACACTTTTAGGCACAAACCGTTTTGAAATGGATAACCCTTTCCACACTTGGAGGAGTAAGCATTGATTTTGATTGTTTGAGCTATGCACTCCAGCTACTCTTCTAGGCTTCTCATAATATTACATACAAAAGATCTCCAGAGCTTAAACAAATATTATTGATCATAACCATAGCAAGCAAGCATCATTCAATGAATTACAGAACCAAGTTTAGGTGAGGCAGCAGGCAAGAAGGACCTGTTTGAGGTAATAGTCTAGGAACATTACATTCAGTTTGAATATGCATGTGACCTCCTCCTTCTATGACTAAAAGGAAAAAAGGAACACGTTTCATGTTATGAAGAGACAAGACTGATTTAAGAACGCAAATAAGAGTTCTCCTTAAAATTTCAGCAGACTTCTAAGCTCAAAATCTGATGAACTAAACTTTATTACAACTAGAATTCAATTTATAGAGCCACCAATGATAAGCCGTAGCTCAAAATTACAAATTTTTCACACTTGCATCAAAACAAACAAGGGAAGTGAGAAAAAGGAAAGTCTTCTCCAAAGTTTTCTTCCTCGCCAATCAATGATCATGAATAATTTAAATCAAAGTTTAGCAAAATGCAAAGCATGCATCAGGATGTTTAGCAGCTTGTAAGGCAAGACCGATCGGGCACAAGCAGCAACTAGTAGTGAACCAAGCTAGGTTTTAGGTCCCGATGGAATATCTCGTGGGAAGTTGGGACAGGTTGCTCTTCCAAGTGTTGGAATGGAACCATCCGCTATCATACCAACATCATAATCTGTACTTTTTGAGACATCCCCTGTCCCAAGTGTTGGGATGGGACAGGACGACGGTGCATCCTGTTCCATGAAAAAATCAAAACGGCCTCATTCCACGAGATTTAAAATCTTGAATCCAAGTATCTAACTAATGATAATATCAAGAAAATGGAGGAGGAAAACTATAACAAAAAACAAGAATATTTTGATCAAGAAATCAAAGAAATTCTAGGTATGTAAAACAATAAAACTTCAAAATCAGTCTCCAAGTTTCTATCCACTTGTGTCCTGTCCCTTATACCACCATACAACCATGAATATAAGATGAAAGACTGCATGGTAATATTTAAGTACATGAATTTATATGACATTCACATCAAAACGCTTAAACAAGGAACAAAAAGTTAATTGCAGAAAGAAATTTATACACATGTGAGTCTATCTTTCTACATTTTGCTAATACACAATGCAAAACAACAACAACACCTCCAATGCAAACTAGAATCCAAATATAGAATAATACCAATTTAGGGACCAGAATTTTTAGCAAAGAAGAAAACTTCTATCTTGGTACATCCTAACAACAAGGCCTAAACAAGAACACTCAGACCTTCTTGGAGGAAACATGAAGTCACAAATGATCTGGAGTTTTGGGTTATATTTGTCATTCTTTAATTATTGTCCAAAACTGGCACCCACCTGTACTGCATCGGTTCAGGATACTGACCTCTAGTTTCTGCCAGAAAAGGTTTGGTTACAAATAACAAATATGTTCTTTCCTGACATGTTTCACCTAAGCCATGACTAACAAACAGTAAATATCATATGCTTTGCAAGAGAATGATAAAATAATCATCATTGTCTCTTGATATAATTGATATTTTGTATAGAAAAGCTGAGCTGTTTAGAAAATAGGACTATATAGACAGAAGAAAGAAAGAAAAGATGTCTTTTGTACAAATAAAACATCCCTTAATACCAAGCTAGTAAGCCAATCAATTAAACAATATATGGAACTGCAAACATGATAACATTACATCCTGCCACTACTAGCATTAGCATCATCAATGCTACAAGATAGCTTCCCTTTTCATTACCAATTAACCCAATACATAGTATCCAATACATAGTATTAGTGAAGCCCTACAACTAATACATTACATCTTGCCATGGCGGGACTTAACCACCATCCCATGAGTAGCCCTTTCCTCATACCTACCCACCAACTTTTGTACACTCGGATCGGCTCTGATACCATTTGTAATGCTCCAAGCCCATTTGCTATCAATTAACTTTCACTCGAGCTTTTGGGTCATGTGGTTTCGACCCACTAATGGGTTAATTGGACCAGCAGGTGGGCTTGGGGTGTTACAAGACCTTTTATTTTTATGCATTACATTAATTGATGTTAGAGGTGTCAAACAGGCTATACTGGGCTAGCATGGCCCATGTAAGCTGTGGCTTGTCGTGTCATCATGGCATGTCGGCTTGGTACGACTACTATTACAGGCTATGCCGACAAAGCCGGCAATACCAGGGGCTAGCACAACCCATAGGCCCACAGCATAGCCAGCCCGGCTATTTTTTTATTTTTCTAAATTTTTTTAGTATCGATCTGGTAAGCTAAACATTTTTTTTTGATTTTTTAACTAATTTTATAGAAATTAAATAAAAAAATTTAAATATGCGTACCTTTATTCATGGGTGGGCAGGTGGCTTCAATCGCATCATCCCACTGCTGTATTGCACATTCCTCTTCTTCTTTGCAGTGACTTCTCATCTTCTATCTCTGATGTTTTAGTCGTTCGAAGGGATGTCTTCATCTCCATCTTTTGTCTGGTATAGCCTGAGCTTCGAGTTATTAGACCCGACATGCCACTTACAAGGTAATTTTTTATTTCTTAAAGCTAATTTTGTAGAAATTAAATAAAATAAATTAGGTATACATATATTTTTTGAAGTTTAATGTTGGCACATTCTGTACAATTACTCCTCTCATCCAGCCTTCAAGACCACAATGAGTCACATTGTCCTACTGTTTTATTGCTCAGTCCTTTTTTTCTTCTTCACAGTCACTCTTCTCGTCTTTTATCTCTGATATTTTAGTTATTCAAAAAGGAGTCTTTATATTCCTCCTTCATCTAGCCTTGCATTCTATCCTCCATATCATACTAGTTCTTTAAGTAAATCAACATCTCTATCATGTCGGACTTCAATAGGCTCATCTTATCATTAAGTATTCGACCTCTCACAATGAAAATAGATTCTAATGCTACTATAGATAACAGAGGGATTAATAGCAAGCACAAGATAATTGTTTTCCCGTGATTTTCGTCAAGCTAAAATATCAAAATTATCTAACTCTTCCTAAATTAGAAAGTTCGTAGAATCATTACTTAAATAAAAAGATAATTCATTAGATGATGATGTTGTAAATTTTAGCTTTTTTCATTAATAATATTCCATAATTTATCAGTATTGCTCCCACTAATATCATCTAAAGCCAATCCTGAAGTAGAGAACCTTTTACCTTTACTATATTTTTATCATATACATATCCATTACATGTAATAACTTAGTAATTCTATCTCTAATGTTCCCATGTCATGCATCATGTTACTATAAATTTCTTCTAATATTATTAGTATGCAATGCAATTTAAATCTAGGATCTATAATTAAAGCTAAACAACAAAAATATGAATTTGTTTCCAATATTTATTAAATTTTAATTACATTGGTTCAATTATATATTCAAAACCCTCTACATTCTTAAAAGTTGCAAAACAGTCGACAATATTATAAATTTATCACAAAACTAGGGAAGAGATGGGATAATGAGCTATAATAATAGTATAAGTAGTCCAGTGAGAATCTAATATAAGATCACTAGTGAACTTATCGTTATAAAAACTAGTAATAATATCTTTATGTTCAAAATATGATTATATCATTAAATATATAGAATTCCATATATATTTTATCTAATAAAAATTATTTAGATTTCATACCATAGAGCAATATACAACTTTTTAAAATCTTATTTTCTAGCTTTTGAAAATGTTATATATTTAATAACATCTCTAATTTTACTTACATGTTATGCAATAACTTTTAAACCATTCTGTACAACTAAATTTAAAATGCAAAATACATATCTTACATAGAATAATTTTCTATCTAAGATGGGATGCAAGTATTGTTTATAAAGGATAACTCAAAATTGCTACTCCAAATATCGAAGATGACTGCTATTCTACTATCAAAATTTAAAAAATAAGAAATCAATTTGTTTATATTCAGAAATTTATCTAAAAGAATTAAATTTAGCAATATGTCGAGAAATTTTTTTATATGTAGGATTTAAAGTAATTTTTTTATATTTTCAAAACATGCACTTTCAGCAAAAAAAAAAAGCATTTCAATACTTATAATTAATTTTGATAATCCCTTTCTATTCACCTCTTGAGAATAAGAAAACGTTAATAATTCACCAGAACCAAATTTAAGTTGGCCCTAAGTAAAATCATTAGCATTTTCATGCTTCTTTTAGTGCGAGACCAGATGATTAATTTCTTTTAAAGTGTCGCAACTATAGTCTTTCTTGCATATGTGACAAATAGCTCGAAACTCCTTATCGGCCATCTCCCTGATGCTGAAGTATTTTCAGACATTAGAGGTCCTACCTCTAACCGTAGACCTAAAGGTTGAGGAAACACCACCAAAGTTGAGAACATTGGTTCCAGACTACAGCTATGGTATGTCAAGATTGATCCCAACACATTCAACCTCATTCGAATCAAGTTCAAAGTTATAACAAGGTAGGCAAGAGTGAGAGCTTACCAACACGGGCTATTGTAGAAACCAAAGAAGTCTCGTGGAGAGATTAGGAAGGCTTGTAGGAAAATTAGGAAAGCTTGTAAGAAGATTAAAAGAGTTTGTAGGAATATTAGGAGAGCTTAGGAGAATTTGTAAGGAGCTTAGGAGAGCCTAGGAGAACTTGTAAGGAGCTTAGGAGAGCTTAGAAGAGCTTCAGATTTGGTGTGGAATGAGTGAGAAGGATTGGAGATATTTATAGAGTTTGGAGAGCCTCCAAGTATGTAAAATAACTTTATAAACTAGCCATTTTAGACTATTGAAAAGGGTAAATGGGTCTTTTTAAGCAATAGATGATAATACCATTGAAAACTTATCATTTTTTGCTGTTAGAAAAGGCAAAAGGGTCTCTTTCTAATAATATGGACAAGAATAAAAGTCATTTTTGGCTGTTAAAAATGGATAAAATGGCAAAAATACATGATGGATCACAAGCGACCCATCGTGTGTTGTGCTATGCCAACCCAACCCGTCACAAACCATGCCATGCTTGGCCCATTCGTGCTATGCTGAGCCATGCCTAGCTCGCATGCCTAAGCCATGCTAGGTCGAACTACCATAGGCCAGCAAGAAAGGCCTGGCACAGCCTGCTTCGTATTAGGCCAAGCCAAGCCATGTCGCACCACGAGACATCCAACCTGTTTGACATCTCTAATCGAAGTCTACATTCTAGCAAAATGATTTAAATGAAGATCGAAGGCAATGCTAGAGTGTTCAATGGCCAATATCTCCCCATCTAAAACCTATTTGGTTCCCTTCTCTTATTTTTATGTTGACCCCCCATCCCTCTCCTCCAAACAACAACAATGACTATGATGACAAAAGGGATCAAATTATTTCCTTCCAATTGTCCTCTTATATTCCTTCTCTCTCTTTACTTCTCTATTCCTTTCCTCTTCTCTTTCTTTTTATTCTTATTTGACCTTCCTTTGCTCTCTTCCTTATTCTCTCCTCCCTCGTCTCCTGTTCCTTGGTCTATGTTGAGACCCTCATTATCTCTTGTTCTTCCACCACAAGGAAACAGATGTAAAGAACCAGTATACTATAAGAATCTTTTCTTAGTATTTTCTTATCTTTTTTTTTTTCCTTTTTCTTTTAATCTTTTCTACGATCTTGGTTTTTTTTTTTTTTTTAATCTTTTCTCTGTCCCCACCTCTGCCCATCTATCCATACAACTTGTAATCATTACTTACAGGTCAGAAGGCATGATACTTGACCTTATTAAAAACCATTTCCTGCATTTCCGTTTAGACCATTTTATCCAATTAGAGATTTGTATGCTATTTTAAAACCTGTTTCAATAATAACAATCATGGTGGACCTAGTGTGCTACTCATACACGTCACCCCTTCTCTTTCTCACTCCCCAATAAATGAAGCTCGGCCTTATCATCCATCCCTTCTCTCTCTCTCTCGCCCCCCCCCCGGCCACAAAATCTTGTAATCTTGTCATGGCCTGTTATTTGTTGACTTTTAAGCCATGCAATGCAATCCTAAACATATTCTTGGCTTTAATTTGCTAGTAGGTTGACTTTGCTTGTTTTTGTTGGCCATTCTTTTTCAACTAATGTTGGTTATGATATTAATTGGGCCAGCATGATAACTTCCGGTTCTACTGATTTCTTGACGGATGGTTAAGGGTTTAAGACCGTTTAACTTGAAGAGAAAGCAGAAAATCATAGGCCACAGAAATTACAAATAATTTTTGATCGAGATCATAACATAAGGAATCATTCCGTAATAGAAAAGATAAACTAGCGTACGGCAACAAAGCAGGACGGGATCTCTAATCTGATTGGGCAAAAGAGAGAGAGAGAGAGAGAGAGAGATTATACGCACGACCTGCTCAACTGCTGTTGAAATCAACTAAGAAATCCTCAAGAGAAACCTGAGATCTAGAGTAGGCCTACGGACGAAAAAAAAAAAGGACCAAAGGAAAACATCCCGTAATTTTGTAATTTAACTTAGATTTTCTCCTCTCGAATGACACTATCTTATGGAAAAATTCATGTTCTCTAATTCACGATCAAGATCAAGAAAAGACGGTAAGAAAGAATATTTAGATTTCAAAAAAAAAAAAAGAAGAGAAACCGTAAAAGAGAGGAGAAGGTCACCTAGCCCTGGGTTTCATCGGCGTCTCCCTTTACCGGAACGCTCTCCTCCTTCCATCGCCATTACCCGTCGGAGCGAGATGTTTCCACCGCCATTACCCGTATTCGGTTTCTATCACGAAGGATTTAAAAGAAGAAAGAACCCTACCTCGCCGGGGAAGAGCGCGGGAAAAGGAAGAGGGAGAGGGACCTCCAGGAATGGGCACGCCTCGTTCCGCCGGGAACTCGGCTCTCTAGGTTCCCATATTCGGCGACGTAAGCGAAAATTACTGATACGTCCCTGGAAGAACCTTCATAAATTGCGCGTGTTATATGGAACTTCGCGAAATCGGCAACCACTGCAGGTTTACATGCTCGCGGTCGAACGCGAGATATTGTGCCACCGGGCTGACAGGTCGGTGGAGTTCTTCTCCCAGTCGAAACTTATTTGGAATGTTTCACGCATATTTTGCCTATTTGGAATGCCTCGAAAAAAATTATTATCAAGTCCCTCCTTAATTATTTATTATATTTGAAACTCCATGCGAGATTGGTAAGCTTATCAAGCTTTCTGTACGTAAAATGTCCTTAAAGAAAATTAATCAAAAGGCCCTCATTGACATTTCAATTATATGTAACTCATTGTATTTTAACGTTATAACAACAGCAACAACAAAACCTAACTCTTAATAATAGCTTTCACCATTAATGCAAAAATACCTTTGCTCGTGTTAATTTTAATTGCTTTACCTCTAAAGTTTGTAGTTTCTTATTAGACGTGCTTAAAATCCTCAAAAGATTGGACTGCAAATGAAGAGTATGGTATGTAAATCCTGTTGCATATTTGTATATTTTAGTCATGAATAATTAATTTATTTTCGTACCATCTGATGTTTTTCTTTCTTTTCTCTTAACTCCTTAAAAGAGCTTTAACTTCCTTTCTCTCACTTTAAATTATAAATTTCGTCGTTCTCGTAAAACTTCATTCTTTCTCTTTTCAAAGATATAAAATTTAAAACTATCTAAGTTTTATCATGTTTAACTTTACCGTTTATCTAGAAAAAATTATTTATGCATTTCTTTTTAAACATTAAATCCCATTTAGTATTATAAATTGTAAAAAAAAAAAAAAAATTTAGAGGATTTTCAATTGAAACTTATATAAAATTCGGTGCATTTCAAGCTTCATAATCAATGGAATGGTGCAACTTTACATGGTATCACTTGAGGGAAAATCACCTATATACCCTTCTTCTTTGTAATTATTTAATACATAAGTTTTTAAACTTAATGATTACAATGACTGCGTTTACATTAAATATCCCAAGAATTAATTACTCTCAAGCACCTTGTTAAAAGTTTATTTACAAAAAAAGAAAAAAAAAAGATAAAATTGCTGTTTGATAAACTTTATAGAGAGCCTAGCTTCAATTTATATAAAATGTTTTGAGAGTCCCATGCGTAAATTAATTTTTGTTCACATGAATTTAAGCTTAGATGTCACAGGAATGTTGCATACGAGTCCTTTATTCATCATGGTCGATGCGTAGCCCAACGTTTCCTCCCGTTTCTCGTAATCTTTCTCCTCCCACCGCTGACAAGGGCTCGGCCTTCGACTGCTCATCTTTCTCCGAATCGGATGTGCAAGCGTTTCTTCTGCCCTTTCTCCAAACCCTAGGCCTCCAACGCCCTCGCAAAAAGCCGAAAGCCCCAAGGTTTGAGATCCATCGAGGGTTTCTTGTGCTAAAATCTGCAGCCATTTGTGATGGCGACGGAATCGGCGTCAACGTCGAATTCGAATACCTCGTCATCGTCGCAATACTCCTATCCAGCCGCTTCCTACTTTCCTCTCCCGTTCCATCTCCAGAACCCCGATCCCACGGTCCAGCAACCCTACCTCCCGCCACCCCAGATCCCTCCGCCGGTCAAGATCCCGCCGGTGCCGCAGTCCTTCCCGCCGGCATACCCTGCAGCGGCTCCGGTAGTCTCCGGGGTCTATTCGTTCCCTCAATACCAGCAGGTCGGTTCTTCGGTTTCTTGTCTTCTATATTTCTGTTTCATATTATTGAAAATCTGTTAGATTTGATTACATTCATGGGTTATATTGTTGACACTGATAATTTGTGCAAAATATTTTAATGGAAGAGATTGTATAAGAAACTAGGTGAAAGATGATGTAGGTAACTGAGGGAAAAGTTGTGATCTTTAGGCTTCCCAGTAAAAGTTTGGTCCCGTTTTCAATTCCGAACTCCATGCAATTCAATCTAATTAGAAGTGCAACTTAGCTTGTAAGTCCATCTGATCACAAAGCTAAATCTGGGGAGGTTTCGTATGCTGTTCCATCTATAGGCACGACCATAAGATAAATCGCCAGAATTATGGCACGAGAGTTTCACTTATCAACAGAATTTTGTGGACCCCTGGCTTTATGATTGAATTGCTATTTAGGATATTTTTGAGAAAAAAAAAAATGTATAGATGTAAAATGTTCATGTTCTCATATAACCAAATTCTCAATGCAACCTTGATTTTGTAATATAATAAATAGGACCTGGATGAGGGACATTATTGGTGCCTTCAACATAAATACAAGTACTTAGAAATCAACTATATGTCATTGTTGGCTTTTTCTTAATGTAAAAATATGACAAATATCAGTGGATGAAAGAGTTTGGTTACCATTAGTACTTATTTTTCTTATATATTTGTTGCACATTTTTGGTTCTCTGGGTAGAACTTATGTTTAATATCTTACCTCAGAGATTTGCATGACTGTGAACTTCATATTTATAGGCACAACAACTTTTCCAGCGGGATGCACAGACTATTACACCAGAGGCTCTAGAAAGTGTGAAAGCTGCACTTGCAAGTAGTGAAGTTGAGCATAAAGCCGAGACAAAAAAGAAAGCAATACCTCGTAAAGCAGCAGGCCAAAGTTGGGAGGATCCAACATTGGCAGAATGGCCAGAGAGTATGTTCGGCAACTTACTTTATTTATATACTTGATTGCAGTGCTTTTGATATGCATGAATTTTCACTTCCTGTTAAAATTTAACATATATTGAGGTTATGATATGGTTAAATTCATGCGTTCATCTGCTCATTATAGCAAGGATGATTAATTCAGAATAGTTGCTACCAATCGGTATAAATTTATGTAAACTTCTGAGAGTCATATTGATCTGACAATTTGTCCAACTGTCTTTAGATTTATATTTCAGCTATCATTCTCAAATTTTTCCTACTGTCTGTTTGATAAATTCAAGCTTATTTTATGATGAAAAGGCATGGTGAGTTGTTCAGAATGTGGAAAGAGATCCTCATTTATGGTGCTAGTTATAGTATAAGGTAAAGGCTTTTTGCCGAAGGAGTTCTTTCAGAAATGAAACCTGCATATATACATGTGCAAAAGCTTCTTGATCTTTTTTATTTAAGTTTATGGCATTTGAACTTTCGAAGATTTTGGTCTGCAATGAAACTTGTTTCTGTGTGTGTCCATGCATGAGTAAATAAATTAGTTTTTTTTGTCTTTATTGTAGATTAGGTCAAGGGATATTTTTTATCAGACCAGGGATGCAAAGGGGTTGACATAATATAGACCATCACAAAAATAGGTCCTTCCCTTTTATTCTCCAACTTTTGGACCTAGGCTAGCCCTTCTTGCTTGAGTTATTTGGCTTCAGTGGAATATGATGTTAACTGGATCTAATGTAAAACATTTAATACAACTATCACATTTGCATATAAAATGTGTACTGGAAAACATTATTTAATGTACTTGCAGCTACTGTTTTGTACTTTCTGAATGTATCAATACCAGATAGAGATATCATACTTTAGTCTGACTGTAGGTAATATTGTTCAGTGCAGTTGCTTTTCCATATTACTTGCTTATTCCTCCACTTACCATTAGAAGTTGTCATAAATTGATGTTGGCCATCAGTTTCCATGAAAGAGGTGCAAAGTCTGCTCATTCTTAGATATTTTGCAGATGATTTTCGTTTATTTTGTGGAGATTTGGGCAATGAAGTCAATGATGACGTTCTTTCAAAAGCATTCTCAAGGTTTCCTTCGTTCAACGTGGCAAAAGTGTGTTTCTATTCAAGCTATGTTTACTATTATAGTACAAATTCATTAACCGAGTGGCTGACCACACATTTGCACTGTCAAGATGCTTCTTAATACTCCTGTTTTTGTTAAAATGAGAATATACCTTTTTCTGGTTTAGTTCTCACTGTTTGTTTTTGGGAAGGAAACAAGAAATTGCCTGAGACAAATTTGAGAAAGTACATATGTCAATATGTAAAAGATCACAGTCATCCATGCTTCCTCTAACCTGCATTGCATTTGGTCAATCCTAACACATGAACCTAAGGTTTCAATTGATTCATAGGGTCTCAGCGAGAGAACTCTTATCAATAGCAAAACTATTGTTAATCTGCATTATGCACAAAAGAAAAACAAAATAGCAAATAAAAGATAGGGGTGAGAAGATTCAAGAGGCTTGTAACGATCAACTAAAAAAAAAAAAGTTTCTTCCATTGGAAACTATAAGCCAATATCCTAGTTTGATTAATGTCTTCATCTTTATCTTGAAGTTTCCAACTTTTACAACAGAATTATGGTCGTCCTTAGTGCCATAGTTTTAAATCTCATAGTGCAAATTTTGTGCTACCATCCTGCCCCATCCTGACACTTGGGATGAGGAGTGTTGACATATTGATCAGGATGCTAGGATTATGACAGGATAGTCTTGTTTCGATACTTGGAATAATAACCCATTCTGGCATCCCATGGGACATCCTATCAAAATTTGAAACCATGCTTAGTGCAATCATTGAACTTCCTTTAGACTTTGAGTGGCATTCAAGATAAGGTTGTATTAGATGTAGTCTATTGGCAGTGTAATCAGTTTTAGAGTCGCAGTGAATGGAATGACCTGTATCTCATAGCCAAAAAAATAAACTTCCATTGTTTAGATTGACTAAAGCCTGAGATTCAGGTTGACTCAGACTGAGCTGTTAAACCAGAGTCTGATGCAGCATTGAAAATTACTGGCCATATTAGCAAATTTTTATTCAGATATTTAATTTTAATGATAGACTCTTATCGATTGAAATGTCTTGCTTCTAGGTAGTAAGAGACAAGAGGACTGGAAAAACAAGAGGTTATGGATTTGTTAGTTTTGCAAACCCTTCGGACCTTGCAGCAGCACTGAAAGAGATGAATGGTGCGCACTTTGTTGTTATCATTATTATTATAGAATACATATTTCCTCTTTTAATTTGTGCAATTTTGATATGACATGCTTTTCTTGAGGCAAAACCATATTTTATTTCTTTCATTAACTATATCTTACATTGCCCTTCTTGCCAACACAACCATTTTAGGTAAATATGTTGGAAATCGACCTATCAAATTGCGTAAGAGCACTTGGAAAGAGAGGACAGATGTTGAGGCTTTGGAAAGGCAAAAGGTGTCCTATCGAACTATTATTTTTGTTTCGTGCTCCCTTTGTTTTTGTGCTACTGTCAATTACCTCTTGTGCTTTTTTCAGAACCACATTCAGAAGAAGCCCAAACTTCTAAAGAAAAGTATCCTGCACAAATGAAGCTTCAAGGATCTCACCAAATGATTACTCAGAAACCAACAGTAAGTTGTTTTGCTAGCCCATTAAGCATCGCGACCCTCTTCACTGCTAATTCCGTTGCTTTTTCTCTTATATAGTTAAGAACTTCTGAAAAATCATCATGCAATGTGAGGATTGACAAATAAAACAGACTTCTTTGTCTTATGAGGCAGAGAAATAATGGTAGAATTGCTTTAGATATGAAGTTAAACCGTAAATTGCTGGGAGGCTCTCCTTTATTTATTCAAGTTTTTCCCCCACCCTTCCTCTTTCTCTCTCTGTGTGTGCGCTCATGTGTGCGTGGCACTCATTTTGTAGAACTGCTCTCTGTCAAGGAGATCTTCAACCACCTCGCTATCTTGTTCAGAGGCCAGCTGTTAGAAGTGAGGGAGAAATAAAAATAATACACATTGAAGTAGGTTTAGTTTTTCTTTCTTTGTGCTACGGAAACAATCTCGATATACTTAAGTCTCTTCCTCTTTCAGGAGACAATCCTAATTGCTACTTATCTCTTCACTAGTCAGTTTTCATCTGTTATTTGAAGTTGCCTTTTACTTAAATGAACCAGAATGCTTTTATATTTCGTGTTAGCATAGATTTGTAGGTATGGGCACATTTTGGTATTCTGGCCAATGTCTTTAATGCAACAAGGGAAGCAGAATCATTGCACTCTATTGCATTGGTGATAATCCACCCCAATGAATATCAACCCGTGCAATATGAGACAAGGTGCTGTTCCTGCCCATTCTCACTGGGCTTTAGTGCCTAAATACTGACTGGTGCATTACAACTCTGTGGTACATGTAGGCAAGAGACTGCAGAGAGGAGACAAGATAATAGAAGTTTCGGGTCCTCTTGTAAAGAGGTTGAATAATAGGAATTAGTAATGTTAGTGCTCATATGTTCTGTTATGTGCTTGCTTATTAATTTATTTGCATTTAAGCTGTATTGGTGAAGTTGGAGTGCTGCAAATTTCAAACATGATTTTTTTTTCTTTTTTGCATCAGTGTGAAGAAATTTTTTGGAGCAGAGACTTGCAAACTGACTTAGTTTGAGACTGTTGCATGATGGACGGAATTCCTTATTGCCATTAAGAAGCAAGAGCCACATTATTACGGTCCAAATTGGTGGCCTGATGGTGTATTTTCTCAATTGGAGGCAGACTCAAAAGCTTTCTTTTTCTTTTCCTGAAGTATGGCCTGTCTTTTAAGTTTAGGCGAGGGTTCGAAGTGGTACCATTATTTACAGGGAATTTCCATCTCTGGTCCTAGGTAATGTTTTGTGAAGATTTATTTCTAAATTGAATGGTGACTGTGGGTTATAGAGCATATGCATTGTTGTGTATGCTAGCCTCCCACTTAAAATACCGCAGTGGGATTTTTGTGTACCCTTTGTTTAAATGATTTGTTTTGTTCCGAGGTATATCTTTAGCAAGTCTCACGTGGCGTGAGTTGTTGCAGTTGTGACCCCACGCGCTTAAGCTGGAAAGGTTCAACAAACCCACACGCCTTTAAAAAAAAAAAAAAAAAAAAAAAAAAATGCGTTCTAGCGGTCATGTTCTGGCATCTAACGAGCGCACGCAGAATGAAATGGATCAAAGATCCGCGGTAGAACTTCGGCGAGCACGGATGGCTCTGTTCTTGCATGATGGAGCACGAATGGTTGTTGTGATCTTGTATGACGAAACATGAATGGCTGTGATCTTCCATAATGAAGGATTCCTCGTTCATGATCTTGCTTAAAAAAAGAAATCAAAAAAATCTTGCATAATGAAGGGTTCCTCGTTCATGATCTTGCGCGGTGAAGTCTTGCATTAAATAAATAAATAAATAAATAAATAAAATCCTTCCTCGTTCATGTACAACTGAAAGAGAGAGAGAGAGAGAGAGAAAAAGATATTTTGTTTTTTTTTTTTGTCTTTCTAAGTGAAATATGTACCAAACGTTCGTCATGCGAGCGGCCGAATTTGCGTGTGTGATTGCGTCCGATGCCAAACTTGGAGTGGAATATGGACAGATAGGATTACATGGTTTCGCAATCGTCAAATTCTACTTTGATGCGGGTGGTATCAGCTTGCGGGCACAGGAAAAAGAAATAATAAAAGCGAGCATGGGGTAACTGAAGCCAGCATACTTGGATGAGGCCTGGCCAACTTTACACTCTTTATCAAGACAAGAAATTGCCTAAAATATTTCGTTGAGCATAAGTCATCACTATGAATTTTCTTTTACTGATATCCATCTAAAAAGAATGTTTAGAGCACCATCGTTGGACGAAAAAGGTGTGCTTTTCAGAATACTAAAAAATAGAGAAAAATGTAAGAAATAACAACACCGAACAAGGCCTACAAAACATTTTTTATTGATATCCATCTAAAAAGAATGTTTAGAGCACCATCGTTGGACGAAAAAGGTGTGCTTTTCAGAATACTAAAAAATAGAGAAAAATGTAAGAAATAACAACACCGAACAAGGCCTACAAAACATTTCTATAAAAAATCAGGCCTCCAGGCTGCATATAACTACACTTAGAATAGAGAAGAAACAGGGGGCAGAAAACAATTCACTCTGCGAGGATTATTTTAGCACGCACAGGCCCTTTTTTTTTTTTTTTTTTGGCTCAATTGAGCAAACAACAGAGAAACAAAGGACATTTTTACGCTGAATCCTTGAGGCTTTCATTTTTAAGCCACATCTTTTTCTGGATAACAAATACCATCTCACCATCATCTGAATCTGAGTTAGGCTCAGCATCCACCACACCAACTGATTCCCATTGCAATGCTGTTAGATACTTCTTAATGAACTCGATGATTGGCCTCCTGTCGCGGACAATTATGAAACCAGTTGGCCTCAGCATGCGGTCCATCTCAAGAAGCAGGTCTTCAGCGCTGCAACCTTTTTTCTCAATGTCAGTGAAGACAGTCCAGGCATGGAGAAGATCATAAGTACGGGGGTAGGTTGAGAACGCCTGGCACCTGTCAAAATTGAGATTAATCATTTAAGTTCAAAAATTTGCAGAATTAAAGATAAAATAGCATTGGTTTGCAGGGTTCTAGGTTTGCTGCTATCTTGGCCGAGACACACTTATATGTCAGCACGGTTCATCTAGGTCCTACCGTGCAAAATTTCTTCATGAAATCTAAAGAACTATAAATCCAAGAAACCCTCTTGAGGCTTACCCTGAAACCACCAAGACTTGAAATTGGGTGGGTTGCTTTCCTATGTGACGGTAGTTTGGTTCTTGTTAAGAAGAAAATTGTTTTATTTATTTCAGCCACCCTAACGTCGCCCAGCTATGGCTCCTCCTTTGGCTCTGGCTAGGTGACAAGAGGAAACTGTGCCTTCCACGGCAGCTTCTGGGAGCAGGATGTCTTCTCTGCCAACTAGACCAGCACAAACTCAGAGGAGGGAGGGGGATAGAAAGGAGAGATTTCTTTTATAGTTATATTACTAAAATAAAAAGAGGTGTTAGTGCAATCAACAAGAACCTTCCATAAGGCAGAACTAGCTTGAGATGCACTGACAATGCAGTGGAGGTTTGGCCACAGCCATAATGAAGAGGACCTGGATTTGGGCTGGAGGGGGTATTATTGAAAACAGAGGTGGATGGTAGCGAGAAGACAATTTTCAACAACAAAATTTGCCTAATGTTTAACATTAGAAATCAAGACAATCTGGAATTTCAGCAATGATAGAGATCATGCCAAATTAGAAACAGAATGGGAAGTATAAAATCTCATCATGATGTGAGCCTTATCAGAATTTATTTCACTTACAAGCACATAATACAACTTAGAAGTCAACAAATTAAACTCTGGAAAAAGCTATCCTCGGATGCACTTATCACATTTTGACAAACCATGCATACAAAATAAAATTTTAAGTTGCCCTAGCAGTTAATCTAGTCAATTCGAAAGCTTTTCCACAGAAGATGGGCCTAGCAATTAGTCGTAAGACTGTAAACGCACATTTCAACAATAATTAATTAGCTAACCGCCAATATTGATTTTGATTTCATGAAAACCTATGCCACAGCCTGATTCCGCAAAGGAGACTGATAAGTGGCAATAAGTGGGTTAAATAAGAGTCCCATTTAGTAAAATACGTGCACAATTCTAAAGTTCAGGACTTAGGTGCATACAAATAAGACGGTTGCTTACCAATCATGCACAGTGCCGATCAGGCCTCTATCAAAAATTATCTTGAGGGTATTTGGTCCATTTTCTGGCACAACATTCATAACCCAAACATCTTTGTCTCTGAGGGCAGCGGCAAATGATCCCATATTTGCCTTCATGTCCATCAAGTTCCTCAGACTGTTTGGTCGTATCTTTGGACTCAATAGGCTCCAATAACTCTCAACCCTTTGTTGCCAAATCTCCTGCAGTACATGAAGACATATGAGACATCAAACTCTGCTATATCAATTATCATCTGTAACTCTGTATATTAATTTGCATGCTTGATTGCTTGCACCAACTGGCACACCAAAAGACATCCACAATGAAATACATAAAGACCAGAAATTCTTGCTCTGTTACCGTGTCCTTTTCAAATGTTTCACTGGAAATACCAAAATCAGCAAGGCGGGGTGGAGGTGTAGTTAAGCGAGCAGGCCAAGGAGCCAATCCACTCCCCTTATCTCTATGGTTCTCTGCAAGAATGAAAATATGCCGGAAGTTACCACAATTTCAATTTCAAAATTTTTGAAGGACAATACGATGGGGCATTTAGCATCTTCATCGATAACAGGAATATCTTGTATGCAGTTTAGAATTTTCAGAGAAGAAAAGCTTTGCTCACACATATAGGAGTCCAGTAGAACAAGACAACAAACACCACAAATTCTTTCTGTTGAGATGAGGCATCAAATTTCTAAAAGCTTTTTTACCATCAAAGGTGGCAAAACTGATGATGACTAAAACAAAATTTGGTTCCTCCTCTAAACAAGCCAATTTCCTGATAGTTGCAGCCCTCTTCCACTTGCAAAAATTCTGTGTTCAAATCTTGGGATTGTTTCCCAAAGTGTTGTTCAACATGTTACTCCTCCTGCCATTATTTCAAAAGGAATATAAAAAGAAAAAAAAAGATTTGGTTCCCCTTGGTTGGATGAAACTTGCCTAATACAGAATATAGTGCATCTTTGTCAAGGCACAAGGCCAACTTTTGCGAATCCACCTCTCAAGCATCAGTTTTGCGACAAGCAAAAAATATTGCAATAATAATTTAAGCCTTTAAACTTGCAAAAAAATCAGCAAATATAGTTTTACGGTCCTCTATTCAAACATCCTTGATAATATTTCCTGATTATGCTGGCTGACTTTCAAAATGATCAAATTCAAAATCAGACGATCAGTGGCACATGATAAAACAAATCAAGACAGCTTAATAACCCTATTGCCCCTCCCCCCAACCCCTGCACCTGAATGCACTTACCGCTGATAGAAAAAGAGACAGAAGTAACTTGAATCTGAAATCATATAACTACAATCTGCATGTCAAAAATAAGATAATTCGTAGTTTATATAAGGCACAACATATCCCATCAAATTAAAAGGGCACCTTTGTGGCGCATCTCTAGCCCATAAATAATTGACTGGATTCATATGGTTGTACAGTTGGCATATAACATGCCAAAACCAAAACAACTTAATACCAAACCAAAAGATAAACCACAAGTCCACGTTAGCAGAGATGAGCACAATGGCCATTAGACAAACTACCATAAAAAAAATTCATGAACAGATTTCTCCACAATATGGTCATGATCGCAATGATTATTCTAAATAGCTTCATGCATAGCTAGCCTCCTCAAATAAGAACTTGACATGCATACCAAAAAGCCCAGCCACAAGATAAGTCACAGGCAGTACTAATTATAGAGAAATGGTAAAATAAACTACAAGAAAATCCAATTACTTTTCAAAAAGAACGAAAGAGAGATATTCATAATTGGTGCAAAAGGATAGGAAACTCACGTTCAGAGTAAGGAGTAATACAAGCCTCCATTGGGACACCCCAAACAGCATCTGGATCACCATCAGATCTGCATAGAGGAGGCCGCACACCTGGAGCTCTGTTCATGTAACAGTCATTGGTCAAAGGTTTGACCCATATAACTGTCTGGTTTCTTTTGGCAGCAATTTTCCAACACATTCGTTCAACCAGTGCACTCATTGCCCTCCATATTCTAAGATCCTCTTCATCCTGAGCATATGCTTCAGGAGATGAATAGGCAAAATATCCACCCGGTCGAAGCAGCCTATCTAACTCAAGTAGAAGGATCCCATCCCTTTGAAGCCAGTCAATTCTACACCGAGAACAGTGAGCCAGTTCAAATGATCTGCTAGTGTAAGGAAGTCTCTTCGTCCCTAACACACCAAGGTATGCAGGAATTCCTCTCTCCAAAGCAAATTGAATCTGGTTTTGATGAACATCATTTGGTGCTAAAGACATTGCTATAATATTTGAGGAAAGAAGATATCCTCCAAAACTTGCAACTCCGCAACCAACATCAAGGACCGTCCGGACTCTTCCCTCATTATTCAAATTATTATTTGGGAAGTTAAGCATCTGTCAATCCAAACCAAGAACCATTTTTGTCATCCACTGAAAGCATACGTTAAAGGAAAAATTTACAGCAAACATGAATAACGCACTGGCAGTAATTAGACAATTTAACAGATCATCTTTAGAATATATTAAAAACTAATGACTAGAATTAGAATATAGTAAAATGCCCAAAAAGTGCTAGCTTCCCATATAAGTTCATTGATGGTGTTATAAGCAAACCAAACTTACATTTGCTAGCGATGCTATATATTTGTCAGCCCCATAATGAAAATGTGTTCCACCTCCAGGAAACACAATCTTATCACCTTTGACCACCATCCAGTTCTGGTCAGACTTCTCATGTGCAAGGTGAGTGTGAGGTATGTTCACTTGCCACACTTCATCTCGGCTTTTTGGCCACTTGATTGGAATCTATAACACATAACACGTTCATCAAAAGTTTAAAAAATACATAATGAGGTAACCACATATCCATGGGCAATTTCATTAAGGCACGCCCTATCTAACCTTATAACCAGTTGGTGGAGGGATCAAGCAATTTAAACGCCTCTCAGGCTGCGGGCAGTGCCTCTCATAATGTTCCATTAAAGATAAATCCAACTTTAGTCGTCTTTGATAAATAAGATTTCTGTCTAGGCAGGGAATCAATTCCGAATGCCGATCATCACATATCTTCATTGGCAAAACAAAAACGACTGAATTCAGTAAACATGATAACCAACGATCACAAACAGAAAAAGCTAGTTCGGCAAGCACTCACTGGAAAGCTCTTGGGTACAAGACTGTCATCTCCATCTTCGAGTCCAGAAATGGATTCATATGATTTGCCAACCTCTCCACCGTCACCGCTACTCCAACCAATTGATCTCGAGAATTTACTACCATACTCTAATGCAGAGCTAGTATGTTGGCTCTGAGGACTGAAGAAAGAACCATTGTATAGGAATAGAAATCCTAAAATGAAAACCATAACACACAATGATGGGACCAAGTGTTTCTTTTGGCCTCCATCTGCTCTTCCCCTCATGATGTTGGCAAACAAATTCTATTATAGGTCCTTCTACAACAACATTCAAAGGATCATATAATACTAGCTAGTAATAAAACAAATTAAGATCCCACGAGAAACTACAACCCCTTTACCAAAACTTCAGTCGATGATCTCACTCCTACTAAACTTCTACTGCCTTTCCTTCCTGACAAGAGATCCTAATTAAAAGGAATGATAGAAAAATTGAAAAATTTGACTTTGAAGCGGACAGGTGGACACAAAACCTGAAAACATTGAAGATATTGACTATCAATCATCAACCATAATACTCACTATACAGACAAAGCAAAAAAAAAAAAAAAAAAAAATTGAACACTTGAGGATATATCTTAAATTCATAAATTTCTAATCGCTTAACAGAATTTAACCATGCCAACAGCCTCCAATAGCGATAGGAGAGGGCGGGGAAAAAAGACATCCGTGTAATCAACCAGGAAACTAATTGAGGGCATAGATCCGAAAGCTCCGGCACACAATCTAGAGAGAGAGAGAGAGAGGGGGGGAGGAATGAGACAAGAACTCAAACTAGCGAAGTTCACTGCTTGATATTCACGAGATTGAAATAATCTCTCATGAAAGCTGGATCAAATCCACGTGATTCATTGGCCTAACGAACTTAGATCAAAAAGTCCATCAATCAAAACAGTCATTTACTAAGCCACCTTGATTATTAGCAGTTAAAAAGAATCTAGGATTTAATACCACCAGAATATTTGCCAAGCTATCATATGAAGTGAAATCACGCGAAAAGCGGACTGTCCAGAATCCATAAATCTTCCGCCAATTGGGATAAAAATAAAAAATAAAAAATAAAAAATAAAAAAAGGGAGAGAGAGACATTTAACAAGGCAGCACACCAATCGGTAATTTCAACAATAGTAATACAAATCCAAAAGAAGTTAGAACAAAAATCCCGAATTTAAAGAAGAGATTAAGACGGTATTTCCAAATTCAATAATCTTATGCATATTTTTTCCTTAAAGACCGTAAAAATATATATATGGTGAAGAAAATCTTCCACAAGTGGAAACAGAAGCGAGACGAACGATTCAGACCCATCGACCAAGCTAAGTGCCTCCCATTTCCACGACAAAAACCATCGAAATGCAGTAGATTTCGTCACTGAAACAATCGAAACGGAAACCGATTGAAAATGAGATCCTGCAATCTTACTCACCGTGATGAGATCTGGACAGATCTCGATCGGAGAAGAGAAAACCAAAACCCTAGATCGAGTGAGGCGCTGATGTGAAAGCTAGGAGAGGAAGAGAGGTGGACATGCGAGCAGATCTGAGCTTAATAATAGAAGGCGACGAGTAGTGCGAACGACCGAGTTTTGATGGTGGAAGGTCCATTATGACTCCGTCGGATTTGATAGCTAGTTCACGGATCTAGTTTTTATTTAAATATTCATCACTGGTGGCCTTTGGTCTAAGTTGTTCGATGATTTTGAAGAATAAGTGTCGGCTTCGAGACATACGTTGATTGATGGCATCAAGACTATATAAAATTATAAATATAAATGCCATTTTATTTGCCAAGTTGCATGCTTTTTTTTTTCTTTTCTTTTCTTTTCTTTTTTTTTTTTTTTTTTTTTATTTATATTACAGTTCTTTGCTTCTCGACTAGTGCTGTGCTTGCACTGCACGCTATGTTTCCTAATATCCAGGTCTTGGGCGTGCTTTTTTTGTTTTTTTTGCACCCATAAATCTTAGAGGGTCTGTCACTCGAGTCGGTTAAAGGCTTGGATGTGCAACATCAGCCTACTGTTCAATGTTTTTTCATGTATCATCTTGTGCTGCCAGAATTGATTAGAAGTGAAGAATATTTACCAAGCCAAATCAACAATTTCATGAGCAAACCCAATTGTTGGTTTAACCATACTTTATTTTAATTAAAACTGATTTGTTTTAATACTATCAGTTATTATCATTATAGAAGCAATGCCATACAGCTGTTGTTATGTGCATATCAAAAGTTCAATCTAATACATAAGATAAGATAAGGAAGGAGTAGTACAACCCAAGATTGATCCCATACATGATACAATAGTCAAGATATTGTATCGCCAAGTCAACTTTAACAAGACCGAATAACTTTGCATTTCCATAACATACTATAAAATATTTCTTATTATGATGTTAGTTTGAAATAATTGATATCATAATCTTTAACTAAACTGTTCAAGCCATCACCATAATAGCCTTGTAACAGTAGTCCCATTTGTCTATAATTTATAAATAATCTAACAAATTAGATTGCTTCAAGAAGCAAAAAAAGAAAGAAAGAAAAAAAAGGAAAAAAAAAAAACGAAAAAAATCCTTGCAATCCTCCTACTAGGCCAAGTAGCAGCACAAGTAACCTATAATTGCAGTAAAATATGCTTTACCATTCTACTAGGCCTAAGTAGCAGCACAAGTAACCTATAATTGCAGTAAAATATGCTTTACCTTTCTACTAACTTACAAACCAATTCAACGTAACTTTTCGGTATTTATACAATATTATGTTAAAATTTGGAGGAGTACAATTCAAATCGTTGCACACACGTTTGACACGAGAAACCAAGTATGTGCCTCACAAAACTAAAATCCTATAAATCTAACGAAGCTCTTCAGAATCGTAGACACCCCTACCACTCCTGCACCGAGACACAAATGCATGCTCTTCATTGCGTGGAGTCGGTGGGAGAAATACCGGCAAGCTCCCATCGAGGGATTACGAAAGCTAGTGCTGTAGAGCCTTTGGACTGGTTTTTTTTTTTTTTGAATAGGATGCCGACTCTTTATCAGCTGAAAAGGTCTTGAATACGTAATAAATATAAAAATAGGTATGAAGTACCACGGAATGCTCCTCATTTTGTGAAGCTGACTACAACCCGCACCGCATCCTCCTCCAATCACGCCTGCTATGCTACGCGCGGCAAGGAAGCATTTAAAACGATAATATTCGAGTCACATATATAAAAGCCAACCGTGTTTCCGCCTGGCACGCCACCAGGATTCCCGTTTCGAGATGACTACTGGCTTTTCACACGAGCTTTCCACCGCCACCGCGCAAGCATGCAAACCAAGGTATTTAGCTTCATCCAGCTGTGTAGCACCCGCCTTTCTCGTCGGCAGACCCAGGCAATCCGAGGCTTACAGCAGTCATTGCCAGTACAGACAGGAGTACAAAATAAAAGTTATTGTGATATAAGACTATTGATTGGAAAGAAAAACCCTCCATCTGTCCAAGCAAAGATGAGTCAGTGGGTGTTTATAATGCATGGACAGGAATTAATTTCAGTTTCAGACATCATAAATAAAGTCAAGCTTCAATTCAAATCACATTCAGTGACCACAGAACTCAAATTTCGATGATTCATCTGAAAGAAATTGAGTGCAAATGCTGCACCCCCTCACCACACATCTGGTCGGAGCTCACCAGTTGCAGGCGGCACCCATCTCCCAGAGTGGTACACGCTCTCCCCAACCTTCCACCCAGGCACATCCTTCATAATTCTAGCTTCCTCTTCCAAATATTTCTTCCATTCTTTCACAAATCTACGAGCAAATCAAAGGATTCCCAACAATAGATCCATACAAAGAAATAAACCTAAATATTATTATAAAAAAATTGGTTTAAAGTAAGAGAAACTTGGTATTCTCACCTTTCATCTTCTTCTGCTTGAAGCATGGGAAGTATTGCTCTGCGAGCAGCATATTTCTCTTCCTTGAGCTCACTGCAGATATCAATACAGTGGAATCATAATTACCCAGAGTCTAATTAGCCAAAAATGTGCCTAAATATACTAAACAGATAAAAAAAATCTTTACTGGAATTAAACCCCAATATATTTATATATGGCAACTAGAACGGTTGGAACATGAAATGTGCAAGAGATGAACGTACTGAAGTAGACTTGAGGTAGAATTGGTTCAACTGAGGAAGCTTAGGATTTGTATCACTTGAAAACAATATGATGGGGAACCGATAGTGGTCATCTAGACATGCTAGACATGCAATGAGAATATACGGATGGTCCAGTGAAGAGTTGTCTGAATGTGTCCCGGAGTCCAGAAGACCTAAGCAAACAGGATGGAAGTTGTAAGAATAAAGAACTTGTTCCAATATGAGAGTCCAACATTATAATCTCAAGGAGCATAGATAGGACTAGGGCATGCAGATTTAATGTTTAATATTCAACATTGATAGGGGTTTAAGATGGAGGTGAGAGGACAACAATTGGAGCTTCCAGCCACATACAAAGCCCAATATGAACTAGGAAGGCATTGAATTTAAAGAGAGGAAGCAACAACTTTTGCGTTCTTAAGCAGCAGTAAAAACCCTGTCAGTTCGGAAATGGTTCCCAGATATGGCATAACAAAGAAGGGAGACAAAAAAAAAAAAAAAAAAAAAAAAAAAGAGGAGGAAGGAGAGAGGGGGTTGATGTTAGCAGCTTAGGTGGAAATGATACCAGGAATACCATTATCTCCTTATTGAGAGCTACAATACTACATTAATGATTTACAATTTGATTCTAATGTGCTTCATGATTTTCAAATTGATTTTCTAGCTGCCACTAATCATAAGTAAACCAAGATTCAGGATGGGACCTCAGGGAATGATCGGTTATATGAGTCTTGCATCGCAATTAATAAATTCAGCTCAGACATACATTGATTGAGTTTAGCTCAAGCATATAATTTTCAAGGGAAGTTCGAGTCCGGGTTGATCTCAATAAATTTAAGAGTAAGCAATGGACACCTTAAACCCATCGATCACCTAGCAAAATAAAGCTTGATTGCTTATTACTTGCTTAAAAGAATAACCTTAACCAAGACTAATGCACAGAAAAGAAGCCTACTGCAATCAAGACCAAATCTTAGACATGTCAATGAGAAGTGCAGTCAATGAATCTCACAACCCAAGAAATTTTGTTTTAAAATACAACAATTAGATGCTATCATCTTTTTTTCCTAATAGTGAGTGCCAGAAAGAGGGGATGCCGTAAAAAAGTTGGGGAAGCGCAGCCTGAACTGAGTCAGTTGATGCTTTGGGGCTGCACGGGACTTGGAACTGAGCCCTTTCATTTTTTTACTAAATTTTCAGCACAAGCCCAACTCAAAATTGGCCAGGCCTCAATTTTTAGTACAAGCCCAGCCTGCGGCCTTAAAAACTGAGCCCGCGCCTGGGTTTTTCCAGGTGGGTCTTTGGGCTCTTAAGAATGGCCCAGCCCATTGACAGCACTGGTTGCTTCTAAGGTTTGACTGTGGATACATAATTTTTTGTTAGCACCCAAGATCCTAGAAATAGTTTACCATTCAATTTATAGTTACATCATCCCTACTCACCAGAAACACAGACTGTCTCTAAATCTCTCCTACTCCTACATTTATTCAATCGGACCAATGGTGGGTCTTGCAGATGGCTTAGTCTCACAAAAACTTCTCTATTGGTTCTATAATTGAGCCAGGAAATAATAGATGAATTAAGTAATTTACAGACCTAGCTTGAACACCATGTGAATGCCAAAATTGGTATGTCACGCGATAACCAGTTTCACATGGGAGCAAAACATAAGCAGCTCAGAGTTCAATGAGCTAATTTAACTTGCAAAATCTTGTAGTTTCTGCAGTCAGATTTGCAAAATTAATGACCAGTCATTAGCCTGCTATAGTAAGGTGACATTAGTTCTAGAAAAAAATAATTTTGTAATGTACATGTTTCTACTCGCTATTGCAGTATAAGACAGTAGACATCAAACTTCCAAATTCAGAAATGATTCACCTTTACATAAAAGCAACTCTAGAAGAGACGGTACGTCCATGATGACATGTTGGAATGAAGAGGAAGAGGGCAGCAATGGCGGTCATGGGCCCTGGCTATCTCAACAAAGACCAGAAATGGGAAAATAGACGCTAACGTCCATGCTTATTGCTTCAATCCTAAATTGTGAAATTGCTAATGTAACATATCTAAGTAAAGTTTGACCTTTTCTAACAATTTATGAACTAAATAAAAAATCTAACTAATTTCTGTCAAAAAGCAAGCTAAAATTATATTTTAACCATACTAGGTTGAATAAATCTCCATAGATCTTGGTTTCTCAATGTCCAACACTCAGAACCCAAAATCCCTAAATTTTCTTTGTTGCTAATATATCATATCATTGACAACATCAACCTTTTTGCAATTTGTAATAGATAAAAAGGTTTAAATTAAATTCTGTTAAAAAAACAAAATTCATATTAGAGTATGATCAGATCAACTAGCCTCCACCAGCCTTGAAATCTTGACATCAATACCAAAATCCTACAAAGAAGAGGGGACAAAACAGCCAGATCTGTAGACATTTGCTAATTTGTCCCGTATCAAATCACAGTACCAAGAAAAGCCCAACAATTTGAGTAAACTGAGCTAAAATTAGCACTATAATCATAAAATCAGGTTAGTAAAGCTACCTAACCTTGATTTCTAGAAGAAAAAGGAAAAGACAAAATCCCTAAAATTCCACATTTCTTAATTCCCTTATCAAATCACAGCACTAAAGAAAATCTAGTTCCATAATGGTAAGAAAGATCAGATTGAAACCCTAAAGCACATTCAGGTATATAGAAAGAGGTAGAGTGGAGAGGGATGATGTAATATATTGACACACAGATCATCAAAAAGACCCAGAATTCTAAATGGACCTTCCACAGTATATTTAAATAACGATCAG
The DNA here is from genome assembly GCA_017589505.3 of Metroxylon sagu. NCBI lineage: Eukaryota > Viridiplantae > Streptophyta > Magnoliopsida > Arecales > Arecaceae > Metroxylon > Metroxylon sagu. Next base: position 1,203,781 of record JACVBY030000626.1, on the reverse strand, counting down.
ATCAGTAGACCTCCATCAATCTTGGTTTCTCAACATCAACACCCAGACTCTAAAAGAGAAGGGAAATATCGGGCAACATTTTTAAATTTCCACCTGTTTCTTTATCCCCAAACCAAATGCCCTCTGACCCTAATTCAAATCACGCAGAATCAACAGGCTTGTGATAGTGATCTGTAGGTTTCTACAGCTACAGAAAACAATAGCAGCGGTGACAATGAACACAACCTTCACATATGTCTGAAGTTAACACATGATCCAACTTCAAGGGATGACAGCTCCAACTAAATGGTAGCTCAACAGCAGCCGATAGCAAGAAGAAGATAACATGTTGATGGTGGTGGTGATAGGCACTAATCGCCTCAGTGGAGACCAGATATGGCAAAATTACACCCTAATTTCCGTGCTTTTGCTTCTGACCTCAAATTTTCTTATTGCTAAAATACCATAGGCACGAAAAGATTAATCTTTTCTCACAATTTATGATCTACGGACCAGAATATTTCAACAAAATTGCTGTCAGGAAAAAATAAATTAATTAATGCTTGAATCACACCCAGATGACGAACCTGCGTCAGCTTCAGTATTTCAACATGAACACCCAAACCCGCAAATTATGACCTAAAGATCTGAATTAATTATAAACCAGTCGAAGTTAGCATTTTAATGACGATCGGATCAGTAAAGACTCCATCAATCTGGTTTGTCCCATCATCAACTCCCAAACCCTTCAAACTAATGGAAAACCGGCACAATTTCTAGATTCCCAAAAACCCAATCAAATCACAGTAACAAGATAAGAGGTTGAGAAAACCCTAGAAAAGATAGAGAAGTGGTGAATGGAGGACTGACCGACGGATCTTGTTGCCCTTGCCGACCTGATACATGCCCCAGGAGAAGGCGCCGAAAGCGGTGAGAAAGATGGCGACGGCGCTGGGGCCCTTGTTCGGGATCCGCCGCGCGTACCTCACAGGCGGGAAACCCCCCGGCGGCGGTCCGTCCTGGAGCACCGGCATCTCCTTGACGCTCACCATGCCCGGCTTCTTCCGAACCACCGCCTCCGTCATCGTTGACCGGTGATTCCCACACCCCTTCTTTCCGGTCCGGTTCGACTCGACCGCGGTTCACGAGAGCAGCAGGACGAAGGCTGGCGAGGGCGAGACGACGAGGCGGCCTTTTGCTGCGTTGGGGAGCGAAGGTTACGGTGCTCCGCGGAGCAGATTTTGATCTTTTGTTTCTCGCCACGTGGACTACCAGCAAGACATAGCTCTAGAGGCAGCCACGTGGGACGGACGGGACTCGTTTTAGAAGAGCCGGGGAGGAGCATTCGATGGACGGTTGTGATTCCACAACCCAGATACGATCTTATCTAATTATTATTATTATTATTTTCAATTATTCAACTTAATTGAGGATTCACCCATTTCACTTCGCTTTGTTAGAGAAAAAGATCGATATTTCAATAAAGAAGGTTCTTATATTACAAACAAACAAAAAAAAAAAAAAAATTTGAAAGAACAAAGGATTGGAGTGAAGCACGGATGAAATAGAGGAGCAGTTTGACACTTGCAGCCAGTCAAATGGCTACAAATATATGGCACACTAGTATTATAACAATCAGATGTCTGACGAGAAAATTATGGAGCCTATATCAGGTTCCATTCAATTGCTTGATCCTCCATGTATCATTATAACAAAAATAAGAATCATAATTTGCTCTGACTCCTTATATATATATATATATTGAATGATAAAATCTGTCACTTTAGTGATTAGTTAAAAAAAAAGGAAAAGAAAAAGAAAAAGCTACCCCGTTGTTTATTTTAGTCAGTAACTAGTAGAGCTAATCTTATTCCTCTTGACTGGAGAGAAAAATCAGAAGTAATCCAGAAAAAAAATATGAAAAAAAGTATATTTAACGTATTTGTGTCGTTGCACACAAAAAGTGTTTACCACATACGACTTCTACCAAGACGAGCACGATCGCATCTTATTTATCTTATCAACACTACAACGTTTGGACCTTAGAGTTCTTTATGCTGCACTTCAGCGATATTTTGACTTTGGTATTGATCATGATTCTCATATTCATTACCTCATCATCTGAACCTGCAATTCTCTGAAGTTTCTGTTACGTGTTTAAGAGTACATGATTGAAAATGAACATCAAACCAAAGGATGGAGAACAAAATTTCTCAAACAGTACGAGGAGATGGACAAATAAAGGCCATTTCTTTCGCCATTATAACAGCCATTTTCTTTGATCAATGCAGTTTCATTTATCAGCTATTATTGATACAATTTTTCTTTGATCGATGCTCTATTTCCGCAAAGAAATATTCTTCTTCCCTTTGCCATTCACAAATTGGCATCTTCAAATCAGCATCCACATTTCATTTATCTGAAAGCAGCATGTCAAGTCAGAAAGCAACAGTTCTTTTCTTTAAACTAAAGCAAATATCAGGATCCAACCTTATGATGAACGAAAAATCAGAAAACTGTGGATTCTCAAAACAGTAAACCTGAAATGGTGGCAAGAAAGAGCAAATGAATTCCTTCAAGCGGCTATAATGAAGGACAAGTACTGACAACAGGGAAAGAGATTTGTAGGTTAATGAAGCACTCTCTTGAGTTTTCTGCAATGATTTCTGCTGTTTGGTATGCAGTAGTATTAAATCAGGTGATTATAAATCTGGTTTCGGCATTGCTTCAATGCTTCTAAGTGAGCCTTAAGTGCAGCGATGCATAAAACTGAACTGTGAATTTCACAAACTGCATTCTCTTCCCTCATGATATCTGAAATCAGATTCTTACCATTACCAGATGTCACAAGACCTAAGGTAAACAAACAGCCTTGAAAGGCTCGCAAATAAATATGTGGCACCGGGTGAAAGGCATCTTTTATATGGAGTGAAAGGTGAATTTTTAACAAATAACTAGAGAGAGAGAGCTAACCTTAGGAAAAACTTGAGTATTGTTCCAGGCTTTCAAGAGCAGGCTTCATATCCTTATTGAAGGGCCAATGTTATAAGCATCACATGGTGATAAGATCTCATAGAAAATTTTTAAGTATCATTGTACAAGAAAATTTCCGAAAGACATTGGGAGTAGCAGTGGTGCTTTGCCAACCCAGCCTTAAATCTGTTGTTGGCATTCCTCTCCACTTGGGAGAGGTCTAGAGTTTGAACCATGGTAGTGGCATCCCCCCCCCCCAATGTATTTCTCAAAAAACAATAATGGTGTCTTCCGCATGGACAAATCTATGCAATGAGACTTCCTTGGCTTGACAGACAGAAAAACTGATATTATCAACAAAGGTATCACAACTGAAGAAGGAAGTTATCACTGTTGCAACTCCTTCCCAATCTTCCACCCAGCTAATTAACATCTCAAGTATGACAATTTTCTGATCTCCGGTAGTTTCCTTATGTTAGCTCCACAAAAGTCAAAGATGTTCAGAAGGAAAATTTATGTATTCAAAACATTAGACAATTGGTTTCACACACTCCACCCTATCGCTTATCAGATTAAACTTTATAAGGGATATTTTCAAAACTCGCCCTCCTGGAGCTGAAATTACCATCCAAGATTGAATGACTTCTTGGGTTGCTTGAGGAAAATGGTTCTAGATGCATTCTCTTCGTATATAAATAGACATAGAATGAGAACATCCTTTAGAATTCAGAGGTGCCATGTGTGATTTCAAAGTTGTACTCTTTGTGGCTACTTAGTCAGATGAGGAGAAAAGACTCATCAAGCATAACAATATCTCTTGTAAATTATC